>JABSTQ010009418.1:0-1200000 GCA_013358835.2 Ixodes persulcatus
CGCCAACAATAAGTAGCTATGTTCTAATTCTACGAAATGAGTTTTCTCCACCTAAGTCGCGGCCCCACAGACATCTCAAGAAGCCTGAAGGTTTTCCCGACCCCATTAGAAAAGTTCTTGACAGGCTTTCAGACATTTCAAGGCATTGTAAAGGGCACTTCAGACATTTCAGGAGAGCCTCTGATGGGGCCAGCCAACCCACCAGAAAATATCGGCGCCCCCTTCAAACATCTCAGGAATTCCTGAAGTCCCCTTCACACCCTTTAAAAAAATCCTGAAGTCCCATCAGAGCGATTTTCAATAGGGACTATATTTGCAATAAGCACACATAAAAGTTCCATTTTCTTCCAACACTTCAAGGTAGACGATCAGCTTCAAGGAAATATGTTTTGACTTTTTTTCCTGCACGTGTGGACTGTTCTACACTGCTGTGGTATTTGTACAATGCTCGGGTGTGTATTTAGTAGGTTAGGAATTTGGTAATCTAGGTTTTGAGTTCCATAGTAAGTTCTAACATATGGTGTTGTATAATTGGTACGCCTGAGGTCGTATTCCACAGGTATATGAAGATAAGTATTAAAGAAATGGGTCTCATCATGCTTGATCTGATCAAAAATTATGATCGCCAATTTATGTGAGAGGACTTTTTTTATTGGTACTAATTTGTATTTTTCGAATGAGGGTGCTGTATGTTCGATGTAGCCTAAATTGTCAATAATTCTTACAGCCTTCTTTTGTAAAAGGAATATTTTCTCAGTGTTTGTTTTCGTTGTTGTGCCCCACACTAAAAGACAATATTGTAACCGAGAATATGCAAGAGCGTAGTACGGTTGTAGTTTGAGCCAGCTTGGTAGTAATTCCCTTAGTTTGCGCAGCAAACTAAAGGAATGGATCTATAAAGCTCTGAATCGCTTTGTAAACGATGATATATGTTTACCTCCTTTTATTATATGTAAATTCTCTGCACAAAAATATTAAACCTAAGGCGACAGCAGTTTTTTTTTAATAAATATCCAAATGGACGGTACACACTAAACAATGTAACACCCAAAATCCTGTAAAATGGGTGTAAGAAGGGTGTAAGTTAGGCAAAACACCCTTTTCACACCCTTTTGACACGATTTCTGAATATCGGTGGGTGTAAAAAGGGTGTGCTGATGTTTTACACCCCTTACACGCCCTTTTTACGCCCCACTTGTAGCGATGGTGTCTGAAATCGTGTAAAAAGTGTATGGGCGAATTTTAGGCCCTTCATTCACACGGTGTGGGAATGGTGTAATGGTGATGCTGTCAAATACACCCATGATTTCATAGCCGTTCATTTTTACTGCGTTGGTGAAACTGTTGCTGATGTACGGCTGTACAGACATCGAGTATAATTAATCGCCACACGAAGTCACGTATGATTAGGATGTGCTAGAGAATAGCTTTGCAACTCTGATTGAACTCTCCGTCCTACACAAGACGAAAATTACCTGTCGCGCGTGCATCAGTTTTATCACTTCAACTTTGATTAAAAAAAAAAAATTTTCTCCGCACGCAAAAAAATGAACGAAGACGTGTAAATATACAACCCAGGCAGCACACAGCACTGCGCCGTTATAGAATGAAATTCGAAAGATTGTGCCGATACCATTTTGGTTTAGCCAATATCTGTAAAAAATGGGATAGGTCGTGCCGACGCCATCCTGACATACCGTACGGGGCGCCGTTTTTGGTTAAGTGTCAAGAGTGTCCTGCGTGAATCGCCTATGCCGGCAAGGTATTTGTATTTCTTGACTGCCTAAAATCCGACTTTAAATAACAAAACAAAACAAGATTAAGCAAAACGGAATCTGCTTACTTTTATCCTGAGAAGGACCTCCTGCGCTGAAGACTTGAACAAACTGTGGCGCCCTCATTTCGGGTATTACAAACTCACCTAAATGGGTTTCGCACTACTTATAGCACCTTCGCTGGGATTATATTTTTGTATGTAGCTCCGAAGAAACAATGTCGCAAGACAATCGAAAGTCCTTTCATCGTAAACCGGAGACACGGCATAATAAAAAGACCGACAAAACAACAAGTCTCAAACACAGCTTCTTGTTTAGTTGAACACCACCGCTATCAACATCAATGAAAAGTGCCGGATTTATGACACTCCCGCTATGGTACGCAACTCTTATCTCTGCGTGGTGACACCAAATATCTAGCGTCCCGACGCTTTTTTTTTTCTCGGTTTTTCTTTGGTACACGTGAAACCGAGTATCTTATTGTTTTATTTTCTTAGCGTCTTAACTTTGATCCATGCTTCGACGGCGTTCAAATTTGTTTTTTGTATTTATTTTGTGATCTCGTGGTACGCACCGGAGCATGCGCTTCTACATGAGTGGCAGTTTGATACCCTCAAGGTTGTACTACGCAGAGCAAGTCCTGACGAGTCCAATTTCGCGACATTCCCTGGGCAGTGCAGATGGCAATACAAAGCAGCGGAGGGAGATTAGCTGCACCCCCTTTGACCTCGTCTTCTGATAAGCCTCCACACCTTCTTTTGTGTCTTCGTGTGGCTGTGAGCGACTGCGAAGGTCGCTTCTAGAAAATCAGAAGGGTGGCGCGAAACACATGACCGCTCTCCGTAGGACCAAAACGCTTGGATGAAAATTTGTCACGTGACCTGCTGTAACGCGCTGATGGGCTACTGGGGCCGTAGTCTTTGCCGTATGCAAAGTTATGGTGAGTTGTAGGGTCCACGTAAATCCGGTTTCCGAAAAGGGGCGCCCGTCAGTGTTTTCCTGTTTTTCGTGCGTTGCAGTCGCAGCCGTGATTTTTCGTCGTGAACGGCGGGAATGCACCCATGCCAACTTTTCGATAATGGTCGTTTATTTCGTCGGAGTCCATGGAATTATTGTGCTGTGTTTGTTGGACGTTTTCGATAAAGAGCTGCTCATCGGCGGCCGCGAGACTTCCGTTGAATGTGATCGACCGCCTTCAATCTCGACATTGTGTTTGCGTTGTTTTGTGCTGCCCGAATCGGATTACGCATCTATCACGACAGAGAGCTGCTTATCGGCGACCGCGAGATTTACGTTGAATGTGAGCGACCGCCTTCGTCCTCGACATTGTGTTTGTGGATTGGTCTGCGCTGCCCGAATCGGATTATGCATCTATCACAGATTACATGAGATCGCTGTTTTATTCGTAAGTACTCTGGAAGCATGCTTCTGATAGTAGTCCTGCTTCCGTCTCGATATACCATTTTACTGTTTACAAGCATGAACAGCCGCTTACGTGCCAAGCAACTCCCGGTCCTTCCGTCTTTGCAAGCCTGTCAGGTTTCCTTACGTCACCAGTGCTACACTCTGAGAAAAAAGTTGGCCTCAAGGGACTAACGGCAGCATTTGGTCCTCTGAACTCCCAGTTGCTCCCCGAAAGGACCATCTGGTTCAAGCTAGGTACCGTGCGCAAGAGCTGGGGACTAACTGCGCTCGACTGGGACGAACCGATAGGCGTGCGCGAGCAAAAGCATCCATTAGTCCCCCTCAGACAGGGTGCATCTGTATGGTTTAGTCCCCGAAGGCAAACGGAATGTTCGCCAGGAGGACGGATGCCATTTCGCTTGTCTTGGGGATCGGCGAGACTCGGTCCAGCACGGCTGAAAGTGTTGACAAAACTCGGACGAAACTTGCGAATTTTTTTAACGTGCCACGAACGTTAAGGCATTACTTGGTAGAGCTTCGCGCAGTGTGTAAATGCGAGTTAACGAATGTGTTGACCCGACTTCACCCAACTATTTTGTCAAAAATGACCTGTTGACATTTCACACGTCCCATTCACGTAATTATCCTTCGCGCAAAAGATTAGCATTTATCCAAATGGAACACCTCCAAATACTAACACTTTTTTTCCCTCTTAAATGAAACTTGTCAGTTTGTACAAGCCGCGCTTTCAACACCGGAGTTTCGCAGTCAGAATAAATGGTCACTTCAATCACTAAAACTGAGTTACTGAGAACAAGACGAGCCTCGTCTCTGCGTCTCCCCGTGACCAACCTTTCTGGGTAGTCCAATGTCGAACTCAAAATCCGCAACGAAACACTTGATGCACGGCACGTTCCACTCAAAAAGCACATTCAGGGGCAGTATCCAGACGCCTTCATGCCATCGTCGTCGCTGTTTCAGATAACATTCCAGATGAACAACGAAGAACGAACCGCGCCCGGAACGTCATATGGCAACACCCTGCTAATACAAAACAAATGCGAACTAAAAAAAAAGGCGAGAGAGCGAGCAAAAAAAAAACGTGTTCGCTTGTACGTCACTCGACCGGCGTGTTGAAACTGGCGACCTTCTCCTGTCCTTGGGGCGGTGCTCTGTCCGTGTGTTGTGTGTAGTGGGAGGGGGAAAAGAGATTTTCGTGCGCGCCCTTCCCCCTCCCACCAACCCCCCCCACCCCGCATTCTTTCTTGTAATCCTCGCGGGGGGCAGGGTTGGGCAGAAATACTCAAAAATGTATTTGGAAATACAAATACTGGGATACATAAAAATAGTAGCTAAAATACTGATACTGAAATATATCTGTAAAAGTGTATCGCGATACGTATCGGAAATACATTTTAAAGAGAGGCAAAAAGTATTTGGAAATACAGATACAGGAATACATTTTAGGGAAGGCAGAAATACAAATACAGAAATACTGATACTGCAATACATTTTTCGAATTTGTTTGAGACGCCAAATGAGATGAAGCTTGAAGTTGGAAGTGGAAGTTTTTGATCCCGAAATTACTTTCTCGTATTTGCCTTGAAGGTAGTGGTTTCAGACGACGAGGAGTCTTCAATGGGCTCAAAAAAACGTTCCATCAAGGACTGACCGTGGTCCCTTCCCTGACATCCTGTCTGCCTGACGAGGGATGCGAAAAGACTTGGACCTCTAAAAAAATTCCATGTCATCCTAAATCCCATCAAAACGTCACCACGTCCCTGTCCGATAAGGGCGCCGCTGTCAACATTGATCACATGACGTCCCAGTGGAATGAACTGGTATTCTTGATCTGTACGTGTGGCCTTGAACATGGAACTTTACCAAGCTGCTGTATGAAAGAACAATACGTACTTCCGTTGTAGCCTGTAGGTTACCTCGTTGAAGATCGTAAATGCAGTGCCATTTGGAATTTTCGAGAATAGTGGACCACCTGAAGCATTCTGGAACACATGTCTTATCTTCTGTTACGGTTGGAAAAACGATACGGTGACATCCCTGTTGTGAAGGTCCTTCCTGTTGACCCTCCGCCACCGACGCATGGATTGCAGTCCTCAAGTTTCGCTTTGCATCATCCAAACAGAGGCCGCGTAGATTGCGACCTGATATTGCCGGCACAGGTGCGAGCTCAAGACGAGTCGCAGGTGTACAAACTCTGAGTCGGCACAGCGAGGCCACGTCTGGCCTCCTTCCTGGGTTTCGGATCACCAGAGCAGCGGGTAACGTTCACGTCGGCTGATGACGTACCCTTGAGCCGTGCTATATAACGGGCGCAGCCACATACGCATTCGAATATGTGTTGAACTTCACTGCGTGAGTCATCCTACTATTTCAAGTCAACCACCGCCAGGCTCGTGCTGCAAGGGACTGTGATTCAGCTTTGCCGGTTGGGTGTACTGTGTACGCTAAGGCAAGGGAGACGGTTAGCCGCGGGCATTAGATGCCAGCAAACAATGACTCAAGAAATCCCTACCTAAGGACCTGCGGCAGAAGATGCTCTGACTCCAATCCTGGCACGCTACCTGGTTCGAGTCCCCGACTACGTAACACTTCTCATAATAAAAAAAAGGACGCATAAAAAATAGTTTGGAGATTCAGAAGGAAACTTGGTCAGCATAATAACAATGCCCCTGTATCTCCTTGACCCTGGTGCCCTCAGAAGTAAAAAAAGAAAAACGCGTTAGGACTGTTTTGTTTTTTTTTTCGGGGGGGGGGGGGGGGGAGTATTTTTCAAGAAATGTAACGAAATACATTTCACCTTGATTGTATCGCGATACAAAGAAACATTCAAAATGTATTTCGATACAGGAATACAGATACTGGTGAAAAAAATGTATCGCGATACAGGAATACAGATACGAAATGTATTTCTGAAATACTATCGCGATACATTTGTATCGCGATACTGCCCAACCCTGGCGGGGGGTTAGGCAGATGAAAAGATAGGGTCCGTCGGGAAAATGGGAAGGGGTCTTTGTTTGAAAGGAACGTGTTTTTAGTCAGTTGAAAGTTAAAATACAGCCTTCGTTGGAAACTAGTCGCCGTTTTCACTCCGTGTGTCGTCTCCGACCATTGCGGGACCCGGTTTGGATTCGCGGTGCTGCAGCACTGCACCTGTTCTGAAGTCACAAGTCAAGGGAACTCGATTAAGGTATGTCGAAGTACTTCTATTTATGGTGTATTCATTATCTGCGGCTTCAGAAAGTGTTTTATTTTGAGCGCATTTTCTAGCTTGCAAAGCGCGCGCCATGCTCTATTCTTTTTGGCACCACGGTTGTTGATTTTGTTATGCAGCACAGAGACCTCATAATCAATCGTATCGAGCGAAACGCCAGTCCTACCGATGGCTCATTTTTTTTTTGTTGTTTTGCAGACCCTGGCAGGATCGCTTGACCCTAAAGGCCTGTCCACACATGCAGCGGAGCGCTGCAATCATAGCGCTGACCTTGCGCTAAGCCCGTGTTGACGGGAGCGGTCACCAGCTTTGTATCGCACTGTCAAAACTGTTGCTCATGGCAGACGAAAAGTAGCTCACGACACGTGAGCAGCGCTAATCAGCGCTTCGTTGCATCTGAGAACCGGCGTTAATGGAGACATTTATTCGATTGTACAGTAGACTTCCGCGTTTATGGCTGGAGTACGTGCCGTCACTTCGAAGCATATTTTGAGTACGCACACGCTGGGTCTGTAATTCGCAGCGAACGGGCTACTAAAAATCTAATATTGCGCTGGTATGCTGTCAACAGATCGCATGTCGGATGTGAACCGTTGTAGCACTTATGCAGCCTATTTGTTATTTTATTATGCATGTGTTATATCTCATACTTTTATCGAGCGATCGGGTATTTCACGCTGCCCTGTGACTAATAATCCAAATTCCTCGCAAACAGGCAAGAAGCTGCTGGTGTCCCAATAACTGGTGCTGGGACCACGACCCGTTTGGACAGACGTTCCATTGTCCAAGCCATCGTCGACGCAAGTGCACTCTTCGGAATTTGGCCTTATCGGGGTTTCTACCGCCCAAGAACTTCAACTTCAGTCATCCTTGAATGCGATGTGTCTCTACGAGGCAATAAAGCTACGTTTAATCTGAACTGCACAATTTCGTTTCAGAGATTTGTGGCTCGGGACCAAATGTAAAGGATAAACCTTTAGTTCCAGGAGTCTAAATCCAAGGGCGCAACGTTTAGACCCAGGGATCCAAGTGCGAGGGCCTAACAGTTGGTCCTCGGGGTTCATTTGAAACGGTGTAACTGTTAGTCCCAACGGTGCTAGTGCGAGGGACCAACGGACGGGGCGTAACAGTTGCTCCCGTTACCGTTGCTCCCCGAGGGGACAAATGGTGGCGGCAACGCACTTGCTCCCCTCGGGGACTAAGTCGCACTCCCTTTTTTTTTTGGAGTGTAGGAAGCATAAATGACGCAAGAAAAGTAAAGTTGGAGATTTAACTTGGGCCTTCGGTTTTACAATATAAAGAGGTTATAAAACAATATCCGGTTGGAATGTTCGTGACCTTACACACACGGACCGCCACTGGTTCAGATGTGTCTTGGTCCAGGTGAAATTCCGATGATAAAAGAGAAGTATTTCTTTCAGTCTTGCCTTCGCCAAGTTTGATGACGTGCGCAAGAACGTAGCTTTGCCCTTTGGCAAGTTTGTAATTGCACGCACTTGCCCGCATAAGCAGAGACCTGGCTGCGGCCAGATGACCTGCTTGCAATCGTCAATAGAGAATTTAGTAGAACCTGGAAGAACCTTGATCGAAAAATAAGAGGTGAACCAAGCATGTTTAGACACATTTGCAGTCATTTCTTCATGCGCTCTTTTGCTTCCCTTTCTGGTGGTGGTACACCCAATTTAGAGGGTGTACTGCGCAGTCATAACACCCTAATAAAATGGTGTACAGTGGAATCACACCCTAATTTAAGGGTGTTTGGAATTACGCCGTCCTTTAGGGGAGTTAGGAATAACGCCCTTTTCTTAGGGCGTTTTGCTACAATAACAAGGGTGTTAGTTATAGGACAAGCCATTTACACCCTCAAGGGCGTCATAATGTTTAGTGTGTATCACGCAAGTCGCAAAAACGAGCGCGTATACCGACAGGGACTATGTGATTTTTGTTCCTCAATTGAAATTTTATTTTCCGCAATAAAATAAAATTCGAATATGTTTTTACGGTTGCACAAGTAGAATATACATTTCGTAAAAATAAAATAACGACCGCACATGGTCGTTCGATTTTCTCTGAACACGTAATACCAACAATTTCAGTCAATCGAAATCATTATTTTTTTTTTTCGTCGTTGTGCTTTTTTGTTTTTGCGGCGGCGGATTTATTGGCGCTTACAGGCGGCGCAGGTTCTGCCGCGCCCTACCTCCTATATCATGTTAGCGCCAAGGTTGTATGCTGAACTGTTTGCAAGGTCACTCCGGTTGCTTCCGTTTATAGGTACGGAGACAAAAATATTTAATTCTGAGCGTTATTTCGCAATATGCCGTATTTGCGATTTTGTTTCTCAATCTAACAACATTAATGCTTGGTCAATAATACTTTTGTCAATCCCTCTTATGCCTAATTTGTCTTTAATATTTCTAGACCCGTAGCCAGAACCGTTTTTTGGGGTTAGCCCTCCGAAATGCCAACATTGTGCTATACGCAAAATGCGCACGTGACAGAGGATGCTTAAAAACATTTTTCTCAGACACATAATTTGTTTTTCCAAAACAACGATTTTTTTTTTATTGTGGGCACGGAGCCAGCAAAATGGATTCATTTCATCATCGCCGGACATGGATGTTCGATCGTATCTGAAAACGCCCAGGAGTGATACACGGAATGCTTTTTTTTCTCTAATGTTTTTATCGCGATACTTTGGAAGTAAACAAAGAATCAGTATGCGCGACGCACATCATTATATCATATGAAATTATTAACTAAGCAAGGACGCCGATAAGTCTTCTGCTGGTTTGATGGCAATGAAATCGTACCGAAACACTGATTACTCTCGGCAGAGCGCCCTTGAAAACCGCGGCGAACGCCGCTAAACGTGTGAGGACGTTGTTTGCCTTGTGTGGAGAATTCAACGGCAGTTTTCAGTACCACGTTTTACTCGTTTCGGTGTTCTAGTCTTTCCCGCGTACAGCACAGGGAATCATTTCTGTCCCGCGGGTCGAACGAAATTCACCATGGAATTCTTTATGCTATTTTTGAATATATTGTCCCTTGGCAACTGGTGCCTTCCAGTAATCGGCTTCGGAACGTTTGTCCTCTCTGCTGCACTCCTGATACGAGGACACTACAAAGGGTCTGCAAAGCTGCATCGAATGGTACGTTATCCGATTTAATACATTTCAGAGTCGCGGCAAAGTGTATACACTTATAAAGTTAGGGAATGTTTAACAGTTGAAGAAAGGTAGCTATTTACCTGAAATGCATTTACTTTATGTTATTCCCCGCTTCTGATAGAAGATTTATTGGACATGTAGGGGGTACACTTCTAACATGGCTGTCACCATTTGTTTCATTTTCTTTGCTGTGTGACGTTGTGAAGGCCGCTAAGATTCCACAGCGCTGTCAATGGAAAGTTTTAGCGTAGCGCGCTGCCGCGCTGTCGCCTAAGGCTGTATCGCCACCGGGAGCTCGCACTTTGATGTTTAAGTATGCATATAAGTGCGCGCCCGTACGGCCCGTGATTGCTATAAACCATCCCAATGTGCTGTAAGTGTAAACTATCCTTGCATATCATTGAACGTGAACCCCAAAAGGAACTTCTCTCTTCTCATAATATCCGCGAGGAGCTTTATTTTATCATGTTTTTTGCTGGTCGGAAGGAACTTGTCGTTAAGATCCTAACTCAATTTTATAAAGCACTTGCTCTTTACATTCCCTGATTTTTTTCTCAAAACTTTGGAGTACGTCCTTAGATTACCGAAGGATTTTGTTGAAGCGTGAATATAGTGACGCCGCTGATGCGCAATTGCTAGTGCTTTCTTTCTTCGTGTCATTTTTTCACCAATAAGTCCCATTTTTTTAATATTCGGGCTAACCAAGACAACAAAAAAAGTTAAGGCTCAGAAAGAAATGCTGAACTCTCTAATAACCAATGTACACCCGTTGATGGCGCATAGTCCCTTAAACTGAAAACAATTTTATTTTGTTTTCAGTCAAAGTTTACAGTGACGAATTTTAACCTTGAGTTAGTTAACGAAACAGATAAATATAATAAAGGCTTAGCCTGGTACGGTAACTTTTCCAAAGTCAGCTGAACACCAAGGGAAAAATGTAAGTTCAGAATTAAACACCATTTTCGCGGCTCGTACACCCATAAATGACAACTGCGATTTTTTTTTCTCGACGGCGTGTTTACACCAATTGTACAGTCACAGGACATATGAGCTACCACAGCGGAGCGTAAAACGGAGTCTGCTAATTCCCACATGGGGCGCTTATAGCGTTACCGCGCTTTGGGAGCCGGGCTTTTGGCAGATACCCAGTCTGATATCACGGGGGTGGCCAGAAGCTTCTGTACACGTTTCCTATTCTGAAACATGACCTTGCAGCAAGGCCGATGACCATCGCGCCTTAGTTTGTCACCATCCTCCGCAAAATGCTGATGCCTACTGCTTATCATAACAATGGTGTCAATATAATAATATCGCTATGTTAATACGTAAAAGTAAGATAATTGTTTTATTTGCAAATTTATTCCTCCCTAAATGTGAAATTGTTTTTACTGAAGTTTTTTTGTGCTGTTTTATAGAAGACAGAATAAAGAGTAATACGATTTTATTTATGTCGTCTAATAACAAAGGATAAAAGTAACAAAAGCACCTGTGAAAGCAGCCTCAAGTTTAAGGCACTTTTCAGTGTATAATACAAATAAGCACATGCTACCGAGGACTCTTCAAAGGGAACTTCACCGCCAGACTTCCAAACTTCGCCCAAGCGTCTCGGAAGAGAGTCGTAGAGAGTTTGGCACAAATGTAGGCTCTCTCGAAGCTTGATCTATTCTTCGAGGACGGCGTCCGAAAGCTGTTCATCGGATGCACAGTGCAGCTGAAGCTTCGACATGCCCGTTTCCCTTAATCCCCAGACGTTTCCTATGATCTTCAAGCATGGGGACTTCACGGTCCATGGAAGCTGTGGAATACACAAAATCTTCGAAGTCTTTTTTTTTTTGCAAGTCTGCAGTTGTGCATTGGGCAGTGTTTGTCTAGCTACAAGACAGATAATCCGTCAGGAAAAGGCCCGTTCAAAGGAAATGAAAGCATGATGCCACATAATACCTCGCTGTATGTTTCTGAAGTCAACCTTCCATCGATTTTTATCATGAGGCCAAGACTCTATTTCTTGCCTGTCTCTGGCGTTGTAGCCATAAATTAATACAAATAATTTAGTTAGTTCAGTTATATTGTGATATATCCTATATTTACAAAATAAAGAGTGCAAAGATACGTTGGCGTCTTTAATTATGCAACTACCTGTTTTAGATTTATATATATATATGTATATATATAGCTTTGAGAGGTCGGCTTTTCGATTAAATAATGTGACTTTACATCGTGGCGTGTAAAATATTACTTTTAGCATTCAAAGCGTAGAGTGCTTTCGACTCACTTTGAAGTTCGTATAAGCACTGTCGCAATCATCATTGTTCCCTTTCATAGGCGCAAACATTATTAGTAAGAACACGTTCTAGACTTCCTGTGGTTAAGTCTCTCACATGATAGTTAAGTCTCCGTCATTTTTTCTCTAGAGCTTTTATTCTAATGATATTTTACCGGCTCCAGACAACTCTCCAAACACGTCGTTGCTGATCCCACACCATGCAAAAAGTGCACTCATCCGTAAAGACGACCAGCTTCCAGTGATCGAGAGTCCACGTTAAATGCTTTCGAGCGAACTCCAGACGAAGCTCCTTATGTCTTGGTATCAAAGGTGGTTTCTGATACGCCCCACGGAATGAAGTCCTACTTGTCGGAGCCGGTTTCTTAAGGGCAATTCACACACTTGCTTTGAGTTCGACCGAGTGCGAGGGTTGCTAGAGCAACAACTGCGTCGGCTGAAAAAAAAAAAAAAAAAAACTCTTTTTACCCAGTTTTGTTGGAGCCGACGCAGCTGTTGCATTAGCAACCCTCGCACTCCGTTGAAGTGATCGCGAGTGTGTGAATAGACCTTTATTGTTTTCTCACTCACCCGACGTCTTAGCTCCTGACAGATCTCTTTGATGGTGATTGTCGGGCTGTCAACAACCGCCGCAATGATCCACTGATCTTCCTCTGCGGTTGCAGATAATGGTCGACGTGGAAGTGGTGCACAATTAATGCATCCTTCATCGCAAAAGGCACGAAGCCGACTGAAGGTCTTTACCGCACAACCAACTGTCGGAGCAATTTCCCGCCGGGATTTTCCAACTTCTGCCAGCGCCACGATTCTATATCACGTTCATAGAGGCACACGGAACATGGGTATAAAAATCTGCTGAACATAATGATAGTGTTGAATTTAGACAACAATTACATCTTATAAAATTCCTGTAGCAGGGAGCGTGCATTCAAGTGACCAATACTGTTCCACAGATTTCAAAACTTATCTTTATTGATCCAGTGACCGCAGCCATCGGTGCTTATCTGCAAGAACGACACCAGGACAGCATTACGAGCTTAGCTGTTCTATACTGAATAAAAAAGCACAAAAAACGAGGACAAAAGAAAAGACACGCACGAAAGAGTTTTTGTCTGTCGTGCGTTTTTCTTCTAGAGCGCAGCTTTTAGGCGCCAGCTCCGGGTTAGACGGCGTCGCCGACGGCGTCGACGTCTGCGTAACTGCGCGTTGCGTTGTGAAACATTTCCCCGCTAAATTAAGCGGAAAAAGTTTCGCTAAATTTAGTGGGAAATTTAGCGAACATTTACCGCTAAATGGGAGGGGAGGAGGAAGAGAGGGTACGAAGCAGAAAAGGGGCATACCCTTTCCTGCTTCTTCTGAAGAGCTAGGCTCTAACTCGGCATTACAGAAAATTCTTAACTTCTTTTTTGGCTTTGTTTTTTGTGCGTTTTTATTCAGCATATGGTGTAAGGCTGCCAGGATAGGGAGTTTTCCTAGATCGTTTCCGCTGTTCTGCAATGTCCTCCGTAACCCGCTACGAGATCCAGGAATCTGCAGGCAAGGCTGGCACTGAGCATGCGTAGTTGTGATGTTTTCGTTCCGGAAAGCGTAGCGGAGTTGGGAAAACGGTCTACGAAAACTGCCTATTAACTGTGACCACGACGGTCACAGTTATTCTGGCAGCCTGTAACGACGTTCGCAAGACTACCTCCTTTACTGTCACGAAGGACAATTGATGAGGTGTCGAATGACTGACGGGAACTAAACGCTTAATGGGGCGAACTTGTGCTCAAAACAATACAGAACAAGGCTAGCGTCGCAGGCATCTATGGCCGCGTAACAGCGGAACCGAGCGCTGGGGCGAGATTGTCTGCGGTTTGCCACGGAGAGCCCCTTACGTACCCGCGTGGGCTTCTGGAACATTCGACGTAAAAGTTTCGGTGCGTACACTCTTAGAAAAAAGGGTCAGTATAGTCCTCCCTAAAGGGAGGAACGCTCTTGATACATATGTTCCTTCAGAAAGGGAGAAACTTTCGCCCCTAAAGCAGGAGAGCAAAAGTTCCTCCGTCGCCTGCATCTCATTATGGCGGCCACGAATCGAGCAAATCGAGCTCAATAAGGCTTAACGAGAACATTACGTCTACTGTACGGAGCGAGAGGAGCAGCAAATAAAAACGTAACACGAGCTTTCCGCGAACTGTATTTATTTCCCAAGCCGGCTTCCTCCTGCAGGTAATGAAACTTACGTTTCGAAAGCATGCAGTCACTCAGTCTTCTCATCGTCAGCACAGCGATGATAAACGGAGACAACCTGCACCCAGTTCGCGCACTTTATGTCTTACCTTTGCTATTCCTCGAGCCACAATTCCTTCGTCAATCGTTGCGCCAACCGCACATCACGGAGGAGTGATAAACCATTCGCCCGCGAAACTAAACGCCGCTCTTAGAAAAAGCAAATCCGAAGCAGCCTCTTGGCTCATTTCAGCACGGTAACACGAAATTATGGCGTAGCCGCGTAGCGTAAAAGGAGGTTAAATCACTTGCCACCAGATGGCAGGGTCAAGCAGAGTAATTGCAAATAAGCTAGGCTAGGGGGCACTAGGTACCGCCCAATTCATTAGGCATACTACAAGCATCAGCTGAACATACATTAAGCGTACACACATGCATCGCACATACAAACATCAATACAACAGCACACGAACCTTACAGGGGCCTTACACGAACCCGATCACTACTCCCGAGCTCTGCGTTTCAGCCCTTTATACTGGTCTTTTTGAACGTACGGAATTTTTCGGTGACTCCCTAAGCAATAAAAAATATTCATAGCATGTTGATTTTTTCCAGCAACGTCATACATCTGAGAGTATTTTTAATGGCTCAGGGGATGAATCTCTTATTAAAAAGAAAGCGCTCGATCATGCCGTAATTTTTTGAAAGCCAATAAATCGAGCAGCTCCAATGCGGTTCCAAGCCATGAGTTCGTTTCCCCGCACGGCACTTCGTAGCCACTATTTATATTGTAGTGTTTGTTTTTCTACTTGTGCTGTTCGCGCACGGCTGCAACTGCCGTCTTGACTTAATCTCTCTAGAGCAGATATTCACCCAGCTGGAAGTGATGCTTCACGGGCAGAGAAATCGCTTTTCGATCAACTTGAATGCAGTCAAAGCCGCGACTTGCGGCAAGTGTACGGAGCTACGCCAGCTACGCCGTGGCGAGCTCGAAAACTTCTAGCTCCGATTCCAGCGCGCCACTTGGAGGGCAGTTTCTCCAGGAACCGTAGTATATTTAAACAGCAAAATAAAGGATAGCTTTTTGTTTTCGATTTTACCTGTTTTTTCTTATTTTTAATGCTAAAATTCCATTGTAAATATACGTACTTTGCGTCATAATTTCGTACTGTCCAGTCTTTTCCCCAGAACGCAATCTCTCCCGGGGACCGACAGTCACTTTGGCCACTGTACGATAGGAGCGTATACCGTTCAGACCAGCGTTCCAACATGACTATCCGCACGTCGATCGACTGCACCTAATTCCTCAAGTGGTCTGAAACTCTTTAATGTAAAGCGGAATGTCAACCTGCGACACCCCGCCCCCTCCAATCAAGGCCCGACAGCGGCATCAATGCCCGACAGTTTACGTCATCTCATCATGTTGTTACACCACTGATACGCGAACACGGTCACATCGGCGATAATTCCAGTCTTCTGTTCACTACGCACAACACTGCCATCACGATGTTGCTGCTATGTTGCTGACACGCAGAAATACAGAACCACGTTGAACGCCGGTTGGCACTCGGCACGGGAAAACAGAACCGAATTCAGCACGGAAGGCACCCAGGCAGGCGACAAGAAAACCTGCCTGGCTTGGACGCAGTTCCTGCGATTTCCATAACGTCGAAAACGTCTACACAGGTCCGCGTGGTTCCGCCACTGTAGTTCCGCGTGGCAATCCAGAAACGGCCATCTTAACCAGTGTACGTAGTGCTGCTGGCACTGCTCCGGAACTTCGCTGTTTCTAGCGGCTTCGTGTGCTCGTTTGATAAAATTAGTGGTAAAAACGTCAATGCAACCGAAATGTTCTGCACGTTTGGACTAGAAGACGGAATTACAGGCGGCCTTCGCTGCCACTGAAGCTCAATCAACTTAACAACATTTATTAAACAACGTGTGCGACCTGCTCGAAAAACGAAACCGAAAGAAGATGAGTTGGGAGGGCGAAAGTGGCGAAAGCTTTCTCCCGTCTGCCTGGAGAAGAAGGAAAACGTCTCGTTCCTCTCTTCTTCTCATGTCCGCTTGGAGGCGCGCCGTTGCTACCTTTTTCCTCCATTTTTTCTTAGAGCGCGCTTTTTTCTTTATGAATGTCGAAACCTCTACGGAAAAAGAAACGACTGAAGGACCGACCTCGTCGTCTTGGCCCCTGCGTCAACGGCTTAGCTCCAACCTGGGTGCCCAAATCCTGTTTATCAAACAGCGTGCTGATGAAGCTTGTAGCAATGATATTCATCTAGTTTTCCTTGGCGTCGGTGGATAATAAGGACTTTAATTTTCCTTCCATCGGTCTGGGTTTTGTTTATTTTTGTTCTGACAAATGAAAAAAAAAAGAAAACTAACAAAGCAAGAAAAAAATAAGAAACTTCGCTTCTTTTCAGGGATCGAACCCCCGACCGCTTGGTCAGTAGCGCGATGTTCTACCCCTGCACCAACTGTACAAGAGGGAACCAACGCTGTTCCTTTCGTCTTACCTTCCGTTCCTCCCTTCTCAGGGGGGCGTGTCCAACGTACGGAGGAACAGTCACTTTTGCTACTTTGACGACATGATGGCGCTTAAGACAAGGACAAAAGGGGAGACTAGACAACACGGAGCGCTACTTCAACTGTTTATTTTTGAAAAAGGGGGGGGGGGACATAAATACACTCAAACCGCTTCACCTCAGCCAATCCCAGGCCTCACCGTCGCCCGCAAAAACGCTATCTCCTTGTCTAACAAGTCAATGGAGGCAACGCTGACACATTGTGCTCCAGACTGTTTTATCAAGTCTGCTTCTATTATTTTTCTGACCGTTTTATCTTTGTGTCTGGATAGAATCGCGCACGTGCTGAACAAGGGCTTGCACCCACAATCGTGACAATGAACTGAAAGATGACCGTCACGGTGATTATTAACATTCAAATTGTGCTCTCGTAACCTATCATTTAGGCATCTGCCTGTTTGCCCGATGTATTTTTTACCGCATGACAACGGAATCGCGTACACGACTCCCTCTGCGCAACCGACAAACGGGTTTCTATGTTTCTTGCCACAGCACAGGGGGCCTCCGCGAAAGGGGTTCGTTAATCTGCACAACCTGGCTAGCTTCTCCGGAGCCGAGAAAACAACCTTCGTGTTCACTCGGTCAGCTATTTTCTTAAGGTTGTGCGCAGTTTTATGCTTATAGGGGAGAACCGCTATCTTTTGTTTACCTTGATTCTCTTTGACTAACCCCGGAGAAGAGTTATCTTGAGCACTCAGCCCCCTGAAAACGCCTTCCGCAACAGACACCAGCACATTCTTGGGATAACCGGAGAATAGCAAGCGCTCCCACTGCTTCCCCAGACTCGAATGTGTCACATGGATACACGATCTACGAAGAGCGTTCAGAAAGCACAACTTCACAATCCCCCTTTTGACGAGTTTAGAATGGGATGACTTATACGGCAACAGGGGCTTATTGGCCCTAGGCTGGTAGGTCCAACAAACATGATGACTGGACAGGGTTAGCTTGAGGTCTAGAAACTGAATGACGTTATCTATTGGAAGCTCATGCGTGAGCTGGAGGGGGGATAGGGCGTCTCCAAAAGTGGTCAAGAGACAGTCAACGACCGAGTGAAACCGGGACGTGTTGTGGTCAAGAAAGACTAAAAAATCATCTACATACCTAAAAACTTTCTTTACATTAAAACCACTCAGGCGGTCCGAAAGGACGTTGTCTTGATGGGCTAAAAATATGTCACTCAGAATAGGTGCTAAACACGACCCGATACAAATGCCTCATTTTTGGAGATAAACACCGTCATTCCACTCCGCAAAAGTCGAATTGAGATAAAATGAAAGCAAATCCGACAAGTTTTCCACAGTCATACCAGCTTCATTTTGGAAAGCTACTAGCCCGTAGCTGTTAATACATTCTTCCACACAACCCAACAGTTTGTCATGGGGTAAGGAATAGTACAGATCTTTGATATCAAAAGAACAAGCTAAAATACCCTCATTAGTGTTCGTCTTCAAAAATTCAACGACCTCGTGAGAACTCCTGACCAAAAAAGGGTCGTCAATGCTTAGGATTTTTAGTTTTTCTAGCAGAAAGGTGGCAATCGACTTCTGCCATGTGCCTTGCTCCGAAACTATCACTCTCAATGGGCAGTTTACTTTGTGGGTTTTAGCACTGAACAAAATTTGCAGGCACCCGCTCTTGCTATTGTCAATGCTCTTTACCAAACGGCCAAGATCTAACCGATTGCATAGATTCCTTCCTTCTGCTTTAAGCTTCTTCAGCGACACATCCTGCCGCTGAGTGAACACGGAGGAAATGGCCTCGAGGGCTTTGTTACCAAACTCACCCTCCGTCAAAACAACAAAACCTCCTTCTTTGTCGGCGGGGAGAACTGACAGCCGCCGTTCCTTCAGAATTGAGGCCACGCGTTTAACCGGCACGCGAGACAAATTCTGATTGTTAAGAGGGAACACATCAACACCCTCGGAAATGATCACTCAACCTCGTCCACCGGAGCGCACCTAGAGACCGCTCGGACAAGGCCAAGTAATTCCGGTGCATTCATCCTTGGCTCGACGGCAAACTTTGGTCCCAAAGAGAGCACACGCGTGTAGCGTCAACAGGTAGGTCCACATCACTCACGGTCTTGACGTCTCCAGTAGCCACAGGACGCTTCTTGGGTACGGTGCTGCGAAGTCGCTGTAACGACAACAGCCAAAGAAACTCCGTGGTCCGGTCCACGATGATGAAGAATTCCCGCAGTCGTCTGTTGTCAGAGCGTGGCTTGTTGGGGTCCTGAAGAACAGTCCACAGCAGGCTCCTGTAGATCCGCGCCTGCCGTTGCCATTCGGCTCTGAGAATCTTCAGTACCCTAGTCCCAAGACCGGCTGACGGAGTAAAGCCACCAAACAACTGCCTTACTTCATCCGGCAGAATGTTTTGACGGAGGGTGAGTTTGGTAGCAAAGCCCTCGAGGCCATTTCCTCCGTGTTCACTCAGCGGCAGGATGTGTCGCTGAAGAAGCTTAAAGCAGAAGGAAGGAATCTATGCAATCGGTTAGATCTTGGCCATTTGGTAAAGATCGAGCATTGACAATAGCAAGAGCGGGTGCCCGCAAATTTTGTTCAGTGCTAAAACCCACAAAGTAAACTGCCCATTGACAGTGATAGTTTCGGAGCAAGGCACATGGCAGTAGTCGATTGCCACCTTTCTGCTAGAAAAACTAAAAATCCTAAGCAATGACGACCCTTTTTTGGTCAGGAGTTCACACGATGTCGTTGAATTTTTGAAGACGAACACTAACGAGGGTTTTTTAGCTTGTTCTTTTGATATCAAAGATCTGTACTATTCCTTACCCCATGACAAACTGTTGGGTTGTGCGGAAGAATGTATTAACAGCTACGGGCTAGTAGCTTTCCAAAATGAAGCTGGTATGACTGTGGAAAACGTGTTGGATTTGCTTTCATTTTATCTCAATTCGACTTTTGCGGAGTGGAATAACGGTGTTTATCTCCAAAAACGAGGCATTTGTATCGGGTCGTGTTTAGCGCCTATTCTGAGTGACATATTTTTAGCCCATCAAGACAACGTCCTTTCGGACCGCCTGAGTGGTTTTAATGTAAAGAAAGTTTTTAGGTATGTAGATGATATTTTAGTCTTTCTTGACCACAACACGTCCCGGTTTCACTCGGTCGTTGACTGTCTCTTGACCACTTTTGGAGACGCCCTATCCCCCCTCCAGCTCACGCATGAGCTTCCAATAGATAACGTCATTCAGTTTCTAGACCTCAAGCTAACCCTGTCCAGTCATCATGTTTGTTGGACCTACCAGCCTAGGGCCAATAAGCCCCTGTTGCCGTATAAGTCATCCCATTCTAAACTCGTCAAAAGGGGGATGGTGTAGTTGTGCTTTCTGAACGCTCTTCGTAGATCGTGTATCCATGTGACACATTCGAGTCTGGGGAAGCAGTAGGAGCGCTTGCTATTCTCCGGTTATCCCAAGAATGTGCTGGTGTCTGTTGCGGAAGGCGTTTTCAGGGGTCTGAGTGCTCAAGATAACTCTTCTCCGGGGTTAGTCAAAGAGAATCAAGGTAAACAAAAGATAGCGGTTGTCCCCTATATGCATAAAACTGCGCACAACCTTAAGAAAATAGCTGACCGAGTGAACACGAAGGTTGTTTTCTCGGCTCCGGAGAAGCTAGCCAGGTTGTCAGATTAACGAACCCCTTTCGCGGAGGCCCCCTGTGCTGTGGCAAGAAACATAAAACCCGTTTGTCGGTTGCGCAGAGGGAGTCGTGTACGCGATTCCGTTGTCGTGCGGTAAAAAATACATCGGGCAAACAGGCAGATGCCTAAATGATAGGTTACGAGAGCACAATTTGAATGTTAATAATCACCGTGACGGTCATCTTTCAGTTCATTGTCACGATTGTGGGTGCAAGCCCTTGTTCAGCACGTGCGCGATTCTATCCAGACACAAAGATAAAACGGTCAGAGAAATAATAGAAGCAGACTTGATAAAACAGTCTGGAGCACAATGTATCAGCGTTGCCTCCATTGACTTGATGGACAAGGAGATAGCGTTTTTGCGGGCGACGGTGAGGCCTGAGATTGGCTGAGGTGAAGCGATTCGAGTGTATTTATGTTCCTCCCTTTTTCAAAAATAAACAGTTGAAGTAGCGCTCCGTGTTGTCTAGTCTCCCCTTTTGTCCTTGTCTTAAGCGCCATCATGTCGTCAAATTCCCAGTACCAACTAGCCGAACAATCTGCATTGATTCGGTTTACTTTTGCTACCTTTCTCCTCCTTTTTTTCCTTAGAGTGTAGAGCATTCGGAACTCGAATAAACAACAGGGCTCTCGAATTCCCCAGAACGCTGCCCTTTCGAACAAACTGCCCACTGTTAGCAGATGTGAAATCCCTGCAAAAAGGCGGAGTAAACGGCGCACTTTATGCGTTTGGTATGATCAAAAGGTGATGAGCACAATGACGTTGCAGTTTCGAAGCTGTTTGATTGGCTCGTCGGCTCCTAGCGTTTTCCGGGCTCCGCAGTTCGCTATCTTACGGAATGATTTGCACGTTCCATAATCAGTTCTTCCACCATTATGAAGGGGATCCGATCTTGTAATCATCGGCACGTGATTTTTGAAAGGGGTCTATAACCAAAAGGCGTGTCCGCTCAAAGGCATCCAACCTCGGCCCTTTGCGTGCAAGCCAAGCACGATGACCATTTGGCCACGGGCGCGCTTGCTAGAAGAAGCGAGTGGCAATATCACCCTCAAACTAACGGTCTAACCGAGCGGTTCCACAAATCAATCGCCGGTATCATTTTCATGCACGTACGTCTTCACTGACAAAACAAAAGCGCCGTCCACACACTTGCAACCGAGTAGGACCGAGAGAGACAAGACCGGTTTTAATCTGCTTTCGAAGGCGTATATGACCTTCATCACAGCAGCACATCCGGTCCTACGCCGTCGCAGGTGACTTAAACTTTAATTGTTTTCTCTCTCGGTTCTACTCGGTTTCAAATGTGTGAACGGCGCTTAACTTAAATACTATTGTACCCTTTGTAACATTCGCGTACAGATTTTAATCTTCCTGGTGTCATCTGGGGATCCCAGCATGTAGATTACAAAAGACTTGAGTCGACAGAAAAGGCCGGTGTGCTACTTGACTTTCTGAGCTTCACCTGCCTTTCGCAGAAAAACAGTTTAAGAAACCCTGCGGGTAACGTATTAGAATTTAGACCTGTGTATTACTAATGACATGGACGCTGTAATTTAGTCAGCTGACGCTCCAGTGGTTCCAATAGATGTTTGGCCCGAGTTGTTTGTAGCAACTGTAAGGTTGCCTTTTCAGTTTAAGCTTACGGGCAACTCTGTCTTTTGACTTTAGGCGGGGAAATTATCTGGGTCTTTACCATCACTTCGCAAACCTGGATTGGTCTTCAGTTTTAACTAACCCTGACGTAAATTCAGCTTGTGACGCTTTTACCCAGCTTGTAACAGATGGTGTACAGCGTTTTATTCGGGTTAAGAAAAATAAACAGCAGAGGTATCCATGGTGGTTTTCATACGAACAGAAGCGCAAATAAAAGAAAAATCTCGGTTTCATCGTCAATACAAACGTAGCAATGGGGACATGTGGTAGGCGAAATTTAGTCGTGCGAGGGCGGAGGTAAAGTTTCTTTAGCAAAGAGATAAAGAAAACTTTAGGAACAACACTCCGAATGACTTACTGAATAATCCTAACAATATTTGGAAGTATAAAAGAGATGCACTGAAAACGGGAGCGAGGAACGTTACGTTGATGAATGATACCGGTTTTCACTCTGACCCCGCTGTTGTGTGTGAGTTCTTTGCGTCATACTTTTCAGGCGTCTTTATTCATGATACACAATCTGCAAACTCACGTATACAGGCGCTTAACGGTGCTGACTTCGCGAAGACTGATAGCGTCCTCGGCTCTTTCAGCATTGATCATGCAGCAGTGGAAAATGCGTTAGACGTCTGAAACCAAAACTTTCGTCCGGTTTTGATACCATACCATCATTTGTTGTTAAAGGCTGTTTGGATGCTGTTGTACCTGTCTTGACTTACCCTTTAGAGCGCAGCTCATAGGCGCCCGTTTCCGGGTCGAGCGGCGTCGGCGCCGGCGTCGCCGTCGGCGTAACCGCGCGGTGCATTATGGGACGCGTGACGTTACTGATGGCGTCGTCAGTGACGTCATTGGCATCGCCATCGTCATCGTCACAAATGACGTTATCAGTGACGTCATCGGCATCGCCATTGTCATCGTCACTGATGACGTCAACGGCATCGTCATCGTCATCGTCACTGATGACGTCCTCAGTGACGTCATCGGCATCCGCATCGTCATCTTCATCGCCACTGATGACGTCATCATGGACGTCACTGATGACGTCATCGGCATCGACATCGTCATTGTCACTGATGACGTCATCAGTGACGTCACTGATGACGTCATTGGCATTCGCATCGTCATCGTCACCGATGACATTACAGATGACGTCACTAGTGAAGATGACGTCAACAGTGACGTCACTGGTGACGTCACTGATGACGTCATCGTCATCGTCACGTGACCCCGTGAGGTCACGTGACCCTGGTGACGTTACTTGACCCCCGTGACGTCACGTGACCCTCGTGAGGTGACGACGACGCCGCTTGGAGGGAGGAGTAGCAGACACGATGAGGACGTGAGGAGGAGGGAGGAAGGGTATACCTTCCCCTCAGTACCCTTCTCTCCTCGGGCTGTGCTCTAATTCGGCATTACAGAGAGTTGTAAACGGCTCTCATTTTTTAATTTGTCACTTGAAAATTGCATTTTTCCAGAAAAATGGAAGTCAGCAGTTGTAGTGCCAATTTTCAAAACCAGGGAACTCGCCAGATGTTGCAAACTATAGACCTGTGTCATTACTGTCGTCATTTTCAAAGCTTTTCTAGAGCGTTGTAGAAATGCATCTGTCTAGTCATTTTATTTTAAAGAAATTTTAAACGAATCCCAACATGGCTTTATTAGGTCTAGCTTTGTGGAAACAAACTTGGCCAACTATTTCAGTTGCGTTAGTCCTTTCGTCTCCAACCGTAGTCAGGTCGACGCCATTTATTTTGACCTGATCGAGGCATTTGACCTTGTGCATCATCAACTATTACTTTAAAAGCTGTCTGAATATGGAGTGTCTTTGCCATTATGTCTGTGGTTCAAAACTTACGTGACTGGGCGCATTAACAGAGTTCGTGTTAGCGGTGAGTTATCGAGATCATACATATGTCCTTCTGGTGTTCCCCAGAATTCAACTCTGGTTCCTGTGCTATTTAATATTTTGGTTAATGACCTTTATCGTTGTGTAAAATATTCCCAATTGCTCCAGTTCGCCGATGACATTAAGATCTACAGACATATCAAATCGGATGCTGATTGCGAACTTTTGCAAAAATACATATCTGCAATCTCGTTATGGTGCGAGATGCAAAACTCGCGTTTCAATAGGAAAAAAAACTCTTGTCATTTTTTTATCACGCAGAAAATGTGTTGTCAATTTTGTGTATGAGCTAAATAATTAAACATTACGTCGAGCGGATTGTGTGCGGGATTTGGGCGTCTATGTGGATTCGACCCTCAGTTTTGATGCACATTTGTCAAATTTGGTGAGTTCATGCTTCCAACTTTGAGGTTTGTTTTCAAGAATAACCCGCTATTTCAAGGAGCCCTCGTGTATTGTCAGGCTTTACATCTCTATTGTGCGTTCAAAACTTGAGTTCGGTTCCGTAGTCTGGAACTGTTTGAGTGTGGCAGGCCCTGAGAGGTTAGAACATGTTCAGAGGAAGCGGGCACGCATTGTGTACGACCGTTGTTACGGTCGCCGGATTTTTTTTTAGTCACGAGTCAATGTTACACAGGATGAATTTTTAGACATTAGTAGCTCGGCGGAATTTTCGAGATTATGCATTTTTGCACAAAGCTGTGCGTGGAACATCAAGTTGTTTTGAACTTGTGTCTCTGCTCTCTTTATCCGTTCCACGCGGGAGCAGTCGCTACCCCAACACGTTCTATGTGCAAAACCTCTGTTCACTTTCCCCCATGTTGTGTATTCAATAGTTTTAATATAATCTGCGCGGAAATGGGTATCTTCGACAGTGAACGCTCGTTTTAAAATGCCCTAAGCATTCAGCTTTATTAGGATCAATGTTTTTGTGTTTCCTTTTTGTACAGTGTATTTGTGTGTACCAGCATTCAGGCTTCGGCTGTTCCTGGACACAAGAAAGAAAAAATAAAGAATAAAGAACAACACAGCATTGCAAAGTGCTGTCTATTCTCCTTTCCACCTTGTTTACGCTCGCGAAGTGGTGTGTACAATTGACACCATATTTCACTCGTCCTCAGACACGGACTCTGATGACCTTCTATTAAATTTCATATCTTTTGCTAGAGAGATCCCCCGCCGCCAGCCCGCTCATCTTCGCACGGCTAATATGGTGCCTTAAGAGCGTCCCCGACTGGTGTGTTTAGCGTCCTATGGCGCCGATACATCAAAAGTGGTCTCCAGGTGGCAGCAAATGACGTCACAGAAGCTGAAGTGTCATGCCGTTGCATGTCGCGATCCTGGTGGTTGGTTGTAGAAATCCTAACAAGAAACTGCGAGTAGCACAAGCGAACGCGAGGTTCGCTGTCGTCACGGCGACCCAACTTCCTGCTGCCCAAGCATCCGTGGACTGCCACACTGGAAAGCGACCTGCAGTGGAACAGGCGTCTGCCACCTACACCACAGCTGTTGAGACACCGCCAGGGTCACGACCGGCGACAGCATGACACTTCTTTGACGTCATCACGCGTAAATCGAGGGACCACTTTTTTGGACGTGGTAAACACACCAGTCAGAGACGCGTTCAAGGCACCATAGCACGGCTAGGCAGCAACACACAGCAAAAATGAGCTACGATCTGCGTCATATAAACCCATGCTACACTCCTGGTGATCTTGTATGAGTTTAGATCCCTGATCGACAGCATGGTAAAGCTGAAAAAGTTCTAAACGAATACACAGGACCCTATTGCATCTTTGAGATGCCCCAAGCCTGCTACTTGACCTAGCCAATGTTTCCTTCAACCCATGGCCGCCATCGCACCACTGAGATCTTGCCTATGCACATCGTCCTAGAAACAGAAAAAGAAAAAAGAGAAGAAAAAAGAAATTCCGTGACATGTGTAAAAACGATTTGTAAAGTGTGTACAGTGTTATATTTAATCAATTTTTGCTTTGTGTTTTTATGTCGTTCACTTTATGTAGTAGTTATCCCCCTCGTTTCAAGCGCTCAAGTGCTCTTTTTAAAGTGCCTTTGAGCTAATAAAACTGGACTGAATGAAATACCTCGTGCCCCACCCATAGCTGATATTTCTAACCAGAGCAAAACAAAAATGACATGAAATAACCCAAAACAAATATGTCAATTTATAAAAACAAGATAGTTTACAACTTTGCTCAACATGCATCTTAGTGCGTAAGTCATACATAGCGTATTTTTATTCATGTATAAAATCACACACAGCTTGGCCTGTCTACGAAGAGGTATCCCCGTCAAGATCTAATTCCTGTCTTTCCCAATGGATGGATCCCCGTGTTGGAATCGTCTGAGCTCAGAAAGGAGGATGTCAAACGAATAGACCTTCTCGGTGAGTGATCCTCAATTTTTAGAATTCCTGACGCTAGTCAACACAAGCTGAAATAATCAAGTCCTGCCAACATCTTCCTCTTCCACCATAGAACGTCATCACAGTCGGATGGCGACAACTCGGCGATCGGACCCGAACCCGATGCTGAGCTTCCTTCGACGCGTTGATTGGGCACGAGGCCCAGCCGAACGCTGACGCAGCCCTCGTGTCCAATCAGCGTCTTCGCTCAATCTCACTGTGATGACGTTACAATTCTAGTGCACACGCACTGGTTATCCAAGGTGGTGTTGTGCTAGTTCAGGTCAAAACTGTCTTTGCAACTGCACTGGTAAAACTGCCGCTGCGGGGATTAAATATATTTATTTATGGTCCGTATTGAGGACGAGGCGTTTTTAAAATATTAATTTAATCACAAATGTTTTGGTGGATTAATCTACATTTTTAATTTTTTCATGAGCCTAATTAAACAAATCATCAGTATGATCGTCTTATAGTGGTCTTCGGTATCTCCACTTACATAAAATGCGTAAAGGGGGCAAGATACCAGAAAACTTTAATTAAACACCTCTGAATAAATAATTTTGATATTGTTTTTTCTAAGCTATTTAATTTTATTCAGCGGAAAGAACTCACGCGATCCCTTTTTTTGCCAACTTCGGGGTTATAGACGCGAACACTTTAAATACCCACATATTGCCCCATGGTGCCCATGTGTATGTTTTGGACATAAAAAGGAATGTTTATAAATACGCGAATAACTGAGCGCAATTAAACAGTTCACACAAATAATTTGTGTGGCACATAGCATATATCGAATTCATACTTTTTGGGAATACGTCTCCTTACCAAAAAAACAACAACATATTCTTGTGCCCACAAAAGGGCATAACACAATACAGAATAAACACTTACTTAAACAAAGGTAAGAACCAGCGCAGATAGAAGATGGAACCGCCTGCTCTGTACCAACGGTTGCGAATAGGACCCGAGTAACTGAGTCGAAGCATTTCGCAGACGACGACAAATATTGACACAAAATTCCATTGGGTGGCCATCTGTGACAATCTGTCAAATTTTGTTGGGAAGAGCAATGGCCTAGGTCTGTGTAAGGATATGCAGTTCATTCATCAGAACCGCGCCTAACCGTTATTCAATTCCTGTCTGAATAAGAAAGTATCATGCGCACCGCGAAGGGAAAAGACTGGGCCTCAGTGTTGCGTCATGGACATCTATATTCCATTGCAACACCATTCCAGGGAATAAAAGTTTCCGACAGTGCCATTCCTTCCACTCCTTGCAACAGAGCCACTGGGCCAATGTTCCCTCCTGGAACGGCTGAACTCCACCATTCTATTCTTCTAATTTCTACACGTGAAAAAAATGGCCGTTGACAGCCACATTTCTTACTAAACAAAAACATAAAGCTGTTGATCTTTTTAAACACGGAGCCGACTGCAAATGCTTCCAAAAGCTTCCTCAAAGCACTCATTCTACTTAGCTGGAGGGTGGTCGCACAAGGCCTTTCGTGGCACTTGGTGCGACACCTCCAGATAACAAAGTCGTAGTGCTGAATGAGATGACGTCGTTAAAGGCCAACGCTGGACTCAGATTGGAGACGAGTGCTGCGTCAGCGCTCGGCTTGGAGTCAAGTTTGAGCCGAACGTTTAAGCTATAGGCATGTCCAATATGTGCCCAGCATTGGCATTCTTTGATCACGCCATCTCATTCAGCACAGCATCTTCGTTATCTAGGACGTGTCGATAGGTGTCACTGAAGACAACGATAGCGTGATCAAGCGTAAGAGGCTAGCGAGTTGCAACAAACGCCAAAAATTAAAAGCACCCATTTTGTTTTACGCAAACAGTCCCTATACCCACCACAGATTCATCAAAAGCCTTGCTGCGGAAATGAGGACGGGAAAACAAATATATCCTTAATTTCGTCTTGTGAGCTTCCATTTTTAACGCAAACATCGTTGTATATGAAAAATACCCGGTTATACAGACGCGTGGAAACAGTACCAAAGTACAGTACTCGCATGTGAAGGCAGTGGGCCAGCACGCACAGTGACACCATGACTGTTGCACGCACCGTACTCGCAAATTACCCACAAAAACAAATAAGTCGTTAGTTGTTTAGACAGCAGGAGTTTCGTCTGCCAGAGTATGACAACATTGTTACCCACCCTAGATGAGTGGCCAATGTAGTACGACTGCTAGCCTGGGATTTTTTAACGGTCATCACGCAGTATATTGATACACGACCGCACGCTTTGCGAAGCACATCCAGATCGAACCGGCAAACTACCCACACCGCACGCCCGAACGACTTCCTCGAACGACTGAGTTGAAAAGGAGAAAGACAACAAAAGCCTGTTGAAAAACGATTGAAAACAAAGTACATAAAAAGACCATGGGCAACTTGCTGTTTCTAGAAAACACACACACACAATAAACCTTCTTGAAGCAGCGTCCAGGGTTCTAGGCGACTGGCGTTCCGGCCACCGACGCCGCACTGTCGCGCTCGTCGCGGCTTCGTCTTATGGCACCTCCAGATTTCGCCACAGCGAAACGAACGCGCCGAAACCAGTCCCTTTTTTTTTTCTTTTTTTTTTGGTGTTTGTGTTGTCTGTCTGCTTCTTTGAGGAATATTGTTTAGGAGCAAGAAAATAAAATACACACACACACGCAAAGAATAGCTATTTGACCTCCCGGAATTGTAAGATATATTCCGGTTTACCTTACGATGTACCGCGATGGACGCTCCCAGCTAAACAAGTCAATTCATAGTTTGTAGCTGTTCTTGTGACTTCGCGTTCCCCGCGTCGCTGTGCCCAACCGCAATGACAGGCGACACCTTCCGAGCTATGGATTTGCTCCGGCGGTTCGTGGCGTCTTTGGTTGTCCATCGTAAGGTGAAACAAAGTATAGAAGTGTAAGCCTCCACGCCAACTCGCCGACGCGAATTCGTGGTGTACGTAAACGGAAAATTTACTTATTTTATTCCCTATTATTGAGCTGTCTCCATGTCGTCGCTGCCGTTTGTTTAGTCGAAACCGAGCCGCTGACGCCGCCGTCGCAAATATTTAATTGACTTCGCGCCGCCACCCACAAAAAGGGGCGGCTCATATTTTATTACGCCGAACCGTCTCCATTGAAGCGGTAACAGCCAGGTGAGATTATGGTTCCATTCCAATAATAAAAGTTTGACTTCGGCAAAAAAAAAAATTCTGGTTTAGCTAAAAAAAAAAAAAAAAAAATTGGAAGACGCTTAAGATTCGCTTTTAAGGATGGAAAGTGATAGCGTTATCTGGAACCGTTCGCATCGCCTTCTCATTCCCTTCTCATGCTCTTGAGTCACACAACGATCTAGTTCTCATGACGCAACATTCCTTTATTTGTCCACGGTACGATTTTCTTCTCATTAGCTGTTCTGACATGTGATCTTCACATTCTGCAACATTACTTCACTGCTCTGTACTCACTACAAAGTTTCTTGTTCACATGTTTTTTCCACGTTCACGCGCACTGAGAGTCTCACTCACTCACTACACAGACACACCCACACGAACCACAGTTTGGCACTTTCACTTGTCGAAATCGAGATCTTCGCGAATTCCCTGATATCTATTGTTGCATGACATACGTGGACGACAGTTGTCCCCCCTCTTCTAGAGCACTTTCATCAAAATCAATCACTGCCATGGTGACGTGACGCCACACGCGTGACGTCACGTAATGTCAAACGTCACGTGTGACGTCACGCCACATGACCTCGCACGTGACGTCACACGGGACGTCACACCTGGCTGTGACGTCATGGCCTTATCGACCAATCAGGGTTTTCCGGTCACACCGACGCCGCTGCCGACCGTGACACTGACGCCGACGCCGGATTTTCTGTGGGACCAGCTCTTTGACGCTATCGCGTTAATAACGGCTTTGCTCTGGTTTTCGGTTTTAGCTCGGTTCGACACCCACATGCTACTTTCGCATGATCACAACAGGCGCTTTGTCGCGTCTCGCGGGGCCAGGGACGACCTCTTGTCCGTCTACAACTATTTAGTTTGGCTTGCTTCACTGAGGGCGCACAATTTTTATCCTCGAAGGAGGATAAGCCAGTGAGACAACCGCATCGTCTGTCACCTCCAGTACAATGATGCTGTTTCAAGAGCCGCTTACCATGTGCTAGCGAACTGCGCTATCAGCCCCTAGGCACTATGGGAAAATTGACACAACTCGCATAAGAACCGTGCCCAGTCCATCATCACTCCATTTCGGGCAAAAGGCACCTAATTTCATTCCCATTCCACTCCCCCAGGGCTGTCATCATTCCATTCCCATTGCATTCCGGTGTCGCGAATTTGCAGTAAGATTCCGGAATCATTCCAACTCCGGAGTGGCAACTCCGCAACACTGCTGGACCTTGCACACACAAAAAAAAAACAAAAAAAACATGAAGTCAGCGTTGATAATCTAGTCTATTTTAACCGACGGTTTTGAAAGGGGGACGACTTTATCTGAAAAAGAAATTAGCCTTTTTGAGCACCTGGGCTCGCCTGGACAGATAACAAAACACTTCAATGAAGTCTACATGTTTCCTTTAGTAACACATTACTTTCCATTACTTTAATAAATAGCCTAGTCGTTTGCTTCCCAGTGCTTTTTCTATATTTATTTCGTTCGAATCGAGGCGACGTTAAAGATTTCAGCTTGATCCCAGGCTTGGAGCTGGTGGCATTCCGGACCAGAGACGGCGTTGCCTGCGTAGCCGACGCTTACTGCCCACACCTGGGCGCCCACCTTGGCGCCGTGGGCCGCGTGGTGGGAGACTGCATCGAGTGCCCTTACCACGGCTGGAGGTTCAGCGGCACGACAGGGGCCTGCACTCACGCACCTTTCGCGCCTAAAGGTGAGTGAGTACTTGCAGTTCAAGCTGAACGGAACAAGTACAGCATGCGGTACAGATTCGTCTGGCACCGCACTCCGCTCGAGGAGGAGGATGAAAGAAGGAGGGAGAGGAGGATTGATGAGAAGGAAAGAAGCAAGGAGAGGAGGAATAGAGAGAAAGGAGGAAGAGGGGGTGAGCAGCTTCCTCCTCACCCCCTCTTCTTTCCTCCCCTCCCTCCTTCTTCCCCTCTTTGTTTATGGTAAAATGCCACAAACCTGCTGTGTGTACAGTTCCAAAAAACAAAGGCAAATTTGGAAGTCTTAACCAGCCGAACAAACGAAGGGCAAGTGGTATTCGGAACTGATACTAAAGGGCCGTTCATACTCTTGCGTTTGGAGCGACCACTACGCTTACGAACGAATGCAACAGCACAATCTAAGAATGCAACAGCTTGGAACGACGAGTTGCCATAGCAACGAAACGCCAAGGCGCCGTCTCTTTCGTGTTCGCAACGCAAGCAGTTGAACCGAGCTGAATTTTTTCGTTTCGTTGGGGAACGAAGGGAGCGCTCGCACCGACAGACCAATCACAGGTCGATGAGAGCTCGGCCGCGCGCGTTGCATGCCGGTCACGCCGGTCGCAGTTCCTTCTATCGGCTAATATGGCGTCGGTGCTGATCGTCGATGTGGTCGGCGTAATGAAAGCTCATTGTTTCGCGTAAAAGCGCTATCGTTGACTGTGAATTCTCGTCGTGTGTCGCTGTGATAACCCAGCACACACTAGAAGGGAAGATCCATCTAATCGTGCCACAATGTCGTGGCGGCACTCTCACACAGCAGAAACGCCCGTGCCGTCGTGTTTTGTTTACTTCGAATACAGTGGTGCTTTCTCGGCATTTGTGTCCTCGAATATTGCCCCAATTTCTTTTTTTGGGCATGCCATGCGTATGCTTAAGTTCAAGGTATTACTGGTGCGTACCGTATTAAAGATGCGAATTTTCACGCGTTCTCATCACCCCAGAAAAATTATTAGTGTTAGCAATCCTGAACGCTCAGATCGTCTATGTGATCACGAAATCCTATTTCTACGTTGCTATATCGCTGCTAAAATTGCATCGTCTTTTGTAATCATAGAAAGGCGTGTGGCAAGATTTGTACTATTGGAAAAGTCGTGTATTAAGGTCGTGATAGTCCAGACGGCGTACTGCATTTTTGTATCCACTCGACACTGCAAGCCTATACTGAAAAAAAAAAAATAAATAATAAAGCTTGAGGCTATAGAAAACTCTATTTTCTGTTACGGCATTGAGTGGAAGCGCGTCTCCTTTTTAGAGGCACCGCTGAAACAGCTGACGGCGTTGTAGAAGCGGTCGCCGTGCTGACGACCCGCTGCGCATGATGCAGTGGTTGCAGGTGTGTGTACGCGCGGCGCAGAGCGGTCGTTCCGGTCGCTCCGGTCACGATTTAGACGCATTCGTAGATAACGCGCTCGTTGCGGATGTCTGAATCAGCCTTAAGTTTGACAAACTGGATTTATTTTGACGCCCAACTAAAATCTTGGTTACGCGGCGCCTTCTCCACTATAAACCTCCGTCAGATTGGGGGCAGCTCGGCTGGGATTCGAACCCGCCGACTGGGGACATATATGCAGGCTCTTTGCCTCAGAGCCTCCGAGGTGTAAAATTTGAAGATTCCTCGTTGAGCGTAATGATAATCAAGTAAGAATTATTCCCCTAAGTTGAGATAATCTAAAACGATGTTAAAAAAGCTTTCGCAAATCAAAGTCGTCTCAGTCTAAAGCAGTGGTCTCACGCTGTTGCTGCATTGCATATCAGGGCTTCAGTTTAAGGATGCAGCAAGTTTACCACTTACCTACTGTACAGAGCTGATTCCTATAATTCGTTGTTTTAAGGGTACTTTCGGGCATTACATAGTTGTGAATTCCTACAAGTGAACGGATGTCTATGAGAGGAGAAAATTAAAAGAAAGGAAAAGACGGAAAGCACTGCTCGGCCGAAACATGCTAAAGAATTTAATCACTCTACATCAGCGGCGACAACACACAAAATAATATAATGCTAACAACTAAGTTCATTCAGTATGACACACACCTGAACATTGTGCTCTCAGTTAGTGTCGTTTTTTCTTCTATTTGTTTACTTTCTCTTTATTTACGTCATTTTATTTAACGTTCTGATGACTGCTATCGGTGTTTTGCGCCCCTAAAAAACCCATCCGGTGATCTCATGTTGCCAAATTACACATTTTGAACTAAAGTTTTACTCTTGTCATTTTTTCATGCAACATGATATTGATTGGACGAGTTTGGTAGCTAAGGAAAACCTAAACTCTTCTCCGCGCTATCCAGTCGCGAAATAAAGCTGTCTATACTTCGTTTCAACGTTCACACTTGCGGATAACTCTCTTGCCGCTGGCCGAATTCACTCGACGGAAAAAGACCGCTCACATTTCTAGCCATCCGCCGCGTCAACGGGGCTCCGGTTTCCTTGCGGATACCAGAAAAGAGCAGCCCCTGCCAAGTGCGTTGTTCGAAAAACTGCTCTCGAACACTTGTGCTTGCTGTCAACACTTCGCTGCTCTGCGATGTAAAATAGCTAACAGCCCACAGTGCTGAGAAAATGCCCGACATTCTCTCGGCGATACGATAATGTAAAATTAAAACAACGAGCCAACAGAAACAACCTGTGTATGTACCACTCACGCGTATTTTATTCAGCAGATCTTCCTTGTGGCTACCTTCTTTATTGTTTATATCCCTCTTGTCAAAGAGGGTTAAATATTTCACTAGTCTCGACGCATACTTAGGCCGACTCAACAATACCAGCGAGACGGCGCCATTTGCAAAACTTAGGAACTTTGCTAACTCTGGCGTCTACTCCGACATTTCGGGTGACTCGGCGAGGATGTGACATCCGCAAACGCCATTTTTTCCTCGAGTTCCGAGTGGCTGCGGCAGCACGGCAACTTTTTCCGCAAGCAAAAAATTGTTCCCAGACCGATTTTTTTCGCGGCCGAATATTCCGCCGACGGTGAGCCGATTTCGTCGCCAGCTAAGTGCACTAAGCTTGACGCATGGCGGCGGATGAATCCGTATGCGGATACACCCCCGGATCCGCAAGTGTAAACAAGCAGTAAGCTATACTTCGTTTTAGCTTAAGCTCAGACGCAGCCAACGCTACAAGCTAATGGGACCGATCATGCAGCGTCAAAAGCGGAAGTCACCAAGCCATCTGTCTTTATGACTGGTTCAGCTGTGATAGAACACGTACAGAAATACGACGAACACCATAATAATGCGCATTTGACGCTACCTGATTGGTACCATCAGCTCGTAGCGTAAACTGCGTCCGGATTTAAGGTGAACAAAAGTATAGAGCGCAGCCAAAAGCTCAAAAACATATAGACGTTTTCTCTTTCCTGTCAGTTCTCAGTCACGTGGGCTCCGTATCTGGTATGCTGGAGGAAAAAAATATAAAAAATTTCAACCTGGAATATGCGAGGAAATATAGATGAGGCAAACAGAATGTGGGGCAACCATGCATTTTTTTCTGAACACCTTCAGCGGCGTAAAGAGATCGAAACGATGTTTTACCGGATACCACAGGTGACGACATTCAAAATGGCTGCGCTCTTGTGGAAATGGTGTAAACACACCGGCACGCATACTAAAGGTGCAAGTCACCTGGCCTTCACTGGGCTTGACTGGTTTGGTAGATGGTTAAACACGTAGAGAAAGATGGCTAATGCCATGGTGTAGCGCTTCGAACTATGTCTGCTTATGGTGCGTTTACACTTGCAGATTCGCGCGCGGATCTGCGCATGCGGCGAGCGGATTTTGGAGCCGGGTTACAAACTCCACTCGTCGCTGGTGGAAAATCTGAATAGCGGTCCCGGACCAATCCAGATTTTCCGCGAATGACGAGCGGATTTTGCCACCCGGCTCCAAAATCCTCTCGCCGCCGACGCGGATCCGCCCTCAAATTCACAAGTGTAGACGCAACATTGAGTCCTACACACTCAAAGCGTCGGATGCGCTCGTACTTTACTTGCTCCGAAGAAATGCCTAAAGAAATGCTGTCTGATTTAAAAATAAACCTTAATTTGGTGTTCGTGCTCATTGTAATTATTTTATTGCTCGTCGTACATGAAAAAAAACAACAACTTAGAAGTAAGGAAACAAGTGACACCTTCCTAACGATCACGAAAATGAGAGATCGTACGCAATCTGCGCGACCCGTTGTTACCTACGAACAAGGAATCGGCTCTCTTAAATGCCATAACATTTCTTTAGACAGCCTCCCGGGAAAGTACTGCTGTGTTATGTAACACGAAACGAATGCGCATGCGCAGGAGACTGGCAGGAGGATAAATGAACAAGATACAACAAAAACTCTGAAGGTCCCCCAAGGGTAATCGAACCCAGGACCACAAGATTGTAAGCTCGACGCTTACTATTGCGCCAACCGAGGGGAGGGTGGGGGGATTGGGAAGCGGTAGTTATTAAATACGACAACATTTATTACGCCATCCGACACTGCGGAACGTTAAATTGGTGTCAGCGGGTAGCTCCGACGCTTGCTCCCACTACACGAGGGCTCGTGCAGCCAAGGCGCAGTCTAACGTCAGGAGCTTGCGCTTGTGTCCGCAATTCTGCAGAGATTACTCAGCAAAGGCCAAACTTTCGAAAGAGGTCATAGTACAAGGTATTCGTTTCAAATATCCGAAATACATTACGAGAACCAAGTGGGATATGTGGAGATTACGGGGGCATGTTTACAATATTAGTGACCAATAGGCATGGAAACCAAGAGAGGTAGGAACGTGTGGATTCCACTAAAATGTTAAGGAACACCAAGCTTTATTGCAGACACTTAACAAAGTTCAATGTGTGCTCCATCAGTGGCATACTCCACTTCCTCCCAGGTACGGCTCTACATGGCCGCATCAAGCTGTGCGATCGGAGCGCGTAACTGAGGACGAAGGTCCTGCAGGTGGCTCACACAAAACATCGGTGCTCCTTAACATGCTACTACAATATTTCCACCTCTCTTCGTTTCCACAGTATTAGTCATGAAAGTTGTAAACAAATGTTGGGGGCACCCTGTATACTACCGCAATACGTCCGCCCGTGCTTTTGCACGTTCAAGCTCCAGTGGAGTCAATGGTCGTTGTATTATTTCGACTTGCAGTTCCGGAGTTCGTGAAACTGAAGAAGTGGGAAGTCCACGAGGTGCTGGGATTCGTGTTTGTCTGGCACCACGCCGAAGGGGAAGAGCCGTCCTGGCGCATCGAGGACACTCCCCAGATCACCAAAGGCGACTGGAAGCTGTTCTGCCGATTCGAAGACAGAGTCAGCTGCCACATTCATGACCTCATCGAAAATGCTTACGACACGGCTCACGTAAAGCACTTGCACAAGCCAAACTCCCTTCTTTCTCCCGAAGCATTTATACGAAGCGGTGGAGATAGCCTTTGGGCGCGTTTTACAATGAACCATTGGACAGTTAAGAACAGGATTGAGGCGCACATGTGTGTCAACGAATTCGATGCCCAGGTGTCGATACTCGGCAAGCGGTGGCCCGTCTTGCGGACTATTGCGGAAACACAGAACATTGGGCCGGCGTTGATACTGGAGCATGCTCGGAGCAAGTTTGGTAGCGCCTGGGCGGTGATCGCGATACTTCCCGAGGAGCCCCTACAAATGCGCGTCATTCAGAGGATGCACTTTGAACCGAATTCCTGGTGGTTCTTCCGGTACTTCCTCAGCAAGGCTCACATCTCTCAGGTAGGATCTAAATTTATTTTGAATAAGAACCCTGCAAACGGTCAAATGCATTCCAGATAATTGAGCGTAGCATGTACCTATGAAAGTCAAAAGCCAACGCCTTATAATCGCATTACAGAAATTCGATAAATTTGTGTGATGGGGTATAATCGCTGATGAAAAATGCAGCACATAACGAGTCCCGAACATTTTATTTGCGCTGGCCAATTGATGAGGAAGTATAATTAGCAGGTCATAACGCAGTAAGGCAAATAACGAAGCAAGAAGTGTGGACATGATAATTCATGTTCATGAGTTTCATCAGCTGTCAGTGACTATAGTTTATGCAGAGCGCAAGTCCGTCTGCTTCTCGTATCAGTGACGTCAGAACGGCGAGCTCGGATTGGCTCGGCTGGAAGGATAGTGGGTAGACCTCAAGGCAGCTAGAGTTGAGGTCTACCCACTATCCTTCCAAGCAGAGCCAATCAGAGGTTGGTGTTCTGATGTCTGCGCAACCCGTATTCAGGAAGGAGACGAACTTGCGTTCCTCATACAGAATGTGAGTTCTGACCAAATATGTACGTAACTCGTTACCAGTAACGTGTTACTTCGACCTAGTGCCTTTTTCGGTAACGAGTAACGTATTTAGTTACTTTTAGAAGAGAAAAAAACGAGTGACGTACTTATTTACCTTTAAGGCGCAGTAACGAGTAACGGTAGTTCGTTACTTGTGAGGAGTAATGTGTACAACGCCGTTTAAACGGCCTCGTTTTATCTCTAACCTGAATATGCGCCTATTGCGACAAAGGCAGATAGGCAACCCGAAAAACAACTAAACAACGTTTATCTCTGAAGCCGTCGGTCGAACTCTACAGCCGGGAATGTCCTTGACCCTTCTAGAAGGTTGATCCTTCTAGAATCGTGTACAGTCCGAATGTAAACCCTGAAGGTTGCCAACACGAAAAGGCACAAAACCCATTGCAAACTTGGAACTATAGAGGTGTAAAAAACAAAAGAAAGGGGAATCCCAGATTCACCAGCTCTCCCTGAAGCACAACAGTGCCGTTCCGTCGAGCGCCTCGGTAGAACGACTCTTCAGCGTAGTCGGAGATGTATTCTCAAGGAAGCGGGGAAACACAACCGATGAATACTTGTTGCTCCTGAAGTGCAACGACTACCGAAATAAACAGTGAAACAAAAGCTGTCGTGAATTTGGTCGTGAAAGTAACGAAAACGGTAACTTGTTACGCTGAAGGTAAAGTAACGCGTTCCTTTATGAGACTGAAGTAACGCATTTCGTTACTTTTGAGCGAGTAACGAGCAGCGGTATAAATTGTTAATATTTTTTGACAGGGCTACGTGCATACATGTCTGGTTCTGACACTAAACCTACACTCACACTTCCCACACATCGTACACAAAAGACATGGAGTTCCCTGTAGATATGATGACAGAATTTGCTGCGGACACGCTCCAAGCACGTTAAACGCATGTTTACTGCATACATCTGTACGTTTCGAACATGTTTGCATTCCGTTTTTGCATGACAAATGTTATGCAAGGGAGAAGCACCCCTTCAGACAGTGGCTAAAGACTGTCTTTTGTACGATGTATGAGCAGTGTGAAGACTGTTTATCAGTTCTATCTTTCGTATTGTGTCTTTAGGGATACTACAGGGTGTTTGAAATAGTGGCCAGACCCTTTAAATCAACCGCAAAGATCGGTTTCTTAACCTGTGACGCTACAATATTGTGCAGCGTTCCCACAGGTGGTGCATTTCCGCTATAAAATTTGCAAAGAGCAAACTTACAGAGAAAGAAAGTAAAAAAAAAGGCTTATCTGTTTGAAAACGCGGCAAAGCCGCCGGTCGTCAAACAATGGGGCGCCCTATTGTTTGAAGACCAGTGGCTTCGCTGCGTTTATATAGGAGTTAAGCATTTTTTTTATTTTTTTCTTAGGTAAATTTGTTCTTTGCAAATTTTATAGCAAAAATGCACCACCTGTGGGCAACGCTGCACAAACTCTTAACGCGATAGGTTAAGAGATCGATTTTTGTGGTCGATGTAAAGAGCCTGGCCGCTATTTGAGAAACCCTGTATTTTGCGGCGCCTTATTTCTTCTTCCCGTATGAAGCTTTGTTAGGCTATTTTTTGTGAATCATGGGCTTCCTATAACAGTTTTTTTTTTCATGAAATAAATGCGCACTCGTATAATTGTTGTAGGTTTCAGTGTCGTGCCCTAAAAATATGTAATTTCGTTGCGTATTTTTTATAATACCTTCAATGCCATAACGTCTCCGTTAGTGTAATTAATCTAAGATTCGAATATTTACAAATTTTGTATAAACCCAAGATGTTGTCAACGCGTACTTGCAGCTGATGACATAAACGCATATCCGGGTTCTTCCATCGCGTTTCGAATAAAGCGAGAATGGCTCATCAGAGGAGAGGAGTGACTATAGTGCATATGAGCAGAGACCAAGAGGAATGAACGCGGAAAATATATCGATCAATAGACCTTTTTCATGAAGACGCCACCATCTTGAATATCGTGACTTCCAGTGTGGGCGAAAACATTTTGTTGCCGTCGCAGCGCCAACAGAATGCAGTTAGGATTTAAGCGTAACCGTCACCCATTCACGTTTTTCTTACCCTCTACTTTTTTTACTGTTAGCAGGTTGAAATGATTTATTGTTTTTTGTCGCCCATACCGGGTACGCCTAGCAAGTGACTGGGGCAGAGAATAAACGAAACAGGTCTATACTTGGCGTCAGCATGTTTGTGCTATGTTTTCGAGGCTAGCATAGCTTCCGCAGTACTTGAACGCTGTCGAAACCACGTTCGTTAATGTGTGTCTTCCACTGAGGCCTCCTTCTCAACAATATAACAACAGCTTGCGCGAATCTGACACGCAAGACAGAGCCATATGCTCTCACGGGAGCTCGGGGTTGAATCCCTGTGGAAGCTTTGGTAACGTCGACAACGTAACGTAAATAATAGTTCTAGCAAAATAAACGTGACTCCAGATCCATCTTGCGATAGGGTGGTGTAATGGTGTGAACAAACGGTTTAATGTTCGGATTGGAAAAATGTCGTCCTTGAGCTTCAGTGACGTAAACCGTAGATTATGCATGTTACGAGCGCATTTCACTAAAATGTTAAGGAAAAGTTGCAGCACTATACTTTGTTTCGCCTTAAGTTGTAGCGCACCGAAGTATACAAACGCGACCTCATAGCGTTGGCAGCTGAACTTATTGCATAAGAGCTTGTGCCGACGAGAGGTGCCCTAGAGCAAGAAGCTCGCGCCTGTAGGCTTTCCTGCGGTACATCATAATGCGAAATAGAGTATAAAATGTGATTCGCTGGCAAGAAAATGGTCGTGTTTCTAAGAATTATTTTCGTACGCGAAATCGCAAACAGGAGTGTAACATTGATTTCTATTTTTCAGTTTCGAAGAGACATCTCGATAATGAACACCAAAACGCTCATCGAGCGTCCACCGCTGCAGCCTATCGACATGAAGATACTTGAATTCCGCCAGTGGTTCTCTCAGTTTCTCAGCGAGAACAGCCCCACCTGGCAAACAGTGCGAGAACGCACGCTGCAGTGGTAAACACCAAGGCCTCGCCTGCCCGCTAAACGCGGTCTCTTTCCAGTGCTTGTAGCGTCTAAACCTCAATATTGACATTTAAGAGTTTCATCTAACTGCACAATGTCTGTCTTGACATGACTAGACCATATTATGGCGCCAGTTCTCCAAATTCATTGTGTCCCAAAAATTGAAAATAAAAAAAGGTTTTTCAAAACTGTTTAGCTATAATGAAACAATGATTTTCATTATAACCTAAAAAACCCTGTACAAAGATATCCTATGACGCGTCCGACAAAATAAATATAATTTACCACTTTATTTCCCCATAACATGGTGTTTAGGATTGTCAACGTATTTTTAGTGATTTGTTTTTGATGTAGCCACTGTATAAATATGAAGCCTAGGTTTTTTATACATGTTATAATAATATTAATATTGTGATATTTCTTTCTGCCAATTTTGTTTTTATTATTACTTGCGTTTTGTTTTTCACTGTGAGCTGACGCAATGTGTTTGTGTCAGGATTGGGCAGTATCGCTATGCAGATGTATCGCAATACTATTTTAGAAACACACTTTGTATTTATATTGCTGTATCGCGATACAAATTTTTTTGCATTTTGTATTTCTGTATTGAAATACATTTTTGGGTGTATTCCTAGTATCACGATAGTACCAGGAGCGGATGTATCTCGTGACATTGTTTCGAGGACACCTGTATTTATTTAGGCGCAAAATTGTGAACGTTGAATTTCTTTTTGATGCTATAACTCACAAAGACAAACTGTGGAAGAAGTTTCGGCGGTCCCCCAACAATGTCTCTCTCGAAATAGACTGCAAGTTGCAAAGAAATCGAGTCAATGCCCTCATTCGGTCAGCGAAGCGAACGTATTTTGCTAGAAAGATATCGGATGCTCGCTCGGACCCTCGAAAAACTTGGACTGTCGTCAATGAGCTTCGTGGCTATGTAAAAAAGAACGTAACTGAAGCATTACGGAAACATTTTGGGACAGATATGGTGACTACTGTAAACGCGTTTAATAATTTTTTTGCTGATTCTGTTACTGTGCCGCTTGATAGTGTGGACGATTTGACACCCGGAACTCCGTTTCACCCTGAGTCTGCTTTCCTTCCTTCTCTGACAGAAACTGAGTTGCGCTCGTACCTGTTTGGATTTAAGCGATTCAGGTCGGCGGGTGTAGACGGCCTTACAGTTCGAGACTTGTGTCGGAACTATGAGTCTTTAAAGAGCGTGCTCCTTGTTCTTGTAAATTATATTATAGAAACTGGTAATGTGCCTGATGACTTAAAACAAGCCTTAGTTGTACCTCTTTTCAAAGGTGGCGCACAAAACAAAGTGTCATCCTACAGGCCAATCTCAATACTATCTTGCATTTCACAGATATTAGAAAAACATATTTTCGTTGTCATGTCCGGCTTTCTCGATAAATACAATATAATCTCGCCAAGTCAATATGGTTTTGTCGCTGGTCGTAGTACCACTAATCTGCTTGAGAAATTCTCAGATATCGTGCACTCTTCCTTCGACAATAACATGTATGTGTGTGCCCTTTTCGTTGATATAGCCAAAGCGTTCGACACAGTGAACCACAACATCCTCTTAGACAAACTCTATAGAATTGGCTTTCGGGGACCATTTCATACATTGATCAAGAGCTTTCTTTCCAATCGTACGCAGGTTGTTTCAGTAGACAATGTCCGCAGCTCTCAGGTTTTCCTCACTTCCGGAGTTCCGCAGGGCTCCATTCTATCTCCTTTACTATTCAACCTCTACGTAAATGATATTTCTGCGGTAACGACAAATGCAATGATTTTTCAATATGCGGATGACACTGTTTTGTTTTCCCGACACCTAGTCTACCAGCGTGCGATGGAAATGCTTCAGGTAGATGCAACTAAAATAATTGACTGGTTTTCGGCAAACAAGCTACGTGTAAATGCTTCGAAAACGAAACTGATCTGCTTCCGTAGTCCTTTAAAATATGTAAGTTTGACTTTTCCACTATTCCTTCACAACTCCAGTTGTCCATGTTTTAATTGTAGACCTGTCGAATATGTTAGTTCAGTAAAGTACTTAGGTCTTCACAAAGAATTGAAACAAACGTCTGAGAAGCATGTTTTCTGATGTGCAGAAACAGTGACACCTATCTTCTTTTTTTTCCCCACTTTAGTATTGCGGGGATGTTTTTTTTAAAAAAAATGGTTTAGCTTATTAAACGTTCACCTTGGTTCTTTTCAATACAATTCGAGCGATCACTGAGAACGTGATTGGTAGAAATATGGTATCTTACTAGGAACATTTTTATTTCTTTTCTTAACGAAAAGTATAAAAATCATGAAAAGCTTTTTTTTTCTTATTAAAAGTAATCGTGTAAATAATTTTAAGAGTAATTGTGACTAAATATTTTTTTCTCTTTTTTTCTTCTGAAAAGCATAAAAACCTTTTCTTTCTTTTTTCTTAAGAAAAGCAATTGTGTAAAGGTGTTTTCTTTTTTCTTGTCTTTTTTTTATCTGTTGTGAGGAAGTAAACTGGCCTCTGACAGTTCGCTCCTCCTTCCGAAGTGACAACGACGTCTAACTGTTGTCTTCTTGATTACTGTGCATGTGCGTACTTGCGCGATTCTTCTTCTGATGAGACTGTGTGTTTTTCCGCTCATTCAAGACCGACAGAAATGTGACCATGTGCCTTGACGAAAAGACATCATCGGTGTATGATTCGTGTGTATGTGTGCGTGCGTATTGGTGCGTGTACTTGACAATCTGCACATTTTCACCCTGCTTCCTAATACTGCTGGTTCTAGTCACACAAGCCCTTGAGGCTTTGACAAGGCCTTGAACTTGATCCTGACTCTAAAAAAATAGTTAATAAAGATTACTATTAGTATTACTATTACTACAGTGAGTACTTGTTTCTTTGATACGAAATGTTGCACAATTAATGTAGATCGTATTTTGTTTTAGTTCTTTGTACACACCAGCGTGTGTACCCACCCCGGGGCGAATTTAGATGTCCTGACGCCCCTCTTGATTTCTGCATTTGTAAAAATTTAGGGCGTGGAAACGGCGCAGGGATGAGGGGGCGGGGGGAGTTCCTTAACATATGGTACGCTGACCAATAGCTGACCCCCCCCCCCGTCTCTGGAAATTCCTACATCCGCCCTTGCACCCACCCGTCCTACAATAAAACATCTGAATTCTTTTTTTTTAAATGTATATCACATGTTGTATTTCTGCAAAACGTATTCGAGTATTTACAATTTCAAATTCTTTTTATATGTGGCTAATTTATTTTTGATACGTTTTGCGGTGCCTTTTTATAAATGTATTTCAGTATCAGTATTTTAGGCGTCCTTGCCACATATCCTAGTATTTTTATTGCCAAATTCAATTTAATTCAATGTTTCATTGCATGATGACTTGAAGAGTTTGGTCCCATATCCTGGGACCGGCAACTTGAAATCAAGTGATGTACAGTATGAATTATATATGATCTCTAACTATAAAAACAGTACACCATGAATAATACTCGGAATTGACATAAAAAAAGGCTTTCACTCTGTGAGGGGAGGGAAGCGATTACGCAACAGACACATAAGTACAATAGATTACTCTAGCATAGTAATAAAATTGCAATAAAAAGGCAGTTATCTTTTGAGGGAGCGTAGTGCTTATTTCGACCGTCGAATAATACCTAATATCTGACAACTATCTTTGTGTCATTAAAAAATCACTTAGTAAAGTTGATGCCCTTTTTGGCTTTTTAAGTCCGTTCAAGGACCTAAAACTTTGGCCAAACAAATAGCGATTGTCGAGTATGCTTAGTTTAACTCGTAATCAAGTTCGCCACAGGTGGTATCTTTGACACTGCATTATGATGTGCTCAACTTCTTCCACGGGATGGCCACAATTGCAGCTTGGTGTTTCCACCTGTTGATTTCGGCAAATAAAGCTGCCGGTGTACGCGACATTTAGTCGTAGGCGATGAATTAATGCCTCAATAGGTCTACTCAAGTAAGTATGGACTAGACACCGAAGGTCCGGATAAATTAGAAGGAGAAGGCTGTGTTCCGATATGCTCTTCCGCCACGTGTAGGGGGATATTTTGTTTCAGGTGGGCGTTGTTGCCTGTACGCGCGTCTGTGGCCAGTTGGTCAGCTTGGGTCTTTCCTGAATCACCGTTGTGTACTACAACGCATTGAAGGTGTACCGTATGTCCAAATCATATTGCGTTTCCGAGTTCTTCACAAAGTCGGTACACAAGAGACATGTTTCTGTTGCGGATGTTCAGGGTATTAATGGATTTCAGTTCACATGCAAAGAATAAAAAATTGAAAATATATGGGGGACAGACACACACAGTTCTTTCAACGAGCAACTACATTTAAATGATGCCCATCGCACTATGAAGAACCACTTTGGTCACAGAGAAAATTAAGTGAAGACGAAAATACTAGAAGATACTAGAAAAAGATAATATTAAAGATAGCTCATTTTAACTTCGTGAGAGGGAAGAAGAAGAAGAAAACTCGAGGAGGCTTTTTCTATGACAAATCTGGCGCTAGGAATTCCATCCCTGGTGTCGATAACGACAACGAGGGCTCGGAAACATTATCTTGGCAGTTTTGATCTTAAAGGGACCATGAAATGACCTTTTTTACTTTTGCCAGGTAACTTTTACATTAAACCTTCAACGTTCACTGAATGCCGAACAGGCACCCGTTTTCGTCTCAGTTTATTAACTTCTACACAAAAAATTAATGAAATATCGACTTTTTCTTTCTCTCCAACTGACCGCAAAACAAGCTGCGGCGTAATTTTGACGGTCGTGACGTACCCTGTTTCCGGAACCGGAAGTTCTCTCGGCTGTAGAATGGGAGCGTCAGCGGCGGCGAGTTGGGGGTGCGCCGGTAGGTTTTACTGCGCTGATGGCGCTGATGTCACCGACGTATTTTCTGAATCGGCGCCCCTCATCGCCGCGATCACAAGAGTTGTTCGTGGCCGCGATAGCCATGGACACATCGCAGCTGAGCGAAATTCAGTGAGATATGTTGCGCTACAGCGACAGCATGGGACTAGTCCCGTACGCCGGTATGCCTGCGGGGAAGTGCGGCGAGTTTTCCGGTGAAGACTCCAGAAGTCAACCCAACTGTCATCGTTGGTAAAAGGCGGCCCGTGTCAGTCGTTTGCAAAGCGACGTAGATAGAGACAAATGGCCGCGGCGTTTTTCGCGGCAGGAGATGCAGGAGCAAGCCGACGTTAAAAAAAAAGATAGTTTGAACTACGACAGTATCAGCGAGAGCCACGTAAATACCTGTTCACACTCGGAGCGGACGCGCGTTTGATGGAAGTGCTGTATTCGCGCTGTTGGTAAGCGCTTCGGGTCCGATCTTTTACGATTGCAACTCAATACTGACCTGACACTCGGCAAAGGAAGGTTGGACCGGCATTGCACGTAGCTCCCACGAACTGTTATAGTCCCTTTTCGACGACAGTGTTCGTCAACACTGCCTCGGAAAACAAGGGGAAGAGATGACCTCACCTCTTAATCTAAAATTGAGGTCAGCGATCAAACTATAATACGGGAAGGGTCCCACAAGGGTCGCGCCGGCATATTCCATCAGCACGCCAACCGGTCGTGGGCAGACGGTCTTGGCCAAGGACCGTTGAAGCAACGCAGCACCGAGTCGGGAGTGGAGTGCCTGCTAGGCCTACCTGCCGAGCTCGGTGGATTCGTAGCCGTTGTAGATTCTCTCGGGTATTTCTGGATCCAGCGTTCTTGTTCGTCGTGGTCTGTTTTAAGTACTTTTTTCTTCCTCCTTGAAGTCGGGACGCGCGAGAAGAACACGTAGAAAAATAAACGTTCGTTCGTCGTCGCGACTACACCGTGGTCTCGGCCAATGACGCGTCGGCCCTTTTGCGCAGGCGCAGTAGGGTCTTTTTCTTGCTTCGTTTACCACACGATAGATGGCGCTTGGCTCTCATCATTATCAAATTTGGCAATTTTCGTCACATCTCTAATTATGCTACAAAATGTGGATCTGAATATTATTTAACAAAACTTTTAGGAAACATTCACCGGCTATTTATTGTTTACGATCGCGGTGCTGGTGAGTAGGCTCTTACCCAATAGGCGACGTGGATTCGGCTGACGCGCTCCGTTTCCGCGGATGCATCGTAGTGAAAAGGCAGAGAGCTTTCGAAGGAAAGAAGGTGCAAAAGAGTCCAGTTTTGTTTTAAAAGTTCTATAGCGAAAAATTTTTTTTGGCTCCCTATTTTTGTGTTTTTATGTTGCTTTTCACACCTCTTACCACGATCGGTGGATGAAATTCGATTTCAGAATCGTTTCATGGTCCCTTTAAATGCTTCAATTATCTCTCGCCCATACTTGTCCTTGTGTGGGCCTAGCACGGTAGTCTTTTCATGGCTAGGGGAGCAATCTTGGCAGGTGCGGGAATTTACAACAATTGGATGGCAGGAGTCGGATGACGCCTTGTTGACTTCGAGAAAGTGTTCCCTAAGGCAAATGTTCAGGCATCGTCCCGTCTGGTCGATGTATTGGCTGCCAGAGCTGAGCAGAATAGAATAAATGGGCTTTTCTCGGCATTGAACGTGTTTGTTGGAGTGCTTGATGGTGCATTCTGGTGGACGACTTTCGTTATTGACCCTTTGGCACATTTGTCTTAGCTTCATCCTACATGTGAATACCATCTTCCTGTCGAACCGGGCAGCGAGACTCTTCAATGAACGACGGTTGGGGTCTGTAATAAGATGATGAAGGGTAGTACGGAGGAGGTCTGCTGGATACCCGGCTTGGAGAAGGCGGTCATGCTGACGTTGGTAGCTTGCTGATGAGAGGTGGGGACAGGATTTTGGACGAGAAGAGGCAAACAGGGTTCGAATAATTCCAAGCTTAACCGACTTAGAGTGGTTGCTGCAGAAAGTGAGGACCGGTTTTTTGGATCGTTGCTGGAAACTCCAGCATATGCCTTGAGGATGAAGATGAAGCTTTAAATCCAGATACTGTAATCCCTCATCTGTTGGTTCTTCACTCGTAAACCTAAGACCCGACGAGCAGGAATCGAATGCTTCACAAATGGCCCGTGAAGAGATGAAGGTCGGATGAATAACAAGATAATCATCTAGGATGAAGCAAAAACAAATGTGCCAAAGGGTAAATAACGAAAGTCGTCCACCAGAATGCACCATCGCGCACTCCAACAAATACGTTAAATGCCAGGAAAAGCCAATTTATTCTATTCCGCTCAGCTGTGGCAGCCAATACATCGGCCAGACGGGACGATGCCTGAACGTTCGCCTTAGGGAACACTTTCTCGAAGTCAACTAGGCGTCATTCGACTCCTAACATCCAATTGTTGTCTATGCCCGCACCTGCCAAACTTGCTCTCCTAGCTATGAAAACACTACCATGCTAGGCTCGCACAAGGAGATGTATGGGCGAGAGTAATTGAAGCATTTAAAATCAAAACTGCCACCGACAATGTTTCCGAGCCCTCGTTGTCGTTATCGACACCAGAGATAGAATTCCTAACGCCAGAGTTGTCATAGAAAAAGTCTCCTTCAGTTTTTTTCTTATTCCTTCTTGGGAAGTTAAATTCACCTAGGACAGAACGAGCGATCTGCACGAATCACAGATTCATGCAGATCGCCAGGGATGAAATCTTCAGCGAGATCCGCGTTATGCAAGAGCTTCTGCCCGCTGTGATGTCCAAACATCTGGGACCAAACTACAATCGTCAGCCGTCCTTCAATTTTCTACAAGAGTCAGCCCACACCCTTCTGTCAGACTCATGGGATCATCTTCTTCGTCATCAGAAAAAATCCATCGAGGTGACACCCAGAGTCAAACCAGAACCCCCCCCCCCCCCCTCAACTTGTCCGGAGTGCAGTTATCCCCGTCTACAGAAAGCCGTCTGGCCCACAGGCCGAAGTACGCTCCTGCGGTCGCCAACACCAGAGTCGACCAGCTGGCCGCGTTGTACGAGATCGCCACCAAGATACCGGAGGACACCCGTCAGGACTTTGTAGCGGCAGGGTCAAGAGATGTGTGCTTCCATGGTGGGACAAAGAAAACCAAGAATGCTGCCACCCCAGCTATCAAGGAACGTCAGTCCGCTGAGCTGAGAGTTCTTCAAGCGGACAAGACGGGCAGGTTTGTCATCCTCAACAAAGAACAAATGCAGGAGAAGACCGACGAAGCGCTGAAAAAGAACTTTCTTCCTCTCAAGTCGAGGCCGTCCGGTTCCCTCAGGTCTAAGGTGAAGGCGCTCTGCGACTCCTCCAACCTCCTTTCTCTAAAAAGTGTCATTCTTGCTCCTGCTAAGCAGTACTCATCCATTTTATTTATGCCAAGACACATAAGCCTGGAGCGCCTTTCCGTAGCATTATTTCGGAAACAGGGTGCTGGCAGAAGCCTTTGGCGATGTTCTTACAAAAACATCTCGAAACTTTGAACCTTCCTCAACCTTTCCGACTAAAGAATTCCGAGGACTTTATCCCAACATTAAATAATTTGCATGCCGGTACGGGAACTGTTGGAGTGTTCTCTCTTGATGTAGTAGATTTTTATTATAGTCTCAATGTGAAAACCCTTCTGAGGTTCGTGTCTGAAGCTGTGCACTTAAGAGGCGTTATAGATTTTCAAACTTCCTGTGGCATCTCACTCTCAGCGTTTCTTGAGTTGGTTTTCCTGTATCTTCCGTGCATCCTAGTCAAACACGAGAGCAAAGTGTTCCTTCAGAAATCCGGTGTGTGCATAGCGTCGTGCCTAGCGCCCATACGAAGCGAAATTTTTATTTTTCACGTTGACACCAAGGTTCAATCAAACCTTGAGCAGGAATATCCCGAAGCCAAGGATTATCGCTACGTAGATAATTATCTCATCCTTCATTCCAATGATTCAGATACGGCAGCGATTGAAAGCGTTTTCCAGAAGAACTCCTTCGGGCTCACGTTCACAAAGAGACCCCCTCATCTGAGGGATTACAGTTCCTTGATCTGAGAATGGTCCCCACCAGTGTTGGGATCTGCTGGTCCAATCAGCAGAGGTCTGCGAAGCCTGTTCTGCCGTTCAGCAGCTCGCACTTATAAAGCGTAAAAACTGGTATTCTCCGAAACCTAATTGCTGCTGCCAAATCCAAGTCGTGTCATCCCCTTTCCGCAACTAGTCTGTCCAGTCAGATAGGCCGCCTTCTCAAGGTAGGTTACCCAAACGACTTGATCGAGCTTACCATCAAAAGACTTGTCACAGGGCCTCCATCTAAAACGCCGCCTCCAAAGTTCCGCTTCGCGTGCATCCCCTACATTTATAACCTTTCGCATCCAGTGAAATCAATAGCGCAGGGCTTCAACACCAACGTGGTTTTCTTGTGTAAGTTTAAATTGGCATCTATTTGCAAAAACGTCAACAGCCCCGGACCGGCGCCCCTTGGCCAAAAAAACCACAAAACCTGTTACGTTTCTTGCCGCAAAGAGTGTGTTTACTCAATTCCTATGTCCTGTGGTGCCCGATACATCGGCCAAACGGGGCGCTGCTGAAACGACCACCTGAGAGAGCACGCGAACAAGGTTAAAAAGCGGTCTCCAACGGTTCAGAGGTTATTCACCACCCGATCGCCAAACACGCGTCGGAATGTACTTCCTGCTCGGCCGTCCCTTCCCTCTACTACAAGAATCTGGGGTCACACCTCAAGGTATGGTCGGAAGAAACTAGAAGCCTTCGCCATCTGTCGATCCAAGGATAACATCGCTTCCCCCTCCGTCGCCCTTTCGGGGAAAGATGTAAGATTTCTTAGTTCAGAGCTTTCTCCCCCCACGTTCCCGACAGCGGCGTACCCTTGACGGCATAGTGCTCCTTCTTTCCACCCTTTTTTCACCCCCTTCCTTCTCCTGTATATAAGCAAACTCCTGGTGTCAATAAATGTTGTTGCCAGTTGGAAGTTTGTGCTTGTCCGTCCCTTCTCATTTTCTTCCTCAAGTTAAATTCAGCTATCTTTAATTTTATCTTCTCTATAGTAGGTTACAAATCAAGAAGGTAGCGGCAAATGCCCCTCAAAGGGAATCATATATCCCTCCGCCACCTCCGCATCCAATAGCGTCCCATCGTTTCCGTGACGTTGCGGCCAACGCGCGAGGAGGGTCTTGCCTTTCTGTACATATTTGCTTTAGTCTTTCGACTTTGACTTAGCATTGTGGAAGCCACGAGAGGGAGATTAGAGTCTTCCCCCTCCGATGGAAACAAAGACGACTTTCGGGGATTAGCTTCCCCCTCCGATGGATACAAAGGCTGCTTTCAGGGGCTCGCTTCCCCCTCCGATGAATACAAAGGTCGCTTTCTTAAAAAGTGGGGATCGGAAGACAAGTTGGCATCACTCTGTAGCCATTATCTATCCATTGAAGCGGAACAAGGAGCGTTTCCAGTGAACTCTTCTTTCGACTGAGGAGGGATTTGAAACCGGCGCATCACGCTTGTGGGAGGAGCATCTCCTACCTTCTTAACTTGTAACCGACTATAGTATCTTCCAGTTTTTTCGTCTTACCTTAATTTTCTCTGTGACCAAAGTGGTTCTTCATAGTGTGATGGACATTATTTATATGTAGTTGCTCATTGAAAGAACTGTGTGTGTCTGTACCCCGTATATCTTCAGTGTTTTTATTCTTTCCATGTGAACTGTACTCCATTCAACGCGCTCTGCTACGTGTACCTATTTCTTAATGAATTGTAGTGTTTTCTTTGAGTTGGTACATATTACCCAGGAATTCGCTGTTGAGCTAATTTTATGTACATTGCAGCCGCGAGTAAAAAATGTAATTCTGCGGTATTTGAAGAAGTGTGATGCAACAACCGAAAGGATGACCAGTGGTTGAAAAGGGGTACCACAAGTGCTGATGTTGATCCTTAATCCTTGGTTGATCCGTCGGTATACACGTGGATGTATTTTTTCTGTAGGCATGAGAGAGTCAACATCCTTGCAACGTGTGTATTGACCGATGCTTTTTCCATGCCTAGAATGTTGATGTTGCTGTGTAGTAATGGTAGCGTGCATGGTGGTTTACGAATGTCCTGAACCCAGTGCGTTATTTCAGGAATTAACAGGGGCCCAAAATTTAATATTTGAAGAAAACGTATCCCCTTGCGAGAAAGAATTCAAAGAAAAGAGGGCCGTGCAGAAAGTCTAAAATATTGCGACACACTTTCTGCATTCTTAGATAGTTACTGGTGGTTCCTTGGCTGTAGCGAGTACTACTGCACTGGATGTTGCTCGCGGAAGACCTAAGCATACTTTTAGACTTCTAGCAAATAAGTAAGGCGAGACTCTGATGTGTTGGATAACACAGGTATAGAATAGGCAGTCGCTTGTCTCATTAGTGCCGTGTAGAATGAGAGCCTTGAATCTATTGGGGCTCCCTATTTTGCTCCCGCGATGAATCGAAAAACATAAATTACACTACTAATTCGCCTCTCCAGCATTTCTATATGTCTGGAGCAAGTCAGGGATTGATCCAATAGGACACCAAGAAACTTGTATGATTGAACTCGCTGAATTAAGTCTCGATTTACATTAAGTTAAAAACCAGGAAGCTTTTTTCGGGTAAATGACATAAACGCCAATTTTGTGGCGGACAGCTCCATTCCTCGTGCTCTTAAAAAATATTGTTTTTTTTTGTTTCTAAGGTTGTCTGTAACTGATTCTTTCAAATGTCTGGGGACGAACCAGAGATCCAGACACAAATATCGTCAGCATATATAGATATTTGCAAAGGTGGCTGGAGTTTCTGCGGTTACTGCGCCATTACAACATTGAAAAGAGTAGGGCTTAACAGGCTACCTTGGTGTACTAAATGGTAAAGTTCATGATGCGTGCTCTCTCCATCATTTGTACACCCTGCGATGTTCCTGCATCGAAGAAACTCTTCTATCCAGCCAAGCATGCGTCCATGTACACCAAGAAGCACAAGTCCTTCAAGAACATGAGCGTGACTAACCGTATCAAATGCTCGGCGAATATCTAGGATCACTGCCACTGTAATGTTTCCGTTATCTCGTTCGTACTCTACACTGGTGGTGAGGTCTAAGATGCCATCCCTTGTGTATCTTCGTGGATGAAATCCTGTCGTTTCTTCGGGGAACGCTTTACTACTTTCCAACTTCCACTGTAAGCGGTGATCTAAGATCTTCTCGAGTAGCTTTCCGACGCAACTGGTTAAACTCACAGGGCGGAAGGAATCCAGGCTTAGTGATGATTTCCCAGCTTTTAAGAGTGGAACTATTTTAGCCAGCTTCCACGATTCGGGTAAATATTTCCGAATACCTCTTAGGGTATTTCTTGCCAACCCTGGTTGGGATGACTGGTCCTTGTCAGGCAGAGTGTACCTGTCTTTTCCCCTGATCTCTAAAAACTTGTATCCCGAAGAAAAAAAAAAAGAAAACTATAGGTTTTGAGAAGTTGAGAACGATAGGGAGGAGTTTCAGTTGTCTCGCCTGCAGCGCGAGATTCTTACCATCGACAACGTTTCAGCGTCTCGTGCACACCGAGTGTACGTGCGAATTCTATGCACGTGGTATGGAATGAAGCGTCTCCTGGGGGACCGATGTTCGAGAGATACGCCCTGCCGTTCTTATTCAGGTCAGTCACAAAAATAGCCAACTAATCAACCAGTTTCGCCGGTTTTCTAGCGGCCTTCAGGGGCCCCGACCTAAGCCCAAGCTAAAAGCATCCTAACGCAAGTTTCCTGCTATTTCTTTTATTGCGGTCCCATTAAAAGGTAAGGGGGAAAACCCCTTTGTACACTCTTGTTTCCCCCAGGACGGAGGTGAAAAAAAAAATACATACCTCATATAAAAAAATGCTTCCTTCGGAATAATGAACTCCGATAGACGTCATGTTACGCGCGTAAAGTGATCATTTGCGCATACTACATCCCCTAATTATAAAAATATTCCATTTCAGCTAGAGAGTTGTTGTGTGTCGTGCAAATATGTCATAGTCCCGTTTAAAATTCCTGAAACTAAATTCTGCTGCCCTCAACTCAGTTAAATTTAAGCCTCACGAGGACAAGCTGAGGTACCGAAGCTACGAGGGGCACTTAGACATTTCGCATTGTTAGCAACAGCAACAAAAAAGGTTTTAAATTAGAGCAGAACGAGAGGATTTGTCACTGATAACCTCTTGAAAGTTTGACCCAAGGGTGATAGTGCAGTGCATGTTATGTGTGGCCCTCGGCTTGAGTCAGGTGGCGTGTTCTGCGTTATCACCAGCTTCGAAACTCTAGTCACGTGACCCTAACCGAAGACAGAATTGGCCTAAATAACGTATAGCGTCTACTCTGCTGTCAATACCGAGTGAACAGGACAGCTCCATGAAGGCCAGCTTTTGGACATCCAGAGAAGTTGCCCAGCCCGGAAGTGATCCCAAACTAGATACCATGTTTTTCGCCGTGTAACCCAAATTATAACCTAAGATGAGGAATTAACCGTGAATATTTTTGGCGCACAATGTCCAAAAATATATACACATATATATATAGGGTGTTTTTGTATTTTATTCTTGCAGATTTGTTTTAAAAAAAACATGAAAGCTACACTTATGCGGTTTGTGCGAGTGAGTTATACGCCCAGGGGGACATTATGTGGGTGGCCAATCTTTGCGATAAGTCGGCTCATTATTAAACTTACTAATCAACTTTTTAATTAGTTAAATAGACATATAGTTTCAATTAGAACTTACTGAGCCTCGTCAAAAAACCCCTAAATCAGTCATCTTCAGAAAGACTTTCAGCGCGTGAGAAGCGTAGTAGTGTGCTAAAGTTACCACTCTTGGAGCAGGTACAAGGCTAGCGGTTTCGGTAAGGCGCCCGCGCAATTTTTCCGTCTCTTATCTAGCCCCAGCCTTGAACCTGCTCCACGAGTGGTAGCTTCAGCCCTCTACTGCGCTTCACACGCGCTCAAAGTCTTTCTAAAAATGACTGATTTAGGGGTTTTGGACGACGCTCATCAAGCTTCTATTTGGATCCATGTGTCCATTTTCAGTAATTAAAAAGTTAATTAGTGAATTTTAATTAATGAGCCGACTTATCGCAAAGATTAGCCACCCACATAATGTCCCCCGTGGGCGTATAACTCACCCGAACAAACCGCATAAGTGTAGCTTTTACGACTTTTTTTAAAACAAATCTGTAAGAATAAAAAAAAACACGCCATATATATATATTTCTTTTTACCAAGAATATAGAATATATATCTGTACACTGTTAGTCACATTTTTATACTCAATTTTGCATCGTTGTGGCATTTCTGATTACATGGTTGAAGAAAATTTCTGCCGTAATTGTTTTTTCATTCATCTCTGCGCACCACATGAACATGGTGGGCGTGTGCTCCAAGAAGCTCCAACGACTTTAATGTCGCATAATTTAAAGAAAAGCAGAGGCAGTCACATTGGCCACTGTATGAAAGGACGTGACGGTTCAGCCCTAGCGTTCCAACATGACTAACCGCACGTCGATCGATCGCACCGTAATCCCTTAAGCGGTCTTAAACTCTTTAGTGGTCGGAATGTCAACCTGCGACACCCGCGCTCTCCGAGCACGGCCTGATTTAACGGTATGAATGCCGGACACTCTAAGTCATTTATCTTGTTGTTACACCACTGATACGGAACACATGGTCACATCGGCGATGATTTCAGTCTCCTGTTCACAACACACAACACTGGCATCGCGATGTTGCTGTTATGTTGGTGACACGCAGAAATGCAGAACCACTTTGATTGCCGATTGGCACTCGTCATCGGAAATCAGAAACGAACTCAGCACAGAAGGTACGCAGGCATCCGGCAGCAAACCTTTTTCCTCCTTTTTTTCTTAGGGTGTGGTGATATATAAAAATGTCACTGTCAGATCTTCATCACTAACTAAATTGCGGTGTTCTAACTCGTCCGAAATCAATTATAGCGACTCTTGTTTAGAACAATAGGTGCGTGATTTAACACGCCGCATATTCGGGGTGTACGCAATTTTTTGTGTTGTAATTCTTTCGCTGATCGCTGAAATAAAACAGATCTCCTAAATCAGTGGTTCTCAACCACTGATGTTTTGCGGACCCCTTGTGGATGGGCGAAGATGATGGAGGACCCCATTCGTGGTGAGGGGAAAGTAAAGTTATTGATTAATTATTATAGTGATTCAATAAATGGATATAACTGAGGGCTAGTGTGAAGTATACTTCTCGTATTGAACGTATACACGAGAAAACTTACACAAGAATTGGAACGTTTATTTTTAATCTGAAAAAAGACAACTTTTATTGCCAGGAGGCAGGGCCTTCGCGGACCCCTAGAATGACTTCGCGGACCCCAAAGGGTCCCCGGACCCCCATTGAGAACCACTGTCCTAAATTATAGCCGAAACTGGAGGCTATTTTTTTTCAATATCTTTTTCGAATAGGGCGAAAATGCCTAATGCTGCGCAGTTATTGCCCATTCAGAAACGACATTCAGGGATAAACGGTTTTTGTACCGTATATATCAGGATTGTGGGGTGCAATAAACAGATATTCCGTGGACATTGGCAGTGTCAAAATGGCATCGGCTTTTTTTAAATATCATTTTAAAATCGGCCGAAACCGCCAAATACAGCGCAGTTATTGCCGACTCAGAAACGATATTTAGAGAAAAACGCAGTTCGTGTACTATATGTAAGGATTGCGTCGCCGCAATATAACAGATATTCTTTCGACTCGGCAGAATCAAAATTGTGCCGGCACGAGTTTCCCGATACGACGCAAATATCGGCAGTATTGGCACGACTTTCCCGGCCCGACGCGAATATCGCCGCAATAATGTGTGCTGCCTGAGTTGCAAATGCTATGATCCAGGGCTGGGCTTGAAGAGATACAATTTTCATTAAGTACGTTCCCCTAAGTACTCAATGTCCTTGCGGGTCTGTTTGCATTAGCTCAGGCAGAACGTAAAGACCCTTTTGACTGGCCCTCAGCAGAGCTGCACGTTATCTTTCACTATGCTCTGCCTGCGTTCTACCCCACACCAGAATGTCGTCGATTGTAAACCTTAACTTCGGGTAATCCCTCGAGCATTTGCAACTCACCCTTTAAAACACTTCCGATGCAGAAGCTATTCCAAAATGTAACCGGAGGTACTGGTACTTCCAAATTGCGTGGCGAAGGTACAGATTCTGGCGGTTTCGGCCTCCAATGGTATTTGATGAAATGAATGGATGATGTTAATGGCTATACCCTTTGTAAACGGGCGGTAGCTTGCACCACCAATCCTAAGTCTGAAAAGACAACCCTATGATTCCTCCACCCTTTTAAGCCAATTTAAGCCAAAGGGAGTGTGGGATGTCACGAAGATGACCTTTGGGGGATCGAGCAAAATAACTGATAACATAACCCCCCGCCTGTTCCCCTCGGCGACGGAGTCACCAAGAGTATGCAACAAGGTTGAAAACCACCGTGCACCCGCTAGCTCGGAATCGATCTCCTCTCTTTTAGGCACTTGAAAATTTTCTCGCTTCACCCACTCGTTTATGCTCCGGGGATCCAACCATACCCTGAGCTGCCCGTCTTTTTTAAGCGCAAAAACTAAAGGAGTCACCCAGCCCTTTGATCTTTTTCACTTTCCGGATGACGTTGCCAGTGATTAAGCGCTGAAGCTCCTTCTCCAGAGGCTGTCGTAACGCTTCAGGAATTCGTCGGGCTGCCTGAACCATTGGCTTGGCCCCGTCCTTTAGTGCCATGTGATACGCTTGTTTCACGCAGCCGAAACCCCGGGACACGTCGGGAAATTCGGATGCTACTGCATTCGCATCGTCACAGGAAGTCGCTGAAACGCGATTCACGAGTCCAAAGAGCTCGCTGGCTTGAAGACCGAGGATGGATGCACGTGACTTCTATGAATAGATCGATGACCTTTGCCGTGTTGCTGCAAAAGACCTTCAAAGCTGCTTTTCATATGTACCCAATTACACCGCCGCTGTAACTTTGCAGTATTGCCGCGCTCTTTCGCAAATTCGCATTCGTGCCTGCGCGTTTCCATCACGATAGTGGCAACAAATTAGCTTGCGCGCCAGTATCAATTTTCAGAACGACGTCCTTATCGGCAACCTTCGCAGAACACCAGCCACTCTGCTTGATTGCTTGTGCTGCGCATACCCACTTACAGAATTTCAAAGTCACTCCCCTCTTCCGTGGTTTCCTCGTCAGTTACGTCGTTGTTAATAATCGGTTCACTTAGCTTGGGCAGCACGCTGCAAAATGACCTTGTCGTTGACATTTTCAGCATTCTTTTCCCACCGCTGGACAGCCCACTCCACAGGGAATGACGTTCCATTTCTGACAGCCGTCTCGTCTAGGTAGTTCTTGTGCTGGCACCGTTGAACGCCTTTTCGTTGTCTGGTGAATACTGAGGACGGAGTCTTCAGGCTTGTCCCAAGCTTTGTTTTGCTTCGCCGATATTTCATCCGCCTTTCACATGTCCACTGGTCTGGCAAGATACAAGTCCTACTCTCGCAACAGCCTTTGAGTTCGCGGTACCGTGCGCAAGCTGATCCCTGATCATTGAATCGGTCAAACTAAGGAATTCGAGGTCTTGGCTTTCAACAGCAGGTCAAGGTAGAATTGCTCAAACTGCTCACCTTTTGCTTGTTTCCGCAATCCGAATACGTAACGCTCGTTCGTTTCATCTTTCTTGGGAGAGCAGTAGCTTTTGAAACTTTTCTACGACGTGCGCGTAGGTCTGCTCTCCCTCGAGGTTGAAGGTGTCGTAAATTGTTTAAGGCCTGCTCTCCGGCGACATGCAGCAGCACTGCAATCTTCTGCTCCTCCTTCCTTTTAGTGGGTGGTTCCGTAGCAGCCATGAAGATTTCCAGCCGTTGTTTAAAACGTTGCCAGTTTCAGCAATGTTTCCCGTAAGCTGGAACGGCTCCGGTGCTTTCAGCTCCTCCATCACTGGGGCAGCCACCCACCGCATTTGTTAGGACGTTCGAACTACTTTTGAGACCATGAATCAGTCAACGAAACATCGGGCATAGTAGGCAGAAACGAACTGCCTCTTTTTTATCCAAAACAGGTGCGCGCGTGTACGTGCTGCATCACACAAGGTTGCAAGCATCATAACCGTTGCAGTGTTACAGCTTGAAACACAAACTGAGGGTGACGAGAAAAAAACACTGTCGTCCACAGCTTGACAGGCCTCGCCACCCTTACAAGACAACAGTGTAAATGTGGTATAAATAAAATATAAAGAAAATAAAAAGTATATATTGGGGTCCACATAGTTTTGCGCGTATTTTGCTCAAGTTACACATGTCTGAAGTACAGACAAATTATAGAAAAGCTTTCCGGAAGGCAGAAGAAGACATATCACTTTGCGCTGTGACATTACCCAATGCAAAGCTCCATGCTTACATTGCGTAATCTCAAAGCGGAAACTTAATTTTGAAATCTAAACTGATGTTCCGCCTCATCATTTACAGAGCTGATTTCGAAGATGGCAAAGATTGGCTCTTCGAGTGTTTTGCGGGTAAGTAGGCACGAAGGAATTTTTTAGAGTGTCGTGATACACCGAATGCTCTTTTTCCTCGTGTTTTTATCGCGATACTTTAAAAGTAAACGAAAAATCAGAATGCGCGACCCGCATCATTTAATCATATGGAATAAATCACTAAGTAAAAACGCCGTTAAGCTCTCAGCTGGTTCGATGGCAATGAACGTGAACCGAAACACTGATTACTGTCGGCAGAGCGCCCTTGAAAACTACGAGGAACGACGATAAATATGTGAGGACGTTGCTTGTCTTGTGTGGAGAATTCGGCGGCAGTTTTTAGTACCACGTCTCACACATTTCAGTGATCTAGTCTTTTCCGCGCACAGCGCAGGGGATAATTTTTGTCCTGAGGTTCGAACGAGATTCAGCATGGAATTGTTCATGCCATTCTTGAGTATATTGTGCCTTGACAACTGGTGCCTTTCAGTAATCGGCTTCGGAACGTTTGTCCTCTCTGCTGCACTCCTGATACGAGGACACTACCGAGGATCTGCAAAGCTGCATCGAATGGTACGTAAGCCAATCTAATACATTTCAAAGTCGTGGCAAAGTATGCACTTATGAAGTCCGTGAGTGTGTTGAAGTTAAAGACAGGTTTATTTTTACCAGAAATATATTTACTTTCTCTCATTCCTTGCTTCTGATAGAAGACTTATTGGGCGTGGAGTGTAACCTTCTAACATGGCTGTCACCATTTCTTTTATTTTTATTTTTTTATCTGTGTGACGTTGTAAAAGCCAGCGCAGATTCCACAGCGCTGTCAGTGAAAATATTTAACGTAGCGCGCTTCCCCGCTATCGCCTGCAGCGTTATCACCACCGGGAGCTCGCGCTTTGATGCTTAAGCATGCATAAAGTATGCGCTTCTACTGCCGTGCTCGCCATACACCATTCCAGTGTGCAGTAAGTGTAAACTATTCTTGCATATCATTGAACGTGAAGCCAAAAAGGGACTTCTCCATGCGCATAATATCCGCGACGAGCTTTATTTTTTATGTTTTTTGCCGGTCGGAAGGAACTTGTTGTTAAGATCCTAACACATTTTTATAAAGCACTTGCTCTTTACATTCGCTGATTTTCTTTTTTCTCACAACCTTGGAGTACGTTTTTAGATTACCAAAGGATTCTGTTGCACCGTGAATATGCTGACGCAGCTGATGCGCACTTTCAAGTGCTTTCTTTGTGTCATTCTTTCACAAGTAAGCCCTATTCTTTTTTGTTTTTTTTGTTTTGTACATTCGGGCTAACCAAGACAACAAACAGAAGCTATGGCTCAGAAAGTAATACTGAACTCGCCAAAAACCAATTTACACCCCTTCATGGAGCTTTGTCACTTGTGTATGCTGTTATTTAAACAATTTCATTTAATTAGAAATGAAAACCTTAAGTGACGCAATTCGTCACTCTAGGTGACGAATTTAGAGATACATATAATAAGGGCTTAGACTGGTAACTTTTCCAAAGTCAGCTGGACGCCTAGAGAAAATGCCAGTGCAGAATTAAACCCTATTTTGGCGGCTCGTACACCCACGAATGACGACTGCGCTTTTTTTTTCCGACGGCGTGTTTACACCAATGGTACAGAGTGCGGTCATATGAGGTACCACAGCGGAGTGCCGAACGGAGCCTGCTAATTCCCGCACGGGGCGCTTCTAGCGTTGCCGCGACTTGGGAGCCGGGCTTTTGGAAGCTACCCAATCTGATATCACGGGGGTGGAAGGAAGTGTTTATCCGCATTTCTTATTCTGAAACGTGACCTTGCAGCAGGGCCGATGACAATCGCGCCTTAGTTTGTCACCATCGAGAGTGAAATGCTGATGCAAACTGTTTATCATAACAATGGTTTTAATATGTCAATATGTTGTATAACAATATGTAATCTAAAAAAGTAGTATAACATTTTATTTGCCAACCTATTACTTCCCTAAATGTGAGATTATTTTTACCAAATCTTTTTATGAATTTTCCTAGAACCCACAATGGACAATAAAACGTTTTTGTTTAGTTCGTCTACTAACAAAGGATAGAAGTAACAAAACCACCTGTCGATGCAGCCTCAAGTTTAAGGCACTTTTCAGTGTACCAAAAATAAGCACATGCTACCCAGAACTCTTCTAAAGACTTGTGTTCAGTGATGCGTCGCTTCACCGCCGTACTTCAAAACTTCACCCAAACGTCTCACAAGTCACAAGAGAGGCGTAGAGAGTTTGGCACAAATGTAGGCTCTCTCGAAGCTTGTTCCATTCTTCGAGGAGGGCATCCAAAAGCTGTTCATCGGATGCTCAGTGCACCTGAAGCTTTGACATTAAGCAATGCAAGCGTGACGTTTTGCATTGCTTAATGTCACAACTCAGAGTGAGTCTTCTGGGGGCTATGTTCGAGAAATGTTTCGTTTCTCCTAAAAAGAAACGGAAGTGACGTAGGTGACGATATCGCGCCTGATTGGTTAGAAGCTCAAATGGCGAAAGTTCCCTCTTTCGTTATTTGAGCCTCTAGCTAATCAGACGCGATATCGTCGCTTTCGTCACTTCCGTTTCTTTTTAGGAGAAACGAAACCTTTGTCGAGCATAGCCCCCCCTGGTCTAAACAAATGTTTCGGCATCGTCATTCGCTGAGCTCAAACGTGTGGTCGTTACTTGAAAAATGTGATGGATTACAATTGAAAATTACCGAGCCTCAAATGTAATGGGTTACCGTTGCAAATTACTTTCACTGAAAAGTAACGAATTACTTTACTCGTTACGTTACAAATTACTTTCACGTTACTTTTTCCGTACAGTTATCCAGAAAGCAATCCAAACAATTTTGATATTCTTCAAGAATGTTCTGGAACACTACTTTTCATTTCTCATACGCCCGTATTATGGTACTCCTTGTAAAAATAAAATGTTTTATTTAAGAAAAAGAGTGTAGCTGCACTCCGTTCACCTGTAAGCTGACAATTAGGGCACCAAAAGCTGCAACCACACCCGCCATCCTGCTAGCTTACGGCCGCAGGAAATGATCCCTGGAATTGTGCAGACAAAGCAAGCGGTGCGCCGGCTCAGTAGCAGCGTCTACCTCCGTTACGAAGTTCGCAGCTAAGGAAGTGATCTACGAAAGCTCTCTTTTGACTCGGGAGTTTCGCCTTTATTCACAAGAAAAGAAAAACTTGGTTCTAACATTACGATGTTTAGCCAATGCAGAACACAGGTGTCCCAACGTACTTTGATGTGTTTCCGTATATTAGACTTGGTTGTTCTTGCTGATGACAATGTGTGTTTTTTTGGCAAGCAAAGTATGCACTGTAATTCTAGGTTTCCGTTCTCCTTAATGCCCTGAATTTTGAACACCTCATTAAGAGATGGGCATGGAGACGACGGACAGTCCATGACCGAAAACTCGACCAGTCAGAGAAAATGTGGCGGTTACGGGTTATCGCTCGCTCATCTCACTTTCATGCCAATATTCGTAGAGGTCAGGGGAGGGGTGGGCATAGAGAGCGACAGAAAAGGGGGCCATTAGTCTCACACCACTTTTAAGCGTTCTCGCTCTCTCTATCAGACTCCTTAGATGCCCTAATTCCCCCCCCCCCCCCACCCTTTGTGCTGACAGTTGACTGTAAAGTGAGGAGTGGACTCGACCACCATGCCCAAACGGGATTTTCCAACTTCTGCCAGCGCCACGACTCTACATCGCGTTTTAGCGGCACTCGCGACATCGGTGTAACAATCAGCTCAACGTAATGATTGTATTGAATTTAAACCAAAATTACATCTTATAAAAGGCATCTCGCAGGAAACGCAAATTTATGCGACCACTAGTATTCCACTACTCTTTAAGACATCTTTATTCATCCAACGACTCCAGCCATCGGTGCTTATCCGCAAGAAAGACACAAAGGCAGCATGACAAGCTTAGTTGTTCATACTGAATCAAAAAAACACAAAAAACAAGGAGAGAAGAAATTAAAGACACGCACGATAGACAAGCGTTTGTCTGTCGCGCGTGTTACTTTTTTGTCTTTGTTTTTCGTGCGCTTTTAATGGGTATATTGTGTGAGGCTGCCAGAACAGCTGCGACCACGGCGACTGCCACAGTTATTCTGGCGGCCTGTGACGTCGTTAACAAGACCATCTTCTTTACTGTCACGAAGGACATTTATGAGGCGACGAATGACTGACAAAAACTAGACGTTTGATGGGGCGAACTTGTGCCCAAAACAAACAGAAAATGTTAGTGTCGCAGGCGTCGATGGCGGCGTAACATCGGGATCGAGCGGTGGGGCGAGACTGACTGCGGCTCGCCACGCGGAGCCCCTTAAAGGGGCACTCACACCCCAAAGGTCGTATTTTGTTTACTGTCTAAAACGATGCACGTTGAAGTCATAGACATGCAAAAAAAAACACATCGCGAAAAGAACTTCTCTCACGTGCGCGCGCGCCTTTTTCTTTTTTTCGCGCTTTCCTCTCCCGCTTTTCGCCTTCTCGCTTCTTTTGATTCGTGACGTCAAGAATCATGAAATTTAGAAGCTTGGTAGGCGACATTTCTATAACATTTAATAACGGCAATCGTAAAACATGTTTTTTAACGCAATTGCGAACGCACTAAGGCCCTTCTTTTTAAAATACCAAAAATCGGAGTCCGTTGCGATGTTGCCTTCTGGATTTTTATCCTTCTCTGGAAAACATGGCGGCGCTCGACGCATGTAGCAGAGGGTGATCGGTGAATCGGGGAATCGGACAAAGTTGTCTCTTTTAGGTGCCCAACGACCTCTCAAACTTCGAAAAGGAAAGCGTCAGACGGTCAAAACTAATGGGTTTGGTGTCTGTGTATCGTAGTTTCGGTTGTGACACCGCCGGGGCACCGTCGTCTGCTCGAGCGGTAGTCAGCACGGCACCCACGCAGGAAACCGGTTTCTTGGTACGGTGGTTCCCGCGACGCCGGCGCCCGGCGCCCTTCTCCCCCTCTCACCTCCTCGCTTTTGGAGCGGAGGCGCGAAAGAAACTGGACTCTCAGGAGCCCTCAAATGTTGACGTTACTCCACTGGCGCGGATCACGCGGGAACTTCAAATTCGGCATTTGGAAATTGTTTTTTTACTTCACAAATACTAGATTCCCAAGTTTCGAATTTTGAGGGTAGTGTCCAGGCATCGTTTTCAATCCTTTCAAACATTAAAAAAATCATTTTGATGTGTCAGTGCATGGTCTTCTGCGACAACCGACGTAGAAGGTTCGGCGCGTCGAACATTCAGACCTCGAATAAACAACTGGGTTCTTGAATTGCGCTGAATGCGACGTTTACAAAAATAAGCAAAAGGTGCGTCCGCTCCCAGATATCGAACCTCGGCCTTTTCCGTGGTAGCCAAGCACGATACTCATTCGGGCACGGGCGCGCTTGCTCGAAGAAGCGCGTGGCAATAGAGAGTTTTTTGCACATCCGATACGGTACGATGGGCCCTCCGGTACGAACTGCGCATGCGCTTGTCTTCTCCGATCTTACCGTAATGCGCTGGTCGAACCGTAAGGCACGACCGGCACGACCAATGGCCAACATGGACAGTCTCGCTTGGTTAGCAAAACGGCTATTTCGCTGGTGGAGAGAGCGTGCCGTGGCTTCAAACATGAATAAATAACTCGTGGTAGTGCCTGGCAGGAGCGCCATATGGGACAGCAAGTGCACAATGTTGGAGTCAGCAAATCAGAAAAAGAATACAGAACAAAACGCCATAGGACATCCTCAATAGAAATAAATTACTGTTTGCAAAGCCGAGAATCGCCTGCTCAGTGGATCAGAGGATTGGAGCGCCAATTTCATGAGCTGGTAGGGAGCGGTAATGGAGAGTTCAAATCCAATTGGGCCATACACCTCTTTTGTTTTCTTTCATACTGTAAGCTTTTTTTTTATATATGCAAACATTGGAATGTGCATTTTGAGCACTTATTACCCGTTTTTACAGCTGCTGTTATGACTGAGGGTTATCTGTAGTGTCAACAGAGTCAGCAACAGCCTTCTGCATCAAGGCTCTGGATACTTTTAGTTTAAAAATGTTGCATCAATTAAAAATTTGTGTACTAAAGCTAATCACGTATATCCTATAAAACGAGCCCTTTAAATATTGGGTGATAGTTTTAATAGGTGCACAGCAGTAAAATTCCAGGTTTTCCCTTTATTTTTCTTCGTGGTCGTACCGTACACGACGCAACGATCGGTTCGCGGGCGTACGACCGTGATCGTCTGCTATCTTTACCATAAGAGAGCAACATGAGCGCCGTATCTACCTCCTTCCATCCGCCTCCTCCTCGCAAGCGGTTTTCAGCGGAAGATGATATCTTCCTACCTCGGGAGGTGCTAGGCGCTAATCCTTTTTTTACTCCAGCCCTTCGGAATGACGACGTCCTTAAAGGCTTAAACGCAGCGTCGAAAAAGAACTTCTCGTTGCGAGAGCGAAGGAACAGATTGACCTCCTCGTAACTTGTACAAGAAAAATGAACCGGCTCAACTTGAGAAAGTGAGTATATTTTTGTTATTTTTGTATTTTCTTCGCTATTAATATTCCTAGTTTTATTTGTCCATAACGTTCTTAATACTCGACCCTGCAGTGTGCCTCGAGAGAAAAAGACAGGATCGCTGGCAAACGACTTCGAATGTTGATGATAAGCGCGCGCGAGCGTGTTCTTATTTCTGTGTCTAATTGAGTTTGCTGTCGGCGACTTTTCAGCATATCAGGACGTGGTTGAAGTAAACATCGTATTTGGTTGATGTAAAACACCAAAGCTTGCCCACTGAGAACTTATGACTTACAAACAAGTTACCACGTACGGTAGAGGCACTATTTTATTCCCCGAGGATATAAATCGAATAAACTGAAAGAAAAGCCCCAAAATACGGTGGCAAACGAGCCGCACATCATTCGTGGTATCACAACTTTTTTGTTTAGTTAAGAGCTTTCAGCAACAGAACCCTTGCGTGCAGTCCTCCTTATCAGTGACTTCTCTGGAAGATAACTGCAGAGAAGAACAACTTACAGGCAGGCAAAGCAGGGTTAGTGTAAGAATAAATCAGCTTTAACCAACGCTTCCACGCCAGTATCCACAAATAAAACAGCATTTGCTGCCAGAGCATCCAATGAACTATGCTGCCAAGTACATTGCATGATTGACTAGTACACTTTGACTGCCGCCACACCGAGAGCAATAGAAGTTTTAGCAACAACTATGTGTCATATGCAAAGCGCAAGTTCGTCTGCAACTTTTGCAGGGGTTGTGGTGACGTCAGAAAGCCCACCTCTTATTGTCTCTAATAGAAGAATAGTAGTTAGACCTCAAGGCAGCTTGCTTTGAGGTCTACCCCCTCATCTTCAGTCAGAGCCAATCAGAGCTCGGCGTTCTGTCATCACCACAACCCCTGCAAAAGACGCACACGAACTTGCACTCCGCATATGTGTAAGGCCTATAACAACCTTACTTTTACTACATATTTTGTCTCCTCCACTATTACAGTTGTATGTAATCTCTAAACTCAATATATAAAACGTTTGACGTTTTATATACTGAATATAGATCTCACCTATAGGTGAGATCTATATTTTGCTTTTTCACTTTTGGTATTCGTGTTCCTACTAGTGAGTTTCCGGTGGAATGCCAGCAAATTACACTTTATACATACGATACTCATATTAAAATCGCCCTGTGCAGCTGCCCGTATACAACATGTGATAGCAGTGTTTGATACAGAAACTCACCAAATCATGGTTCTATGTTGTAATTACATTTATTGTATGGTTATGGTAATTCGCAGTGAACCTCCAATTGTTTCTCGGTTTGCTACCTGCGCATCAAATGTTTACTCTAGAATATGCTTCATGATGTTTCCTGTAGCTGATCTCATGAGCATTTCACAATCTCTTCACAATTTCTTACGACGGGAAAGTAGATGTTGTTTCGTCTAAAGACTTGTACAAGAAATGACTCGTGGTGGGTAAAGTGGGTAAGGTAAAAACACTACATAACCTTTTCATAATAAGTACTTTCTCATATCTGAACAGGATATGAGTATGTGGAGACTCAAATATCGCAATTTGTGGAAGCATATAAACAAAGAAAATGGCACAGATCAAATTTGGAGTTGAAATATTTCGTAGATTAGATTTGTGAACTGTATTGGAGATATTCAACCTCGGACTCCATATTTTGCCACAAATTTGATCTGACACGTCGTTTATGTGCGGGAGTCATGCGGAAGGACTTTATGCATGCTTTTGTGAAAAGTAGATATATGGCCTTTTTCCTAACATGTTGAGTTAGACAATACAAAGAGGCTCCACGTACTTCTTACCGAGCAAAGGGAATCTTTACTCGGTAAGAAGCGCACTCAACGGTGCTAGAGCAGGGACACAAGAACTATGAAAACGGGCACCGCGTGGCAGTTTTTATAGCACCTTTCGTGGACCTAGGTCAACGTCACAGCAGCCGCGCAAGTTGCTATGGGAGCTGCCGCGCGGCACCCGTTTTTATCGCCCATGTGTCTCCTGCTTAATAATCTACATAGACAACTTTCTTCTTAAATGAAGGAACCTAATTTTGTTTTGAGGTGTCATATGCTGTCTAAACAGTAAAGGAAAAACAAATTTTGTTTTGGGATGAATAAACCTTTGTTATGCAGTTGATAAGGATAGATAACTGGGCAGGTAGATAAGAGTTAATGTTGAAAAAACATGAACTCTTACCTTCGTCTTTTTGTCCTCGTCCCAGTCGCGCTGTTTTTCCAACATGAACTGTGTAATACATTTCACCAATGTTCATGTGTGGCATACCTGCTTATGATATTATAAACCTGTGTAGAAGAAGTCATCAAATATTTGCTTTGTATGTGTAGCCAACCATATAGCAAATCATAATTTTATCTTGCATTAAATCTAGATGACTCTAAAATAAATTAAACTTATAATAATTGAAGCAAAATTCATAGCTTCCTGGACTTTGAATTAATGATTTTGCCTACTGGAAATTACTTCTCTTCTGAAGTGTAAGACATGAGAATGAGGCTTGTTAGTTAATTGCAACAGCCTAAACATATATTCCAGTGGAGGCATAGCTTGCAAGATGGACACTGTGTCAGTCTTTGAGCTCAACCGCCCCAGTCATGAAGCCCTAAACAATGCACACTACAACAGGGAGGATAAGCTGTGCAGGAGACCGACAAGCACTTGCAATAATATATGCATACGAAGTTGCATGGACAGCATAGCTTGAAAGAATAACAGTGCCAGTAAACAATGGACAAGTAAGACAGCAACAAAGCTAGTGCGTTCCACTTACACAATGTGTCTCGGTGCTCTTACTCTTTTCAGGTTTGAGATACCTAGAAAGGGTAGTCATCTACCTATTTGGTAGGCAGCCGAAGGTTATTACTCTATAGAAAGTAAACAAACAGGAAACAAAAAACGATATATGGTGCGAAAACAAAAACAAGAAACGGTTGCCAAATGTACACACTTTAACGAAATTAATAGAACAAATTAATCATAAAAAACAAGGCAATTCACACATATGAGTAAACAAAAGTATGGTACTACACAACGTAACTTAAATTAAAAAGGTAGATTTAGAAATGGTCTGGCCTCTTTAGGTCGTTTCGTCAGCAGCATGACCTCGGATTATGAGGTCCATATACACTCGGACTCAATAGCCCGAGGCCACATAATTACTTATGCAATTTCTGCAGGAACAACTAATAATCTTTTTCATTCTCAAACAGAAACATTCTTGTGGTATATAAAGACCTCTACAGAGAGACAACCTTGAGAATCAAAGCTGCACGGGACAAACCTGGCTTTCGTCTAAACTCATCATAAAATGCTACTCACTCAAACCGAAGGCGGGCCTTTTCATCAAATTGTACTTCAGTTCCTGATCTGGAAGCGAAACCCATGCCTGCTTAATTAAAATATTAAAAAAAGCTTCTCATTAGTGATAGAAACATCATTGTACCTAAAAGTCCCTGAAGCTTTTTTGCCTTTCTTATGATAAAAAACATTTGGTGTAAACAAAGGAATGTGAACTAATTCGGCCTAAACCTTTCATTAAAACATCTCTCCAGACCCTAGGTTTAATCAGTTATGCCCGAGTTGCACGAGCACGAGTTTCACCTTCAGAGAATGTGCGGCAGTAGGCATGCAACTTTTTCGACCTAGCCTCTTTGCAGTGTCTAACTCAACATGTTATGAAAAAGCCCATATGTCTACTTTTCACAAGAGCATGCATAAAGTCCTCCCGCATGACTCCCGTACATAAACGATGTGTCAGATCAAATTTGTGGCACAATAAGGAGTCCCAGGTTGAATATCTCCAATACAGTTCACAAATCTAATCTAGGAAATGTTTCAACTCCAAATTTGATCTGTGCTATTTTCTCTGTTTATATACTTCCACAAATTGCGATATTTGAGTATCCACATACTCATATACTTCTTACCGAGCTCGCGAGTGTTGTTTCTCTGCAGTGCACCAGGTGCTCGGAAAGAATCGCGCTTAACGGGGCCGCGTGAACAAAAGTATGAATTACACGAAAACACCGTTTGAATTAAGCGGCTTATTAAAAACATTGCGGGACAACCAAATTTTTCAAATTTGTTTAAATATTATTTAACCAAAAGTATGAAATATTTGAGTTTGAATTATCGCGAGCCTACTCTACACCCTAATTATTTTACTAACTTTAGCCAACTATGTTGATTCTATTTTATTTTGGCAGCAAAAATATTGAAGGGTAAAGGCCAACAAGTAATGCAGCCAGCAAACAACGGGAAGAAGCCGTGAGTTGGATCATGCAAGAGAGCATGGAGGAAATAGTTGCCTTTAGCACATGGTGTTACTCTACAATGACATTTTTGTTTTATTAATGTTGATATTTTTTATGATTGGGATCCTTTAAATATTGGTAATGTTAATATAAGGTTTGAACACCAATTTTTTCCCCATGCTGTGAAGAGCTGCGCTATATAGAGGAGTTAAAAAACGATGAAACCACGATATAGGTCAGCTTCTCGAAACAACTTTTCATTCTGGAAAGTCACGTGCAGCCATGATGTTGAATGTTTTCAGCCACCTTCCTTATTCCTTCACTTGTCAGATATTTTTCATTAGTGTCGCTTTAACAAAAAATGTGTTATAGGTCTGGGTTCATGAGAAAAGAGGCACATTACGCACGAGTGTTACACTCGACTGACAGAGAGGTCAAGGCTATATAAGAAATACAGACCTATAGAGGCTGTATTATATGACCTGTATCAAGGTGTCACGTGACACCCTGACACAAATTAAAAGCGCACAAAAGACAATGACTTTGTCCTCGTCTGTTGTGCACTTCTTAACCCGAATGAACACTTGCCGACTGGCCCAGTTTTCAACCCTTCTACAACCTGAAATTCCATAAAATTGTGATGTTGCATGACACTATAACGTCATGTGACACTATGATGTGTGTGGCATTATAAACACACATAGCATGTGCCCAGCTCATTTACTACACATTCTGTGTGTCTCTGAGTTTATCATATATGATCAAGAAATCCCATTTTGTTATTTTGGAAAAATTCAGAGGCATGGTGATTGGTTTCACCAGTGACAGAACTCAAGAAGTAAAGTACCTGTTTGGATCGCATTAACCTATAGTTAGTGTAGCTCGTTTTTGTCTTCGTTGTCACGCCACTATTATTTACTGGAGTCATTTCGGCCACTGAGGAGTCGACTTTTCGAGGACTGGCCGATGCTTCTTATTGTTCCTGACTGCTCTGGCTGATGCAGTGGATCACAACACAAGCGAGCTGGAGCTATCTAAAAAACACTGCCTCCGTGCATAAATCAAATAAGGAAAAGGATCCAAGCAATGATTTTGGTGGGGAATTCGAGTCGGAAATATGTCACGCAAAATAACTTTATGTTCATTAAAAAAAAACAAAAAAAAAACACTTGAGTGCAGAAAAACAAAATTCTGCATTCAAATGTTTTTTTTTGCTGTTTTTTTGATGCATTCACTTGTGCCAAGACTGTTGTAGCATCGCTTGTGACTTCATGAGATGATCGACACTCATACAAGTTGTAGGAGCAGATCCAGAAGTGTTTTGTGTGTGCGGTTCTCACAAGCTTTATTATCGCTCAATCTGTCAAATTTTCAGAAGTATATTACCTTAACTTCGTATTTCATTTCTCGTTCCGACCACAACTTACCTAAAAACTGGCAGGTATGCCAAAGAAGCATAATGACTGTTTAAGCTCATATTGTTTGCAATAGTATACCCACTAAGCGTTAAATGGCTGCCATCTCAGAACATAACAAAGGGAATGTAGGATGATTGAAAGAACCAAAGGAATGTTTACTAATAAGTGATAGCATATGTGTAGCATGAGCTTCATTGCTTCCTTTTAGTTAAAGTTTGTGAGGAAGCCTTGCATTGTAGCATTATTTTGCAGCTTACGAAGGTGACCAATGTGCAACTCCGCTGTTGGAAGAAATCTACGTGGTGCCCTCAGATTGAGAAGAGGAGGTGACAACACCAACCGAACCCTGCAGCCAGGAACCAACCTTCTCAGGGATCTTGCGGTCAAACGGTCTGACCGCAGCTCAAAAACATCCAGCACCTGCCACAAAACCAACACTGCAAGACATGACAATCAGCAACCCTGCATCGAAAGTCATATTGCACAAATATAACCTAAATTGTCTAGAGATACAAGTTAGGCTTTTATGATAATGATTCAAACTTCCCCTGCATGACTGTCATGCAGAAAGAGTATGTCCAATACACTTCACTGCCATTGGTCACAAAATTAAGTAATAGCAGCACAGCATGAAATCCATTTTGTTGTGAGTTTCGTCCAACGTGGGCGAACTTACTACCAAAAAACATCATTGTGGTTAAATTGTGCTGTAAATGTGTATAAGATGGATCCATAACCCGTAATATTAATTTTAGGTGAAAAAAAATTGTTTTAGAGAAATACTAACGGCGCGAGACGCGATTTAGTCGGTAGCATAGCCTCCTCTATACTCACAAAGTCTGGCAGTTGACGACGGAGCCATAGAGTGCCCGGTCGCAGATTTGAAGCACGAGAATCTGATAGCACAGAGCATCAAGGAGCCATTTCTCAGGGAACCTGTACGTCAGCGCACACATTTTGCAGTGGCAAGGACCCGAAACTTACTTGCTCGCTCGGGAGAAGCTTGTTTCGGCGTCTGGCCGGAGCGGGGCGCCAGTCACGGGGCTCTTCTCTCATCCGCTGTCTGCCGCTCCACGTTTTCCATTTCGACGGCCGCTTCTCGTGGCGATCTGCAAGTCTTTGTCGGTATAAAAAAGGATATGTCGGTCGTCACCTCCTTTCCACTTGTTCTCTCTCGACATTTTGGGCGCATGGAGGAAAGGTGGATCGGCCTCGCCCTCACATTGAGGGGGACAGAGCGATTGACTATCTCGTTGAGGACAAAGGAGCGAATGACCATTCTGTGACGTCGTGCCCTTTGCGCACAGAATTTATCTCTCTCCGTCAATATTGCTCTAAAAATGTTTGTTTTTTCGCGTAATAATTATTTCTTGACACTTGTGTCCCAACCAGATTGTTTAAACAAACATTTTTGTTTCTTGTCAGGGGCCCTTTAATAATCTAAAAACCCCAGGACTAGAGGAAACGAGAGAATACGACACAGAATTTTCATTTGAGACTTCTGTGTCATGTCATCTCTCGTTTTCCCTAGTCTCGGGCTGCCATTTGTGTATTATTTGATCGTTATTTTCACCCGAATCATTTCTAAAGTTACGAAAGTATTTGTGACCTTTTCGTGAAATTGGACACATTGCAAAACAGGACAACGATCCGTGGATTGATGTTTCTGTCTAAAATTGTTCATTTTATAATTGATTCAGCAGCACTACTAAGTCATATCTACTTGTGCGTTCCTTGACATGCCTTAATTGACTTATAATCATTTAAAACATATTTGTGGGAATATTAGCCTATATATTTTTAATTAAGAGCATAAATTTAGAAAGCGTATTGCTAGCATTGTTTTGTCATGACTTTACATTTTATTATGTCCAAACAACTATACTAGTATCTGGCATTGATAAGTGCACCACTAAGGAGGCGTCAAGCTGTTTGTGGGTCGCTCAAAGGAAATAAATAAATAAGTACATAGCCTAATATGTTCAACTATCAACAGCTCGTGTGTGTCCAAACTTTCTGTTTAGATGTTCTGATAGCGGTGCAACATGCAATGAGGATACTTGTTACAATCTCATGTCAGCAACAACCCAGAGCCAAACTATTCATGCAAACAAACACAAAATCCCCTTTGAAGCTTACAGGCATACTGCTTGTTTTTCATCACATGTTGAACAAGATCTACCAGGACGATCGCTATTACCTGTTATTTGCCGAGGTTTGAGATTAGGCTCCTTCTTATCTCCTTGACAGGCGCTCATGATATTGGTTCCAGTTCTCACAAACTTGAAGCACTCTATTTCACCAAGCTCAAGTATGGTGTTCTATATTACAGCTAGGTGTTCGAATATTTTCAAAGTGTTTAAAGTAGTTGCGAAAAAAGTGCCTCAGTTAAATATTTTGAAGAATAGTTAGCGGATGAGCAAACTAAGGGCAAAGAAGCTAACTGCATAAAGAAATACGCTGTAGACTGAGACATTTTTAATTGAAATAGAGTCTACAATATTGTGATGCTGGACCTGTTTCTTACCGGATTTGAATTGGGGTTTCACTATGTTTCATTACAGGTGAATTTGCAGCCTCATCCAGTATTGGTAGGACACTTAATCACATTCTTGACATAAGCATGAAACAAAGTCTGAAAAAGAGCCGTATATGCCACAAAGAACCACATGTCCACTCATCTGGATTTGCCACACAGGTTCATACAACTAGTTAGCATGCTGTGGTCACTTTGAAAAGATAGCTTTCCCTAATAGTGTTATGTGACGAATGAGATAAGAAGAGAAACATTTAAATGTTCATCTTCTTCCTGAAACTCACGGCTTCGGGAAAGCTATTTATTATTTGCATGCAAATTACTTACCCTATGGTTTCACCGCAATTCCCAAAAAGGGAAAGCCATGTTCTCAGGAGAAAAAAAAGTAGTTTGTCCATGCAAACCTAAATCTAGTATGCTCTTTTCTATGTAGTGAGCTAAACAGGTACCTTATTATATGCACACGTTCCATGTGCATCTCACGAGCTCCGCCAAACGTTATTTATCATAATTCTGCATAAAATCTTTCCAAGACTCGTGTACTTGTGTGTTATATTTCTCGTCACCCTCATTTTGTGTGGCCCCAAAGGGCTCTGGATGAGGGGTACTGTGCTTCTTGTGGCAGTCTTTTTATAAAAGACAAAAATTACTCTTATAGCTGCCGCCTTTTAAAGTTCTCAGACTCAAGCTTACTTCTGATGTAAATGTCCTCCTTGAAAAGTTTTGAGACATGGAACCATTCCTATTTGTGGCACTTGACAAACAAGTTTGAACAAATATGCCTGGCAAAATTTATGTCATGCATATAACATATTCTCGGTCACATCTATAGATAAACAGAAATGCCAAAGAGTGAGTTAGAAAGGAAACATGTTTTGAACACAGGTTTATTGAAGAAGAAGACTATTGCACTTATATTGCCACAACCACCAACTGATCAAAGCAATCTGTCTGAGGATCTAAATAGTACTCCTTTTTATGAAGAATATTTAACCCAAAAAAAGGATGAACATAAAAATTGCAAATACAAAACAAAATCACTGTCATAGATTTTCTTGCTTGCAATTATAAATACACCTTGTCTCTATGGTGTTTGCTCTTGCTTTCTAGGCCCTTTTATAAAATCAGTGAGTAAAAAATGTGAGCTTGTTTCTCAACACAGGGTAATAAGGTAAACCACATATTGCACAGCATTCAGGGAAACATTTATATGCATATAAACATGAAAAAATAATTGCCCTAACACATGCACGTGTCAGAAGAATGTGAAACTCCTAGCTACCATGAAGGGCACAACAAGTACTTCCATCCTAATAAAAGGCAATCAGTTGCATGGATATTTCTGGCAGCCACAAGTTGGTTTCAACTGCTATAGACATTCTACATGTCTATTGGGGGATATAAAAAATGCAGCACTGCTACTAATGCAGGGACTTGCATCCTGCAGCATTTACCACATTAAACTGACAATGCTTGTTGGGCCATTAAAGTATTTAAACTTGAAATTCGTTGAGATGTGTAACATTTATTTCATCGTTATACCAAATCTTTTTTTTACTTGCGATTTGCGACTCCATCACAAACTCTAACGTAACCAATGTAAACGAATCCTGGAATATATTGCAGACACACAAGACATACATTTCTCAAGGAATTCCATGTTTGGTTCAAAACGAATTTTCAAGTATCATGACATAGACACGCCAGGTTTTTCTATTTTGGAGGAGCACTGCACTTCCTAGTAACATGCCTGGGCTGCGCACGCCAATCCAAGGTTCTTACATTCTTAGTTTGAATGAAGTCATACCTGCCAATGGTTAACAGCACCAATACTAAATCATCTTCAAAAAGGCTTTTCCTGCAGTAACAAAAACAAATGTGTCAGAATATGTAATACTGCCTTATACTCCTTTAGTGTTGAAGGATTATAAGAGAAGAACCTATATGTTTCACTGTCATATACAAAGAAGCATGGCAGTTTGCCAGGTTAGAGCTCAGTGTATTGGGAAGTCAGTTGAAAATTATGTACACTGTCAATAGTAGAAAATAATGAAATAAATCATGTTCAAAAAGGCTCGTTTTCCAAATAACAAAATTGAATATGTCAAAACATTACACAGAACTCCTGTTGTGTTATAGAAGAAGCAAAAAAAAATGTGCAAGTTTCACTGCCATAGAAAGAACAATGGCAGTTTGTCAGGTCATCCCAGGTCACTGAAAAGTCAGTTTGGAAAATATATAGTACATTGTCAGTAGTAGCTTCTAAATAAATCATCATGAAATCAAGTATTGCCTTATAGGATAAAAATACAGTACAAAATATGTTACACAGTCAAGTACTCCTCCAGTGTTGGAGGAGCGACAGAAAAGAACATCGAAGTTTGACTCCCGTACAACCAGGTGTGGCAGTTCATCAGGATTACGCCTACCTTGTACATGATGGGCAACTGCTGAAGAAACAACTTTTTTTTTTTTTAATCAAGAAAACCGAATTCAGTGGCCACTTTCGCAAAGCCTTACTCAACTGATTGGCGAACTCGGCTCATCTGGTAATTGAATGTAGCCTGCCCCAAAGTGAGGCTTGAGCCCCCAAAGGGGCGTTGCAGCAGCTCTCGGTGTGGGTGGGCGGGGTCCCCATAAAGAACAAAGGGCTCGGGGTTCATGAGCAACTTCAAGTCTGTATACAATCCACTCTCCCTCAAGATGCTTGTAGAATCACAAAAATTAGAGTCAAATTATATTATAGGGATGATGTAAGCTTTTGTACCTTGATACTATGGCATCTCTTATTATGTTTTTATGATTCTAATCCCCAAGTTGAGGTAATTTCACGCTTACGACAAGCTTAATTCTCCTATCTGTCACAAGATTCCTTGGGCGGCCTGCAGCACGAACCAATTCATGACCTCTCCGAGGAGCGTAATGCCTATATGTTAGGCTGATATAAAATGTTACATGCTCATGCTGGGTCACTTTCGTCATATTAAATGTTATAAATTACTTGAGGAGTTTTGGTTTGGAGGACCACATGCACTATCAAAAAGAACCCCCCCATACGCACACTGTCCGTTCACAGCGGTCCAAGATTTGTTATTTAAAAATTTTCCCAAGATAAATGATGATTCCACTGCAGCACAAGGATGTTCTGTTATTTAAGAGTTGATGACTTTGCTCTTATTTTCTAGGGAGTTCATTGTGTTGTATCACATTTGTAATATTCATGTATTAGTTAAGAAAATAATGTCACTTAAATAGTGTCACATTCTTTGTACTGGCACACAAACATATTGAATGACTTTTGTGCTGTCTTAGAAAATGTGAGTTCCACAGAAAGCCACAATCTGTGGAACTAAAACAGTGACAGAAAATCCTCACCCGAATCATGCCTGCACCCCTCATATGGCCCATCCAGCCTGGCAGTGATGCCATTGGGGCACATGACTGCGTGGTACTTGGTGCAATGGTTCATCTTGTGTCCCGAGAAAAACTTCCGCTGGTGCCACGTCGGCCGAGAGATGGCCCTGGCAGTTCCGTGGATAAACCCCCAGCAGTTGGTCAATAGAGCTACCTGGTTGCGGACGGTCTGAAATAAAATAAAGGGATTGGTTCAAAATATTTTTGCTGATATGTTTCATTGTGCTTACGAAGGGATCTAGACAGATCATAGAAAAATATGTGACAAAAACATCCTATCACATTATTACTTGACCTAATGACGAGTGTAAAAATATAATCCTAAACGTTTAGCAGCACTATTTTTCTATTGGTTAGATAGATTTTCTTATTCATCTTATGATTGATTACATATGCATTAAACCTATACCATCATACTCTGAGTGATACCCGAGTGCGAAAATTAGCCCCTCATTTTCATTCAGTTTGCTGCACTTAAAGTGAACACTGAAAGAGCAGACTACTAAATGGGATATTAGTGATAGTCAAGTGATTTATGCATTTAAAAGACCGGCCAAAAGAGTTTTTGACTAGAGTCGTCTTGTGATTAGGATTGTTCCAGTATCCAAATTTTTCGAATAGTAGTTCTAAATATTACGCTATTCGATATTTGCTTCGATATGAACTGCGATATTCGTCATTTTCAAGCGTTCATTGCGGCAGGTTCGCCCCGTTGAGTGCGCTTCTTACCGAGCATCGGTGCACTGCGGAGAAGAAACAACTGCAAAACTAGCGTTTACGGGTGTTGCTTCTCCGCAGTGCACGGATGCTCAGAAAGAAGCACACTTAACGGGCCTAACCCCCCGCGATCAACAGTGTAGTTAGATAAAAAAGAACTTCGTTTAGAAATAAACAAGCGGAAGCTCGGGTTCAATTCCTTCACAAGCTCAGCTGGGTTTTTGTTTAAACATGGTACAGTAGTGAAAGGCGCAAAGAAACTATTCGATATTCATTTAAAAACTCTTCGCCAAAAACCACAATCTGCTTCAAATTAAAAACCCATCATACGCACATGAATAATTTTGATTAAATATAGAGTTATGAGCAGTTCTCTTTGGGATATATCATCGTGCCCGTCCCATTTTTCACCAATTCTGGCTTTTATGGGATTTTTGGGATAGTTATTTTAAGTTCTAATCCTGGATTTCGATATTCCAAAACATTTGTCGTCCATTACTAGCTTGTTTTTCCGGAGGTTGTTTTCTCGCAGAGAACCTTTTCCCGGAAGATTTCATGCCAATTTTTACAACTTTCATGCTGCCCAAACATTCTAGGGACGTGTGTTTTTGTTTTCACAAGTTTTCAAACGTTTTGCAGCACTCATGCATGCACGCGCAAGATCTAGGTGTTTTCCAGTTAGAGCTGCCATCTTTATAAAAGAAATAGTGTTGCTCACCTCCGCAAAAACGTCAAGCTGGTCAGGGTTGAGCCAGCTGTGTGCGATCAGATCCCTGGGCAGGTGACCGAACGTGTGCGCGATGTGACGATGCACCTGGTTGGAGACGATGGACAGCGTCGAAAAGTGGCGGCCGAACATCAGTTCAAAGTCGCAGAGGCGGTTGGGGTAGGCCAGCCTCCTCAGCCCGATCGCGAGGGCCTCGTCCCCTGACACCCGGACCCAGCCGTTGGTTGTCAACGTTCCGGGATGCGCAGCGCCGATCGGAGATGGGGCAGATCCTCCTTTGTTAACCTGAACTGCCGTACGACGTGCTCCTCGTCCATCGACGCCAAGTTGAACGTCCCATGCCTTGCCACCAACAAGCGCCTTCTCTTAGTGTGCAGACAGTCGTACAAAATAACTTTTTCTAAATTGTTTTCGCCGAATAAAATCAACTCCAAGTCATCGCCAAAAAGATCGAGCGCCATTGTTGTCGGAAAGCTCGTCTTCTCCTTTAGCAGACGAACATTTTATAACTTCGCAGTGCCAGTGGCGACACGCCATGGAGCGCCAGGTTTTGTATTACGGAAGCGCATTCATTCGAGTAAAAAAACGAGACGAATTATAAGTAGGTATACATTGTTTTAAGTTCCCTATATTTTTAGGATGCGATTTTTATTCACTTCAGTTTTTGCAATTTGTACGAACACGCGCAAATCTCTACATTCTATACGAGGCCGATGCAGGTTTCCCTTGCCAGGGAGCGCGACCTGTACCGATCGTCTGCTATCGTCGGCAAATACGGTTCCCCCAAAGCCGTTTAGAGGCACACGATCGGTTGACTCACCCGATCCAAGGTATCAATCGTTTTTATTTATCGATCGTATTTTGTTCCGGTTGCCTAAAACTCTCTAATACCAACTTTAAACTGACGGTCTGACCGATCTGTTCCACGAAAGACGATATGATTTCCACGCACGTACGTCAACCACCAACCCCAGACCAAACCTGAACTAACTAGGGGGGGGGGGGGGTCAAATGTTACGTGATATTCATTCTCAGCATCACTCATCGGAAACAGCAGCATCGCCACCGCTGCTTTGGTTGCGTGCGCCCTTTTGACTCATTGAGCAACCATTCAATAGCGCGATTAGAGCTGGGCGCTATATGTCTTCCTCACATCATTCGTTTTTTTTTTTTTTTTAATTTTAAACCGTTCGGGTAGGCGGTATTTTTTTTTTCTTCTTGAAATAAAGCGCCAATATCACATTTATAAACAAAAAGCTTGCATTAGCAGTTTTTAAGTCACCCCACACTTTATGCAAACACCTTAAGCATGTGATTCTAATAGGCCACGTTGCACGTTGGCTTTGAAAAAGGGGGGAATGCAGATAATCTTCCTGCGTCCACCCCTCCGATAACAAAGTGAGACGGTTTATTACTAGGGCTCACAAAGCGCGGCAACGCTCGAGATGCCCCATGCGGGATTTTTTCTGCTCCGGTCGGCGCTCCGCTGCGAAACTAGAATATGCTAATAGCGTCTCCTCATCACACATGCTTTCTGACACGATTGAATCAGTTCAAAATAAAGCATCACGTTACATCAGTCACGGCTGCTCATATTCATCGAGTGTCACAAATATTAAAATAACCTGGACTTGACTATACTAGCCACAGAGTAGTGAGTAAAATCTTGATGGCTTAGACCGCCTTTCAAAATGATTTAAATCGCTGCTTAAATTTGAGGAGTTTTAACATGATGATTTAAATCGAACCTTTCTGGCATAACCAATCCCGAAAATATTTTTTTTTACCTGTAAATTTATTTTTATTAATCTGCTCTATTTAAATAAAGTATTTATAAAGAAAGAAATATTCGTATCAGACTGAACGCGAGCCAAAAGCAGTGCCCTTTTCAACAATCGGGAATTTGAGTTTTCTTTCTACACTCCCCTTCGTACGTCCGTTGCGTAAAGCAAATCGGAAGGCGAAAGAAGGAAACAAAAATAAGAAACGCAATGTCCCATTAAAGGCAAGTTAAAACGCGATAGAGAAAGCAAATTAAACTTTTTAACTAACTAAAAAAAAGAATGAGCTGATTTTGTTTTAATCTGGCATGTTTACGTCTAGAAAATGTAGTAATAAAACTACTTTAAATTTACAGTAATTCTTTATTCAGCAATATTATCGGTGATAGCACGCACTGGTCAATTAATTTGTCATGTTTTGAAATAAATTTTGTAATAAATAGTCACTATCTTTTAGCTGCAGTGATTTAAATGTAATTAATCTGATTGCTATCAAATAAATATAATTTAAATCAAATAAACCAGATTTATTTGGTTTGTATATAACAATCCTAATTTTTTTCACCCTGACTAGCTTATAAAACTGATATTTTCTGTCTTGCCTTCTTTCATGGCAACTACAATTAATCATCTGAGTGTCGCAGCCTCCATCTCCATGACCAATCTTACGTTTCCAAGCGCCTTGATAATTCTCCTAAAGTTAAGCTTCCCTTCTCCAGAACTAAAAAATTTTGAAGCTACCCGCTTTCCCTTGCTTTCGCCGACTGGAGTGCATTGCCTACGCACATCGTCACTGAAACAAAAAGAAAATCCGTGAAACATTAGTAAACACGATTTGTGAAGTCTGTACAGTGTTATTTTATTAGATTTTTGCTTTGTGTTCTTATGTCGTGCACTTAATGCTGTAGTTATCCCCCTAGTTTCAAGCGCTCTTTTTGAAGTGCCTTTGAGGTAATAAAACTGGACTGAACGGCATACTTCGTGCCCCACCCATAACTGATAATTCTAACCTGAGTAAAAAAACAAAAGTGACATGGAATAACCCAAAACAATTATGCTAATTATAAAAAAAAAATAGTTTATAACCTTGCTCAACATGCATCTTAGTGTGTAAGCGATGTAAAGCGTTTTTTTTTATACACGTATAAAATCACGCACAGCTTCGTCCGTCTACGAAGAGGTATCCCCGTCAAGATCTAATTCCTGTCTTTCCCAATGGATGGATCCCCGTGTTGGAATCATCTGAGCTCGGAAAGGAGGATGTCAAACGAATAGACCTTCTCGGTGAGTGATCCTCGAATTTTTAAAGTTCCTGATGCTAGTCAACACCATCTGAAATAACCAATGTCTGCCAACATCTTCCGCTTCTACAATGGAACGTCATCGCAGTCGGATGGCGAAAACTCCGCGATTGGATTCGGACCCGATGTCGAGCGTCCTTTGACGAGTTGATTGGACACGAGGCCCAGCCGAGCGCTGACGCAGCCCACGTGTCCAATCAGTGTCTTCGCCCGATCTCCCTGTGATGACGTTACAATTCTAGTGCACATGCACTGGTTATTTAGGTGGTGTTGCGATAGTTAAGATCAAAATTGTCTTTGCAACTGCACTCGTAAAAGTAGCGCCGCGGGGATTAAATATATTTATTTATGATCCGTCTTGAGGACGAGGGGTTTTTCGATTATTTATCTAATCATGAATGTTTTGGTAGTTTAATCTACCTTTTTCATTTCTTCACAAGCCTAATTCAAAAATCATCAGTACGACCGTCTTATAGTGGTTGTCGGAATCTATACTTACACAAAGTGCGTAAATAGGGCAAGATATCAGAAAACTTTAATGAAACACCTCTGAATAAAATTTTTCATGATACTGTTTGTTTCTCACTTCTTTCTTTTTATTCAACTAAAAGAACACACGCGATCGCTCACTTTGGCAACTTCGGCGCTATAGACACAAACCTCCTGCTGTGTAGCACTAGTTGTGAATAGGCCCCGAGCAAACAAAGTCGAAACATTTCGCAGACGGCGATAAATATTGACATGATATTCCATTGGGTGGCCATCCGTGACAATCAGTCGAATTTTTTCGGGTAGGGCAATGGCCTGGACGTGTGTAAGGATATGCAGTTCATTCATCAGAACCGCGCTTAACCGTTATTCAATACCTGTCTGAATATGCAAATATGATGCTCACCATGAAGGGAAAAGACTGGGTCTCAGTGTTGCGGCATGGACATCTCCATTCCATTGCAACACCATTCCGGGGAATTAAAGTTTCCGACATTGCCATTCTCTTTACATCCCTTGGAATAGAGACACTGGGCTAATTCCCACTCCTGGAATGACTGAACTCAGCATTCCATTCATATCATTTTTATACGTAAACAAATGGCCGTTGACAGCGACATTTATTACTGGAAAAAGGAGCATAAAGCTGCCGACGTTTTCACACACGGAGACGACTGCAAAAGATTGCAAAAGCTTCCTCAAAGCACTCATTCTACTTAGCCGAAGGGTGGTCGCATAAGACGTTTCGTGGTACTTTGTGCTACACCTCCCAGATAACAAATCCGTAGTGCTCAATGAGATGGCTTAATCCGAGAAGTCCAACGCTGAACACAGATCGGAAACGAGCGCTGCCTCAGAGCTCGGCTTCGAGTCACGTTTGAGTCGGACATTTACGCAATAGTCGTGCCCAATCTGTGCCGTGTTGGCCTTCTCTGATGACGCCATCTCATTCAGCACTACAGCTTTGTTATTTTTTGTTGATCGGTGTCACTGAAGACATCGATTGGGCAATCAAGCGTAAGAGGCTTGCAAGTTCCAACAGACGCCAAAAATGAAAAGCACCCATTTTCTTTGCAAACTGACGGTATACCCACCACAGATTAATCGGAAGCTGTGCACCAGAAATGAGGACAGAAAAACAAATATATTTTAAGTTCGTTTTGTGAACTGTATTTCTAACACAAACATCGTTGTATAAAAATTACGCGGTTATACAGGCGCGTGAAAACCCAGTACCAAAGTACAGTACTCACATGTGAAGGCAGTCAGCCAGCACGTACAGTGACACAGTGACGGTTGCACGCACCGTGCTCGCAAATTACCCACAAAAACAAATAAATGGTTAGCTGTTCAGAGTGCAGGAGTTTAGTCTGCCAGAGTGTGGCACCATTCTTACCCACTGTAGATGGGTAGCCAAAACAGTACGACTGCTAGCCTGGGGTCATTAACTGGCATCACGCAGTGCTGATACACGACCGCACGCCGGTGCGATTGTGACGAAAGGACTCGAACCGCTCCGTACCGCTCGCATCCATTTATATCTCGGAAACGACAGATTCCGCAGGTGCGGCCCACCAGCTCGTGCTCTGGCCGGCTCTCGCCTTTTTCTAATATTCAACATCCCCCCCCCCCTCCCCCCGGCGGCGACGAAAGAGATGATCCCGCCTCGAGCAGATAAAGGTGCTGAACTGGACGGCGTAGTTCCGAGCCGCTGGAAAGTCGTAGTGCGCATGCTTGACTCCATCGCTGCTTTATCGTCCGCATCCGAACTTGAGCACGGCGGTGAAGATCCACAGATGTCGGGCTTAGCGATGCAGACTCGACCTCCAACGGTAAACTGACAGCGCGTTTTCCGATGAGGAAGTGTGGCGGTGTCAGTTCCTGTGGGTCTTCCGGTTCGGAGCTTAGATAAGTCGGTGGGCGGGAATTCAAAACGGCTTCGACTTCGTGGAGTACAGTGGTCAGTACCTCATATGATGGGCTGTTACAACCCAGACATCGCTTGAGGCAGTCCGTTACAGAGCGGATAACACGCTCGCACCATTATACACGTTCCTACCATCCTCCATACCAAGGGGCTTCTTCAACGTTTAAACGCCATTGAATTCTGAGACTGTTCGCCCAGTTTTGAATGTCTGGAGTCGTGGCAACGCTGAGGATTTGTGCGGATTGGTGGAATGTTCGAGCGTTGTCTGAGTAGACTATAGATGGCAAACCAAGGCGACAGACAAAACGACAAAAGGCCAACAAGGGGGCCTGAGACCTGGTGCGTGCGCGATATAAGTTCTAAGTGTATAGCTCGAGTAACCGTACATTTAAAAAACGGTAACGTATGTCTTCGTATCAACCGCGGTGTTTCGAACATACAGGGGCCCACAGAAATCAAGCTCAATGACGTTGCATGGACTGGTTTCTGTGATTCGCTCACGCGGGAGAGGAACCATAGGCGCGGTTTCGGGTGCCAGCCTTCTCTGCTTACACGCTAAACAGGAGTGCAAGACTTCCTTGGCGGTCTGGCGTCCTCTTGGTATCCAAAAACGTTCTCGTACCTCATACAGGGTGTCCTGAATTCCACCATGAAGGAGTCGAATGTGCGTGTCTAACACTAAGAGTTCTGTAAATTTGTGCTTGGGTAGTAACAAGCGAGGGTGCTTCAATTCTTGTGACGCGTTCAGCTTCTGTAGGTGACCTCCAATACGCAACAGGCCCTGTGGTCCAATGAACTGAAGCAGACGGCGCACGCTTGAATTTGAAGGCAAGGGTCGATTCTCTTGTAGCGCTGCGACGTCAAGACGATAGGCTTCGAGTTGGACGACGCGAGTCCAGTAGTTCTCAGCAGATGTCAATTCTGTTGAAGTTAGAGGTCCCGATACAGAATCACAGCTCTGCAATGTATTGTTCATAAAAACCCCGAATCCACGCAGTTAGAAGTATGATGCGAGACAGTGATCTGTAATTAGACAACTGAAGTGTCAAGGTTCGTGTTGCTTGACGTTATTGATGGAGAGGTCGTGCTTGACGATGCCAGTGTCTCGGAAAGAATTGTGGGTTGGTTGCAAGCTTCCTTGATGGGCAACTGTGTCGACAACTAGGCGAACCAGGGAGGTTCGTTCCATCATTTTCGACTTTCGGATAAGAAGGCAGTTGAAACTCCTCGCTTGAGTAGATCCACCTGCAGGTGTGGCTCGGGCAATGGTTCCAAGGAAATCCTTCGGTGAGGCGCTGGATTTCGGTCACACGGTTGCGGACGAACTGCTGCCATCTTGTTTCCTCACCGTGAATCCAGCATAGGACAACTTCAAATTCAGTCCAAAATTGAACTTGCACATGAGCAATTACTAATGTTTCCTTAGCGTAGCAAAGAGACGCGCTGTTAGCAAGCAAGCTAGTAATTCCAAATGGGGTAGCGTTACTGGTTTAATGGGAGCGATGGGGAACGACTGATTAAGATGTTTGGTTTAAACGACCCCTGCTCGACGGGCGTTCGCAGGTCGATGAGCGCGTTCACAGTGATCGCCGGCAGCAGGACGAGCACCTTGACCGCCATGGACATGCGCCGCCGCTTGCCAACAGCTGGCGTGGTGGCCGCACTGTGGTCCGCCATGTCCTCTCTACGTGTTCCCGCTCTAGAACGCAACGTCATCTGGACAGGTAAACCGGCTTGGGGAAGGTTGCTGATGCGGGTGCTGTAGGTGAACGAACGCCGAATCGGCTGCGCGGCCTCGTTCACGAAGGGGGAGCTGGTGTTGCTCAGGTTGAACCGGACACTCTGGGCCCTTAGAGGAAAGAAGGTCGTGGGTCCCTTCTGCACGGGCTTACCACCGTCCTCTGCGTCAGAGTTGTCCTCGGGGATGATTTAAGACTCATCCTTCTCCTCTTTTTCTGTGGCAGAGAACTCGTCGGTTGGTACGAATGGAGTGGTCGGGACGCTGCCGTTGTTCAGCAGCTGCTGAAGATGCCTCTCGTACAGGTTCCTAGTCGAGGCTACAACAGGGCCTGCCTGAAAACCCAAGTAGCGGGGCTTGGCAAACAAGGCGTCGTCTGAAAGCGACGTGATGCTGTCGGACATCTCTGTGAGCATGTAGCTGTCGTCGTGTTCCTTGGAGGTGTCTTGGACGTCCCCGTCGCTCGAGTAGTCACCCGATGTGAAGCGACCGTCGTTGAAAACGTGCTGCCTGTACAACTTAACGAGGAGTTCTTACTTCGGCGAGCCGGATGGCACTGACACGCCTCTCTGATGAAGCGCTTCGGCGGGGTTCGGCTTAGTCAAATTTGCCATTTCCCTTTTACCTAAACTTTTCTCGTTTTGCAAAAGAATATAATAAAACTGTGGACACCAACACGCATCAGAGAGCGTTGATACCTCGCTTAACACAACACCCGCATACTCACACACGCCGTCGCCATTTTGATTTTTAATGATCTGTTCGTTGAATTGAAGCAACGCTGGATGAGTTGCTGGGTCTTACGAGGGAAGGTCGGAGATGACGATAGCGTCCAGTCGCCACATCTCAGATGGATCAGGAAGCATTTCGGAGTGCGATGTTTCACAGCTGGTTGTTGAAACGGTGGTGGTGTTACTTCGGTCACCCGTTGGTGACATGTAGCGGCATTGTACCATCCATCCAAGGATGGTATGTACTGCTTTCAGATGCTCATTTAGACGGAGAATTTGTCCAGTTGCTACCTTTCCGTAGACGTCAGAGCCGATAAGTACACAGACCTCTGTGTCTGCCTGTAAACTAGGGGGGGGGGGGGGGACGACGTCAGCCAGAATCAGCCCTTCAGAATGTAGCTGATTTAAGATATCATTGTCGAGAGGCGGTGTCGTTACAGTACATAGTTCGGACAGTTCAAGCGCCTCCGCGGTAACCTTGCATGTGCTGTATTGGCTCTGTAGCGTGAGTTCGACACGGCGGCAGCGATAATTTGTGGGGCGTTTAGTGCTGCCGAATGTGTAAATGGTGAGCTCTTCGGCACCGAGAACTGGGCACCGAAGCCTCTCCGAGGACTCTAGTTTTATAAATGTCCCGCTGGCTTCCGGTGTCCATAAGGGCTCTTACGAGTGCGCTGTCAGTGGTGCCTGTAGCCCAGGCCTTTGCGATTTGAAGCAAAACCGATGAAACTCCCGCGTTGGTACTGGGAGCAGTAATCACGTTGTTTCGAAGGCCTCGGTTCTCGTCTGCACGTGATTCAATGACACCGGTGAAGCTCGGTCTTGGCCGGTCTTGAGGGAAGCGCCATATGTCGCAGTGGGGGGTGATGGGGCTTCCGCTGTAGGTACAGCCTACCAATCGTGTCGCCGTATGGCAATTACGGGCTACGTGGTTGACCTTGCCGCATCTGAAACAACACATTGCAACTCTCAGTCGGTTTTGTTTCGTGTCGGGAGATATATTGGTATTACAGACCTGCAATTGGTGTCCGATGCCGGTACAAAGTAGGCATGACCCGGGCTCCGGAAGACTGTGCTGGGCGATTGAACGGCGTGTTCCCTTTCGGTCCTCTTCTGGTGGGTCAGGTAAAGAGAACTGAAGTCTCCCTTGGCTCTCCTCGCTGCTCTCTATTTGGATCCGAAGAAACTTCATGATAGTTGCAACTTCGGCTGTACCTGGGACGCCGGTAATGATCTGCAAATCCCCTGCTTCGGGCGGTGACTCCTTTTCTTTTATGTTCTGTCTGAACAGAACAGCAAGGTCGTTGGAGAGCGATCTCATGAGTACACGCTCGAGGACAATTGCCTATTGAGTAGGTGGAACGCCCAAACCTTCAAGGCAGCTTGTGCGGAACTGTATTGAGTCATACAAATGTGGCAGCTCCGCGATGTTGCCGGAGCTGTTAACAGGTAACACCGCCAGTAATTGATCGATGTATTCGTCTACAAGAATGCTGCTCCATCCAAATCGTTCGAGAAGAGCTTTTATGCCGAGGTCGTACCATTCGTCCGAGAGCCTCACCTACTCGATTGCTTGTTTTTCCGGCCCGGTTAAATACGTTTGGAGATACTTGAATTTCTCGATGCGTGGGAGGACGACGTTGTCATGAATCGTCACTCGGAAGTGGTCCCAAAAGCCTTGCAGTCCCGCAGGTTCCCCGAAAAGGAGGTTATCTGTAACTTTGGGAAGGCCACGGTACGTGGTGTTTGTCGAGCGGGTGCGTGGGCCAAACCTCCTGTTCTTGCAGAAATATGATCCCGGTCACCGAGGGCTGTACCATTGTCGGATATTTGGAATGAATTGCTGGCGATACGATTTCGAGCTAGAGTACAACGAACTCGGTTGACGGTGTGACTGATGTTCATGTTGTATTCCAGCTTGCCAACAACCTCGTTCTCCAGGTCTTCGTCATCTACCAGGTCTTTTATCTCGTTGTCTAAGTCTTTTAGCTACGCTTCCTTTTGGAGAAAGAAATCGAGGTGCACTTGCATGTTGGTGAAGTCGGGACCGGTGCCTCAGAGTAGATAGGTAAGTGCGTTGAGGGTGCAGGTGACGGCCGAATGTATGACGCCACGCGTTCTCTTCATACGGTCCATGGATATCGGTTATCGTGGTGCAGCAGGAGCGGTCCTTCAAAACGTCCCGGGTTTCGGCCCCAGTGTGTGAAGAAAGGACTCGAACCGCTCCGTACCAATCGCATCCATTTATATCTTGGAACGACAGATTCCCCAGGTGCGCTGGCCCACGAGCTAGTGTTCTGGCTGGCTCTCGTCTTCTTCTAATACTCAACAATGGTGCACATCCAGATCGAAACGGCAAAGTACCCACACCGCACGCCCGAATGACTTGCTCGAACGACTGAGTTGAAAGGGAGAAAGACAATGAAGGCCTGTCGAAAGTCAATTAAAAGAAAAAGTGCATAAAAAAAAAACAGGCAACTTGCTGTTTCTAGAAAACTCACGCACACAAAAAAACATTCTTAAAGCAGAGTCCAGGGCTCTCGTCGACTGGCGTTGCCGTGACCGGCGCCGGAGTGTCGCGCTTGTCGCGGCTTCGCCTCTTGAGACCTTCAGATTTCGCCACCGCGGAACAAACACGCCGACAGCCGTCCTCTTGTTTTTCTCTTGATGTTTGTGTTCGCTTTCTGCTTCTTTGAGGAATGTTGCTTAGCAGCAAGAAAATATAATAAAGACACACATACACGCAAAGAGTAGCTATTTGACCTCTCAGCATTGTAAGATATATTCCGTTTTACGCTACGATGTGCCAGGATAAACGCCCCGAGCTGCAAAAGCCAATCCTTAGTTTGTTGCTTGCCTTGTGACTTCGCGTTCCCCGCGTCGCTCTGCCCAACCAGAATAACACTTGACACCTTCCGAGCCATGGGTTTGCTCCGGTAGCTTGGGGCTTCTTCTGCGGTCCATAGTGAGGTGAAACATGGTATAGAAGTGTGCACCTCCACGCCGATCTGCCGACGCCAATTCGTGCTGTACGTAAACGTGAAATATGCCTATTTCTTTCTTATTATTGAGCTGTCTTCTTGTCGTCGCTGCTGTTTGTATAATCAAAACTGAGCCGCTCACGCCACCGTCGTAAATATTTAATTGACTTCGTGCCGCCACCTGCAAAAAGGCGCATCTCACATTTTATTACGCCGAGCCGTTTTCAAAGAACCGGAAACCACCAGTTGAGATTACGGTTTCATTTCAATCGTAAAAGTTTGATTTCGGTTAAACTTTTACAGCGAAGCTGTTATGTGCTAGGATCTGAAAAAATAATTGCGTCCAAGGATGTTAACAATAAAAATCCCGTTTAAATGGCACTCCTTAGATCGATTAGTCGTGGCAAGTATAAATAAAAAGAGAGAGCAACACTCGTTAGTCATCCTTCCTTGGCATTATTAGATCGTGAGGACCTGATCCCATGTTGTCATGTATACGATCACCGACTTATCTCAGCCAAGAGTGCGCTATGAACGAAGCTGAGGGCAGAACGCGCCGATCTAACCTTCATTTCTTTCGCTTCCGCGATGCTGATAAAGAGACTTGGGCTCAATCGGAAAACCCTATGTTCGAGGAGTGCCTCGAAAAACTGGGTTTATAGCTCGCCCATAAGTTGCCATAAGGCAATGATCACTTTAGTCACTAAGAATTAAATAAAGACAATTAAACAACGAAGTCTTGTGCGTCTCTTCATTGCATTCAAATGTAAATCGTATATATGTTGTATAGTTGTCGTAAAGTTGTCGTAAAGATAACAGCTTCGCTGGTCCTCCACCTTCACGTAAAGTGGATGGGCTCCACACCTTTTTTCCGGCTCAATTACAAAAAATGAGAGGAAGCGTAAGATTCGCTTTTAAGAGTGGAGCGCGATAGCGTTATCGGGACCCATACATCACATACAATGGCGAGTATACACATTCAGTGAACTAACGCATGCGCTAACACAATTCCACGCCAAACATATCTGCTCACTGCTCTTGCTGAAGCTTTCCAGCATCTGCAAGTATTGTGGTTGTAGTTCCCGAACCCCGTTTGTGATTGGTGTGCAAGAAACTCATCAGGTGTGTTCTTGATAGAAAAAAAAAAAAAAACAATAACATAAACTTCTCTGATTCATCAGTATGATGCTGCACAACTCAATTGACAAACTAATCAAATGTTGTATTTAGGCAGTTCAATGTACTCCACATCTGCTTGAAGTGAATTTCTGATAGGCAAGCTTTTCATACTTTGGTAGTTTAAGTCAAACTACCAAATTATTTCAGTCAAAACGTTCTTAGGGTAAACCAGAACAGTATTTACGATTTCTAGGTATTTTAAGAGCATTCTTCACATATTTTTGATCGCTGCCTTTTTTTTAGGGTTGTAGTATATTTTGCATGAAATAAACTAATATTTTAAGAAATCTAATTAAAAGGTATTTTGTGCCTACTAATTTAGTATTTACATATTTCAGAACGCATGAAGAGGACTTCAAATGTAGTTTAAATAAAGGCATTTTAAAACTATTTTCAGAAATATATTTTAGAACTAAGTAAAAAAAGAAGTGTGTATTTTCGGTATATTTTTTGTGTACTTACAATTATGAGCTGTACTTCAAATATACTCAAATTAGAATGTGGTATATTTCAAACGTCTTAGTTTTCGCTAAGGGTTGCGTCGCCGTCTCATTCGATTCTCATGCTCTGGAGTCACACAATGCCCTAGTTCTAGTGAACAAAAGGTTACGGTGAAAACGAGCTGGTGGTAGTTAAACATTTGACTAAAAGCCCCAAAACTGGGACGAGAAGGGACGGACAACCACAAAGTCTGAACACTTTGTGTTTGTCCGTCTTTTCTCGTTCCAGTCTCGGGGTTTTTAGTCAAATGTTTGACCTAGTTCTCATGACACAACACTCTTTTATTTGTCCACCGTAGGATTTTCTTCTAATTATTTCTTCTGACACGTGATTTTCACATTCTGCAACACTACTTCACTGCTCGGTACACACTCCAAAGTTTCTTGTTCACGTGTATCTTTTGACGTTCGCGCGCATTCAGTATCTCACTCACTCACTGCACACACACACTCACACGAACCACAGTTTGGCACTTTCACTCGTCGTAATTCAGATCGTTGCGAATTCCTTGATATATCTTTTGTTCCATGACATACGCGAAGGACAGTTGTCCCCCCTCATCTTGAGCACTTTCATCAAACTCAATCACTGCGATGGTGACGTGACGTGACACGCGTGATGTCACGTAAGGTCAAACCTCATGTGTGGCCTCACATCATATGACCTCGCACGTGACGTCACACGGGACGTCACACATGGCTTTGAAGTCATGACCCTATCGACCAATCAGGGTTTTCAAGTCCCACCGACGCTGACACCGACTCCGACGCCGGATTTTCTGCGACACCAGCTCTTTGACTCTATCGCGTTAATAACGGCTATGCTCTGGTTTCGGTTCTAGTTCGGTTTGACACCCTGTTTAAAAGCTACATGATAATCTCGCGTGATAACAACAGGTGCGTAGTCGCGTCTCGTGGCGCCAGGGACCACCTCTTGTCCGTCTACAGCTATTTAATTTGGGTTGCTTCATTCAGGGCGCACCATTTCTATCCTCGTAAGAGGATAAGCCAGTGAGACGACCAAACTGTCAGTTACCTCCAGTGCAATGATGCTGTTTCAAGAGCCACTTACCATGTGCTAGCGAATTGCGCTTTCAGCCCGTAGGAACTATGGGAAAATCGACACATCTCGCATAAGAACCGCACCCATTCCATTACCAGTCCATTCCGGTCAAAAGGTATCCGATTACATTCCTATTACACTCTCCCAGCGCTGCCACCATTCCATTACCATTGCACTTCGGAGTCGCGAATGTGCAGTAAGAGTTCGCAATCATTCCAATTCCGGAGTGGTCACTTCGCAACACTGGTGGACCTTGCACACAAAAAAAAAAAAAATATATGGAACATAAGGTCAGCGTTGCTAATCTAGGATATATTAACAGACGGTTTTCAAAGGGGGACGACTTCATTTTACGGAAAGATTAGCCTTCTTGAGCAATTGGGTTCGCCTAGACAGATAACAAAACATGTAGGTAACGCCTATATGATTTCTTAAGTAATACATTACTTTGCATTACTTAAATAGATAGACTAGTTGTTTGTTTCCTATTGTTTTTTTATATTTCTTACGCTCGAAGTGAGGCGATGTTAAAGATTGCGCCTTGATCCCAGGCTTGGAGCTGGTGGCATTCCGGACCAGAGACGGCGTTGCCTGCGTAGCCGACGCCTACTGCCCGCACCTGGGCGCCCACCTTGGCGCCGTGGGCCGCGTGGTGGGAGACTGCATTGAGTGCCCGTTCCACGGCTGGAGGTTCAGCGGCACGACAGGAGCTTGCACTCACGCACCTTTCGCGCCTAAAGGTGAGTCTTAAAGGAGTACTTGCAGTGCAAGCTGAACGGAACAAATACACCTTGCAAGTTTATGGTAAAATGCCATAAATCTGCTGTGCACAATTTGAAACGACAAAGACAAATTTGGGAGTCCTAGTCTGCCGAACAAACGAAGGGCATATGGTATATGCTTAACAGGTGATTAAGTTTGACCAACTGGATTACTCTTGACGCCCAACAAAAATCTCGGTTACGCGGCGCCTTCTCCACAATAAACCTTATTGAGATTGGGGCAGCTCGGCTGGGATTCGAACCCGACGACTGGGGATATATGTGCAAACTCGTTGCCTCGTCCGTGGTGTAAAATTTGAAGATGGCTCGTTCAGCGTAATGATAATGAAGTAAAAATGTTTCCCCAAAAATTTTGATAATGTACAACGACGTTAAAAAATGAAAGACGTTTACAATTTTCTGTAATGCCGAATTAGAGCGCAGCTTTTGAGGAGGAGGTGGGAAATGTACGGAGAGGAGGGTATGTTCCACCTCCTCATCCGTACCCTCGCCTCCTCCTCTCCTACTCCCCTCCCATTTAATTTTAAAGTTTCACTAAATTTCTTGCTAAGCTTAGCGGAAACAATTCCCCACTAAATTTAGTTGGGAACGTTGTCTCTAAATTTAGCACAAAATTTTGTCCCTACTTTTTGCGCTAAGTTTAGTGGGTAATTTTTTTCGCTAAATATTACGGGGAATTTTTTTAGCAAAGTTTAGCGGGAAATGTTTTCCGCTAAATTTAGCGGAAAAAATTACCCACTAAACTTAGCGGAAAAATTTCCCCACTAAATTTAGGGACAAAATTTACCGCTAAATTTAGCGAAAAAATTCCCCGATAAATTTATCGGAGTCTTTTTTTTCGCTTAATTTGGTGGTAAATTTTGCCCTAAATTTAGTGGGGAAATTTTCCGCTAAATGTAGTGGGTAATTTTTTCCGCTATATTAAGCGGTGAATTTTTTCCGCTATATTTCACGTTGAAGTTTTTCCGCTATGCTTAGCGGGGATTTTTTTTTTTTCGCGCGAAATTTAGCGGTGAAACATTTGTGCTAAATTTACTGTGAAAATTTTTCCGCTAAATATTGCGGGGAATTCCTTTAGCTAAATTTAGCGGGGAATTTTTTTCCTCTAAATTTAGCGGGTAAATTTTTCCGCTAAATTTAGCGGCGATTTTTTTTTCGCGAAATATAGTGGAAAATTTTTTCCGCTAAAAAGTTTGTCCGCTAAATTTAGCCGGAACTTTTTTCCGCTGAATTTACTGGGAGATTTTTTTGCCATATTTAGCGGAGAAATTTTTCCGCCAAATTCAACGGGGAAATTTTTCGGCTAAATTAAGCGGGGAAATTTTTTTTGCTAAATTGAACAGGGAACTTTTCCGCTAAATTGAGCAGGGGAATTGTTCCGCTAAATTTAGCGGGTGAATTTACCCATAATGCCAATTGCTCCTCTAAATTTACCCATAAAGCAACGCGCGGTGACGTCACATGTGACGCCACGTGTGACGTCATTGTGACGTCACACGTGACGTAATTATGTCGCAATTGGAAAATCTGGATATGAAACTCGGACCGATACAGATTTTGCGTCAGCGACGAGCGGAGTTCGCCACCCTGCTCCAAAGCCGCTCGCCGGCGGCGCGGATCGGCCCTCGAATTTTCAAGTGTGAACGCAGCATCAGCCCTACCAACTCATAGCGTCGGCTGCGCTCGTACTTTAGTTGCACCGAAGAAATGCCTAAGAAATGCTATCGCATTTAAAAGTAAACGATAATTTTGTATTCGTGCTCATAGTACTTATTTCACTGCGTATATAAAAGAAAACTTAGAAATAAAGAAACACGCTACACCTTTCTAACGATCGCGAAAATGAGCGATCCTACGTAAACTGCGCGACAGGTTGTTAGCACAACAAGGAATCGGCGCTTTTAAATACAAGAACATTTCTCTAGACAGCCTCCCGGGAAAGTTCTGCCGTGTCATGAAACACGTAACGAATGCACATGCGCAGGAGACTGGTAACTGGATAAATTAAGTAGACACAACAAAACTCTGAATGTCCCTCAGGGAGAATCGAACCGAGGATGATAATATTGTAAGCCCGACGCCGCTCACTACCCCGCCAACCAGGAGGGAGGGAGGGGGAGGGGGGTTCAACTGCCAACGCGCACGCTGCATCGAAAGTGTCGGGGCCACATAGCGTGCGAAGGAGCGCTCGCCTTTTCTTTTCCGCCTTGATGTCGCCCAGGCAGCACACCGTATTGGGCCAACATTGGATTTGATGTGGCAAAGAATGGACCAACAGTGGCCCAACGAGCCATATGTTTCCCAATATTGGAATCACATTGGACAATAATGGACTATCAAAGCCAGTGGTTCTCCAATATTGGTGATACTTTGGCACAGGCTGGTCAACATTGGACTGTCAAAGCCAATAGCTTTCCAATATTGGATACACGCCGGCATAAGCTGTCCAATATTGGACTGTCGGAGCCATTGGCTTTCTGATATTGGCTATACGCCGGAAAAGCTGTCCAATATTGGACTGTCAAGGCCAATAGCTTTCGGATATTGGATATACGCCGGCATAACCTGTACAATATTGGACTGTCAGAGCCAATGGCTTTCCGATATTTAATATACGCTGGCTTAAGCTGGTTAATATTAAACTGTCAAAGCCAAGAGTTTTCCAATATTGGTGATGTCATGGTGTAGGCTGGTCAATATTGCACTGCAATAGCCAAAGGCTTATCGATATTTGTGTCGCCTAAGCTATAAACCCGCGACCCTTTTTTTCCACTGCAGAGGTAAGAAAGTAAAAAAAAGAGTCATTCACGCGCTCGCTCGGGGCGAGAATTTTATTTACTCAACTTCATGGGGCGTACGTCGCCGGTGCTTTACAACCGCGATCACAAATACGTCCTTACCTGCCATAGAACTATGGCAGTTTTTTTGCCTGCTGCTCTCCCTTCGCATTGCCATACCTCAGCGTTGAAAACTTAATTCCGTTTTTTAGATTTAATTATTTTTGTCTTTTCCAGTGTATTTTGTATGTATATGCATTCCGTAGCGTTAACGTCTCCTACTTTGCCCGTGCCCCTGCCATGTTTGTATTTCTTTCTGCGTGCTTTAATTTTTTTATTTAATGTTTCTGTCCATACTTAATATTGTTGACGCAGGTGTCAACAAAGATAAAGCCGCCGCATACGCCGCCAACCAAAGCGACTTCTACTCTCACTTTTACGTGAGTCTATCGCGCTAGAAAGTTGTCTATTAGACTCGAATGAAGTCTCGGGAGGGCTGCTTCGACTGCCAGTGCACATGTCATCAGTGTAGGCAGAGCAACGACGTAGCAATCGCGCCTCCATCTGGCCGGCCGCGCTCGCTCTGCGGAAATGTGAGCGTGGTTCTCTCGAGCCCCGTTAGCTCACTGAAGTTGGAAGACGCTACTATGACGTCGCGAATCCTTTGCCCTTCGAACGGTCGCGAAGCCGTTGCGCCCGGCGTATCCTACGCAGCATCTTTCCGAAATTGTTCGCGCAGCATCGCAAGGTTCTGTCAGTGAGCGTCGGCGTTTCATCGCGCGTCGAAAGTCGGACGATGTGCTTTCCGTGGTGTATTTTATGTGTAACTTTTTCGTAAAAAAAAAAATTGAAGTTTAAAAACTTGAACCTAACAGTGTACAAATAATTTTAAATTTATTGATAAAAAATATATATATGCATATTTATTTATTTATTTGTGGACATCGTGCGCAAAATATAGTCGCGCTTATTTCTTCATTCTAAATTTTAATGTGAGTTATACGACGTAAAACATAGTGTCTTCAAACTTGCCCCGTTTAGAATCACTTTTGGGCTGGACAGCCTCTAGAAATTCAAAAGCTGGCCTTCAAAGAGCTGTCCTGTTCAATCAGTATAGGCAGCAGGGTAGACGCTATGCGTGTTTTAGGCCAATCGTGTCTCCGGTTAGGGTCACGTGACTACAGTCTCGAAGCTGGTGATAAGGCAGAGCACGGAACCTGACTAAAAGCCCAAGGACACGCATAACATCCACTGCACTATCAACCTTGGGTACAAGTGACAAATCCTCTGGTAGTGTCCATTGTTAAGATGGGCCTGAAGATTAGCCTTTGTAAGCGCACCCCCCGTTCTGGGCTGCTTTCTTTCTTTTCTTTCTCTCTTTTTCTTTTTCTCCCTAAGCTGAAGGCGCGGTAGAAGCGTTATCACGTGGTTTCACGGATGACGCATTAGTCGTTGACAAACCCGGAATGCCTGCGAAGACCGGACCTAGTTTCGCGTGTGATGCGGCCTGCGGGCCTGCTTTAGATTTCGCTTCTGTGGTAAATGTGGTAAATCTAGTTCGAGAGTTCCGATCACAAGCAGCGCATTTCGCCTTAGTGCCAAGTACGATCTTCAACATGCGGATTGCCAAGACCATGGATATTCTTTCGGCAGCGCCTACACACCGGTGATCTTCCTTTGTTGTGGGCATACATGTGACGACTAGCTTCGATGAACCCAAGACACGACGGACCGCCTTCTCTTCCATGTGAGTGACAAGGAGAAGTCCTCCTGGCCATTGCGGATAGGTACTCTTGCTACGCAATGTACGTTTTGTCCCTATCCGATGAGTTTGAACCGTGTCGAACTCTGTGCCAGGAACCTGCGACGAGTTCAACGTGTAATCCAGAGCGATCGGCCCGCAAGGCCCCCTGTACAGCGCTATTTGCAAGTGCTTTTTATTCTAATAGACCGTGAGAGACGTTCTGATTGATTAGTTTTGTGTTCGTAATCATTTTGATTTACTTTTTTTGTGTGTGTTAAAATATGGCTGTCTTCTTCGCGGTAGATGTGTGCTGTAGTAAAAAGTCCTCCCGGTATTTCCAAGCCGAATACCACAGAGCGTTGTGTAGTCCTTATTTGCCAAGGTACGGCTTGTTGGGTGCGAGTGGAGTGTCAGTTATGTCACCGCGCTCTTCGAGTGTAGTTGTCTTTACACGACAAGCTATTTTATGTGCGCGATTTATTTTAAACTCTTGATTGATTCAAACATCAAGTTCTGTTCAACTGTCAAGTTGTTACGTATACCGGGGTATTTATTGAACTGTTAATTTAGTAGTGCGTTTGACACTGGTGATCTGAAGATGGAGGCCAGAGGTTGCATTTATAAATTGTGAATATTATGGAGGCGATATCAGTACATTAATAGCTACATATTTCCGTGCCGCAAATACCGTAAATCTTAGGAACGTTTTTTTTTTTTTTTTAATCAACGTAGAAATATTGGTGTTAACCTAAATGGCGAGATTGTAATTCTCGACTTCTTAAAGCTAGATGAAAGGTTGAGGGACGCCATGATGTTGCAAGAGTAGATTTAAGCAATTTATAAAATAACCTTCGTACTACTTCGTTCATTTTTTAAACCACTATAATTATTTTAATCTAGATCAATCGAGCTCTGAGTAAGGACAAGTCGGACGAACAAAACAATAGTAAACGCCTGGGCTGTCTTTCTAGAAACATCGTCTCAACTGAGACGGGGGTAAAGAAAGCACTGTGAAAGCCAGCGTACGAGCTGAACGGGACTCAAACCTCGACTCAAGACGCTCTCGCGTCCCAGCCTTTACAGTGCTTTCCTTCACCCAGTCTAAGCTGAGACACTGATTCCAGCAAGCCGGCCCCGGTCTCTTACCTGCGCATCTATTTATTTTAAAAGGCAGTACTAAGTTTTTTTACATACAAAATAACGAAAAATAATTCACTGGAATAGAAAGTTTATAATATGGAAAAGTAAACATAAAAAAGTCGGTAGGCCTTTCCGAGATTTTATACTTGCAGAGCAACTGAGCCGATTAACCGAATAGTTAATTAAAGGGCAGCAAATAATAATGAAGCTATGTTTTAGTTTTATATTCATTATTGACAAGTGTAAGAGAGAACTGAGAGCCTCTGAAACCCTTCACCTGAATCCAAACCCCCGCTTTTGTCTCTTTCAGAATCCTGTGGCCAGGCCCCTGCGTGGAATCCCTTTGCCCAGCTCTTCGCCCAGCCCTCTGCCCTGTCCACTACCGAGCCTGCCGCCGAGTCTGCCTAGGCCCCCCTGGTTGCAAAATGTTGTTAAATATTTTTATTCGATTTAAATAAATTATGAACTGTCAAACGTTTTAAACAATTCATTTGCATGCTTTAATGATTTCTAAAGTGTCCAAATATGGTACAATTGCTGCATTTATTAGATTTTAGTATCAGAAAAAAGACAGTGCTTGAGGAAAAAGGGCAAGGGACTTGCTTGGTTCACTGCACTGTTTTTGTGACACTGGTTAGAACACGGTCTGAAAAATGGCATCCAATAATGTCATAGACAATGGATGCAAAAAATAGCCAGTGTATTAGACTGGATGCCAATATTGGAATAGCCAATATTTAGGCCAATGTTGGAAGAGCCAGCGTGTAAAGCGCTGGATGCCAATGTTGGTTCAGCCAACGGTGAAACCTCTATGCCAATATTGGATAAAAGAAGCGCAAACCACGTTGGTCCAACGTGGGTTAGAACGTTGGCAAACCAGTGGTCCAACATTGGCACCAATGTTGGACCACCATTGGATCGGGTGGCGTTTTCGAAAATGCCAACGTCAGACCAATATTGGAACCAGTTTTTGCCAACATTCGGCCAACGGGGGTCCAACAATGGTGTGCTGCCTGGGCGTTTGCCTCGAAGTAAAACTTGAGGCGCTGGATCCACGATACCCAGTTCTTGCCCGAGAAGGGCTCAATGACGCCGTGCATTCCTCCTCACTCTAAGAAAAAATGGAGGAAAAAGGTAGCAACGGCGCGTCTTCCTCCCCTCTACTGGCGCGCCTCCAAGCGGACACGAGACGAAGGAAGGAACGAGACGTTTTGCTCCTTCTCCAGGCAGACGGGAGAAAGCTTTCGCCCTCCCAACTCGTCTTCTTTCGGTTTCGTTTTTCGAGCACGTCGCGCACGTTGTTTAATAAATGTTGTTAAGCTGATTGAGCTTCAGCGGCAGCGAAGGCCGCCTGTAATACCGTCTTTTAGTCCAAACGTGCTGAACATTTCGGTTGCATTGACGTTTTTACCACCAATTTTATCAAACAAGCACACGAAGCCGCTAGAAACAGCGAAGTTCCGGAGCAGTGCCAGCAGCCCTACGTACACTGGTTAAGATGGTCGTTTCTGGATTGCCACGCGGAACTGCAGTAGCGGAACCACGCGGTGCTGTGTTGACTGTGTTGACGTTTTTGACGTTATGGAAATCGCAGGAACTGCGTCCAAGGCAGACAGGTTTTCCTGCCGGCTGCCTGGGTGCCTTCCGTGCTGAGTTCGGTTCTGTTTTCCCGTGCCGAGTGCCAACGGGCGTTCAACGTGGTTCTGTATTTCTGTGTGTCAGCAACATAGCAGCAATATCGTGATGGCAGTGTTGTGCGTAGTGAACAGACGACTGGAATTATCGCCGATGTGACCGTGTGTTCGCGTATCATTGGTGTAACAACAATATGAGATGACGTAAACTGTCGGGCATTGATGCCGCTGGTCGGGCTTTGATTGGAGGGAGCGGGGTGTCGCAGGTTGACATTCCGCTTTACATTAAAGAGTTTCAAACCACTTGAGGAATTAGGTGCAGTCGATCGACGTGCGGATAGTCATGTTGGAACGCTGGTCTGAACGGTAAGCTCCTATCGTACAGTGGCCAATGTGACTGTCGGTCCCCGGGAGCGATTGCGCTCTGGGGAAAAGACTGGACAGTACAAAATTATGACGGAAAGTACGTATATTTACAGTGGAATTTTAGCATTAAAAATAAGAAAAAACAGGTAAAATCGAAAAAAAAGCTATCCTTTATTTTGCTCTTTAAATATACTACGGTTCCTGGAGAGACTGCCCTCCAAGTGGCGCGCTGGGACGAGCACTAGAAGTTTTCGAGCTCGCCACGGCGTAGCTGGCGTAGCTCCGTACCCTTGCCGCAAGTCGCGGATTTGACTGCATTCAAGTTGATCGAAAAGCGATTTCTCTGCCCGTGAAGCATCACTTCCAGCTGAGTGAATATCCGCTCTACAGAGATTAATTCAAGACGGCAATTGCAGCCGTGCGCGAACAGCACAAGTAGAAAAACAAACACTACAATAGAAATACTGGCTACGAAGTGCCGTGCGTGGAAACGAACTCATGGCTTGGAACCGCATTGGAGCGGCTCAATTTATTGACTTTCAAATAATTACGGCATGATCGAGCGTTTTCGCTCGATCATGCCGTAATGGCCTGAGCCATTAAAAATAGTCTCAGATGTATGACATTGCTGAAAATAAAATCAACATGCTGTGAATATTTTTTATTGTTTAGGGAGTCACCGAAAAATTCCGTGCTTTCAAAACTACCAGTATAAAAGACTGAAACGCAGAGGTCGGGAGTAGTGATCGGGTTATACTTCGTTTCAGCTTCGGTCCGAGCGCAGCCGATGTTATGAGCCGAAGGGCCAATCAAACAGCAAAAGAGGCACAATGTCATGGCGTGCTCTCTGTAGTTGATAGGACCAGCCGGTATTTGCCGTCTCTCTGTGCACTGCTCCTCCGCCGGCTAGTCAAGCGCAGAGAGCACGCCATGACGTTGCTCTTTTTACGCTGTTTGATTGGACCCTCGACTCATAACATCGGCCGCGCTCGGACGTATGGTGAAACGAAGTATAGTGTGCTGTTGTATTGATGTTTGTATGTGCGAAGCATGTGTATGCGCTCAATGTATGTTCAGCTGATGCTTGTAGTAGGCCTAATGTGTGTATAATAGGGGTTCCTGAAGATCCCGAAGCGCAATGGTGGCAATGGAAAATAAAATAGTTTTTGTAGAACATGAATTGGGCGGTACCTAGCGCCCCCTAGCCTAGCTACTTGCAATTACTCTGCTTGACCCTGCCATCTGGTGGCAAGTGATTTAACCTCCTTTCACGCTACGCGGCAATGCCATAATTTCGTGGTACCGTGCTGAAATGAGCGAAGAGGCTGCTTCGGATTTGGTTTTTTTTTAAGAGCGGCGTTTAATTTCGCGGGCGAATGGTTTATCACTCCTCCGTGATGTGCAGTTGACGCAACGATTGACGGAGGAAGTGTGGCTCGAGGAATAGCAAAGGTAAGACATAAAGTGCGCGAACTGGGTGCCGGTTGTCTCCGTTTAACATCGCAGTGCTGTCGATGACAAGACTGAGTGACTGCATGCTTTCGAAACGTAAGTTTCTTTACCTGCAGGGGGAAGCCGGCTTCGCAAATAAATACCGTTCGCGGAAAGCTCGTGTTACGTTTTTATTTGCTGTTCCTCTCGCTCCGTACAATAGACATAGTGTTCTCGTTAAGCCTTATTGAGCTCAATTTGCTCGATTCGTGGCCGCCATAATGAGATGCAGGCGACGGAGGAACGTTTGCTCCCCTGCTTTAGGGACGAAAGGTTCTCCCTTTCTGAAGGAACGTATGTATCAAGAGCGTTCCTCTCTTTAGGGAGGACTATAGTGACCCTTTTTTCTAAGAGTGCTGTAGCCATGCCTTACTTCTGTTTTTGCTACCACTAGTCGTCGCCAATGTTTACTAGTTGAAATAACGACTGTACATGCCCATTTACACCGGGTTACATCAAGAAATTCATCGCATGAAAATGTTCGAGGTGGATGGCGCCCGGTCGCCCCAAAGATCGCACGTGCAAGAGTCGTCGTCGTTTTTCTCGTTCCGTCCCTGGTACTGGTACAGACGAGCGGACACGACAGAAACCAAGATAGGTAGGAAGGTGTGGATTAGAGTAAAATGATAAGGAACACGAAGCTTTCTTGAAGACACTTAACGAAGTCTAATGTCTGCTCCATCACTGGAATTCCGGAGATCACGTTGATACTACACTTGCGACCAGGTACGGCTCAACATGTCCGCATCAACCTGTGCGATCACAGCGCTTATGTGAGCACGAAGGTCTTGCAGGTGGCTTATAGAAAACGTTGGGCGTTCCTTAACATGCTACTACAAACTTTCCCCCTCTCTTAGTTTCTAAGGTATTAGTCATGAAAGTTGTAAAAATATTTTGGGGGCAGCCTGTATATTACCAGAATACGTCCACACGTGGATATGCATGTTCAAGCTCCAGTGGAGTCAATGTTCGTTGCATTCTTTCGACTTGCAGTTCCGGAGTTTGTGAAACTGAAGAAGTGGGAAGTCCACGAGGTGCTGGGATTCGTGTTTGTCTGGCACCACGCCGAAGGGGAAGAGCCATCCTGGCGCATCGAGGACACTCCCCAGATAACCAACGGCGACTGGAAGCTGTTCTGCCGATTCGACGACAGAGTCAGCTGCCACATTCGAGATATCATCGAAAATGGTTTCGACACGGCTCACGTAAAGCACTTGCACAAGCCAAACATCCTTCTTTCTCCCGAAACATTTTTACGAAGCGGTGGAGAGAGCCTTTGGGCGCGTTTTACGATGAACCATTGGACAGCCAAAAACAGTATTGAGGCGCACAGGTGTGTCAACGAATTCGATGCCCATGTGTCGATCCTCGGCAAGCAGTGGCCCGTCTTCCGGACTATCGTGAAAACACAGAACATTGGACCGGCGCTGATACTGGAGCATGCTCGGAGCAAGTTTGGGACCGCCTGGGTGGTGATGGCGATACTTCCTGAGGAGCCCCTACAAATGCGCGTCATTCAGAGGATGCACTTTGAACCGAATACCTCGTGGTTTTTCCGGTACTTCCTCAGCAAGGCTCACCTCTCTCAGGTAGGATGTCTTCAGTTTATTTTCAGTAAGAACCCGGGGAACTGTAAAATACATTCCAGATAATTGAGAGTGGCATGTTCCTATGAAAGTCAAAAGCCCGCGCCTTAAAATCACATTCTCTAAATTTGAGAAATTTCTTTAAAGGCGTATAATCTCCGATGAAAAAAAGCAGGACATAACAATTAAGTCCCGAACATTATATTTGCGATCCCCAACGAATGAGGATGCATCATTAGCCGATCAGAACGCAGGTGAGCAAATCACGAAGTAAGGAATGTGAACATGATAATTCATGATAAATCAGGCTCATGCGTTTTTTAAGCTGCAGAGCGCAAGCTCGTCTGCTTCTTGTTGCAGTGACGTCAGGACGTCGAACTCTGATTGGCTCGGCTGGAAAGATAGTGGGTAGACCTCAAGGCAGCTAGCATTGAGGTTTACCCAGTACCCTTCCAAGAAAAGCCAATCAGAGCTCTGCGTTCTGACGTCACTGCAACCCCTGCTCAGAAAGCAGGCGAACTTGCGTTCCGCATAGACAATATGAGTTCTGACCAGATATGTACCTAAATCGTGACTAGAAACGCGTTACTTCTACCTAGTTACTTTTTTTCGGAAGCAGTAACGTATTTAGTTACTTTTTTTTAAACAAAAAAGGAGTAACGTACTTAGTTACTTTTAAGGCCTAATAACGAGTAACGGCAGTTCGTTACACTTGATCAGTAACTTGTACAACGCCGTTTAAACAGCCTCGTTTTAATTCTATCTTGAATATGCGTTCATTCTGACAAAGGAAAATCGGCAATCTGAAAAACAACTAAACAACATGACAGTATAACAGCGTTTATTGCTGAATATGTCGGTCGAACCCTACAGCTGGGAATGTCCTTCTCCTTTCAAGAAGGTTGAACATTCTAGAATCGTGTAGAGTGCGAATGTAAACCCCGAAGGTTGCCACCACGGGAAGGCACAAAACTCATCGTGACTTCCAGTGCGGGCAAATACATTCTGTTGCTGTGGCCTAGTCAATAGAGCACAGTTAGAATGTAAGCGTAATCGGAAACCATTCTCGTTTTATATCACCTCCATTTTTTTTTTTTTTTTACTGTTAGCAGGTTGAATCGTTTTCTTATTTTTTGTCGTTCATACCGGATGTGCCTACTAGGTGACTGGGGACGAGAGTAACGCAAAAGGTCTATACTTGGCGTCTACACGTTCGTGCTATGTTGTCGAGGCTAGCATAGGTTCCGCAGTACTTGAACGCTGTCGAAACTACGTTCGTTAATGGGTGTCTTCCATTGACGCCTCCTTCCCAAGAATATAACAAGTTTCCGCGAATGTGACACGCAAGACAGAGCCATGTGCTCTTATGGGAGCGCGGGGTTGTATCACTGTGGAACCTATGGTAGCCTTTACAACGTAGCAGAAAGAGTAGTTGTTGCTAAATGAATGTGACTCCAGATCCATCTTGCGATGTGGTGGTGTAATGGTGTGGACAAACTGTTTAATATTTGGATGGGAAAAATGTCGTCCTTGAGCTTCGGTGACGTAAACCGGAGTTTATGCATGTTACGAACGCATTTCACTAAAATGTTAAGGAAAAGTTGCACTATTATACTCCGTATCACCTTATGTTGTACCGCAGCGAAAGCTAGAAGCGCGACCTCATAGCGTTGGCAGCTGACCTTATTGCACAAGAGCTTGTGCCGTCGAGATGTGCCCTAGAGCAAGGAGCTCGCTCTTCCAGGCTTTCTTGCGGTCCCTCATAAGGCGAAATAGAGTATAAAATGGGACAGGCTTGCACGAAAATGCTCGTGTTACCAAGAATTATTTACTTACGCTAAATCGCTAACAGAATTGTAACATTGTTTTCTGCTTTTCAGTTTCGAAGAGACATCTTGATAATGAACACCAAAAGTGTCAACGAGCGTCCACCGCTGCAGCCTATCGACATGAACATAGTGGTTTTCCGCAAGTGGTTCTCTCAGTTTCTCAGCGAGAACAGCCCGACCTGGCAAACAGTGCGAGAACGCACGCTGCAGTGGTAAACACCAGGGCCTCACTCTCGTGCTAAACGCGTTTTTTTTTCCAGTGTTGGTAGCGTCTAAACCTCAATATTGACAATTGAGAGTTTATTCTGACTGCACAATGTCTGTTTTTACACGAAATGCGCCACGGCAGGACCATATTAAGGTGGGGAGACGATAATCCAAATGCAATATGTCCGAAAAACTGAAAGTGAAAAAAAGGTTATTCAAAACTGTTTAGCTATAATGAAACAATGTTTTTCATTATAACCTTAATACCCCTGTACAAAGATAACCTCTGACGCGTCCGAGAAAATGAATGTAATTTGCCAATTTATTTTCCCACAGCATGATGTTTAGGATTGTCAATGTATTTTTAGTGATTTTCATGGATGTTGCTAGTGTATAAATGTGACGCCTAGTTTTTTTTGGTACATGTTGTAATAATATTATTATTGTACAGTTGCTGTCTGCCAATGTCTTTTCTTTTTTATTACTTGTGTTTAGGTTTTCTCTGCTGGCTGACGCAATGTGTTCGGATCAGGGTTGGGCAGTATCGCTACACAAATGCATGGCGATACTATCTTAGAAACACATTTTGTATTTATATTTATGTATCGCGATACAATTTTTAATTGTTTTTTGTATTTCTGTATTGAAATACATTTTAGGGTGTGTTCCTGGTATCACGATACTATCACGAGTGGATGTATCTCGTTACAAGCTTTCAACCACACGTGTATTTATTTCGACGCAAAAATGTGAACGTTGAAATTATAGTGTATACTCCTTACTTTGATAAGAAATGATGCACAATTAATTGTCGTAGGCGATGAATTAATGTCTCAATAGGTCTACTCAAGTAAGTATGGACTGGACATTGAAGGTCTGGATCAATTAGAAGGAGTAGGCTGTGTTCCGAGATGCTCTTGAGCCACGTGTCAGGTGACATTTTGTTTCGAAGAAAACGAATGTGTCGCTTGGCATCGCGTTTTGTAAAAGGTGTGAGTTGGACGTTGTTGCTTGTATGTGCGTCCGTGGCCAGTTGATCATCTTGGGTGTTTCCTGAAACACCGCAATGTCCAGGAACCTATTGAAGATGTACCGTATGTCCAAATCCTATTGCTTCCCCGAGTTCTTCACAAATTCGGTACACAAGAGACATATTTTCGTTGCGAGTGTTCAAAGCCTTAAAGGGGCCATGAAACGAATTTGGGGCTGGGATGAATGATTTTACACTGGGACTTTACTAATCGCATATCGTTTAGTTGGTCAAAAGAAAGAGGGTAGAAAGTCAAAAGCCAGATTTTCGGTACGAACATTTGAAAATATAGCGGACTATTTTGTACCTTCTTTCCTTCGAAAGCTCTCCGCCTTTTCACTATGATACATCCGCGGTTCCAAAAGCGCGTCACCGGTGCCAACCTGACGTCAGCCGAGCCCAGCTCACGCGTTGGACACGAGAACTGCGTCACTCGGACGTATGCGCTCGTCAACAATCAATCCGTCGACGAATATTTGGATTCGCGTTCGTGGCCAATGAGTGCCCTGACGGACCTTATCGTCACTGGGGAATGACAAGTTCTATGGTGTGTATAAAAAGCACGGTGGAAGCTAGGAGTCATCGCACCCGTGCCGAAGAATGTCACGGCGACGTGATTTCACAATTCGCATTTGAGTTGAGGATTAAAGTTAAGGAGGAAGAAGTAGAAAAATCGTTTCATGACCCCTTTAAAGGATTGTTGTGCCGTCTTTCAGTCGGTACATATTACCCAGGAATTCGCTGTCGAGTTATTTTTATGTACATTGCAGCCGCGAGTGAAGCATGTAATTCTGCGGTAGCTGAAGAAATATGATGTGACAACCGAAAGGATGACCAGTGGTTGAAACGGCGTACCACAAATGCAGATGTTGATCCTTAATCCTTGGGTGATCCGTCGGTATACACGTGGATGTTGTCGTCGTATTCTTGCGGTGGATGTAAAAGAGTCAATGTCCATGCAACCTATGTATTGACTGATGCTTTTGTTTCCATGCCTGTAATGTTCATATTGATGTCTAGTAATGGTAGAATTCATGGTGGCTTACGAATGTCCGGAACCCAGGGTGTTTGTTCAGGGATTAACAGGGGCACAAAATTTAATGTTTGAAGAAAGTTTGTTCCCTTGCGAAAAAGAATTAAAAAAAAATGCCTTGCAGAAAGGAAAAAAAAACAATTTGCGACATGCCTTTTGGATTTATAGGATAGTTATTGGTGATACTTTTGCTGTGGCGAGTTCAATCGCACTATATATGGCTCGCGGAAGACCTAAGCATACTCTTAGACTTCTCGCCAGCATATAAGTAAGGCGAGACTCTGATCCATTGGAAAGCACCTGTAACACAGGTATAGAATAGGCAATCGCTTGTCGCAGTAGTGCCGTGTAGAATACGAGCATTGAATCAATGGAGGCTCTCAATTTTGCACCCGCGATGCAGTGAAAAACATTAATTACGCTATTAACCCCCCCCCCCCCCCCCCCAGCATATCTATATGTTTGGACCAAGTCAGGAATTGATCCAGTAGGACACGAAGAAACATGTACAATTGAACTCGCTGAGTTGAGCCTCCAATTGTATTAAGTCTAAAACCTGTAATTTCTTTTTTTTTTTGGTAAATGGCAAATTGTTTGTCCGGTCAAAGGCTATTTGTAACTGAACCTTTAAAATATCTGGGGACGAACCAGAGATTCAGATAAAAATAACGTCAACATTTATAGATATTCGCAAAGGCGGCTGGAGTTTCTGTCCCAGGCGAAAATCAGTCCACTTCCAGCTGGATTATGGAACTGGAAATGAGGCAGTCCAGCTGGATCCAGCTGGAATCCAGCTGGACTGCCTCATTTCCAGTTCCATAATCCAGCTGGAAGTGGACTGATTTTCGCCTGGGGTGGTAACTGCGCCATTACAACACTGAAAAGAGTAGAGCTTAACACGCTACCTTGGGCTACTCCATGGTGCAGTTCATGATGCATACTGTCTCCATCATTTGTACACATGTTCCTGCATCGAATCAACTCTTGTATCCAGCGAAGCTTGGGACCATGTACACCAAGAAGCATAAGTCCTTCAAGAGCATGAGCGTGATTAACCGTATGGAATGCTTGACGAATATCTAGGAACACTGCCACTGTAATGTTTCCGTTATATCGTTCGTACTCTGCACAGGTGGTGAGGTCTAAGATGCCATTCATTGTGTATCTTCGTGGACGAAATCCTGTCATCTCTTCGGGGAACGCTTTACTAGTTTCCAACCACCACTGTAAACGGTGATGTAAGATCTCCTCGAGTAGCCTTCCGACGCAACTGGTTAAACGCACAGCGCAGAAGGAAACCAAGCTCAATGGTGGTTTACCAGGTTTTAAGAATATCTATTTTAGCCAGCTTCCATTATTCCGGTAACTATTCCCAAATACATTTTAGGGTATTTCTTCCCATGATGTAACTTTACCTCGTCAGGCAGTGTGTATCTGTCTTTTGCCATGATCTCCAAAAACCTTGTATCAAAAAAGAAAAAAAGAAGAGAGCTATGGGTTTTGGGAATGTAAGAACGGCGGGGAAGAGTTTGAGTTGTCTCGCCCGCAGCGCGAGATTCTTACCTTCCACAAAGTTTTGGCGTCTCGTGCACACCTAGTGCACGGGCGAATTCAATGCACGTGGTATGGAATGAGCGTCTCTTGGGGGACCGGTGTTCGATAGATTCGCCCTGTCGTTCTCAATTTGTTAGAGACTACAATTAGCCTTCTAATCAACCAATTTTGCTGGTTTTCTAGCGGCCTTCAGTGTATGCCTTCAGTGTATGGCCAACGTATAAGACGGAAGCCACGAGTTAGAAAATCTGCAGGCAGTATACCCCTATGTTTTCGTGTTTGTCTCGCAACTAGAGTCAAATGCGCCTGTGCACGAGGCCCGTGTCTCGAGCGGCCTTGTAAGCAAATGGCGGCACAGCATGAGCGACCCTTGGAAGCGAATGGCGGTGGAGCGCCCGCTGGTGTCACTCGCGCGTTTCCACAACAATGGTTGGCGGTACTTGTAAGCGTGAATTTGATCCAGGCACTTTAGGTATACCTCACGTAGAACCTGCCAGTCATGCCAATTTGTCTAACTATTGATTTTTTTTTTTTTTTGTTCGGTGTCATAATTCGGCGTCTTGCTTTCAAGGTTAATAATCCCACCTAATGTGATGCATGCAGCCGCAAAAAAACAAAGAAAAACATGCAAGTTTACAGTACTTGGCTGCGTTACTTATATAGCTGCCGTGCTCCATGAGACTCGCGCATGAGCAGCTTGTAACAGGGGGGCCATCGTACCGTATAGGATCTGCAAAAATGGTTCCCTAAAACTCTCTATTAATACGCCATACAAAAGACGGCGTGAAGAAACTGTCTGAGGCGCATTTTTTTTTTTTTTTATCTTTGCGCAACGGTCATGTGACGTTCGTCATAAAAATTCATTTTTAGACATGTTCCAGGCAGAATAATATGTAGCAAACATGCTTGGAGCGAGCTTTGTCGAGGCGTCTCCGCAAGTAATTCTCGTCGTATGTCTGCAATGAGCGCCATGTTTTCTTTTTTTTTTTTTTAGGATGCACGAGCAGTGTTACTTATGCTTTGTGGGCGAAAGTCTCCATCACTAACCTACCCCTGCAATATATCTTTGGGGATTGGATAACAAAAAGTCCAGTTTGTATCTTTAAAACTTTCCACGCCCTTTACGGTATTTTGCCCGTCGAAGGTGCACTTCCAAATATGCTGCAACTTTGGGGTTGATTTCGCAGTAAAACTGGCTGAACCACTTGCGGAAGTCGGCGGCAGTGGTGCGGTCTCCAGGTTGCAGCGGAGGGTGATCATGAAACGTCCTCCTCCTCCCATACCAGTTTGATCCCTTCTGAACTGTAACGAACCAGGGACGGCGAAGAAATATATCTCTAAAAGAAGCGTCGAAACTTGAATCGGTGTATAGTTAGAAACAAGGCAACACTAAATATAGTCAAAAATCACATCGGATATCCTAAGGATATTGCGTGCGTAGCTTCTATATAGAGCACACTAATATATGATACCTAAAGTTGTAACGCGCGCGTGTTTGTTTCCATTTGGGGGGGGGGGGGGAGTGTTCCAATGTAACCGGCGTAATCGAAGGTCAATAAAAAATGTTGTAAGCTCTAATCAGTCTCAAGGTAAAAAGTCCCTGCTTCGATGTTAAGACAGCTTCTAAGTCGGCTGCGAGGCTGACCTCTGAAGACCATTATAGAGCTCTAGATAAGAAATGTTTCGGGATTTCCAATGTACAATATCGTGAAGACGAAGAAAACTACGCTGCAGAATTCGTGCGCACTACCATCGCGTGCTAGGACCACGTGCGCAGACTTGCCGCCCTAAAATCACGGTGCTATGTTAACGTCTGTCGCTTTGATTCTGCCGGCCTCTCATCTCTGTACAATATGTACAGGAGCTTTCAGTTTTTGCGTACTGTAAACGACCTGAATTTTGTGAGAGCCCCGTGAATTGAAAAGTATCGCGAAAAATTCACCATACCAATATAGTATATCTCACGGTAACAGCTGGTATACCAGTCTCAGTCGCGAAATTTTGCGCACGCAAAAGAATCTGGAACTCCACATATCGCAAACTTTCCGAAATATCGAGCCCGGAAAATAAACTCGTTTACAGGAAATGCGTGTTCTAATGCGGAAGCATTGACTGTCCCATGGAACGAACCGGTGTTATCAGGTTTTGAAGCCGCGCGCCAAACGGCACTTAAATTCCCCTGTCCCAATAAAGCAAAACCTGTAGTCTGTTGCAGCAATTTGATGGATAGGCTCCCATTGGCTGCCGCGCGTCATAGTTTCAAGGACTATGACGAGCATGGCAGCGCCTCAGTCATCTACATCGTCGGCAGTCGCAACGTGGGCAGTAGCGAAACGTGCCCGTCCAAACAAGTACACCGCAGACGAACTAAGGGAGGGGAATAACGCAGCACAACGAGCGAGGAGGCAGGCAACGAAATCCACCATCGTTGTCAAATCTCCGAATACACGGAGGACGGAACTAGCCGCGGCGCAACGCGCTATGGGACTGAACAAAGCCTTTCGCAAGCGTGAGGCCCAAGCGGATCGCTATTCAAAGCGTCTCAGGCGGAAAAAGGACGAGGCCCTTCGGCAACGCGAGTCGGAAGCAATACGTCGCAGGCAGCATGCTTTCGCATTCACAACTCATAACAAGTGCTTAGGTGTCCTCGGTATTTTATTTATTTGTTCACTGGGCATCCAAAATATTTTCATATTTAAATAAAATAAGAATACACGCCAGCATGTGTTCCCTTTAAAGGCGTGGAACAGCTTCGTTATTCGTAATATAAAAAGGTAGTTCATCCTGAACCCGAGGCTTTGTACTTGAAAATCAACGTCTGAAAAACGTTTGAGTCATTTTGATGCGCAACAAGTAAGCGCCTACTGAACAGTCGTTCAATTGTCTGCAGTAGAGGAGGCAAATACAACGCAGGGACGTTAACTACCGTCTGTAACAGGTTAAGAATGTAGGGGATGCTCCGCCTCTATCTCAAGTTCTCTGCCTTTGGTAGCGCTTCGTAACACGCGCAGGCAAAGCCCAGCAGAAGGAAAAGATCGCGCGCTGGCGGCCGAGCTTCTACTGCATTTTTAGCCTGTCGCCAACCACATGCTATTAGACCACACAACACAAAAGCTTCATTTGTGTCTTGAGACTTTCGTATTTTCTTTAGGTTTATTTTTATTAGTTATTTAGTTCTGGGTTTTTGGGACAAAGCTATACCAGCTTGCCTGCCTGATTGCTCTATACTAGTACACGCGTAGCTCTAACATTCTCAACCCACACTATCTACAGTGAATCCAGAAGAACGGCCGGTGAAAAACCCGCGAGGCATTTGACTCGATAGGCAGTCTTTCAATCAGGCGCATTTGGAAAGGACCCTCGGGGACCACTGAAATCAGGACTGACATGTTCCCAAACTTGGGCCTCTAAACTCGTCAAGCACAAAGTTGGGGCCGAAGTTGACGAAGCGCACCGATTGGCATATCACGACGATGACTTTGCGCATTTTTCCGCCGACGTGCAATCGGCGCGCTCCGAGAACTTTCGGCTCCAACTTTGTGTTTGACGAGTTTAGGGCCCTTGGTTTCAGCTCGCACAAACAACAGCGCCGGCCCAATCATCTCGATGTACGTGAAGCAATAAAAAAAAATTAAAGACGTTTACAACTCCTTGTAATGTCGAATTAGAGCGCAGCTCTTGAGGAGGAGGAGAAGAGGGCACGGGGGGTAGTGCCCCTCCTCCCCTCCCTTCCTCCTCTCCTGTTCCCCTTTCATTTAGCAGGAAATTTTAGCTACATTTCCCGCTAAATTCAGTGGGAAAAATTCCCCACTAAATTTAGCGAGAAACCTCCCCGCTAAATTTGTTCGGTAAAATGTTCTGCTAAATTTAGCGGGGAATTCTTTCGCTAAATTAGTGGTCAAAATGTTTCGCTAAATTAAGTGGGGAACTTTTTCCGCTAGGTTTCTGATAAATTTAGCGGGGAAATTATTCCGTTAAATTTAGAGGGGAAATTTTTTCGCTACATCTTGAGGGGAACTTTTTTGCTAAATTTAGCGGGAAAATTCCCTCCCCGTCCTCGTTCTCCCTCGAGTCACTTGTGACTATCTTGACGTAACTCGTTACCCTCGTGACGTCACAAGTTACGTCGTTACGTCATTATGGGAAACGTCCTATAATGCAACGCGCGGTTAAGCCGACGGCGACGGCGAAGGTGACGCCGACTTCGACACCGCTCAAGCCGGAAACGGGAGCCTAAGGGCTGCGCTCTAAAAACTGGGCTCATCCTGCACAAAATGGCCACGTGAGCTTTCATGTCTATCACACCCCTGTGTGCATCTGGCCTACACTGGATTCCCCAATGATGCGTCAGAAGTCGTCTCCAGTATGCGTCTCTTGCGTTCTCCATAGATGCCTCTGCCGAAACCAAAGCTTTAAGTTTATGAGGGTACTGTATGTGGACCATACCTGCCGTGTTTTCAGCTAGGTCACGGATCTGGCATCTGACAGCGTCATCGTAACGCTTGCAGTGCTTGAAGTCACCGTTGGTGATTGCGGGTAAGTCTTCAATCCACCATGAACCCAATTGGAGAGCATAGACTCGATTATCTGCGTAAAATAAATCTATAGAAATCGTACACCTGCCAGTGAGTCACCGTTCCTCGAATACTCCCAGTACTGCAACAAAATGTTTTTCCAATAATAACTACCAAAATGAACCGAAGAAAAATGGCGTCGAGCCGCATGCATCTTACTTAGATTGGAGAGCACGCGTGTTTAAAGCTCGCGCCATATTCTGTGGAAACACCACGAGGCACTGTAGGTGACCGTCTTCCCGCAGTCTGAGCATACAACACATTTACATTTAAGTTTGAATAGCCTTTTAAGCCTATTCCCAACTTTTTGTCCTACCTTTACCGCCGTAGGGAACATGCATGCAAGCCCCACTTTTGCCGTGAAACCTCTATCCCTGGAAGGGACACTCCATGCAGTCTTCTGCAACAAGATCTATCACTTATAAGTGGTGCATGCGGGGGGTAGACAACACGTGTTGAAGGCGCTGAACTCACCGTCCGTTTTAAGCACTGCCACCGACTCTAAACCTTGGGCTGAAATCTGTACGCTTGCCGAAAAAGTCGGCGAGGTATTCTGTGGCCGTGATTGGCCGGCGCCGCGCTTTACGTTGGCGCCGGAAAATCACGGCGGTCGAATTCATCGCCGACTTTTACGCCAAGTTTCCAGATTAGAGCCCATGTAATGTACATTTTGGTGCAACACCCACATGGCAAAATAAGCTCTCGCGACTTTACTTTCACCGAACCGTACTACTAAAAGAATAGTATCGTTTCTTTGCTGCGTTAATGGTGAATTCCGCTCGCAGATTTTTGCGCCTATTTGGAGCGCGCATCTTTCCGCTGGCAGATCCGTGTCAAGTGGGTCATCTTCCGATTCCTAGATTTGTGGCAGCGCCTGCCCCGTGAAGCGCCTCCGACCCCGCCGAACTTGATCCATGGTGTTTGACGGAGCTTGGCGAAAGTCGACAGAAGCGCGCTATGTCATTTCACTCGGTGGTGCGCATGCGTGTCGAGGTCGCCTGACCGCAGGACCGTCAAGTAGGGTCTGTTCGGACGCGTCGATTGTTCACGCAGGATTGTGACGGCTCAAACGATCCTATCTCGCGTGGATCAGGGGTGCAGAGGCGGGACTGGAGCGTGGCAAACCGTAAGCGCTGACATTTGTGATCCTGAGAGGAAGAACGAGAGAGCAACGAAATATAAGCCGAAGGAGGCAGGCACAAGGTTAGGCGTGTCCATTTTGCCGCACCCGATTGATTTACCTTTTTATACTGCATGCCGCCGGCATATTCTTGTTCAATAAAGCATCTCTTCGTTTCAACGCTTACAACAACAATAAAGCATGAACAGACTAGGCAACAACCGTGCAAGTGATGGTTTAATAACTCTTTGTCTTCATTAAATTCTTACCAGCAATCTGAGTTCCACCGATGGCGATCGCTCTGCGTGCCACCGCCGCTCCGAGGCGGCCGAAAGGTACGTGAGCGCAAACTTGTCTACGGTATTTACTTTTTATAGTAATGTTGTACTCATTTGATTACTTTTATTTGGGAGTAATCACAAAAGTAGTCTGATTACTTTTGTAAGTATTGCAATTACTTGTAACCGTTACTATTTTTCAGTTCCCTTTTTCATTGCGCCTTTTGTTTCTACGAGTTTCCTTCCATGGAATCCCCGAACTAAGTCTCCGGCAGGATGATAGTTTACAAAAATTTGTGGATTAAGAAGGTAAGTAGTTTTAGAGCTTGTGGGATTTCCCTTGCTGCTACCCGTCTCGAGGAATGACAGAGCACACCGGTTCAACAACACGTAAACATTTAATGACCGCTATCGCCTGCGGCGCGATCCCAACTCTCTCCGCGCATACGCTGCGACGGCCCTTTATCAGCGGCGGAGCGCCGCTCGCGTGGCCAGTTGCCCTTGGCCCCCTCGTGGTCAAGATGACCACTCATGATCGTCGTAGGGGCAAGCTGGGCCAACCGCTTGGAATCTCCAGGTTGCCCACACATCTCCCCCCTTCCAAAAACGAAAACCGCGGACGTCTTAGATGGTCTTGGGGGGCCTTCCTTCTGGGTCAGCCAGGGTCTTCTCAGATGGGCGAGCACGGGTCCGACGTCAGTACTTCCTGACAGTACCGATGCGGCTGAGGGGTGGGGGGTCTGATGATGGGAGCTGCGTCGCCGCTCTCTGGCTCGAGGAACTAGAAATTAAAAACAACATGAGGCCATGGCGCGGTAGAAATAAATGGCCGCGCACACGAAAGATGCCTGCCCCACTGTGCAAACGGGAGCGCGGCTACTTTCTCTTCTCCCCCCCAAAACACCGAAGAGGGAATAAACATAATGCACTTAGAGCTCGCGCTACTCCCGGTCATCTTCACCGTCGTCTCAAGTTGTACCGCGGCAGAGGCGGTGTGGAATCTTCCGAGAGGTGGTCCGGATAGTCGCCATCTGGAACCTGCGACACATCTACCTCCTCGGGTTCATAGAAAGCTTTGAGGTCGGCGACATGAATAGACCCGCAAACTTCACCAGATTCGCAATGCACCAGCTCATAAAACAGGTTGGAGAGCTTCCTACTAACACGGTAGGGGCCATCCCACCTCTTTGCTAAAGAGGCTGTGAAGCCTCTAACAGCATCACTCAGCGGATGAGCTCGCTTCAGTACCAGATCTCCCACCTTGAACTGCAGATTTCGCCTCCCCTTGTTGTACTGGTTTGCCTGCTGCAGTCTGGAGACGTCGAGGCTCTCTCGAGCGGGAACGGGCGCCTAAGAGCTGAGCTTGTGGGCTCTTGCCCACAAGCTCAGCTCTTAGGCGCCCGTTCCCACGTTTCACAGCGTCGCCGCCGCCGACGCCGTCGCCGTCGGCGTCACTGTCCCGCTAAATTTAGCGGGAAATTAAATTGATATTGAGGTCATGTGACGTCACTTTTTCCGATAAATCTAGCGAAGAAACTAAATTTGTTTATGGGTGACGTGACACGAAGTCATGTGACGTCATTTTCCCCGCCAAATTTAGAGGGGAAAATATCTTGACATGAGTTCGTACCACGTCATCGATGAACCAATTCAGCGGGAGGAGGAGAGGAGGAAAGGAGGAGGGGAAGAGGAAGAGGAGGAGATAGAGGAGGTGGGGAGTCCCTTAGCGAAAACGAAGACGTTTGAAATATACCACATTCTAATTTGAGTGTATTTGAAGTACAGCTCATAATTGTAAGTACACAAAAAATAGACCGAAAATACACACTTCTTTTTTTTTACTTAGTTCTAAAATATATTTCTGAAAATAGTTTTAAAATACCTTTATTTAAACTACACTTGAAGTTCTCTTCATGCGTTCTGAAATATGTAAATACTAAATTAGTAGGCATAAAATACCTTTCAATTAGATTTCCTAAAATATTAGTTTATTTCATGCAAAATATACTCTAACCCTAAAAAAAGGCAGCGGTCAAAAATATGTGCAGAATGCTCTTGAAATACCTAGAAATCGTAAATACTGTTGTGTTATACCCCAATTACCTTTTGACTGCAATAATTTGGTAGTCTGATTGAAACTACCAAAGTATTGAAAAGCTCGCCTATCAGAAATTCACTTCAAGCAGATGTGGAGTACACTGAACTGCCTAAATACAACATTCGATTAGTTTGATTAGTAACAATGAGTTGTGAAGCATCGCACTGATGAATCAGAGAAGTTTATGTTATTGTTTCCTTTTTTCTATCAAGAACACTCCTGATGAGTTTCTTGCACACCAATCACAAACGGGGTTCGGGAACTACAACCACAACACTTGCTGATGCTGGAAAGCTTCAGCAAGAGCTGTGAGCAGATATGTTTGGCGTGGAATTGTGTTAGCGCATTGTTAGTTCACTGAATGTGTATACTCGCCATTGTATGTGATGTGAGTAGTGACTTTAATATAGTGACGTTAATGACCATATTAAATAGTCAACTAGTAAAGAAAAGCAAAATTACTATTTGAAAGTGAAGAAACTAGCTTGACTCGCTTCATCCTGAGTGGCGATATGCAGAGAAGCAATAACATTTCTTCTAGGAGTAGTTTTTGTGGATATTGTTTTAGCGACTGCGCCAAATTATTATTAGTTGTACCAATGCTTTTTAGTAAGAGATATCGTCCACGAACTTCAAAACACTGTTTCCCATTTGACAGACTCCCTAGGAGAGAAAGAATATTTAGAACTTTAATAAGTGCAAAGCTGGTCACCGGCCAAATGATTACCTTGAATATGTAGGCTATATAAGGCTCTAGAGCAGTCAACGGGACTGTGGTTCAGGTGTTCAGTGCGTCATGGTGTTTGAGTTTGTGTTCGTTTCTGATGCGTAGTTGTGCGATGTATTTAGTAGAGCCTTCAAATACCACAGAAATACATTTACTAACAAAATCCCCCCCCCCCACGAAAAAAAAAAAATTGCGTAGCCGCTTTTTATCTTGAGGGGGAAGGAATATTTTTGGTATATCTAAAATCTTTTCTGATTAATATTTATGATATATTTTGAATACATTGCGTGTGTATTTCGAATGCGGACAAAATAATACAGAATGAATACAAAATGAATATTGATATTCAATATATTTTAAATTCGTTTCAAGTACGGCCTTTTTTTGCTAAGGGGTGAACGGAGGGGGAGGAAAGGCGTGCCCTCTCCTCCGTACCCCCCTCCTCCTCCTCAAGAGCTGCGCTCTAATTTTGCATTACAGAGAATTGTAAACGTGTTTTATCTTTTTTTTTTATTCGGCGACCTTAATCTAATAATGGAGCGTACAAAATACCAATTTTCAACCCGGGAGAAGACATTGTCTTATTTAAAAATTTTAACTAATTCGATAAGTAACTGTTCCTTTTCCCAGTAGCGGTTAATTACCTTTTTTCCAAGTAATCAAGGAATCTAACTCAATAGCTTTTTTTTTTAAGAAAGAGTAATTGTAATCGTAATCGATTACTCTTTCGAGTAACGTGTACAAGGCTGTGCGACGGTGGCGAACGCGGATGTATTCTTCGCTATTTGTGACCTGGGCTCCGTAGTACAAATAATGCGCCGGGCCTGTGTCCCGCGTTGCTTTCGCAGCTGAACAGTGACGCTAGTGACTGGTCGTCGAAAAACTCAGTCGGCTGCTGCGTTGGTCAGGTTGTCAAGTGCGAGTAGCGGCCATATTGAATGGCAGACCGTCTCACCGGTCTCACTCTCGGGTCGCTCCAAAAATGCGAGTCCATCTTCTGCTCGTCGATTTGGAGCGGGTCCCACGGAGCAAATTTTTGCCTTCCTCGCGGATTTCGGAGACCTCACAGTATCTACCAAAGGAAGTCACCACAACCCTTTTCATCTCTCCTTCGGCATTAAAGTCGGGCCGCAAACACCTTGAAATCGATTAACAAAACAATGATTGGAGTGCAGGCGAGCTTGTTTGCAATAATCTACTAAGCATGTTGGCAAACCCGGAGACTGGGTAGAACACTGTTAAAATAGTAAGAAAACAGGCTCCTCTCCCTTTTTTTTTTTTTTTTTTTTTAGTCTCTGGATTTAATAACATCTTTAAATCGAAAGCCTGACCTAAGGCGGCCAATGCCTCCTTGTAATTGCTTTTTGTTTGCTCGCGTCGGCAACCTCAAGGTTCAGATGCGAATGATATCCTTTTTATGTCCACGTTTCCGTATCGCCGGCCTTGCGCCTGCTGCGCGAGTGATCATTTTAGAGCAGCCTCGCGCATCCCACGTGCTGCATGTCGTCCTAAAATTGACTGATCTAAAGGTTTTTAATGACGCTCAGCAAGTTTCTAATTGACATCATATCTACATTTGCATTATTAAGAAGTCAGTAAATTAAAGAGAGTTATTTTGTTAATTAGTATAATTTTTTTTTATCACTGACATACGCCGTGGTTTTAAGTCTTTTTTTTCCCGGAAAGAGATGTTTTTTTTTTTTTCTTAAACACCCTAGTTTTTAGAATATTTTATGGTATTCTCGTTCCCAAAATCATTCCTCAGTAAACTGCAGATCGCACAAAAAAAAATAGCTGACGTCGTATTGGTCGCTGCCAAAGGGCCTATTTACGAAACTGATCAACATTTCCATTAATTACCGCGTGACACGAATGGATCTTTGGGTGCTTAACACATCGCGCCAAGGTTTTGCTCAGATGTGGCCGAAGACGGTGCATTATACGCGTCAAAATGCCCATGAATGAATTTTCATGATGAAGAGTGCAGATTTGAGAACGTGAATGTGCCACCTACGGCATCCCCGTCTGCTAACAGACGACGTCTGATTGGCTCCCTTCAAAGTTACTACTGCCATTGGCGTTTGTAAAAGCAAATCCGCATAGGCGTTTTTCACGCGCTTCGCCCGCGTCAACAGCCTCGTTTACATGAAAGCGACTTCAGCGCATCGACTCCACTCGTTCTTCGAACGAAGCCGACGCGGCAACGTTTACATGAATGCGCACTAAGCCCTACACGAAGGTGGCGCCATGCCGTGTCAAAGCTCGGAGTTATGCAGTTCCGGCACCAGCCGCAGCAGGTTTTCCGGTGCATCGCACGTGGAGGCCTTTTGACGCGTTCAGTGAACGTAAAGACCGTGTCCGCTGTCTTCGGTGCTGTGGAAGAAATTACGAGAGAAGAAACATCAAAACCCAAGCGCTTAGGGCTCCAGGCCGGGCCGCCGGGTCACTCTGAACCAGAGGCGACGTGTGTGCGCACGCTTTGAGGAAGCCTCCGCGCTTGGCCGTGCCAGACCTCGCCGATCGCGACCGGACCAACCGGACCCCGAGTTCGAAAGGTTCCTGCGCAGCCAGGCACCGAGGTAGGAGCTGCTCGTTCTGCGCTACCATGCAGTGCTCTACAGTGCTCGGAGCTCTCGGTGTCGTTCGTGCTTGCGCCGAAGCCTTTGGGACCCCTTCGAACGCGCAAGTCGTACATCGCAAGGCTTAGACGGGGGCCACCCTCACCGAGCAGCTCTGCTATATTCCGCTCAGCTATGATGGCAATAAAAGCTCGCGTTTGTTCTCGGGAAAAAATTGCGGGCGACCATACGGGACAGCTCTCCGCGCCGCCGACGAGGTTGGCCGCCGCCATGTTCTCAGCTGTTCACTCGCTCCCGCAGCGAGCGCCTTCCCATAATCCTCCCCGTTCCAAAATGCGATACGACCTCCATTTACATGGGCTGAATGAATGCGCACTCGCCATCCCGATCCATCACTGTCTAGCGACTTGAATGCGATGCGCTTTCTTTGCGCATTATGTCGTTTACATGACCGCACTGAATGCGACAACTGGATTCGATGCGACTAAGTCGCATTCATGTAAACGCGGCTAGCGTCACCTCGCGTCGTCGCTCGACGCTCCGTGACGATATCTGTCCCGGCCAGACAGCCTTGTCCAGCGCGTCGCATTTTTGCAGGGGATTTCAAACAACACGCGCCGAAACTGGCGCGAGCAAAGCCCGTGAAAAAAACGCCCCATGTGGTTGAACCTTAATGCTTGCTTATTTCAAATGTTTTACACAAATTAAAATTACGAAGCTCTACTTACCAAGAACGTTTAATCGCTTGATTCGTCCAATTAAAAGGTCCGATGTTTCAGTACAGCGAGGGAACAGTTCGGATAAACAGGCGTCTGTAATATACAACTTCTTTTGTTATTGTAACGTTGCTCTAAACTGAGTTTGATTAAGTTGCCTATCTTATGTTGCAGCATAAAAATTGAACATAATCCGCTTCTAGCACGAATTTTTTTAACCTTTGATAAAACTTCGACTCGTCATTGCGATCACGCTCAACCAAAGCAATAATCAAAGTAAAAAAATAATAATAAAGAAGCGGGCTGAAGGCACTGCCTTTGGAGATTTGATATCGCAGCAGTCGTCAGCTTTTTCTGATTAAAGCGAGCATGCTGTAACGATTAATACCTAACATATAAGAAATAAAAACCAGGAGGACGTTCCCGGAGAACCACACTCTTTCATTATGGACTTTTTCATTGTGGTGAGAACAGAAAATCTCTTTAATATTTATATTACATTCGGACAGTACTCATTACTTGAAGTAAGAAAAAAACTTCTTACAAACGCCGAGTAACAGCGTATCAAGGGAAGCGTGAAGTGAGCACTAAAGTCAATTTGCTGTGAGCAGCATAAAACCAAGATGTACACTCCGCTTCGGGTTACAATACAAAAGCATCGTCTGGCAAAACATTACAAGTAGCTTTCCGTTCCTCTTTGAGACCCTCCTTTGAATACCTATCAGTTTCCGGCTGCATGACAGACGGAACAATTTCCCGCCCAGGGTAACGAAAACAATTGACGTAGTCCAGCATTACAGGAGCGTGTACCGGACAATAACACTTATCTTATTTCCCTGTCGTTTACGCCCTTGTGCTCAGAGCATAGGCGCAGATACGTGGCACGGCGGTGAGTGTTCGTTTCTATGAGCCTCGGTGAACAAAACAGTCAGAGATTCGGAAACTCATCTCTGGTCGGTGCGACCACGATGCCACCGGGAGCCCAGGACTGGACCATTGTCGTTTACGCCTTTGGAACCCTTGCTTTCATTCTTGTCGTTTTCCGACTCGCAAACAGGCATCGCCAGGAGAGGCTTCAGCTAAGTGAAAAGGTATGTGGAAGTCGAGAGAGAATTGAAATGGGCAATACTACTTTGCGCGCAATTCTGAGCAAGAACTGAGTGAAAAAGAAAGTACCTGCCACGAGTGTGACCCCGCGATGACATCGGAATCGCTTGTTCCGATGCTCGCTAAACTGGGTACCAACTCACTTAATGGTATTTGTAAATTTACTTTAGAGGAAACCACTTTCCGAGTGTTGAATTTACTTGAGATTTAGTCAATACGAAAAGCGTTGTCCAGATTAAGAAATTTACCAAAACGTTATGGCTCAAGCATTCCAAAACGCTTAAATACATACATCTCAAAAAAAAAAAAAAAAACGTTTGAGTCAAAAAGCAGTTAAGAGAGTGATGTTCAGCCGCAAGGATATCAATGGGGCGCGACACAGTGAGAGAATTCACGTACTTTCTAGCACATAGTGTGCTCCATCAATGATCTTATTCGTAAAATCTTTTATACCACAAAAAAAAAGTTGATACACGCGGCTTATTCGTATTTGTATTTGTATTTGTATTTGTATTTATTTGCCATTTTATTTTGGGGTGGCAGGGACAAAAGGTGTATTAAAACACCTGACTCAGGTCCCGTACCCCATACAGGTTTCAGAGCGGCGCAGCTCTTACAACGGACACACAGCATATATACAAATGAAACACAAGAACATAACAAAAATAACAAGATAGATGAACATTTCTAACGCAATGAAATGTCTGGCAGAATTTTTACACAAGGCTTTATACATGCTCAAAAATGTAATCCTTTATTCTTTTTTTAAATGTATTTGCAGATCTTGATTTAGTTGCTATACCGAGAATTTGTGGATGCATATTTAAAAGTTGTGTTAATTGCTGCTTCAATGTGTGTTCTCCATAATTAGGACGAATTTGGCCTCTCTCATATTCAACATGTCTCAAGTTGTATTGGGTGTCTCTTAAGGGAAATTAAGTAACAAAGGACTCCGTATTGTTTTTAAGAGAATTGAAGATTACTTTCGTGAAGTTGAAAAATATTAACTGTTGGATAGTTAATATTTTTCTGGCTGGACGCATGCGGCATACGAACGTACCTTGACTGCGAAATCTTGTTCCTATGCCTTGAGCCCTGCGTGCGCCATAACGACGTCCTGTCGTCCACTCATTTCCAGTGGAAACTTAGCTTTACTGTTGTGACGTTTCGTTTTAATATATTTGGAACTATTCTGTTTTTTTTTTGTGTGTTTTTTTTTTTAAATCGGGTATTTATTCGTCTTATAAGCCGTTAAGACAAATCAATATTTTTAGGTAGTTTTGCTATAAAGATTGTCAGGAAAGCAAAAACTGCAGAACACTAATAATATGTTTCGAAACATATTGAACACGATCCCTTCTCGAGCGTATTGAGCGACATAGTAACAATTGCGTGCTTGGTTTTTAGTTATATTTAATATTTACAGCGCGTTTTTAATTTTTATTTATGCATACTGTTAGCCTGTTAAGGCTGTTAGAGGAGTGTACAAAGCATAAAAAATACATTTGATAAAATTGGCGTTGGTGGAATGGTGCTATTTTAAATCTTGTAACCACACTACGAACACTCCCGAAGTTGATGTATGAATAAATCGAAGCTAAAGACAGCCCTGCCAAAACGGCTTTAAAAAAAGTAGCACGAGGTTCCTTTTTGAGGAGCTCTCTGGGCGTCGCTCAAAAACTCCGCTGCTTTGCGACATAGAACACCATCGCTGTTTTCGTTTTCTTTTTCTCCTAATGTGTATTAACCTCCCCCCCCCCCCCTCCTCCGCCCTATTATGGTCCCCGTCATTTTGGGGGTGGGCTATCTGGCCCCCACACTCAAATGAGTTTGAGACCCCTGGTATAGATGACCAGGTTGATATATTTGCTGGAGTAAATATTGCAATGTATTTTTTGTAATCCGCATTATCTCGGGCTTTCTGAAATGTTTCAAGTTCGCAATTCGCTTTAGAAAATTATAACCGAGTTGGGATGACATTGTTCTCCATAAACTAATGACGTCCTGATTATCTGTGAGATTGGACGACACTAAAAGCAATAATTTTCGACCACAAAAAGCTGCATTTCTTACTTGAACGTCAAACAAAAAAACGGAAACTAAAGCTTAAAAAATATAGGTATTATCGAATATTTTAAAATAATAATTTACTGCTTAATTTTTATATTCAAAGCAAGGGTCCAGGCGAGCTGGTTGACTATAAACATTTTAAAATAGGGGGTTAGACTATGTGTTATAATTACAAACCATGAAATCAAGAAGCGAGATCCATTTAGGTTGACATCACTTCATTACAGACCTCAGCATTCTATGTCAGGCGCCACTGACAAGTCCCACACATTCATTCACATTACTTCAAGTACAAAATTACACACACACGCACACACACACACACACACGCACACACACACACACACACACATATATATATATATATATATAATGGGAACCTTTTTTTGTTTTGGTCTGGATTATGTCATACAAACTGTAATGCTAATATTTTCAGTGTCACAATATCTCGATCACTGTAGTTTCACTATAAGACATCATCACCGTCATCCTCACTCTCATCATTGTCGCCGATATTGTATGTAAAAAACATCCCGTGCGGTCAGGGTGAAATGTTCGTTTTTCGTACATACATTTTTACACGAATATCTAGCGCTTTACCAGCAGGGCAAACATAAATTGCGTGACACTACTAGCACCGAACTCCATCGCCGGTTTTCTCTGATTTTAATTTAGAATATGAAGTCTGCCATCTGAACTACACGCGGGGTCTGATGAAGAAGTGCTCCTTTTGTGCACTGAAATAAGTGATAAAAGTTGTTGTCTGCAGTTTGAAGTAAAAAGAGGAACATAAAAAACACAAACGTCGTCCTTACTCTAACGGTGTCGCGCGGTGTGCATGGCGTTTCACTTAAATTTAATAATTTGTGCTAAGCCTACATTTCCCAGATACACATAAAAAGATGTCCCTTTGGAAAGCAGATAAATGTATAAAGAGAAAGATGTACTAGAATGCAACATTTGTCGTCTAACGTGACTTTATTTCGGGGGGGGGGGGGGGGGGGGGGGTTGTGATAGGAGCATTTGACTTTCAGTTATAGGCGCGATTTGAACCCAGTTATTTTATAAAAAAAATAGGTGCTGTATAAGCTTGCTACAAAGTTTCAGACTGCTTTTCTTCTAGAAACAATCATCCTTCCTGTTAATTTTAGCAGTTCTATAACAATCACCTTTGAGCAACATATTCGAAACCGCACAAGCAAATGCAGTTTTGGAGGAATTTTGAACGGTTCACTACAACACAAAACAAATCTACCCCCCGCCCCTTCCCCCGCATAAAACAAAAAGACACTCTAATCTAATTTTTCTCTTAGTATCCTGAGGTTGGTCCCTTCACGTTTTTTTTTTTATATCCAAATGTATTTATTGCCGTTATCTGTCGTTTTTAGAATTCCTAGTCTCGTGCTCTCGTATATTTCCTTTGAATATAATGAACGAGTGTATTCTTAGATGCAGTGCGTCGCACAATCACATTTGTTTCACGAAAGTTTTGTGATAAAAGTTGGAGCGAATTTCAGGTAATTCGGGTAATTGAGCTGCATAGACGACTTTCGTTATCTATATAAATATGCAACTCTCGTTACTGTTTCATAGTTGCGACCAGTTCGAAAGAAATTCCCGAAGCAAGACCTGCCGCCTGTATTTCCAAACGGCTGGTTTGCCCTCTTTGACTCTTCCGCACTCGGAGTCGAACAAGTGAGGAGGGTCGATGTACTAGGTAAGTCGTTTCTACTATAGGCAGTCATCAAACAAAACACCCTTAATTTAAAATAAAAACGCTTCAGTTAATTGTTTTTCTAACCAAAGTAGCATTTCGTGAATTTGAAATATTTAAATTCGTTCAGTTCCGTTCGAAGTTTTATTTTTGTGTGTTTGTAGGTTTTTTTTTTTTTATGTTATAGAGACACAACATGTGTTGGAACAAAAATTGAAAGACGTTTACAAATCTCTGTAGTGTGAAACTAGAGCGCAGCTCTTGAGGAGAAGGAAAGGGTACGGAGGGGAGGGTATGGACCTCCTCCTCCCCCATACCCTCCCCTCCTCCTCTCGTCCTCTCCTACCCTCCTAACCCCTCCTTTCCCCTCCTCCTCCTCCTTCCCTCCTCCTTCTCCTTTCCTCCTCCTCTCCTCCTGCCGCCGATTTTGTTCATGTGTGACGTGACACGAAGTGGTGAAGTCATTTTCCCCTCTAAATTAAGCGGGGAAACTGAATTGGTGTTATGGTCACGTGACGTCAATTGTTCTGCTAAATTTAGCGGGAAAACTTAACCGGCTAAGTTTAGCTGGTAAATTGTTTCCACTAAATGTAGCGGAAATATTTTCCCGCTAAATATATCGGGTTATGTTTCCACGCTAAATTTAGCGGTAAAACTGTCGTCACATTGCGTAAACACGAATTAAGTTTCCTCACTAAATTTTACGGGGGAACTGCGACGTCCCATAATGCAACGCACGCGGTTACGCCGACGCCGACGGCGAAGACGACGCCGCTCAACCCGGAAACGGGCGACTAAGAGTTGCGCTCTAAAAAGAATGTTCCAAAGTGTTAAGGCTCCTAAAAATAACATAATAATGTCTCTGAGCTTTTAGAATTTCGTAAGATAAGGATACTATTTCAACTTTATAATTCATGAATTAAGTTTGGTGTCTAGCCGTATCGATACGTAAACCACTTTCCTTGGGCAGAACTAAGACCAAAGACACTATTTTTAATCATTTATAAACACAAGCTATGAATAGGCCGCCAAAAAACAGCATCCGTGTGAACGTGTTTTAAAATAGTGCTTAACAAACTTACAGTGCCACGTCTGGCAACGTATTAGAACAAACGTAACCGAGCAGTTTAATGAACAATGAAGATAAAACCAGGTACCTGGAGGACATGGTGGATTGGGAAACTCAGTCTCATCCTTTAAATTATCGGACGTAGGAGCACATTAAGTGGCACTGCTATAAACGGTTTAGTAGAAGCAAAAGCACCTTTGACATATTCATTGTTTAAATACATTTTGTACACGCGAGGAGTAAGTTTTCAACTGTGACCTTTGAAAACGCGTGTTACCAGGCTAAATGTGTATTGTTTCTTCTGCTCACCGTGTGTAATGTTATTCTTAGTATAACAATAAAAGCAGTGAAATCCTCCGCTCATGCACTTTTACGGGATACTAAGGAAGTCAATAAACGTTTTCTGTCTCCTGTCGTTCTCAATCACGTGGGTTCCGTATCTGGTGTTCTGTACGAAAAAATAATAAAATATTTCTACCTTAAATATGAGAGAAAATATAGGTGAGGCAAAACAAAAATATTAGACAATCACGCATTTTTCCTAAATACCTTCCCGCGGGGTGTTGAGGTCAAAACCATGGTTTCCTCCGTACCAGAATTGACGACATTCAAGACGGCTGCGCCCGCTCTCGTCGAGCGCTATCGCATGTATCATCCCAATGCTCTTAATGTTTGACTCGGGTTGAACTTTTCCTGATCTTCCAAGTTATACTAGCACGGATTATGCTAGCTATAGCGTCCCATACGTAAGGCTGTAAGCATTTATATTTGCCTTCCATTGTTTTATTTTATGTAACTACTTGGGGTTGAAAACAATATCTTGTTTCCACTGAATAATTTCCTAATTTTAAAGTACTCTTTCTAATTTATTCCCCTTCGGTGAGCTTTCATGATGTTTGAGAACGCTTAGTTACGAAGCGGACGGCAGACCGTACCTTTAGTCACCGAAGTTCACCCGTACACTTTACTGCGATATCAAAATGTTATGATAGAATGTGGTACATCAATTAGAGGCCAGCACCATGTCACTGCTTTGGATGAGCTCATAAATTGTCCATGCCAACCGTACGTAGGAAAAACAGCGAGTTCAAATTCAAGTGAAATCAGCATAGTGAGAATAACCGCCGAGACATAAGAATTTCAACAGCCCGTTATATGATTATTTCGTGTAATTTTCTTCGCTCATTACTGAGCAAGGTGGCTGATGATGATGTGCATCTCCACTAGCAGCAGTAGTGATCGTACATGTCGCCAAGGCAGTGCTCCAGATTCGATTTAAGGAAATGAAGTTTTAAAGGTTGTTGTGGGACCAAAAACACGAATGGATCTTTTGTATATGATTAACGTTCATGAATCATTCAAGACAGCACCTAGCGAAGAGAGAACATCATATGATCCTGGTAACTTCTGAAGGATTCCCAGATTTCAGTGTCTTTCAAAATGTAATGCCTGACAGTATCAGGACACGGTTGTAACAAGTACCGTCATGCAAACTGCCTCTGCAGGCCTGGAGCTGGTGGCGTTCCGAACTAAAGACGGTGTGGCCCACGTGATTGACGCCTACTGTCCCCACCTGGGGGCCCACCTGGGAGTCATGGGCCGCGTGTTCGGAGACTGCATCGAGTGTCCTTTCCACGGCTGGAGGTTCAGAGGAGAAGACGGGGCTTGCATGCATGTGCCCTACAGCGCTAAAGGTGCGTAGCGATTGGAAAAGTTTCCGATATCTATTAGATCGCAGCTCTTAGGCGCCCGTTTCCGGGCTGAGCGGCGTCGGCGTCGGCGTCGGCGTAACCGCGCGCGTTGCAATATGGGACATCTCCCAGCTAAAGTTAGTGGCGTAATTTTCCCCATAAATTTGTCGGGAAATGTTTCGCTAAATTTTTTCGCTACATTTAGCGGGTTAAGTTTCCCCACTAAATTTTGCGGTGGAGAAGGAGGAGGAGGATGAGGGGAGAGGAGGAGGTGGAGAGGAGGAGGAGGAGGAGGAGGGGAGGGTACGGAGGATGAGGAGGTTTGGGGTTGCCCTCCCCTCCGTATCCTCCCCTCCATACCCTCCCCCCCCCTCCTCCTCAAGAGCTGCGTTCTAGTTTCACATTACAGAGATTTGTAAACCTCTCATTTTTTAATGATTTTTTCACCTATAATATTTTTTATATTATATATGAGGACATGCATAACTCCTCCACCGGCTTGCTCAGTATGAGATCAGGCGGTCTTATTTAACACAGTCTCAAATAAAAATAGTGCCAAAGATGGAGCACGGGAGCGCGCGAGACATGATCTATAGCAGCAACATCCTTGAGAGATAGCTTTTGCATTCACGGTGCTAGCTTTCACACTGCATTAAATAAGACACCATTCATTTGGGTTCTAAAGGAGCCAGACAAATATATTTTCCGTGTGGTGCCCTGGCTGTCGTTTGGACGTGTGTCACAGCATTGTTCTAATTTTGTGGGGAATAACGGTTCTTTGACCAATGAGTAGAATTCAATTACTTTTGGAGGGTGGTATTCTAAATATACTGCACACTCAAACGTCTTTTTATCGTATAAGATACGTGTTCTTGGGTATGCTAAAATAGTTTTCTTTTGACCACCAAAAGCCACTCAATCACAAAAATATCCTGTTAGGTACTAAGTACGTACTCAAAATTAACATTGCATGTACACTGTGCCGTACTGTGTGAACATGGCATCAATGGTATTTTGGCGTTCGTTTAGGTAAGGTAGGGAAAAAAATAACATCTTCGTTGCTAATTTGGGCAGAGGATGCGGAAGTTTCAACACAATAGTAATTTCGGGTTGATATTTGTAATTCTAAAGTAATAAATAAATCTTAGCGATTGCTTGTAGAGTGTGGGGCGGTAAGGACCAACACATTCGGCATGCCCTGGATTGTTCTAATTTATAACGTATATACTTCAAACAGGCCACTCGAATGTAGTTTCGCAAGAAGTTTTGTAAATTTTCTTAGACGGCAGACGTGCATATTTTATGCCCTATATTGGATGTTCGTTGTATGAACACTGGTTTGTGAGCTTGCTCCTAGCTGGTCATTGTTTATATTTTGCGTTAAAAGCATTAATTATCGCGATTATCTTGCTCGTCGCCAGGCTCTACTGTGCTTTTGCGTTCAGCCAGCCGCCCGGGAGCGAGCTCATAAACCAGTGTGGAGACAACAAACAGGCTGCTATAGGACCTAGAAAAATACGCGGCCTCCGATTTTTCTTCATTTTTAATATTTCACTACCTCCGACTTGTGCTCTCAAAAATAGACATAAAACGGGTTTCGAAACTGCGCTCGCGTGCCTCATTTCAGGTATGTACGCTTGGAATTCGAATTATTCAAGGCGTGCCAAATGTGTTGGTTCTTACGGCCGCACACTGTGTTGTGGGTCAGAGTGTTAGCGCGAACACGACACCGGCAATTCTTGTAATTTTCTCGGAGAGTAGGTTAACGGACCCCAGATGTCTACCGTTAAACTTCATTCACCCTTAAGCTGAGACTGCAGTCAATGCAACAAGCACGAGAGTATGAGGTCGCCGCTTTAAAGGGTTCTTCCAGAAAGCGAGAATTCGCGCTCAGTTTAAGGGTGAACAGAGAATTGCTGAACACTAGTTATTTTCTTAACAAGCTTTCGATCTTGATAGAAAATCAAGAATACCCTGCAAGTATTTGTGCGAGCTAATTGTATCGCTGTCTGTATACACTATAACCAGCCTTCTGTGTTTTTGGTGTCTATTTTTCGTCAAATTCGGATAATATTTCTGGGAGTTTATTTCTTTTTTCTCAAATTTGAAGTTTAATTTTGCAGTGTTGCCATTGGCAATACTAACCTGTCTCACAGCAATATTTGCAAGCAGTTGTTGCTTTAATACACGTTGATACCTTTAAATCACTAAACTCTTGGAGGTAGGCGCTGTAGAGCTCGTATTTCATCCCATTTAATTCAATCAACTCACCCCGCGTTGAGCGGGGCGAATGGCTAAATGAATGTAGAGCGTCAACAACACTTCCTTCCCTACCGCACCCTCCCCCTCCTTTCTCTTTTACTATTTATGAAATTTTTATGCTTCGTAGCTTGCACTGTGAGAAAAACACAAATCGTCCTTCCTTTGAAAAGTACTAATCTTGTAGTCCAAAACTAGAATCCGGAACAATGGTTTCTATACAGACCCAGAAGTACAATGAACTGTTGTCCTGAATGAACCTTGACGAGATAAACGGTAAGGCTGTATGACTCTTCGTCGCAAGACAATTCTTAGCAGGTCAATTGGTAGCAGGGCAGTTCGTCAGATAGGGTATTTCGTCATATGGCAATTCGTCGCGGTGCCTGTTTTCAGACTATTTAAATAACTTTGGTTTTACGTGATTCTTCTATTTCCGGGAATTCTGCTCCCAAGTGAAAAATCCCGGGTAAGGCCCTACAGACACAAATGTTTGGAGTTTCTTATCATAGCTGGTTGAATCGCTGTTATTTTTGCAATAGACGCTACCTGGTTTCTCGGGGCTCCAACACAATCTGAGTACAAGTCATCCCGGTAACTAATCGGAAGACACCGGCAAATGTGCAAGTTTGTCAAAACGAATTTATTTAGAAATGGCCATTCTACCCTATGAATACATCTACTCACAGTGAAATGTTTTGGTTGCACGTCAGTTTTGCAACACCGGATATCTGGATTCTCTTGGAGTTACTCGAGAAAAAGCAGGTACTAGCCGAAATGAAGCTACGCCAAGCCGCAAGCGTAGTCCTCTCGACAGGACTGTCGAGGAAACTGGGCAAGCGCCTTCAAGTCATTCTTCAAAGCTACGAGGGAACCGACAGCAGAGATATCCTCGAGGCGTGCGGCCGAAACATTTCACTATAATAAGATGCATTTAAAAAGTAGAGTGATCATTTCTAAATTAATTATTTTTGACAAACTTGCATATATGCCGCTGTCTTCCGATGGTAACCGAGACGACTAGTGCCCGGATTGTGTTAAAGTCCGGAAAACCAGATAGCTTCTTTTGCGAAAGTAACATCGATTCTTATAAGAGAGCTTACACATTGATGTCAATACAACCTCACCCGAATTTTTTTTTAAATTTTTGAGGAATATGTTTGGCACCAGAGAAATCACACGGAGAAACGAAGTTCACTAATGTCTGACGAATTGTCACCACGACGAATTGCCCTGTGACGAAATGCTCTATGTGACGAAACGCCCTGCTAACCAATTGACCTGCTTCGAATTGTCTTTCGACGAACGGCCGTTGCCCGATTGGTAGGACCCATTCTCTCGATGATCCGATATTTGAAAGGAACCTTTGGCGGCATTTTGTCACGACTATTGATCCTGAGCGTTGACCAAGCTTACTTGTATAATATCAACTTCATTCTTTTTTTTCTATTTTTTCGCATTAGGGCATTAAAATGTGGAGTTTATTGATAAATTCAAATCTTTAATATTACTGGGGGTGTTTTTGGAAGGTTTTCGAATTTTGTTTTTTAGGTTTTCGAGAACACGGAATTTTAACCATAATCTGGGCATGGTAAAAACCAGAACTACAAATTGTGACCTCAACGCTGCTTGTCCTATTTGTGCATAGCCATCTTCTATCGCCTTGATGCGACGAATATAAGGGAAGCAGAAGTAATCAACAAGATATATTTTACTTTTTATACTTTTTTGCTTCAAATGCAGTCCCAGAGTTTGTGAAAGTCAAGACCTGGGAGACGCGGGAAGTTCTGGGCTCGCTTTTCATGTGGTACCACGCCGACGACGGGCCACCGTCCTGGCAAGTTGAGGATGTCCGCGAAGTCTCCAACGGACATTGGAAACTCGGGATGCGTTACGAGAGCATCCTCAGCGTCCATATCAGAGACCTGGGCGAAAACGAAGCAGACTTGACCCACTTCGGAGCCTTGCACAAACCGAACCCCTTGATGTCCCCCGAGGAGTTTTCCGTGAGCGCCGGAGACACCTTCTGGGGCCGAATGTTGGCCTACGACTGGACGGCTGATTGGCACGTGGAGGCGCACACGTCCGTCGTGGACGTCGACGCCAACCTCAGTGTGTTCGGCAAGATCTACCCCATCTTGAACCACAAGGCGCGCGTCACTCTTCACGGCCCCGGATGCATGATCGTGCAGGTGTCGTGCAAGCTCGGAGATATTCGGATGGTGGTGACGATCACGCCTGAAGGACCGTTCCAAAACCGAGTGGTACACAAGATATACTTCGAACCACGTGCACTTATGATCTTCCGCTTCATTGTCAGCAAAGTTTATTTATCGGCGGTAAGTGAACATATTGAATGAGGATTTTTATTTTTTAACGCGCTGTTTTCACCATCGGGGGGTGAAGAGGGCGTGGTCAGCGTGGCATAAAGGAGAGTGGAAAAACCGTCTTTTTATTACTTATAAAATAACCTGCAAGAAAATTCACATTACGACAAGTAATGATCATCACTTTTAACATTGCCGTATCTCTCAAGTTTGCACGGATGCCTAAAGGTGGAAATCGCGGATGCCATTAGTCAGATTTTAAGGTGTTTGTTGCACATTTATGTGTTTGTAAAAGCGCAATTTAATGTTTGTACTCTAACGAACACGAAGCAATGCGCGATTCCGGATAGTTTTATATCCCTGTCTGAATTCCGACATTGGAGGGGTAGCATCTGACTTCCTTTGTTACGCGTATCTTTTTGGTGTCTATTTGTTGCATGTTAAACATTTCATCCCGTTCTGAGCGCAAATCTTACTTTTTTTCGGCTTCATGAGCATACGACTGGAGCTGCAAAAGCAAAATCGAACAAACGTAGCTCGAGAGAAAGAACCAACTTTGAGCCCCGTGTCACAAAAGAGATGTTAGCCCCGTCTTCAGAGCAGATCAGAATAAAGGCTGAACTTCAGGGAGCGAATATGCGGCGAATAACCGAAGAGCTCCACCCGGCGGCGTACGCTCTTGCCGCGGCGTCAAAAAACTGGCTGTTCGTCGCCTATCTAGCGGAGCTAGATATTGCCGCGCGCAGGGCCGAGCAAGAAAAGCCCGTTCACGAACTTCTATGAGATTCGTGTTTATTCTTATTCGGAACGTAACTTTTCTCATTTCGTACTTCTCACGAAAGTGCCCTTTCATTCTCACCCCAAACGCTGGGCGCTCGAACCCTCTGGGCCGAATTTTCGAGACGCTGACTCACACTCGATAAGGAGCTGCGCGTGACGTTGTCGAGTCAGTCTCGCTCTCGCTTGCTGTTACGCCGACATATCGCCGGCCGCTTTTCTGCTGTCTCAACTCTGTTCTCTATTTGTTTTATGGCACAAGTTTGCCGAATAATCCTTTATTTTCAGCGCACATTTTTCGAACCCTTTTTCATCCGTAACAATATTTTTGACAGGGGAACGCTGCTATCGGAAGTGGCCGACGCACGGTGAAGGACGCGGGCCAATCAGGACGCAGGACGCGGTTTGGCTTCAGCCTGGCTCCGATGCACAGTGTTACAGACCAAGCAGTGCTCCGCGCCGCATCTGAACAATCTACTTCCCAACAAACACTTGAAGGCTTATTAACACTCAAAAGTACCATCGGGCTTAAATGAAATGTGAACATTGACGGAACTTCGAGCCCTCTATCGGCGCAGCTTCCAAGCTTGAGTTGTGCTTGGCGAGGTTCAAACACATTGGAGTAAGACGCACAACCTTGCAGCGCCCTTCTCTGATGTTTTTGAATCCCGCCCAGCACAACCCAAGCTTGGAAGCTGCGCCAGTAGTGGGATCGAAGTTCCTTCACTGTTTCCATTTCATTCGGACCCGATGGTACATCATTATAGATTACTTGCTCGTTTCGTCAAAATTGTTTCGCGCCTTTTACGACTATGACGTGTGTAAACAAGTTTTATAAGAGGTTGGTTTCAGTGGATATTCACTTTCCCCCTTTGCAACACTAACAGTCGTGTTGTTTGCGTCGGCGGCGTTCGCAGCTTGTTCGTCTCATGGAGTTCAGTAGTCAACAAATACGCGGCGGCGCGTCGTTGTAGATTTTTGCCGAGTGAATTTAGCTGTGAAAGTTCGCTCCATGAAGTCCAGCCTTAACAGATTCTAAGCGTTAGCGCGGCTCCCCAGCCTATTGTTTCTGTTCCTTTGGGGATAAAAACTATATTACACTACGTATATCTGCAAACCTAGACACAATACCATAAGCAAAAGGTATACATTTTAATTGAGTCATACCAACCACGCTAAAAAATGCAAACCTACCACACAAAGTGTGCTACGTTACATTGCTTGCAATGGGTTCTTTGCCTTCAGTGGAATTGATATCGAAAACGTGTGTGAGGAGATGTGTGCTTTGGTAAAATGATTGTGGAAGATGTTGCATGTGTTAAAGAAGAACACAAAGACTCGATTTAATTTTTAACTGAAATGTTTCTTCAGAACTCGTGACCGCGCCTGCGGTAGAAGAAACTAAACTACGTACGCGAGCTATTCTGTAAAAGAACGGAGAGTACAAGGAAACGGAACCTGGGCGGCGGCAGTCGGGAGACGAGGGAGCGCGTCCGCACAGCGCGACCACGTGGGTTTCTCGCAGTGGCGGAGGCCGGAGGGTTGGGGCGTTGAGGGCGGAGGTTGAGGGGGGGAAAGGAAGGGAGAATTCTCCCCCCGAGAAAGGATACGGGCGACCTACAGCGGGGAGGGGAGGGGAGAGCAAGGCAGTGCCTGGCCGTGTGTGAGGAACAAGAGATAGACGGATAGCAGTGCCTCTTCTGTAGAGTCGGGTTTTCGCGTTCGTACATTAGCGTTTTTGCCGGGAAAGGGCGCTAACAGCTACCGCTGTAAAGCACCAGTAATTCCGAAATCTAGAAAACTGAGAGGAGTTCTTATGTAAATGCTCGACGTTATTATACTTATTCGAATAGAGCATGACACCGTTAACTTAAGGAAATGGTGATGTACAACTCAAACTCCTCGAATACAAATGCGAGCTACAAAGGTACTTGTGTAATCGAAGGTGCTCATTCGGGGTATTAACCTAAAAGATAAAATTCGACATCCGCCAATACCCTTTTGAATTAAGAGGAAAGAAAGGGCGAATGTCGTGCACGCGCTAAGAGTGTTGCACTAACAGTGTTCGGTCGAGATGACACTCCCTTTGTCCTCCCTAGTTTCGAAGAGACATCCTGGCCTGGAACCACAAGACTATGCATCAGCATCCGCCACTGCAGAAGAACGAAAAGACCGTCGCGCAATTTCGCAAGTGGTACGACCAGTTCTACAGCGAAAGCAGTCCCACCTGGCAGGAAGTGCGGGATCGCACCATGCAGTGGTGAAGACACCAAGTTTACAACCTGGAGGATAATAAAACATTCCAATCTTCATCTTGCGATTTTTGCTGTACCTTTATGCAACTAAGGGTAATAAAGAGGTCGCGTTTTGCTTCCTGGTTTGTTAGAACCAGTCTTGGGTAAGTTACTTTTAAAAAGTAACTCATTACAGTTACAGATACTTTCAGAAAAAAGTGGCGAAGTTACCGCAACAAAATAGTAACTCGTTACAGTTACAGTTAATTTTAAAAAGTAACGACGTCACTTTCCAGTTACTTTTCTATAACACAAAAAATTTGGAAAAACTAGGAAACGCCCCTCACCAAGTTTTATTCAATGAAATTGGAAAGTGCACTTTTTACTTCATATTGTAACTTAGAAGCAGTTGCTGCTCAAAATAAGTGTCAGGAAGTTTCCCTCGTTTGATGGCGAACGCGTCCCTGCCCTTACTGAACAGGCGCTCAACTGGCGCGCTGGAAGGAATTGCACGGGGGCAAGCGCGGACCCAATTCAAATGCACTATCCTTGGTAGCGCTAGCACATTGCTGGCTCGTTGACGGTTGCGCTGGGCTCATAGAGTTGTTGGACATATTTCAGTTCGTACCCGGCTAGCCAGAAAAAAAAACCCGCGCAAACAGCAGTAAATTTTGCCTCGACTGTTGACACCACGCCGGAGTAGTGGTGCAAATTAAAATACAAAACATGCGCATTGCGTAGTAGTGGCGCTGATCAAAATAAAAAAAAAACATGCACAGTTCCCTTCGCGTGTATTGTTTAATCACTTTTGATTCACCCGATTAAAAAACGTTTGCGCAGAAAAAAGATAAACCGGCCGCAACATAGATAGTGCTTCAAGATACTAAGATGAAAGTGTCCAGTCACAAAGTACTAGCGCGTGCGTGACGATAACTAGATTTGTTTTATCAAATCTACACGTGGCTATATGCAGGTCGTGACTCGCGAAAAAGAACGTATTCACAAGTTTGTGCAAGGCAAAACTTGACACTCAAAATGTCGGAAAACACAACTCGGAAAGTGCAAGGACTAGCTAGATTGTACTTGTTCAATGATATATTACTCATAAGAAAACTGGAGAGTAACTTCAAAAGTAGCGTCGTTACTTTCATCGTTAACTGAGAAGAAGTAATAGAACTGCAGTTACAAGTTATATTTTCAAAAAGTAACTCGTTACAGTTACAAGTTACCAAAAAAATGAAAGCCGTTTACAACTCCCTGTAACGCCGAATTGGAGCGCAGCTCTTGAAGAGGAGGAGGGAAGGGTACTGAGGGGAGGGTATACCCCTTCTCCCTTCTCCTGCCTTGTGATCCTGCCTGCTACTCATCCTCCTCTCTTCCCCTCATGCTCCTCCTCCACCCCCTCCTTCTCCTTCACCTCCTCCTCATCCTTCCTTCTCCTCGTCCCCTCACGGGGGTCACGTGACCTCGGGGGGGGGGGGGGGGTCACGTGACCTGAAGGGTCACGTGACCAGGGGCGGTCACGTGACCTGGGGGGTCACGTGACCGCCCCAGGTTGCCCCAGGTTGCCCCAGGTTGCCCTAGGTTGCCCCAGGTTGCATGCAACGCGCGGTTACGCCGACGGCGACGACGGCGACGCCGACGCCGACGCCGCTCTAGCCGGAAACGGGCGCCTAAGAGCTGCACTCTAAAAGTAACAAAGTTACAGTAACGCGTTACTACCCAAGACTGGCTAGAACGCTGCTTTGCTTACCTGAAGGTAAGCATTTTCATGGTTCCGAATAGACGCTCACTAGATTGAGCGTTATCCCTAAGCCTGCTATTGCACAGTCTGCCGGTGGCGTACAAATTAACATGTAAAATTTTCCTTACGATGACGTGTCATCACATGCCTGGCGTGCACGATTGAGAGCGGAGGTGACATAAACAAAAATGTCAGGTTGACGTTTGCCTGACTTCCAGTTATGGCTGCTGTTGGCATGTTCGAAAGAGGAATAAAACTCTCATTATAAAGGGCTCTGCCAAAAAGGTTGTCCGTGCCGCCAAAGACTAAAGTCACCAGATCGTAGCAAAGTAGCGCCATTGCCTTCCCGGTCTGCTAGCCGGACACACACTAATATCAACATAGGGACGACAAAACCTATCAAGGTGATTGACGAACGGTCTCGGTTGCCATCGCGATCGCCATTGTGAACCATTCAAATCTTCGGAGCTTCCAAAGGGTAATTCCAACCAGTCACATCATGATCGCTATGGAGCATCATTGTACAGAAAGCGTTCCTCGGCCAATATAAGCGGCTTTTGCACTATGCATGCAATAAATTTATCACTCATGCTTATCTCCCAGATCTCTTACAATATTGTTGCCTTTCTTGCGTGTTTCAAGACAGTACAATGGTTTTTCGATGCCTGCAAGCACTGACGTTGCATGTGATGTCAATACGAAGACGAACGTCATCACATCATACGGGAATCGGCCGGGTCACCAGACCAATTCCCGTCCTCTTGCGCGACATTTGACAATGCCTTGGTGCCCTATGTGCAAGGAAGTCATCAACTCCCGTCTACGTTTTGAAGGGTCACTAGACGTAAATGGGTCACTAGACGACACCCATTTACTAGCACACCATCATGACTCGACAGGTTTGCTTTCTCTGATCATTATGGTTTTAACCAAGCGCTTAGGCTCTGGAAGTGTCGGCAGCCCCCATGACTATACAACAGAAGCTGTTGGCATGAGCTGTCTTGTAGTTGCGCAGCCCTTATTTTCTCCAGGTGTGTCTGAAGTTCGACTTGGCTCATACAATCTCTCACAAAGCTTGATATGTCGTCGAGCAATAATTCGCCCAAAACAGACTCTGTTTCCACACGGGGTGCCCGAGAAAGAGTATCTGCCATGACGAGCTGTTTTACAGGGACGTAACCGATCGAGAAAGATAATCGCATAAGCCTCATACGGAACCTCCGAACTCTCGGTGGAAGCACGTCGATTTGCGTGTTTCCAAACAACGTGATAAGTGGCTTATGATCGCTTTCAAATTTAAAGTCTAGTTCCTTTCCAGTACCGCCCTAATCTTTCAGCCGCCCACGTCAGCGCTAGTGCTTTCTTTTTTATCGGCGCATAGCGCTGTTCTACTTGCGTTAACGAACGAGAAAGAAAAAGAAAGAAACCTTTGTCCGTCTGACTGTGCTTGCATCAAAACAGCCCCTAGCCCGAATGACGACGCATCTGCTAACACGATAGCGGGAAGTTTTGGATTGAATTTCGCGACACTCTTTGCAGAAGAGACGAGTTCCTTTAAGGAATCAAACGCGTGTTGTTGTGCCGAGACCTATCACCACTCCCTGTCCCGTAACAGTAACTCGCGTAGCGGTGCAGATACTTCGGCGAGGTTTGACACGATCCTTGCCAAGTAATTGATCATTTTCAGGAACCTACACATATCTGGGACGTTTAATGGTGTAGCAATTTCTTTGATAGTCTCTACCTTTTTAGGGTCTGGTTTAATACCCGTTGCATGAACCACATATCCCGACAACGACACTTGCGAACACCTAATGCACGTTTGGCCTGATTAAGCGAAGCAACGACAGCAACCAGTCTTTCGAGAACCGCGCACAACCTTTCATTATGTTTAGCCTGTGTGGCTCTTAAAACTAAGATGTCATTCATTATGTTTGCTACTCCTGGCAGACGGTGCTTCCACCAGTTGTTTCTGAAAATACTCTGGGGCTCAGCTACTTCCGAACAGTAGCCGCCGGAAACAGTAGCGGTTGAACGGAGGGATTAAAGTTGTTCGCGGCTGACGTTCTTCTTCCAACTTCACTTGGTGGAAGCCCGAGTTAGCGTCAAGTTGCGAAAAATTGGAAGCGCTCTCCAGTTTAACTGGAGTATTGTCTAATGTTGGCAGGACAGAAAATTTGCGCAAGACCATTTGTTCAACTGCGTTAGGTCTACGTATAGGGGAACTTCGCCCGAGGGTTTAGGTACGGGCGCAATGCCTGCACACTATTCAGTTGGGCCATCTACCTCCTTGATCACCCCAATGGCTTTCATCTTTACCAGCTTTGTCTTAACTTCATCCTTAAGGGAAATGGGAACTCTGTGTGGAGTAAAAATGCCGAAAGGTACCACGTAGGCCTTCAACCGAGTTGTGTATTCGCCAGAGGTTGTGCCCAAACTAGAGAAAGGCTGGGGGAACAGGTTCTTATAACTTTTAATTCTCAGAGCATCACTAAATTTCACCACACCCAGAGCCTCTGTAACTGCAAGCCCTAGCAACACCGCTTGGGCTGAATCTACGACATACAGAGTTTGGCGCGTAGTATAGTGTCCGCCTGCAAACAAATGATGACACTTAACTCTGGACAGCTACCGCCATCTATGAGCGGCGGCGGCAACCTCTCCAGCCTTTTCACCCTGGCGGCCGACCATTGCTTCATTCCAGACATGTACGTAACGCACTACAAGTAACGAGTTACTTCTACCTGGTTACTATTTTCGAAAAAAAGTAACGTATTTAGTTACTTTTTAGAAAAGGAACGAGTAACGTACTTAGTTACTTTTAAGGCCACGTAACGAGTAACGCTATTTCGTTACTTTTGATGAGTGACGTGTACAACACCATTTAAACAGCCTCGTTTTAATTCTAACCTGAGTATGCGTCTATTGCGACCAAAAAAAAAACAACTAAGCAGTACGACAGTACAGCAACGTATATCGCTGAACACGTCAGTCGAACAGTTCGACTGACGTCTCCAGCGATAAACGTTGCTGTACAGTACACTACAGCTGGAAATGTCCTTCACCCAGCGAACACAATGTGGTTCGTTGGTTGAACCTTCTAGAACCGAGTACGGACCGAGTGTAAAGCCGGAGGTTGCGAACACGGGAAGGCACGGAACCCATTACCCGCTGTCCTCAATGAAGGCGCAGTTCCCGACGATTCACCAGGTCTTCCTGAAGCACAATACTGCCGTTCCTTCAAGAGCGCCGGTATAAAACGACTCTTCAGCTTCATCGGAGATGTATTTTTAAGGAAGCGGGGAAACATAACTGATAAAAACCTCGAAAGGCAGCTACTGCTTGTGCAAAGACTACTAAAAATTACACCATCTTCCCGAGGGGAACCATGGGGTGATGCGGAGCATAGTGTTGGTTCCGAGGAAAGAGTCAGTTGCGTGCTGACGTCGAGAGATGGCGCCACCGACTGCCCTAGCGTTACCCCCTACGCGAGCCTTCGTCGCGGCTCGCGGCAGAGAAACTTGGAACGCTCGCCGCTCGCCGTTTATTTTTTTTTCACACTTGAAGGAGAGGAGACTAGAGGAGGAGAGTTGCGCGTGCGCGCGCGGTGTGAGGAGAAGCGAACGCACGCGCAGTGCACGCAGCTGGTAGAGAGAGAGAGCGAAGAGAGTAACGCGCAGCTGTTGGAGAGAGGGAGGGAGGAGAGTTGCGCGTGCGTAGTTCGAGTGCCGACTACAACGCCGACGCCGCGGGACATAGACCCGAGCAAGAGATGCGCCGCATCTAAAAGAAAACAATAAGCGATGAAACAAAAACAGTTGTCTATTCGGTCGTCAAAGTAACGTGAAAAGTAACTCGTTACTTTTGAGGTAACTCAAGCGTTCCTTTTGAGAATCGGTAACGAGCAGGGTTGTAAAGTACCTAGGTACAAGTAGCTGGAAATCAGTATCTAGGTACTTTTGTTGTACGTGAGGTACAAACCTAGGAACTTTCATTTCTCGATATCTGTATCTGTATCTTAAGTACATTTTCCAGTAACTTGTAATTGAGTGAAGTTACTTTTTACAGGTACTTTTCTATTCGCTTCGTCAAAATGGTAGAAACTATAAATCTGAAAGTTTTAACACACTATTATGTGCCGTGATTAACGGTGAATTGGGTATGACCTGGAAGGCACCAACTTGATCGAACGACGTTTTAGCGAACGAAGCCCCGCCCATAATAGGGAGTTTTCGTAGACCGCACTTCCCCTCCGCTAAGCCCTCCGCAACGACGAAGCCGCTACTGCGCCTGCGCGCCCATGGCCTTGACTGTAGAGTTCCGGGTATCGTAGCGGGTTGCGGAAAGCGTTGCGGGACTGCCAAAACGACTTACGAAAACTCCCTAATGCTTCATCGAACGAAACTTTAGCGAATGGCTGTGTTCATTTGAGCGAACGGGGGATTAGCGATGCCGTTCTAGCGACACCAATTTATCGAATCGCTTCGGAACTCCGTTTGGGGAAAGTAGCGACCTGCTTCCTTCATCTGAAACCAAAACCGAAAAAGATAACGTGTCCTAGAATGCTCATGTCAATGCGGGTTTTCTTATTTCTCACATTCACACCAATAAAGCATCTTTATCGAACTCGTTTTTGTGTGCATCCTTAGTATAAAAAGCTTTACTTCCAATATATTGTGACAAATTTGGGGAAAATAAATAAAGAAAGTATCTTTGAAGTAACCTAGATACGTACCTCGGTACCTTTTCGTGTGAGTAACCGTAACTGTATCTTAGGTACATTTTTGAAGTAACTTTTACAACCCTGGTAACGAGTAACGCATTTGGTTGCTTTTTGAGCTAGTAACGAGTAACGGTATTTAGTTACTTTTTTAAGTAACGTGCATGTCTGCTTCATTTCCACCATAGTAAAGCTTCGCTGGTCTTCCTTCTTCACCAGAGTGGAAAGGCTGAAAGTTTTTTTCTGGTTTAAATATAATTGAAACTCCTATATTTGCGAATATTTATTTTTTATTCTTCCTGTTTTCTTGATGTAGATGGAATCGCGCGAGTTCAATTGTGATTAAAAGAAAAGAAGCCTAGTACCACTTTTTGTCGCGGAGGGCCCTGTTGCTGTGGCGGTAACGAGGCCCCGGTGGCCTCGACAATGAAGTGTTATCACGTGCCTTGCTACGGCGCCCTTATTGGGTCGGGTTGGGGAGGGGGGGGGGGGCGAAGCCTCCACAGTTCGCCAAGTTACCGTGAAACGGAGTATAGACAGGATGATACTGTCAGGATGACACAACTCTACCAAAAATTTATTTATTTGATAACTATGTTACGATCCGATACTTGACCTCAAGGCATGTCCGGAAGTACGATGGGTGAGATAAGACATACGATGAGTATGGCATACAGGTCTGCAGAAGTACGGGTCAGCCCGCGGGCTGGGCTCGGACTTCATGGTTGCAGTGATCATGAAGGGCCCTGGCCGGGCACGGGTCTTGCGTTCAACTCTGCGAGGCGGGAGAAAACAAACCAACCCGTTCATGATTTTTTATTTTGTTTTTAGCACAAACGTTTTTGACATTTGTTTGGGGGGTTGGAAGAGAAACCACAGCGGGGGAGACCTATACATGCTGAAAGTATGTGTCAGTGTTTTTACGGTTCGGACTGTGTGCACCGACTGCTCTTCCAGAGCCCCCTGCAGCAGTGCGGCGTTCATTTTCGTCGCCGGCGGCGCCACCGTCGTACAGTCGTTTCCCACATCAAGCACGCATACATACGTGCCTACATCTTGCGCACCCTCGCAGACGTAAACCATTTCTGTGTACGTGCGAGGGCGTGCACGCACAATATAAATGAAGAGAACCCGTAGTTTCTCGGGGGTTCATAACCAATTTCTCGTAGACCACTGGAAGAGGGAACGGTATACTGTTTATTACATTTTTTTTTCGGTTGTGCACAGTGGGAGTGGATAATTTATAACTTTGTTCCTTTTTGTTCGAACCTGCCGAGACCCTTCCTTGTCTTTTCAATGTTTGCACAAAATTTTGTGTGCTGTTGCTTGCCTCTTTTTTGTTCTTGTTGATACACGCGTTTGGTCGCAAGAAGAGTCGATGGAGATGATCTAACTTTTTTTTCACGCGATTGCTAGGCCTGCAGAATATTCCGAATAATAATCGCAACACAAAAAAAAATAAAAAATAAATCTTATTGCATTGATTATCCCATACCGTACATAGTAAAAAATATTTCAAAAAAAAAAAGATGAATTGCTTGGCAGCTCTATTAATAGGCATTCTTCGTTAAAATAATGTACCATCGTTTTCTGAAAATATGTGGAAAGAGGCACCAACATGACGCTTTATGTTGTTGTTGTTTTTTTTTGTTTTTTTTTCTTCACGAGAACATTCGCGAAAATGACATTTCACTTGAATGACGAGCTTCCTGGGAATAACGGCTTGCGTGAAGAAAGCCAAAAACTATTTTCAAAGAAAGCGGGCCATTCCGTTATAATCCTAAGAATAGCCGTTCCTATTATCTTTGGAAGAGCGCGGTAACCAAAAATATTATTCACCGCGGAAGAAACTTTGAAACAGTTCAACGCAAGAAAGTGTTCTACTTCACAAACACCAAACATGCAAACTGTGTTAGGAGACTGATATGCCTTTAAACATACTCGGTGCTCTAACAAATATTAAATTTTCAAAGCTGAGAAATGCCTAGGATTCCCAAGTTCCAAAGAGTCCTCGGCACACAAAAACATTTATGGTTGCAGTGCCCTGCCAAAAGAATATGTCGAGGCACTTCTTTGCTAGTGCAATTTCTGAAAATAGTAAACTTTACATACTGTCAGTTTTTTGTCGAGACATAGTCTCAAAGTAACTGGTGTTTTGCTTCTCAGGACGTTTCAGTTAATAAAGCTCCTGTGCAACAATAGTCCCTAATGCACCCTCAGTGTCCTTGATAAAGCAAAACAAATCTGGCTCAAAGCACGGGAAAAAAGCATTGAACAAAGCTCCTGCACACATCAGTCTGAGAGCAATCTTCACGCAACACGTAAAACTGATCATGTTAAGTACTGTGCAACAATTGGCTGTTCACAATTTTTTTCGTGCACTTTTAGGCAGCCCACAGGTTTGGGTTCAAAAATGGAGATACCATAGCACAGAAGCTTTAGAATAAGTAAGATAGTATGCAGCAAAGCAGCAGCCACTTAGAGATTTTCCCATAGAATGCACCTGCGGGCACACCTATAGGCACCTCATGGAGCAGACTGGTCTGGCAGTTTTCCAGAGCCCCACATGACCTTGGCTGGACGCATTAGCATCCTATAAGCTGTACATTCTCACAACATGAATGCCCATAAAGAACTGTTTACACTGAAGTCTTCACACAAGCCTAACAGATCTTACGAACACACGGAGTTCATCTTACGACATCACGGCATTCAGTATAAGTTGTGAAATACTGTGAACAATTATTTTTAGTAAGGTATATTGATATCAACCTCTGGCTCTGTAGTTTGTTTTTCATTTAGCAAGATTAGACGATGAGCAAAACAATATTAAATTGATGGCAACTCTTTAATACAAATACAAATATGTCGGCAGCTCTTCGTTTGGCACCATGGGACTATCCAGTTGTTGCCTGCATATACAAGAGAAAGATGCATGTATAACCAAAGGTCCTTGCGAGTGTGCTTAAATGTGCAACAGAAATCTACATATACACACGATGTGAGGGAAAGCCACTAAGTCACAAAAGGTGATTTTCAGAAAATGGTGCGGGATACCAATTCAAATCTTGTTATTTCTCGACATATCCTTCCCGACATTGACACTATTATCCCATATCTTTACCAGTGCCAAAATAGATCCTGCGTAGAACTCTGTGGGCTGCTGTCTTAGTCTCGTGCATACCTTAAATCTTTATCTGTCTGGATACATTTTCCACCAAGGTGAGTCTTTAGCGGACCAAAGAAGTGATAGCCGCTTGGGGCCAAGTCATGTCTATAAGGTGAATGTTCAAGAAGTTACCGCAAGAAGAGTAGCACACCTGATCCAGTGTGGGACTTGATCCTGGAGCCTGGCGACCCGTCATCCGCACCTCCGAAGCCAGAGATCGCACGTACACCTCCGAGGCCGGAGACATCACGTACGCCTCCGAGCCCGGAGCCCGCGCGTAGTGAATCACACCAACGCACACACCGAGCTGGACGAAGCAACAAGGATGGAAGGACGTTAATGTAAACAAGAATTCGGACGCAAAACAAAAGTGATGAAGTGCGTGCGCTGATCGAAGATTTCAGAGAGATCTCCTCCGATGTTTCGGGCTGCGGTTGAAAAAGAATGTCTCGCGTTGGTATGGGCCGTCGCCAGATTCAAGGTGTTTCTGTACGGGAGACCTTTCAAGGTACAGACCGAGCATCAGCGGCTAGAGCTTTTGAACAGAGACAAACACACTAACAGCAGAATTATGAGATGGAGCATGGCATTACAGGATCAGAGTTTTCATGTTGAATACATTCAGGGAAGACACAACGTAGAAGCGGACTTCATGAGTTCAGTATAAAGAGCCAACTGACGGGCGATTTGATTTCTAAATAGTGTAATCTTTTGTTTTCCAGGGAGGTAGAGACTCTGCTCTACAAATATCGAAACAAAGTTCAAAGTGAGGAAACGGTGCCGCTGAAGAGCAGCGTGAACTTTAGAGAACTTTAGATAATAACAAAATGAATTCCAAGCGCGAAGGGACGGACTGAGACGTCGAGCAGAACGTTCTCTGTTTCTGAGGGAAACTTTATGTTCTGGAAGTGTTTTGAACAGGGTGACACGGCTGTAAATATTATCAGAACTCTTGTATTTTATTTCATTGTGCTTTTTGTGTCCAAATGTGCGTGTGTGAGTGTGGCTGTGGTACTCGTCGATGGCAAGGTTTGCTCCTCGACATCTCAGCAGTACAACGATACTACGCCTCATAAATCGAGGCTCTTTAAGTGGGGGGGGGGGGGGGATGTCACGATTTTGGAGTGACAAAGGGGTGAAGAAGAAAAAAAGGAGAAGGGCGAGCTGACAACAAGCGGAGGGCACGAGGTGTGTGTGTCTCGAGCGGGAGAAAGCGAACGACTGTGGCGGACAGCGCTCCCGGCAGCTCAGGCTACGCTCCTACCTCCTGAGAGATCCTGGCCTCGTCCCAGGAAGGGCAACACCGTCGAACCGGAGCGACATCCGGTTTCTGACCACCATCCCCAGCCGCACTCCTCAGAAACCCTGGCCTCGCCCCAGGAAAGGTAACACCATCAAGCCTGGGGGACGGCCGGTTGCCGTTTGTCCATCGCAAGCTTGCCGGGCAGAAGGATTTGACCCTGTAAACCGTGGCTCCGACACAAGTGAAAAAGGGTCGGCTTCTAATCTATCACTAGTCAGAAACCGTGAGTGAACTTCAGGCCTCGATTAGACCTTGAGAGGGCACCAAGCTGAACGTAACCTCTCTTCTTTAATTCCAACATTTGTTTCTTTTTATTTAATTTCCTTTACGCTCAAATTTCTTTGGTGTGGCTGATTAAATATATTTCTTCATGCTACTTGCGTGCGTCACTTCAGTCTCCAATACACCCTCGTCTCCTTGGAGGAACGTGACGATTGGCCAAAAAACCGTGCACCAGTCCCGTGCACTTGAAATCGCGGGAGTCCGCTCACGCCATATCCTGGCCACCGGCCCGTACATTACACCTCCCCCTCACTTAGTTGCGACTCCTAATCTTTCCGACAATCTTCGCACACGGTTGCTGGTCTGTTGGTCTGGTTCACTGCGCGCGGGCGCCGGGCTCGGTGGCGTACGTGGTGTCTCCGGCCTCGGAGATGTACGTGCGATCTCTGGCTTCGGAGGTGCGGATGACGGCTCGGCGGGCTCCAGGATCAAGTCCCACACTGGAGCAGGTGTACTACTCTTTCTGTACTGCGAGGTGCAATTCCTTGGACAAATATGATCCATGTGCCGTCTTTCCTACCCCTGCTCGGTGTCGATCATCCACGACCGGGGACCTAGACGGTGTATAATGACGCCAGCTGTCCAAGTCCTTCCGCTTGGAAACTTCCTGATTCACACGGTCTGAACAACCGTAAAGTCATGCGTGTGTCGAAACCAAGGTTGTCAACGTTGTTGGAGGATCATAACTAGGCCCCTGAAGAAGTCTCTGTAGCGGTTATGGCAACTCTCGACCAAGTAGCATCAACGCTGGCGTCTTGACCGTCGCAGTGTGTACCGTGGTGTGCTGTTTGTATAAAAACCGTGCCAGCGTACATTTCACCCCGTATTTTTCTTCCTTCGCCAGAGTCTTCTTTAATTGCAGTACCATTATTTCGGCTTGGCCGTTCGTTGCAGGGTGATAAGGGGCGCTTGTTACCGCTGTGATGCCATTGGAGAGAGGCAAGTTTCTTATCTTTTGCGATATAAACGTGAATTCGTTATCCCCCATTACTTTACGTGGTATACCAAACGTCGCAACAATTCTCCGTAATTCACAAATAACAGTTTATGACGTCATGTTTCACACTGCACTAACCGCTAACCATTTAGAGTTAGCATCTACCACGACAAGATAGATTTGTCCATCTACAGGCCCTGCAAAATTCAAATGGATGGTGTCCCATGGTGCTGTAGGTCTGTCCCAGGTGGGACTGGTGGCTTTTAGTGATGGTTTCTGGTGTAGTTGGCACTTTTCACATTGAGCTACACATAATTCGATCTCTTTGTCTATACCGGGCCACCACACGTAGCTTCAGGGGGTAGGCTTTCATGGCTACGGTGCCTCGGTGTCCTGCATGTAGAAGTCTCATAGCCAATCAGGTCAGCTTAACACAGAACTCAGAACAAGAACACAGGAGTTCTTGTTCTTTCATAGGAACAAGAACTCCTTCGCGCGTGAAGTGCTGGAGGCCTTGGCGATTGAAGAAAAAGGAGAAGATTGCGTGAGCACCTCGTCAATTACGATTCACGATGAAGAACGCCAGTATTTGTGGTTTGCCACACCCCGTTGAGGGATAGGCTAAAAGGTTGTTTTAAACGTGTTTAATGTGCCGTAGGACGAAGAAGAAAAGGCCTAGGCCGGGATGAGGAAAAAGTAAAAGTCAGTTGTTAGTCAGCGGTGTTAAGTGGTGACGCCCAGCCTTGTCTCTCGGGTAGCGTGGTCATCTCGATGGCGCCCAACCTTTCTCACGAACAACGTCCGAACCAGTCAGTCGGGAAAACTTAACAGGCTTATTTTATAGCCAAATATCTGATCGAAGACGACCGTCACTCGAACGGTCGGGGTTTTCGTGGACACCCGAGGGAGAGGGGGATTCCGTGGGCGGTGCTTCTCCTGAAGCGACCGACGGCAATCGGACCAGTGAAGCTCCCCCCAAAAGGGAGCTTAACGTTTGGGAAAGGCAAGACGGTGATTATCCCCCACTCTCGGATCCTACAAAGGGGTGGGGAACAGTTCCAAGGTCTTCAAAGTGACTGCTGGACGATCCCTGGATTGTATCCCCGCAGACAGCCAGCACCGTTTAATCCCCCCTCCCGCCACCATGACGTATAAGCATCCGGAAGGCTCGGAACCAACATTGTCGCGTTCCGCCGCCTCGGCGCCAGCGGAAGGTAGTGGTCAGAAGGGTTAAAGGGAAGCTGAAGCGGTTTTAAATATGAGAAAAAACACCTGAGCCTAGTTAATCAGATCTCAGCCATCACGAATATCGTATTCGTTTGGTCAATTTCTGCGCGGATTAACCGGAAAAGCGCCTTCAAAGTAGCGCCGAAGCCACGCCTCTCCGAAGCAGAGGGAAAGGGGAGAGAGGAGGAAGCCCGTCAGCCGGCGTCACAAAAGGACCGGCTGGGGGACCCCGCCGCGGCTGGCCGCGCTTTCCTCGTAGGCTGCTCTAGTGTCTTTTCGAGCCATCGTCGTTCTGCCGCTGCATAGCGCTTGCTTTTATCCGTTGACCGGTCATGCTATTGACTCAATCGCCTGACGTGTTGATTGTTCTCTTGTTTGTTCACGGGTCTGCAGAATTCTCGTGGTACCGAACCAACTGACTCGTGCTGTTGCGCGATGCCGTACTCATGTGTAGCCGCCAGCTTTTACGAACAGCGCTCGTCGCAGTTGTTCTTCCCGCTTACCGACTTTTTCACTTCGTCACCGAGATTTTAAAGGGGTGGGTAGGTTTGAGCAAGTAAACCTTTTTTGTTCGAAACGTGTTTCGGACGGCGCATATGAAAACTGTGTACGTCTGGGTTTGGGTCTGAAGAAGGCTCGCCTGAACCCGATACTCTGCCGACCATCTTTGAAGGTAAGAAGGCAATTCAGCGCATTAAAAATCAGAAACAAAGAGGAAACGTAACTAGGTAGGAATTGTAGGTCGACTGTTCTAGAAAAAAGCTATTACGTTAATAGAATTGTGCAGTGTGCTAGAAAAGCCGCGATCATTTAGCCGAATAGTGGGTTTCCACTGGCTCTCTTGCGTTAACCGCTTATATTAGTGTTTTAGTGTTGGTTGTTTATATTGTTGAAGTGACCATATCTTTCGGACCGACTCCGGTCCGAGAAATCTAGGAAACAAAAGAAAACAATCTTGGGTAGCGCAAGATCATTTTCTTTTGCTTTTAATCTGCTCGGCTACCCAGCCATTTGGGGGAGAAGGGCTTGCTCTAATAAATGATCATGCAATTCATAATGCGACTTTCACGGTGCAGCTTGTTTTAGCATAAACTTTTTTTTTTACAGTTGCTGGCATTATTTGAGGTCACATATTTTTTAAACGTAAACATAAATTTTGTTAAATTTTCCTTCCAAAGGTTCATATTCTCTTCAAGAGAGGTTTTTGGAAATACAAAGCATGTGACCTTCTGTTCTGAATTGAGTTCTTTTTTTACAAGTTACGCAGTGTTTTCCGTATAACGTTTGTGTCATGCAACAATTCTTTGTGCTGTAGAAATGCGATCGGACGATGATTAGGCTTGGTGGTGGTGTGATGCAGTCAACAAATCTTGGTATAAGTATGCGAATGTAGAGGCCCAGGTAGTTTTCACGATTTCGGTATCAAATTAAGGGCTGCCGGGCACACATCTCCGCTTTTTCTAAAACTATAATGGCGTAATAGTTTGTGGCAAACAAACTAAACGCAGCAGAGAGTACAGCTATCACAAGGATGGACCTTCTGCGCAGTTATTCGCATAGTGCGCAAGGACATGGCGGTGGCAGAACGGCGACCCTGTCTTATCACCCGTCTCATCTCAGGGAAGCTCTCCCGTCGCCCGAAGCCGATTATACTATCCCTTCAAACCACATCAGCCTTGATGAACAATGCAGCCTGCACGCTCACGCGTCCAGCAGCTGGCAAGCACGAAGGACGATGTTTGCAGAATTCTTGTCCTCTGACGACCGTTTTGGGGAGGGTCACGCTAATCCGGCTTGAGCCGTCCCGTCAATAACACTCCGTTTATTGTGAACGTTTTACGTTACAATGAATAGCAGTCAGTACGTTCCTGAAGGTATGAAGCCGTCCATGTCGCGTCCGCGCAAGCAGTTCCTCGTATCTGCGTTTATTACTGCGGGGGGTCATTTTCCTACTTTGCCAACGGCTGGAACGCGTACTTTATCACGTCGAGGGTCGTCTGGACACATTCCTCTTTCGAATCCACCGAAAGATTTCTAAAAATCAGAAGCCGAACCCGATTTACAAGAGCAGAAGACCCGGCGCCCGGCTACTTCCGCAAGCGACGGAGCAAACGAGAATCGGGATGGTCCTTTTATGACGTAGTGGCGCGTTACGCGTCACTAGCCAATGGCGTGCCGCTGCGGCGATCGCTTCTGGTTTCTTCGCTTTTTTTCGCGTTTAGAGATTATTTTGGGTCAAACGGTTGTGATATTTGGACTCAACAGGCACAGACACGTCAGAATCAACCATTAACTCATTTGTTTCGAAAAGCTCTTCAGCTTCCCTTTAACACCGTGAGGGAGAGGAGTCCTTGAGCGGCGCTTCCCCGGAAGCGACTGACGCCAGCCAGACTGGCAAGGCCCCGAGCGTTCGGCTAAGCCCGGGCTAATCCTTCCCCCAAAGTGGTCCTAACGACTGGGAAAATGGTTCGATGAGCTTCGCACGCACTCAAAAACACAGGGAGATGGGGGCGGGTCATAACAGTGGTCTGATTGTCTAGTCCTTTCCTTCGTGTTATTGTTTTTCTGTGTTCAGCTGACCTGATTGCCAACAGTATGTACCAACTAGCTCAACTAAAACCCGTAACCCAGTCTCATAGCCTAGGGTCTCATTAAAGCTGGATTACCACGTTGCCCCCCCAAGGGGAGACAACCACGATGAATGGATAATTCTGTTGCCTTGAGCTTGTACGCGTTGAACTGATCGCCCACCAGTCTCTTTACATCGCCATTCTTGACTGCTCTAAAGACCTCAGCCAGAGTAGAATCAATTGCTGTCTCGTCTTTCAGTTCTTTTGCAGTCATGGGAGGCTTCGTCAGTGCCTCCAACATCAGGACATCGCCAAGGGAATCCTCTTCGTCCTGCGTTTCTGGTAATGGTAGTCGGCTCAGAGCGTCAGCGTTTTGATTTCGTTTTCCCGCTCTGTAAATTAGGTCATAACCATAGGCCGTGAGCTTGATACACCAGCGTGTCATGCGTGGCGAAAGCACATTCGGGACTGGGGATTTCGGGCCCATGATGCCCAACAATGGTTGGTGGTCTGTCGTTATTTTCACATGACGTCCCGCGACATAGCGATGAAAACGGTTCCTGGCGGAAAATAATAGCCAGCCCTTCAAGATCCAATTGCGAGTAGTTATTTTCAGCCTTGCCGAGCGTTCTTGATGCGAACACGATCAGAGGCTTATTTTCGTCCGCATCTCGCTGTGCTAATACTGCGCCGACGCCGTAGGGGAACACGTGACATTACATGATCAAGGTTTTGTTCTCGTCGTAGTGTGCGAGAACCGTACGTTTTGCGATGGCCTGTTTCAGCTGCAGCAAGGCTCGTCGATGACTTTCTTTCCATTCCCAAGGTATGTCTTTCTCTAGCAGTGCGTAGAGATCTTTAGCAATTGCTGCCCGATTTGCCAAAAATCAGTAGTAAAATGCTAGAAGTCCGAAAAACGACTGTAGTGCTGTTAGACAGGTCGGCTCCGGCATTCTGTAGATAGCTTTGAGTTTTTCCTCAGTCTGCTGTTTCCCGGCAGCATCGATGGCGTGTCCGAGGTATTGTACTTGCTCTACTTCGAAGCGGCACTTACATCTATTTAGTCGTAGACCAGCTTGAGCGAGTCTCGTCAATACTGTGTCCAGTCTAGTCATGTGCTCTGTATTGTTTGCCCCGCTGATAATCACATCATCGAGGTATATCCCGATACCCGGGATTCCTGCTAGAACAGTTTCCATGAACCGCTGGAAAATTGCTTGAGCAGCTGCGATGCCAAATGGCATCCTCTTGACTCAATAGAGGCATTTTATAGTGTTGACGGTCAACCCGTCAGCCGTCTCTGTTGATCGTTGTAGCTGCTGATATGCTGAGCGAGGTCTAGCGTCGATAATACCAAACCTCCTTGCGAATTTGCCAGTATTTATGGAACCGTTGGCCTGGGATATACTGCGAGCTTTGCTTCCTTGTTTACCGTGCTTCGGTAATCTCCGCATAGCCGGATAGTGCCATCTTTCTTTCGTACTACAACCACCGGTGTGGCCCACTCGGAGTGTTGCGTCGATTACAAAATTCCTTGATTCTCGAGACTCCGCAGCTCGGCCTCCACCGCGGTGCGCAGTGCAAACGGCATGGGTCGTGCTTTGAGGAAGTGGGGAGTCGCGTCTTCTTTTAATTCCAGATTTACTAGGGGCCTTTTTTTGTCCCGAGATCTTGGCGTCAAAAACATCCTCATGTGTCTTCAAGACTTCTGCGACGCCTTAACAATTGTTAAGAATTATCTCGTTTTGAGCGGGCAGGGCTAACTCTGTCGTACATCCTTTCCGAAACCCATTTTAGTGGGAAGTGAGAATGGAGTGTTTTTCACAAAAAAATATCTAGTCGTTTATAAATTATTTTTGCAGTCCTTCTGAAAAAATTGGCAATATTGAGACGGGCCTGTAGTTACCAAGATAATTTCTATCACCCGCTTTATAAACCTTGGCCTCCAGCATTTTACTTGGAAAAACGACAGTTTTAAGTAAAGTCCAAAGCCCACTTCAGTGCGAGTGCGTGGAAAGCCCGTCAACCTGCCTTTTTCAGACGTTATAATCCTTTTGGGGAGAGCTTTACCGACCAGTGGCTCCCGGCTTGTCCAACTGCCCTCGGTCGCCCTTGGTGAAGCCCCGCCCATGGTCTCCTACTCTCCTTCAGGGGTCAACGAAACCACCGGCCGATCCAAGAATGGTCATCGTCTACCAGAGATTTCCCTGTGTAACGAACCTCTTATTAAGTTTGTCAACCTGCTTCTCGACTGCCTGTTCCAGTCGCCGTTTCCTAGATAAGCCGGACGCCAGCGGTCTGGCCACGCCACCCAAAAGGGACCAGTGCTCGGCGTCACGGCGTAACAGAGGTGTCTTTGTACAGGAGTGAGAAAGAAGGCAGCAAACGCCTGACACAATAACAATATAAAGACAGGGAACAGTGTTTATGAGGAATGTAACACACAACCCAGATAGGCATCAATCACTCTCCTTGAAAACACTTGCCATGAGCTGCCAAGAGCAAACTTCTGCCCTTGCTTGGCTGGTACATGCCCCACCAAGACCTGCATGTTTCAGAAAGAACCCAGTCTTGGTGGAACTCAGGTGTTTTTGCAGAAGAGAGACAACAAAAGACTAATTCTAAACCATTACACACAAGAAATGGAATCCAAGAGGAATGCACAAAACTAATATTGGCGGGCAATAGATCGACTTGAAAATACTTGACCTGGGTGGCCAAGAGCAAACTCCTGGTCTTGATTGGCAGCCACTTGCTGCCAAGAACCCCTGTACGTATCCGAAAGAACCCAGTCTTATTCTAACACAGATGTTTTGGCCGGACAGAGACAACAAAAGCCTGCCCCAAGAAGACAAAAAGCAGGAAATAGTGTCTGTGAGAGATGAAAACTGACCCAGGTGAAGAATCTGGTTTTCTGTTTCACCTTAGTCAAATAGTCTGGATCGCTTTGCTAAAGCAGTGGGAATTCGGTGATAACAATATTATGTGTTGCCTCAGCAAAGTTTACTGCCAATGATACCTGCCCACCAGAAAGAGTCAGACTTAGTCAAACATTTTTTTCTTTTGATGAGCGACAACGGAAGCCTGCATGGGTAATGAAACAAAAAGTATAAGCTCAGAAAGCCAGGCTAGTTCGATTTGATGCAAACACAGTGACTCGGCCGACAAATAAAGTTTTGTTCTTGGTCCCTTGTCACATTTCCTGAAAATAGTCAAGATGCAGAGCAGAAAAGAACGTAAGAAAGAGCACACTATACAATCTAAAACTAAACAAAACACTCAAAGCCGGCCGCGCCATGCCTTCCTTCCTCAACATCGAATTTACTACACCCTTATGATAATGCAGGTCAGTTTCTATCCGTAAAATACCGTGCAAGTGCCCACCCACAATTTGAAGTCACGAGGGGCGCATGATGGGGTGGGCTTCACCGCTTTGCATCGGCGCATACGTGCCTAGCTTCCCCATTATGCACCAGTGTGCACGGAGAAGCGGCTGCCAAGGGGCCATTTCGGTTTTCTACGTGGACTAATAATTCAAGGGTGGGCGTTTAATATGTCATATGCTTAATTTTCATACATTTCAAAGGTGGTTGCTTATTGTGGCATTGGCGCATGTTCGGTATTTTATGGTAGTTAACTAGCTTAAGATTAGCGATTGTGGCTCGACCTCCGATCGGTCGAGCCAGGATCGCCGAACGACGTGCCAGATATCAGTCCTCGCTTCGGTCACCAAAAAGTGATTCCGCTCACAGAAACAGGACTGAAACTGGAAATATCAGCGAAATGAACCACCTTTCGTGTACTTGAGGAGCGGCGAGTAAAGTTATTGCTTGTGAAAATTGCTGTAAATTACTATAAGGCAAATGACTTGGGAAGGGCGTCCGCCCGAAACGTCGTACCTTGTTGTTCACGTTCCTTTTTCGAGTAGCACAACCATTTATCTGCGATTTTGTGTTTAAGCTCACTGTGCTCGGCAGCACCCCCATTCTCTCTCTTGCAGCCGACAGCTGCAAGAGAGATTCATATACTTCGATAAACGACCTTCAAATAAGATTGGGGTGGTGGCCGGGCGGTTTCAGGCGCCAAATGTCAGATAATTCATCAAAATTATGAACCCAGGCCATATATTTGTACCCCAGGTAAAAAACATGACATGGGGCCATTTTTTTGCCTTCTTTAATACAAGTAAATTTCTATCTTTTTTTTTTATTTTTAAGGCACAAGCGCATAATTTATAACCCAATTCACTATTAGAAGTGTTTTTATTTATACTCTGTGGCTTCCTAGTGCTCGTAACATCTTTTTGGCGAGAGCGGTTTCCAAACTATTTTTCCTTGTGGTCGCTGCTGCTTGCTCTCTCACCCTTAAAATGCAGACAACTCGACACAAAAGTAATGAAATACGAGTGTTCAAATGTGATTGTTATGAGCATTTCCAACCTGTACCACTGCTTCATGTCCCCACTGTGGTATCTCTGTATGACACGTAGTTTCTAAAACGTACTGCTAACCGCGGTGGCGGCGTTGAAATCTTAGCAACCAGGGTAGTTGTCTGTGAATTACTTAGTGACTTTTCGACTGTAACATATGACTACAAGGTATAGTCATTGAAGGTTAACAAAAATATTGTATCGGTTGTTTACCGTTTTCCTGATGGTAATATCCTGATTTTTTTTTTGATTTTTAGAGTAACCGTTTGATCTTGCAACAAAATATGTATAGTGCGATTTTTTTTTTTTTTGAGGGGAGGGTATTTTAATATTAACATTTTAACTGGGAATTCTTCGAAAAAACAAACTGTGAGTTCTCATTCAAGCAAATGGTTGTTCATATGTAATCGATACACTAACACGAATAACTGAGAGCTCTGAATAAATAATAGAACTATTTATAGCAAACTTCGAATTATCTGCCGTATAATGCGGAGTAGTCATTTGTGATATCAGATATCACCTTGCCAAATTCGTATGCATTCATAAGTGTGTGACGAAACAAGTACAAGAAATGTGTGCAAGGTTTCAACTCATAACGAGTGACTATTTATATACTTTTTATGCTGAATTAAGCAACACTGATTGTAGTGAAGTAATCGGTCAAACCAGCCCAGTGAAATCTTTTGATATATCTGTCGATTAATTTAAAAGACTCCGCGAAACTAATTCCCCCTACAGGTCTATTAGAGCCAAAGAAAATCTCGGAAACCTTGGATAACCCCAGAGTTGCTTGGAAAACATAGAATACAAAATTACCTCTACAAAAAAAAAATGTGAAGGAACTTACGCAAACTAAGGATTTTTAAATCGTATATAAAAAACTTGAAGAAGGAGATAAAAATACTAGGAAACGCTATTACTTTAATTTGTTCAACAGGGGGCTGACTGCACAGATGTTGTGGAGAAGGCTTAATTCGGTAATAAATCCTAAACTTCGACTAATATCATCGAGAAACTCTATGTGGACGGAATAGAGTTATCTTGTCGCTCTCTTGCAAATGTTTTCAACAATGCTTTGTCAACTTGGTGGGAAATCATTGGGACACTAATATTTGTAGATAAATTTCAAATAAAAATGAGTACAATTTACCTGAATCCCGTTACTCAGGCCCAAGTAATATCCGTATCTCTTAAAGCAAACAACAGCAGCAGCTGTGATTACGAAGGAATTCAAATTAGGCCAGTTAGGCACGTTACTGAAGTAATTAGCCCTTGCGTAGTTCACATCTTTAACCTCTGTTTAAAAACTGCGATATCTCCCCCCCCCCCCCCCCCCAAGCCCCCCCCCAAGGATGCAGGTATAGCTTAAGTGGCAGTTCTATATAAAAAGGGCAATAGTAACGATTTTGGATATAGACCATTTCTATCCATTCTGTTGTTTCAAAAGGCCTCGAAAGCATTCTGCACGATCGTCTTGTAAACATTTCAGAAATATATAGCATTTTCACTGTGTCACAATATTGGTTTCGAAAAAAATCGTTCCACGGCGTTAGCTTTACTTGATCAAAAAGTGTCCATACTGGACAACTTTGAGAACAAAAATATCGTCTTTGGTATTTATGTTTATTTTACAAAAGCATTTGATTACCTAAACCATAAACTACTCTTTCAAAAGCTCGAAACATACGACATCAGAGGAGAGGCATTGACACTACTAAAGAGCTAATTGAGCCACCGAAAGCAGTACGTCCACATTAACGGTTATTTATCAGATATAAGGGATCTAACTTCGGGGTGCCTCAAGAAAGTATTTTGGACCGTTCCTATTTAATGCATATATTAATGATTTAGTAAATATAAACGAGCAAACAAAATGTTGTATCTACACTGACGACACCAGTGTGCTTATATCTGCTCGAACAGGGGATGAGGTAACCGTCATTGGAAAGAGCGTACTAGCAAAGTTAGAATCATGGGCAAACGCAAACTTGCTAAAAATTAACAAACTAAGACAAAGGCTATTTTCTTTAGACCTAAAAACAAATTCGTTGAAATTCCAACCAATATTATAATGCACTCTTCACCAATACATTTTGTAAGATCATTTAAGTCAGTAAGAGTGTATTTTTCCGGAAATATGTTTTGGGATAGTCACCTTGATTACATCACATTACAGCTAAGTTGCGTGGTAGGTTTAACGTATCGGCATTCTTATATTCTTCCACTCAGTGTCAAACTACTTCTGTACCAGTCATTATTTTGTTCCCATCTAAACCATTGTTATTTGATTTGAGGGACAACCACAGAATCAAACCTTCAGAAAATACATCTCTTGCAAAGAAAGGGTCTAAGAATCATTAAAATGTCGGCTATGACTTTCACACAGAAACTCGTTTTCACAATCTGAATATCATGAAAATCCTCACATTCTACAACATTAAGTTATGCATCAAATATAAAGTAGTATGCAGAGAAACTAGAGTGTTTTATCTATCTAGCGTCACTGCAGAAAAGAAGATAATTTATTCAACTCGTAATTCTTAGCCCTGCTTTATTGAAAAACCCCGCTCCAAATATGGTCCTTAGAGAATCAAAATAACCCTCCCGAAGTTACTACACCACCCGAAGTTACACCACATAAATATAACACCTCTTTCACACAAAGAATACGGTTTTATTTTTGTTTCGTTTGCTCATGGTTCTGCTATTCGCTGTTTTCTTTGAATAATTTTGTTGAACGTTTTTTTTTTTTTTTTTTTAATGTGTATAATATGTATAACTTGTGTGTGTACTCGTATTGCCGCTGAGGCTGCAACTTTTGTGGTGCTAGGAGCCCGTCGAGTTGTACACGCCGCGTTTTTTTTTTTCTTAACCCCCACCATTGTAAAGAGAAAAAAAAAAAGAAATAAACATTGTTGGACAGAAGACAGCCATGCTTCTTCAAAAGGTTCGCAATGATTTAGCTCATGGGGAAGTTGAATATCAAATTTGAAGCGTTTTTCAGCTTACTTGGTTCTGCTATAACACGTGCAGTCAAAAGAAAACTTTATCCGAACTGGAAGTGCAACAAGAGCAAGGCGTATTCAAATCGCTCCGCATCCCAAAGCTGAGCACACAAATATGCCCAGAGCATGACCCGACCGGATTGGTGGCGCCATCTATGAGGTCCTCTCAACAACTAAGTGCGCTGTATCGTTCGTCCGTGAGGGGCGTGACTGTCGTCGACCCCTTCCCCTTACTTCTCTTCCGTGGCTCTGGTAGCGGTTTGTGCGTGTCCGTGTTGCGAACTCGTGTGATTTAGTAACTTATAGACAGCAATTGACTGTTTTAACTAAAGGTGTTGTAATTTAATGACATTTTTACACCAGTAATTGGAGATGGCAAGGTATCTGCCTCATGAACTTCAACCAGCGTGTTGAAACTTGTGCTCACTGAATTTCTTTAGTATTAGTTTCGTGATAAAAAAAAAAAATGTATGTTTAAACTTGTAGTGGCGTATATAAATACTAAACCAATTTACTTGTAGTATAAACTCGCCTTTCTATCACATGAGTTATGAACTTAATTAAACAAAAGGCACGTAAATTGACGAAATGTCTGACCCCTTGGCTTCTTTGCTTATTTGTGAGTGTTCGTTAATCGTTGCACGGTGTTTCACTATTATTGCGAAGTGTTTTTTTGTTCGTGTACCATAAGGTGTTAGTCTTTGTGTAATCCTAATATCTATTTCTTTGGTCGCCTGGACCGGCATACAAGCAGAATGCTGTTTTCGTGGGCCAGTCTTTTTATTTTGTATGACTTGTTTCCAAATGGAGATTATTATTATTATTATTATTATTATTATTATTATTATTATTATTATTATATTATTATTATTATTATTATTATTATTATATAGTAAAACCCAAAACAACTGAGAAAACATTTAAAATATATTACAACCCAGAATAATGCTTTCATATTAAAGTCCCCTAATTTGAGTAGCGAACGCAATTACATCATACAGAGAGTTTTATTTTCCTAATATTGCAACGTTTGTTTGTAAATATCTACTTTCGTACAGTAGAAGTAGGAACCATCGTAAAACTTTGGAATGTTATGCTTATATAATCATTTATATTTATATTTGCATAAGATATAATCTAATCACAATCACAATTACTGATAGGTAATCTTGATTGTTATCAAATTACAGTTAATAAATGTCCCTAGACTTATGGACTTTCGGGGATGCTTTGATCCCAAGTATACGGAGTCCAGTTGGGACTCACGTCTGACCCATTTTATCTCTCTTCCCCTAAATGTTCGTATTGTATAATTAACTCGTTCATCTGACTTCGAGGCTAAAATATCTGACATTTAGTTATAAAAAATAAAAAATATGAAATAGATACCTATTTAGCTCCGGCTGCAGGCTCAAGATCATTTAAAATTAAGCTTGTTTCGGTGTTTCTATGCAAGGCGGGCATAGCAGCGCAAAGAAAGAGCAGTTATCAGTATTGTGAGAACGTACTGTACATCGGAGCCGAATCCCCAAAATACGATGCGTCATCATCTATCTCAGTTACGATTTGTATAAAAATAAAAAATAACTGATTTTAAGTGATAATACCTTGTTCTTGAAATCTAATGAGCAGTGAATAGATCGATTGTACATAGGTGGAATTCACGCGATCCATGCTGTCGGCCGTTCTTCGCAGCGTATGCTAAGAACTAGCTCTACTTTACCTCCTCTCGCTTAGTCACCAGATACTATACGGGTCAAACGGAGCAGTACCAAAATTACATCAGCTTTGTTTCCTTCCTTGAACCACCGCCTCATCTAAGTCACTGATCTCTGAAAATGGTCTGCTCGGCGTTGCTTTCCAATGAACTGCTCATTAATGGCTCTCATACTTCCCGCTTCTGTGCTATTTAAAATTATGTATTGTAAGGTTATACAAACGAACTAAAATAGAGTAAACTTTCTGCTTCACTTCCTGTCCAACTATTGCGCTAGCTTTCTATCGCTCCCTCTCGCTTATTTTAAAGCGCAGCTCTAGGCGCCCGTTTCCGGCTTGAGCGGCGTCGCCGTCGCCGTCGCCGTCGGCGTGGCCGCGCGGTGCATTATGGGTAAATTTCCCCGCTAAATTTCGCGGAACATTTTTCCCGCTAAATTTGGCGGGAAAATTCCTCCGCTAAATTTAGCTAAAAAATTTCGCCGCTAAATTTAGCGGAAAAATTTCCCCGCTAAATTTAACGGAAAATTTTCCCCGCTAAATTTAGGGAAATAATTACCAGCTAAATGTAGCTGAACACTTTCCCGCTAAATTTAGTGGGGAAAATGTTCCGCTAAATTTAGCGCAAACATTTCCCGCGAAATTTAGCGGGAAACTTCTTCTGCTAAATTTAGCTTAAAAATTTCCCTGCTAAATCTAGCGGAATATTTTCCCCACTAAATTTACTGGAAAGTTTCCCCCGCCAAATTTAGCGGAAAATTTTGCCCGCTAAACTTAGAGGAAACAATTACCTGCTAAATTTAGTTGAAAACATTTTCCGCTCGATTTAGCGGAAAATGTTCCCCTAAATGGGAGGCGAGCAGGAGAGGAGGAGGGCCAGACCCTCCTCTCCGTACCTTCCCCTCCTCCTCCTCAAGAGCTGCGCTCTAATTCGGCGTTACAGGGAGTTGTAAACGGCTTTCAATTTTTATAAAGTGTTTTATTTCTCTTTCTCATAAAACCCTTCTGACATTTGACTATTGATGTATACTTGTCCGTCGTTACGACTAGAGTTCGATCGCGGACGTTGAGCGCGATGCTTGTCAGCACAGGAACGTGGCTTCACGGCATTGCCGCTTGGTGTATTGCAAAGAAGCGTGCCTAGTTGAACCGCTTGAAATATTTTACGTTATGAGTGGTGTGTGCATGTTTATACAGCCTGAACTCAGTATTGGCGGTAACGCGTTACAAGTAACGGCGTTACCGGTAACGCGTTACTTTTTTTGGTGACGTAGTAACGTACTCGTTACTTTTTCAAGACAGTAACGGGGAACGTACTTACGTTACTTATTTTGAGTAACGTGTAACGAAATTACGTTACGTTACTTTACTTCCTAGAACTTAAAAAAAAAATTTAATTTTAATTTTTTTTGTGTGTTTTTAAGTGCCCAGTCATAAATTCCTTAGTCAAAAAATGCCGCTGTCCTCCACTTTTCTTTGACGTCGGTGCTCGTCAGATTTGACGTCACACGTCACCTGCCATTGGTTTTCTCCCGCGGCTCGTTGACCTCGCTACCGCCGTCGCCTCGGCTGGAAGGCCAAAGAGGTCCGGCTTCGGGTGGATTTGGGAGATTCCTGCGTCGAAGCCTGCGTTTCGCTTCCCGCTGGGAAAGAGAATGACACCTTCGTGTCATTTCCTTTCCCGTTTTCGGGACTTGAAAAACGGAGGAGGCCTTGAGCGATTGACCGACAGCCAACAGAGCGTGTGAGTGGCTCTCCGGACCCACGTGATGAGCAGATCTCGAGCGCATCCGTTGAACGCCTATATAGCGTAGGCGCGGACGTGTTTACCTAGAAGTGAGGTAGAATGTCAGATGCCAACTTCGAAATTCCGCTGTTGCTGAAGTACAACAGCGGAGTGTGCTTCGGGTAACGGAAGAACTTGTTCACAGCAACTATCTGTACTTCGACATGTTGTGAATAAAATATATTCAAAGTCTCAATCTCGGCTGGTCTTAATTTCTGTGCTAATGAGGGAGGTCGGTTCTTCTGTTAATTTCCGTGCCAACCTGTTATAAATCAGCTTCATATATACTTCCGCGTTTTTTTCTTGTAACTATTCGGGTGAAACCCTTAAAAGAAGAGGGTAATTAAGTTTCCGCATGGACATATTTTAGCTATGGCGCTTACGCACATATCAAACGTCGAAACAGCAAATGTTTTAGATCGTGAATAAAAAGTAACGCAACAGTAACGTGCGTTACTTTTTATCAGTAACGGTAACGGTAACGCGTTCCTTTTATTTTGAGGTAACGTAGGTCGGTAACGCGTTACTTTTATTTGCAAGTAACGAGTAACGTATTTAGTTACTTTTTTTCGGTAACGCCTACAACACTGCAGGCTGAACTTAATCTGCCTCCACGGGTTACTTTGCCTTATGCGGGAAAGCGCACGAGTTTACTTTTACTTTGTCACTGCTCAAGCGTCATGCAAATATACATAACTTTTTTTTTGTTTTACGCATGCCTCTGCAAATTTTAAGTATGCAATGCCAAAATGTTTTACGGGGAGGGGTATTACGCTGTACAAAATATAGCGTCTTAAAGACGATAGTCGTTGCTTGCACTCTTTTTAAGGCTCCTTAGTTTCTTGAGTTTCCGATATTTTATTACTAAAAATTTTTATTAGCCCTGCAACCCATACACAAATAAATTAGGATGTTTTTTTTTGTTTTTTTTTAAGAAATACTCGATTCTTGTAAATGAGATCGCACCCGCCAAAAGATGAAGAAGAACCTTCCAGAAGGGCTGAAATTTTGAGTGAGCTTCAACGAGCCAACTTATATCGCAGCGGAGGGCCCGTCTGCCGTTCTACGCTGAAATGTCTACTGTAGTTATGTTAATATACCTACTGAGGTTTTTTAAATCTGTAGGTGTAACGCGTTGAACTACGCTAGTTTTCCTACATCTCCATTTGACCACAGTGACTGTGTTCAAATGGAGATGTAGGAAAACTGTGGGCTCGGTGCCGACATGACGTGCTTCGTTCGCTTACGCTTCCTTGTACTTCAGGTTATCTTCGCTCTTTGGAACACACAAGATGGAGCAGCAACCTTCTCAATCACAACGGACCTGGATGACATCGGCAATTCCCCATCACTCGGCTCCCTGCGACTGCCAACATCTGATGCCTATCAGCTGCTGCTGATTGGTTCCAACTTCGACACCAGGGGGCCAAAGGCGGGCACGGCCTTTGACTACGATCTACAAAAAGAGCCGGCGGTCACTCCCTGGACGGGGCTCGGTGCCGACATGACGTGCTTCGTTCGCTTACGCTTCCTTGTACTTCAGGTTAGCCCCTCTTACTATGACACTAGTTATCATTCAAGGAAAAGATACTTGTCGGTACCGTGCCCCAGTACCATCGCGAATGTGTGTATTCATGCCATTTGTGAATCATCGCTATTTCAATGTGCTGTTCAGGGGTATGTAATCAAGCTTCTACTAGTGCTGTCCGGTGATGTAGAGTCCAACCCCGGACCTTTCACAACGCAACAAGCAGAACAGCTACTTAAGGCTATTTCGATCCTGCCAAAACTAGAAAAAGGTCAAGATTCTCTCTTAACCGAATTGACAACTATAAAACAAAACCAGCTAACTGTTAACACAAAACTGGATGCCTTAACAGGCAAAATAACTGCACTGGAAACAGAAATGGCGTCGTTTGGTACCATGAAAGTAGAAATACAAACAATAAAGGATGTCACTTCTGAGCTTGCTAAGCAAGTCGATCACCTGTCAGTACTTCAGGATGACTTGGAAAATAGGTCGAGACGTTGCAATCTTATCTTTTACGGAATTAAGGACGATCAAAATGAGACATGGTCCCAGGCACAATCAAAAGTTATGGAAACATGTGAAGCTAAGCTTGGAACTAAACTTTCCGCATCCGACATAGAGCGCTCCCACAGGCTTGGTCGCTTTAGATCTGACAAGCTAAGGCCCATCATTGTGAATTTCTTGTCTTTCAAAACCAAACAACACCTACTATCTCTGGGATTTAAACTTAAGGACTCGGGTATTGCGATTAGCGAGGATTTTTCGGAAAAAGTGCGTTATGAACGAAAACAACTTTTGCAGTTTGGGAAATCGCAAGGGGAGAGATTCAAACTACATTTCAATAGGCTTATTATCGGTGACACTACGTTTTTTTATGACCACGGAGAACAGTCCGTTAAAGCCAAATCATAACAATCCCGAAATCAGCATCGTCAACCCGTATCTCCAGTGCGTGACCATGTTGTTCTACTTTTGAACTGTCGCAGCATAAAAAATAAGGTCGATGACTTCGCCTCTCTTATTGAATCAATAAAACCTAGTCTAGTCATCGGTACAGAGTCCTGGTTGGATGCCTCCATTGCTAACGCCGAGGTCTTTCCCGCAGATTTTTCTGTCTATCGCAAAGACAGGAACGCGCGTGGCGGTGGAGTTTTTATTTTAGTTCATCACAGTTTTCAGAGTACTGCTATCAACCCTAGTAATCCTAACAGCTCTGAGTCAGTATGGTGTAAGATAGCGCTTCAAAATGGTGCATTTTTAACAGTAGGTTCATTTTATAGGCCGCCGGGTTCTAATGACCAGTCACTGCTTGAAGTGTCAAACACGCTGCTATCTGTTTGCCCTGAATATATGTTACTAGGTGGTGACTTCAACTTTCCTGATGTAGAATGGGAATCTGGTCTTCCTCGGACGACTAACACATCATCTCTTTATTCCTCATTCATGAATTTTGTTTCGAGTTGCGATCTTTATCAAAACGTATCAACGCCAACGAGAACTGGCGCTCAACGGGCCAGTGTGCTAGATCTTCTCTTTACGAACCAAAATACTCTCATGTCTTCTGTATCGGTTTTGCCAGGAATCAGCGATCACGACGTTGTTATTGGTAATCTGAGATGCCCTCAGGCTAGAATTTCTAAATTTGTTCCTAGGAAGGTTTACTTTTATGACCGGGGAAATTACTCTAGCCTGACGGATCAGATATTTTCGTTTGTTCGTGAACTTGAGGAACTCAGCTTGTCTTTAGATATCGACGCTCTTTGGAATACGTTTTCATCTAAGCTGAAACATTTAATTGACGTTTACGTACCATCAAAAATACTGCGATCAAGGCAACGCAATGACAAGCCCTGGATGAACGGAGAGCTACGGGCCGTCATGAAGAAAAAAAGGCGAGTTTATTTAAGATATCGTAAAAACCAAACCACTGATTGTCTTAGGCAGCTAAAACAATTAAATAGTATCTACAAACAGCGGTTAAAAGCGGCGAAACAATGTTTCCATACTTCTCTCGAACAGCGTTTAAAAACAAATCCCAAAGCTGTATGGAAATATATCAGGAGTAACAAAAAAGAAGATGCTGGCATACCGCCAATTGATAGAAATGGCACATTAGTGTCTGATGACAGTGAGAAAGCAGCATGCTTCAATAACTACTTCCAATCAGTTTTTTCCGAACCAATCACCGATGTGCCCCAGCTGTTCCTGGCTGAATCGCTATCTCCAATGGCGGATTTAGAAATAAATGCTGACGGAATTCGAAGCCTCCTTCTTAACTTGAACACGAATAAGGCTACTGGCCCTGATAAAATCCCTAATCGCGTCTTGAAAGAGTGCGCTGACGCTGTTTCTTGTTGTCTCTTTATTCTGTTTACAAAGTCTTTGTCATCCTCTAAGCTGCCGGTAGAGTGGAAGGTAGCTAGCGTCGTGCCTGTGCATAAAAGTGGATTAAAGATGAAAGCAGATAACTACCGACCCATTTCTCTCTTACCCGCATGCTCGAAACAGCTGGAGCACATAGTATATAGCACTTTAGTCAATCATTTGAACGCGAACAACTATTTTTCTCCCTCCCAGCATGGGTTTAGGAACGGCTTCTCATGCGAAACGCAGCTATTGGAATTTTTTCATGATGTGGCATCCTCATATGATAGAGGTTTCCAGGTGGACTGTGTTTTTCTTGACTTCAAGAAAGCATTTGATTCTGTTTCACACGAACTAATGTTATTAAAATTATCCTCATTAAATATTCCAGACAACATATTACTATGGCTAAAAGACTACTTTACTCACCGAAAACAATGTGTTGTCGTAAACGGTAAAAACTCTACATATGTGGACGTCACTTCTGGGGTCCCGCAAGGTTCGGTTTTAGGCCCCCTTTTATTTCTTGTTTTTATTAACGACATCACCGAGGGCATAGAGTCAAGTATTCGTCTTTACGCCGACGACTGCGTGGTATACCGTTCTGTTCAAGATTCTAAAGACAGCGCTTCACTGCAACAAGATATAGACCGCATTTCTGACTGGTGCGAAAGATGGCATATGCATCTAAACATTAATAAATGCCATCATGTGCGTTTCACGAAAAAAAATAAACCGTTACTTTCTTCATACAGCTTAAACGGCACTACACTGACCGTCACTCCTGAAGTAAAATATCTTGGTATAAATTTTACAGAACAGTTATCTTGGCAGTCTCATATTAATAGAATAACCGCCAAAGCGACTGGTATGTTGTATTTCCTAGGACGCAACTTTAGAAACTGCCCTCCCAAAGTTAAGGAGACACTCTATTTAACTAATGTAAGGCCCATTCTCGAATATGCCTGTGTACTGTGGGACCCGCAGACACAGTACCTTTGTGATAACCTTGAAAGAGTTCAAAACCGGGCAGCGAGGTTTGTGACCGGAAATTATGATTACACTGTAAGCTCGAATCACCTAAAAGACTATCTTGGATGGAAACCGCTAAAATGCCGGAGATTCGCCCTACGCTTAAAACTATTTCATAATATATTTAATAACAAAACAGGCATAAACAAGGAATCATTTCTTCAATCACCTCACTTTATATCACGAAGGGTGGATCATCAAAATAAGGTTCGCGAATTTTCATGCCGAACTAATATTTTCAAACACTCCTTTTTTCCTCTTACTACTCATCAATGGAACTGCCTGCCCGAGTCGCATGTCCTAATATCATCAAACGCTGCATTTTTTTCCAAACTTATTGAAGAGTACTTGTAACTTGTCGTCTGATTGTGTCAAGTGTGCTATTTATGTATAAAAATGTTATATTGTACTGTTCCTACATTTTTGTAAATTTTTGATCGTTACCTTGATTTTGTGTTATTTTTTCCTCACTGTAATCCCCCCCCCCCCTTCTGTAATGCCTCCGGGCGCTGAAGGGTATATTGAATAAATAAATAAATAAATAAATGTAGGGAATACTATACGAGGTCAGCAGTACTAAAAGAAAGAGAACAGTGCACGTTATGGGAAAGAGTAACTATAACTTAAATATGTTCTTAACAAATATCAAGTTCTGAACTGGCTTGAAGCTTTTCTGTTTGGTAGAGAGCAGTTCGTGCAGTTAAATAGTAGAATGTCAGACAACTTATTCGTTATATCAGGAGTGCCTCAGGGGTCTCTTCTTGGGTTGCTGTTTTTCATTCTATATATCAGTGACAGAAGCCGAGGATTTCAAGCTGGTGTTAAAAATTAAACATTTTGCCGATGGTACAATTATACGTTAGAATTACAAACATCCGATGATCAAAAGACATTGAATGCGCATTTACAGAAATTGACAAGTTCGCATGACGAATGGCAAATGTAAATAAACAAAAACAAATCTTTATACATGAACATAACGCGAAACAATACAAGCACAGTTCACCTATAGTGTTAAGCCGATGTTACTAAAATGTGTACAGGTGTACACACATAGAGCGCATACAAAGTAAAGTAGTCCGATTTATATTCTGCCGCAATCGATGCACAGACTCCCTCTCCCTAGTGAAGTCTGATGCGAAACTTCTGCAAATAAGTACCAGGATAATGCTGACTCAAATTAAAATATATTTAATTGCTACATGATAATTACTGTATTGATATTCACAAATAGGTTAGACATGCAAACTTCAATAACACAGATGGAACAAAACATAAGAAACTTAGTGTGCCTCATTGCTCCAACACTAAATCTTTTATCAACTCTTCTTTTTTCTTCTTTTTGCTCTATAAATATATCTCCTTAGTTACGCATGCTGTTAATAGTGAAAATCCGTGTAATTAAAACTTCTTTGGACCTGCTTTGGCCTCATGGCTGGCAGCATGCTAAAATAAAAATAAATAAAAATAAATAATACACTCCTCGTCGCGTCACTACTTAAAAATAATACCATTTTCTGGTCGTGTCTCAGCCAATGAGATTGTGGCCATTATTTGATAAGAACGGCGAACCACAAATCGCGCAGCGATGCCCGCGAACATATAATAAGTATAACGATCATAATTTCCGGAGTAGGGAAACATGGGGGACAAAGGAGAAACACATTCGTCACCAGCCGCCTGTCTGTGTGTGTAGATTTGTTTGTCCTTTGTCCTCCTTGCTCCCCTCCTCCAGGGAGTATTATCGTCATTCTTGCCCAGCTCGCTTGCACCCTTGCATCAGTTGCACTATCTCCCTAACCTTAAAATCCAGGCCGTTCACACTTGTTATTGTTAGACTGGTAGTAGCTGTTAAAACCCGTTCGTTCTACTGACGTCTAACTCCTGGTTAGCTCAGTTCGCAGAGCGGTCCCTGGTTCGATACCAGGACCAGGTCGATTTTCATCCGTGTACCAGAAACCTAGCGGTGTTTGGAGATTAAGTTTGTCCTTTGTCCCCCTTGTTCCCCTTCCTCGGGGATTATTATCGTATTCTTGTCCAGCTCTCTTACACCTTTGCTTTAATTGCATTATCTATAATAAGCCATGTCAACGACAAAAACACACGACACAAAAACACAAAGACAAGTGCAAGGAGTAAGCTCGTACGCAGGACGTTTCGATTGTTTCTGTGTTTTTCTCTTTGTGAGCTTTCTATCATCGTTAATCACGAACCAGATTGGCGAACATCGCCACTTTAATAAGCCTCGCCCAGCTTTCTTAAAGCTGTCATCACCTGGTATAGTTACTGCGCTTCGTTACAAGAATCACAGTAGTCTACACTACACTTCAAGAAAGACTGAAAATCAACTTTAAGCATTGCAGCTGTTGATGGATATTTGTAGATAGTGTCCTGTCGAACTGCTGATAGAGTTATGACTTTTAGGCGGGCTTTACTGCGTGAATGAAACAGGGCAATGAAAAAGGCACGCTAATGCTACTACCGGTGGAGACATCCACCAAGAATAGAAACTACATAGGATGGAACTGTTTTAGAAACACAGCGAATGTGTGAGGACGACAAAGTTAGCTCGGTCGCAATTATTTAAAATGGATAATCACGTGACTGCTGTTTTGAGAAATGGTTTGACGACACATACAGCCACGACGGCTGCATCTGCTTGCTCACGCTCCCTGCTGCTCGAGAACGGTTCAACAAAGATTCCTCTACTGCCACCACAGTCGGTGGCTTAATGTAAATTCTACCGACGAGTGATGAAAGAACTGTACGGTGTAAACTGCTGGCTTCCTTTCAAAGTGCCGTTCGCTTTTAATATAAAGCCGCTCATAATTTTTTTCTATTAATTGTAAAGTACGTTCCTTACGAATGTACTGAAATTGCTTTTATATTAACGATAAGCCTATGCAAATGTAAAAACGTAACAGGACACCAGCCCCGGTTATGTGTTTCTCAGTAAACATGTACGTCCTTGTGTGTCTACGCGGGAAGGGGCGGGGGTACACGTTAACAAATATTGGTCACACTGACTGCGTTCTGTAGTTAATATAGCCCAGTTGAGCGAATTTTGAAAGCATATCATTTTTTACGCAGATAACGCAACCATCTTCTGAATTTAAATTCTATACTACGTCTAAACTATATCTCCAAATGACTGACGTGGGAAAGTCTATAATACTACTACACACAGATTAAGATTTACGCTGACATCCCTGGCATCTAAGCGCCACCGTAACGTTAATTTACCAAGTTGGAGCATTTACTTAAAATAAAAAAGGATGACCTCAAAATAAAAGGTTTACATTAAAAGAATATTTCAAAGTCAGGGCACTAGAAAAACGGAAACGCTCCGCACGGACGCGTTTCTAAACGGCGCGACGCTGGCATTCCCCGTCCGATACATCACGGAGGGTCATAACCGCAAACCCAAACCGACAAACCGAGCGTGACGCCGTCGCTATTATTCATCCATCTAACCTCCACCACCATGCCGCTCCACCATACTCCATTCATTCCTAGCTGACAATGCAGTGGCAGCTACGGGCTAGCCGGACCAACCAACCGCCTCCTTTTTATCACCTGACACTGCCTCTTCTTGCTCGAGTACGGGAGAGGGGGGGCGTGATCACTTGGCGATATATAGACGTACGGCTGGTTTAAGGAACACGTAGCTTCCACGCACTGTCAGCTTAGAGGTGAATGGTCTATATCAGGCGCTGCCTATAGACCCTCTTCACGTAGCTCCCAAGCCGTCCAAACTTCCAAGTCGTTCCCGGCTCTTTGGAGATTTCGCTGCTTTAGCTGCTGCTCGTTCCGGAGCCCCGAGGAGTTGTTGTGGTGCATCGAGACGTGGGCAGCCGCGTCTGGACCCCAGATGTGGTAACCCGAACGAGCCTTGGCGCACGCTTCGCCTTGGGTCCCGGGCTCTGGCGACACCGGAAGAATCCACGCCGGAGAAGGGCGAGAGACAGGAGCCGCTTGAGGATGATGGACGTGCCCCTGGCAGCAGCGGGGCGGCCGGGGCGGACTCGGCTCCCTCCCTCGGCGGCGGCGGCGGCGCGCACTTGACGCCCCGCCACGCGGCGAACTGCCGGGGTTTGGGCTCAAGGTTCGGAGAGACTCTCCGTGGACGCACCGTTTGAGAGCATCGACTTCTTCGACGATTGAATGGTTGTTGTTCTTTCTGGGTGTTCAGCGGATCAGCCTGGAAGCGTTCGCATAAGTTCTGCCGTGCGTCGCGACAGTGTTTGCAGACTGGCGGTTTTAGTTTTCGAACTCTTTGCGCTAGCACGCGTGGGTGCAATCGGTTGGTCCGGCGTACAGTGTTAATTTTTGCTTATAGACAGACGTAGGCTGTTCGTTAGCAAGTCAGCGTTTGCACACGCTGGGCACTACGCGTGCGCAGAAACCCACTTCATGTGAAGTGGAGCGTATGCGCAATATGCCAATAATAGGGCTACTGCAGTGGTGTGACAACAGGTCAGCATGATGGTCTATATTGCGATTCGGTATGTTTTGTTAGACAACACAAAAACGCCTTCCACTAGACTCTCCAGTTTTAACATTTATTTAGGTTTTTTTTTTGTTTTTTTTTTGTATAAATAGGTTCTAGTATCACTCACATCGCGTCTTTAATCATCATCCCAACCGTTTCGATGTAGTCTTTTATAACCGCATTTATTTTTGCCCTCCACCTAACACGAGTGCAGAGCAGTCGGCTAAGACATATCAGTCAAGCTTCATGGCTTGTGAATAGAAGGTATACTAATTTGGTTCTTCTAGAGAACGCTTCTATACTTTGGATCACTAGTTCTGTAGAACTGCACGAAGTGTTCTAGCACGGGGGTGTCGCTGAACTAAGTTTTGTTTTTCGCAGTCAATCACCCCCGTGTGCCGGTTACTAAGGTCAGGCGCTCGCGCAATGCTTTCCGCATTGTAGCACATAACTCTTACACATGTAATTAAGTTAGTAATATCCACTTGAAATTGATTTGGTGCATCACAAGATTTTTCGAGCCTTCCGACGTATTTTCGTTGTACTCGTCGTCCAAGCGCTTGTGATGAGCTCGCCTACAGCTGGAACGGCAAAGGCGAAAAGGCTCGGAAAGCGTGATGCGGTTTAGAACTAGGGTGGAGAATAAAAAGTAACATGACCTAAATCGTACGCGATTTAATTAATGATTTTAATCGTGATTTAAATCACGCAAGTTTAAGCGTGATTATTTGAATCTGCGTTTTACTCTTAGAACTTACAGTTCGTCCTTCATGTGGTGCTTTCTAAGTGCATTTATTTTGTGCATAAATTGAAAAAAAAACTTACAGGAGGACGCTCAAGCTTCACCTTCAAGAGTGAAACGCGATAGTTAAATAAATAAACCCCCGCTCGCTCCCAAGCCGTGTAAGCGTGTCTGCGTAGCCTATAATAAAGCCTGCGTGGTTATAGTCGGTAGCGTGTCTGGCTCGAAACCGAAGGGTCGTGGGTTCGAAATTCACCCGCGGCCAAACTTCTTCGAATCTTTAATAATTAAAATCGTAGACATGCGGCGACCTTGACTTCGCATTACATACCATGTTTTAATCACTTTCATTCCACGCGTGACGTCACATTTTACGTGAGCGTATACAGTGGGCTGTTTGAAATTCCCGCCCGTGGTCATGTGGCTGTGACGTCATGACCCTATCTACCAATAAGGATTTTCCCGTCCCAAAGACGCCGATACCGGACTTTCTGCGACACGAGCTCTTAAGCACTACCGCCTTAACAATCGTCAATCAAGAAGCATTGTAGCAGGCTGAACACTGAGCAAAAAGCGTGTTGATCTCTCTTTACCCTACACTTTATTCGTCACTTACATTGTGTTTTATTGCTAACATAATATACCGTGAAACAAATGCCATATTACAGAGCAAATTAAAACGTACAAAAAATATTAAAGATTTTTTTCCTATCTAAAAAAAATCAAGCTGCTTGTGTTCAAGTATGGTGTGATCTATATCACTGAAACGTTACTAACTAGAAGTGCACTAGTGTATTTGAAATGAACATTAATTGTTTCAGTCCCCATTGTTTTTAATATGCTGATGAATTGGCCTGATGAATCACCGTGTTTCAAACTTTATATACTGTTATTTAAATCAAATTAATCTGATTTAAATCAAATATATGTGATACAAATCAATCTAATGTTTTTAATTTTTTGTTTAGATTCATGAACATGATAACATCTAGTTGGTGACGGAACGAAAATACGAGTGTGGGGTTTCTCAGCTCCTAGAATTGATTCCAATCAAAACTTTTTTTGTTTTTTTTTCGTTCTGACTTTTGGTTACGTGCTGAATGTAGGAGAGCAAACTTGCCAACTACATCAAAATGAGAGCAAACTTGCCAACTACATCAAAATTAGATTGTGTATTCTGCTTGGTTACATTTACCTCTCAATACATAGGGTACAGGCACAACAAAAATGAAAATGATATGCGAATTTATGGGAATTACATCATTTTGTTTTATATATTGGCTATGCGCTAATGTTAGAATAGAAAAGTTGCCAACTTCATCACAATTAGGTGATGTATTGTGTTTGGCTAAACGGATTCAATACATAATACACTAGCTCTAAAAATGGTAACGATATACGAATTTAGAGAAATTATGAAACTTTATTTTAAAACTTCATGGTCAGAACAACATAAAGCAACTTTTTAGTTAAATCATCTTTGGTTTAAACTTGTATTTGTCTTTCAGAGCGTCTTGCTATACCTGTTCGTTACACTTCGACAGAGCATTTTTTTTAGGCGAGTACAATTAGCTTTATTGCAGCGATTCGTGTATCTAAAGTTTAGCTATAAAGTGAAAACTGTTTAGAACGAACCCACATACAGCGAATTATTGTCGATATCGAACTCACGGAATTTTTAAATAAAATAAATGTAAAAGTTACTTTTTTATAACCAACAACATATTGGCTATGTCAAACTTTTTCCCCCGGGAAGGCTTCCAAAAACGAGCAAACAATCGTTTTCTAGCCTGTCCTTTCCCCCAAGAAAGAAGTAGGAAAGCAAGAAAATTTTAGAAGCTCAAGTTGCGAACAAAATTGAGCGAAGAGAAGCGATTCAGAAGGGGAGAAAGCTAAAAAATACACTCTGCACGCACGCACAGAAAAACAATTCATCCCAAAGCGTTTTGCCCACAAAGAAAAGCGGTTCAGAAAGGGAGATAAGCTAAAAAAAAAAAAACTCTGCAGGCATGAAAAAAAAAAAACCACAGCGCGTTGTGACAAGGCGGAAGTGAAGAGACGAGAAAGAAAGAGAAGCTCTCGCCTTACAGAGAGCGCATCGTGGAAGTTCGTTGTAAATGGTTTTTGCTATATCGAACTGATCGTAGCGTTTTCTGCTGTTCGTTATAAACGGGTCTGACTGAACAGCTAAACCTTAGATCGATCGCTACATAGAGGTAAAAAAAAGTATTCAAGCCTGCCCATGATACTAGTCTTCTATTTCGCACTAGAGGAAGGCAAAAGAAAAGAATTGAAAGATACGAAATAAAATAGAATTGAAGAAGAGGAGATACGAGATGTTCTACACCATTTTAAAGATATCTTTTTCCAGGCCAGTTAGTTGATCGTATAAACTGTACCATTGCCATAGTGCGTTCGAATGGCAATCTCCGCGGGCCTAGCATGTGACAAGCGTGTAGGAGTGCCTATGAATGTACCGGTTCTTCTTTGAAAATTAAGCGGGTCACAATGGTCTAGGATATTTTGGATATTATGGAATGACAAAGACTATTGGGGCCAGCACTTCTTCTCATCAAAACACATTCGAACAACCAGACTCAACTCTCGGAGGAAGTCCTCAAGGGGGGCTGGCATGTCGACGCTTGTATTGATACACGGGAAAAACAAGGTGTTCATGTTGTGGAGAACTTATTAACATCCCAGTCTTAGTGATTGTCGTCCGCGTGCTTTGCGGTGGATCATGGGAGCGATAACCTTTCCTTTAATTCCACGATGCCCTGAAATTCACTGGAGGTCCATAACGCGACTCCTTAGGGCACACGTTCGTTCATTCATATAAACGTCACGAATCAGTTTTGATTTTAACTGTGTTTAGTAAGAGAAGTGCAACTGTACAAGAAGGCAGTATTAAGCAGCTCTTTAGAGACTGATCACTTACAAACTCAATCGCTTTACGAATTCTCGCAAGTTACGCTGCTGTTGCTGACGTGGCAAGGCCCGGTTTTTAATGAACTGTGGCATGGGTTGATGCAATATAGGTACCACAGGATGATGTTGTAGAAAATGGGGATCCGTCTGTGCAAATAAATTTGCACGTCAGGCCAGTAAGTAGTGTCAGTCTGTTACAAGCTAAGTTAAGTAAGAACAGGTATGGGAAGATTCACCTTTTTGAATACTGCTGAAAGGGCAATATTGCTGGAAAAAATCACAATAGAATACACAGTGCTATTCGCGATCCCAGCGAACTATAGGGGGCGCCAGCACCAAACAAACATGGCAGCTAAGAACAGGTCGCACTGGCTCGGCCGGGCCGCCTGAACGGGTGGCGCATTCAATTTAACAGAGTTTCTTTTGTTTAGTACCCTATTTTATAGGTATTTTAACTGCGTCGGTTAAGTGTAGCCGGTGCACATAAACTTGCAGAGCATAGTTTTCTTTTTCCGGCGCTTTTTGTTCTTTTCATGTCGAACTTTTGTTTCGGAGATTTCGTTCAAAACCAAAACTATGGGCTCCGGAGAGACGGTAATAGACTCTAATCAGTTTTGATCACCTAAGGAAAGCGGCGATGACTACAGAATTGTTCCTCCGTGAGTAATTTTCAGCTAACTCGCATGCCTCGACCATGCGACTTATCTGTCCGCGAAATCGAGCTTTTGTACGTATCCGCGTTTAAGAAAAGCTCCAGTCGTCTGCTCGGTCAACAACACAGGCTCCAGGAAAATTACAAAAATTAAGCAAGCGCTTCTTGAGCCAAGGAGCATGCTAACCCGCTGGCGCCCCACTAAGCAGCTGATACTCGTATTTCAATTCTGGTTTTAATAGCAATCGAGAAGTCATTTTGACGAATATGCTGGTTATGTATTATATTATGTAGTATGTCCCACTAAAGCGATACTAGTATATTCTTCGGTTTGAAATATGAGCTTAGTTGACTCAGGCACGTAACCAGGATTTTGTTTCCGGGGGGGGGGGGGGGGGAAGGGGCCGCCCATGACAAAATGCTGTTTGAGGGGGAGGGGGGAGAGGAGGTCCCAGCAAAATGGAAGACTTCGGGGGGGGCCGGGCCCCATGCCCCCCCCCCTCCCCTGGCTACGTGCCTGAGTTGACTAGCTATTAGGTGAAGTGCTGAAAGAAAAGTAGATTTGAAAGACAGAGAGAAACTACTTATTTATTTATTTATTTATTTATTTCAATACCCTCAGGGCCCATAGGGCATTACAGAGGGGGCGGGGCATATAAGAATTCACTCAAAAAAAAAATACAAACGTAAAAGGCAGTGATTAAAACACAATCAATTCGACAAAATATTAACAAAAGTGATTAGTAAGCGCTTCTTTAAATAAATCAAGTGATGGGATGGCTGCTAAAGATGCTTGAAGGTGGTTCCACTCAGAAGACGTTCTTGGTATGAAGGAGTCGTTGTATGCTGATGTCTCACAGTGAGGAATGCCGACCTTGAAACGATGATCAATGCGTGAAGAGATATTTGCGGGGTTAAGGAATAACTTATCTTTTAGTGAACCGTTGAAATGATAAATTTTGTAGAAAAGGCATAGACGAGATATTTTTCGCCGTATGCAAAGAAGAGGCAGGGACAATGAGGTTTTCATAGATGATACACTAGCGGTGCGATGATAGTTAGAATAGATAAAACGTACTCCACGATTTTGAACAGCTTCAACGTTAGTCACAAGCGTTGTATGCCCGGGGTCCCAGATTGACGAGGCGTACTCTAATTTTGATCGAACCAGAGTTTTGTACAGAAGCAATTTTAAGGATATTGGGGCTAAAGAGAAGTTTCTTTTCAGATATCCAAGCATAGAGTTAGCGTTAGCGATAATATGATCAGTATGTAATTTCCATGGTTTAAATGGTTCTAGCCGGCAGCACGGAGACGATTGCGGACAAAATGAAGAGAGTCTTCATCGGAGATTCACGCAGAACCGCTCTGCATTGGACTTGACTTCGAACCCTGAACGGAGAAATTGAGTATTTTTTTGTGGCCGGACAATCTGAGCGATGTATTCGTATATTGCTGCTGGCTTCGACGGGGGTATAATATGAATATTGGAGGCGCGATAGACCACAATGTCGTTACAGCTTCTAACTTTGCGAGACGCGTCCCCCACCTTTTGAAAGCAGATAATTTCCCTCGTTAATCATATGCAGCGAGCAGGTTTTCCAGAATCAAGTAATTCTCGAAATCAGCCCAACTCCTTCGGTGTGGTCCATAGGCTTTTTCGGCGAGAAGCAGCCAAGATGAATAGCCAACGTGCCGACCGGCGTGGGTGGCTCAATCTTGGAGCTAATCGAATACAACCAAACTCAAGAAAAGCAGCTATTGAACCTTGCCATTCACTTGACTGCAACATTAGTGTTCCGTTCCGTGAAACACCACGTCTGTCGTCCTCAGTCCACTCTTCTACATCCTTATAAAGAAACCTCTTATCAGTTACCAAGTAGTCGTCACGTTGAATGTGATTCGAGACAGACAAGAAATTAAAACGTTTTTCTGTGGTTCCTCCCCATCCAAGAAATCGAAAGCACGCAACCGTGTGTTGTGGAGTAAATGGGCTTTCAAACTCGTGATGGAAGGAAACAATCTACTGAGACTTCACCACACTAATGAACACTCAGGCAAACTTAAGAAATGTTCGCACCCTCGTAAAATTACATTGTTCGCCACCGCGCCGACAACACGTGTGTGCGAAAGCCGCCAGAGACGCGGAGAGGCGCAAATCGACCTGTTCGGCTGGTTCCCGGTTTTCCCGCTTGGTGGTGTCTGTTTTCTGGAGTCGCGAATAGCCGATTCAAAAGCGGTAGATAGGTTATCCTACATAAAATGTATTGTATAAGAAAATACGGCGTCCCTTCTTGTTTGAACTGTTTTTACAATAATCATTTTCATGTCACAAAATGTGACTCATACAAATACGTCTGTACTCTTGCGTCCAGAGGATTTCAAGGATGACAGGCCTTACAACTGGTGTTACAATAAACTGCTTCGATCACAAGCCAATCGTTCGCAGTTCCATTGTACGTCTCTCAAAGTTTCATCGACTGCGAAGAAAATTGTGACAAAAATACACTCTTAATAGCCGTTTTGCTTCCTCCATCTAGCAAACCCTATTTATAATTCAGGCTGACGAAGTGAAGGGTAAAACAAGCAACTAAAACTACCGAAAAAATAAGAAAGACGAAAAAAAAACAAAATCTCAAGCATAAACGAGTCCTACTCAAATTCCCAGAAATTGTGCCGGGCCAGAAACAAGTGGCGACAAAATAAACATTCTGACAGCGGTCGACAAGCGCCCCGCTTAAAGCTCGTCGACCGGACAAGCTATTGACAGAAAAAAAGAAAGATCGCTCCGAAAGATCTTGTGTAAACAGTCGACAGGAAAAGCCAACCTGCGGAATGTGACAACGGAAGGGGACGCACGCAAAAACAAACATTCGCCCTCCTCTCGGCCTCCCGGGAGTCAGTCAGGCAGCGCTGTCAGAGTGGACAGGGGAGAGGGCGTGGGGAAAAGCGAGGTGCAAATGCTAAGTCGACGCTTGCAGAACATGCCAGCAAGCTATCGCTGCCTCGAAATTGTTGCCTTTTTTATATTCTTTTCTGGTAAATCGTTTATTTTAATACAGTCCCGACGAGGAAGTTTTTCTGTCACTGAGGTATCCTTTTGACACACTTCGAAGCTGTGTTGTGAATTAACCGATATTTTAATGACAAAGCATGGTAAAATCAATGATGAAAGCAGCGGAGTCAAAAAGTCCTCTAAGATATAGATGAACCCGGTTTTGGGGCCTTATATAAATCTAGAAAGCAATATGCAACTCTGACCCAAGGTTTCAGATACCCCGAAAATTGAGCGTTGATCAAATCACTCGTCTGGGTCCTGATCTTGCCTATATTATTTCCACCCAAAAACAACTATAGGCTCTATTTTAGAGCAAGCCATACGCAATCCACTGTCACAAAGGTAATTGATAATTATTCTTGCGATTTGCATGAAATCGGCTCGATATACCGCAACCATTTTTTTTCTTTATGTGCGAACCTAAGGAGATGTTTAAGTGTATTGGGGCTATTGGAAACGTGCGACTGGACGGTTGCTTCACGGAGCAGAAGCATTTCGTATAAGCATCCTGTGCAGCAGCAGACATTAGGTTTTAATCGGCTTACTCTAGCACGGGGCTACAGTCAGGACTACTGGAAATAAGGAACACAGATCTCCTCCATACGCTAGCGAATACAGCCGCTATTGTCTCAATGTCAGAGCAATCTGATAATCGAGGAACGAAAAACACTTCTCATGTATGTAGATTCTATCAATTAATGACACCGGTGAATATCGCCCTGTTGTGATTTCTAACCTGTCAGCACACAAAAGCGAATTCGTAGTGGTAAATTTCGGAGAAGGTATATATAGCAAACATGGCAGTGCGTCGCCGTGCTTGCTGCTTACAACTACGAGGGACGCGTTGAACTCTATTTCAGAGCAACCCCTTCGGGCTCAGTGACGTCAGGGCACGTACAGAGGAATGCTGCATATTGATACGTTTCCATATCTTAAGGTGCCAAACCCTAACTCTTGAGCTGAAGCCTCAGTGTAACGACACGTCCGCCATCTTGTTGCTTCAAACCTTTCGCTGCGAGTTGTCTGGCGAAGGCGCAGGTTGTCTTGGAATTGCGATAGCAATCGTCGCGTTATCTATGCACGATTCAGATTCCCGGCTAAATTTAGTGAGGAACCTAAATTTGTCTCCCCATGGCGTCAGGTCACGTGACATCAATTTTTCCGCCAAATTTAGCGGGGATACTGAAGTAGTGCATAGGTCACGTGACGCCAATTTTCCGCTAAATTTAGCGGGGAACTTGAATTGGTCCATAGGTCCTGACGTCAATTTTTCCGCCAAATTTAGCGGGGAAACTGATTGGTGTATAGGTCACGTGACTTCAATTTTTCCGCTAAATTCAGCGGGGAAACTGATTGGTGTATAGGTCACGTGACTTCAATTTTTCCGCTAAATTCAGCGGGGAAACTGAATGGGTGTAGAGGTCACGTGACGTCTTTTCCACTAAATTTAGCGGGGAAACTGAATTGGTGTAGATGTCCGAACGTCAATTGTTTCGCTAAATTTAGCGGGGAAACTGAATTGATGCGTACGTTACGTGGTGTCAATTTTCCGCTAAATCTAGCGGGGAACCAGGGACCCCGCCCCCCCCCCCCCCCCTTCCCCTTTTTTGCCTACTATATTAGAGGCCAGATCCCTAGACAGAAATCTGTGATGAGTAGCTTAATAATTCTATCGCATTAAAACTGTTGCGTACCACACAAATTTAGGTGGGCGCCTAATTACTCCGTACCGTGCCTCTTACACTAAAATACAAACATTGAGTGACGCCATTTTCAATCTAAATAGAAGCTTTAAAAAAAAAAAAAGAAACTATTAGATTTTTTTTGTCAACTTGGATTTGGGTGTTAGCTACAATACTTTTTTCTTTCCTCTGTTCTCTTAAAACTAATAATTAAATTGCTTGTATGAAATTTTGGAAACCTTGTTTTTAGCGTCTTTATTAAATTCCAAAATCCCCAGTTTATGCAGAAGCGGCCATATTGAGAGCAACAAAAAGCGGTGTGGGTAGCGGTGCCCGAAACTTTCGGAATAGCCAAAAGTTTAATCCACCTCATCCGTTCAACATATAGAAAACTGGAAAAAAATACTTTTTGTTGTTGCTCAGAAATTATCTTTTTTAAAGATGAGCCTCTCCGACCATGCCTTCAGGCGCCCTCCTCGTAGGTGACGCATGCCGGCATTCGCCAGCGCTTTCAACGCTTTCCTGAAAAAAACAAAACAACAACAAAAAAAAAAAAACACATTCTCTTCACTTGAAAATTGTGTTATCCTGACTTCCATGCATTCGTATCCTCTGCGTTACGTAATGATACTGGCGTCTTAATTTTACTCTACTTCTGCCTGCAGGTAAGGAATGAGGAGGAAAAACCTTATTTGTCTTAAGGTGATCTGCCAACGAACGCAGGCTTGCATCGTCTGCTTCCCGAGTCTGGGAATACGTACTGCACGTTTGCCTCGTCTCGTATGTCCAGGTAGAAAAACATTCCAGACCGAATAGCGCTTTACCCATGCGAAATGATAAAAGTGATGTCGCTTCTCTATTCAATGTATTTTGATAGAATACGTACCAAAAGCAGTGCACTGATGCAAAAAGCATTTCACTCTTTGCGCCGGACGGCTCACACCCCTGAAGTTCCGTTCATGTGCAGTATTTTAGACTCCGGAATACATTGGAGGACAGCAAATCATATATCCAATTTTGAACTCACTTGTATTTTTAGTGGAACTGCGTGTTTGATTGGAGGTGGGAGTTACGCGGGTGCTGTCTTCGCCATCTCAGTGTCAGGCTCGGCGGACATTAGATGAGGTAATAACCGTCGTGGTAAGTCGGTTTATTAAACAAATTGTTATTGAATATTTATCTAATAGTTTTATGGCTCATGTTGCAATTGCAGTATTGGTGCCATATACTATCAGAGGCTTAATTAATTAAAAGAATTTTCGAAAAGTTAATAGTTTCTTAGATATTCATCGAACAGTTTTCGCGTGTTTACTCCCGATTTCAATATTGCGTGCATAAAGATTGCCACAAGCCACCAACGCCAAGAACACAAAGCCGTAGAGCTGACATTTTTGCGACCCCAGCGAAGGCCAACGCTGGACACAGATTGAAAACGAGTGCTGCGTCAGCGCGCGGCTTCGAGTCAAGCTTGACCCGAACGTCGACACAATCGTCGTTTTCAATCAGTGCCCAGCGTTGGCCTTCGCTGTTGACGACCTCTCTATCAGCGCTACGGCTTTGTTATCTGGGATGTGTTGAACAAGCCCCACAGGCAATGATGATGAGAAGAGTGACGTAGTCGTTTCCATGACGTCAGTCACGTCACTATCTCGGTAGAGCGTCCTTGGTAGATGCGCCAACAAACTTCATTTACCAAAGTATATTTATGTTCATTGGGGAAGCGATGTCATTGTTGTCATTTGGAATTTGTGAAGAGCTATCCGGTCTGCATTGTTTTGTATATCTGGGCATACGACAGACCGGGCCGACGCGCAGTGTGCATTCCCAAACTCGGAAAGCAGACGATGCAGGCATGTGTTTGTCTGCAGTTACCTGGCAAAAGTAGAGTAAAAGTAAGACGCCAGAATCATTACGTAACTTAAAGAGGATTCGGATGCGTGGAAGTCAGGATAACATACACTTCAACTGAATAAAACGCGTTTTCAGGAGAGCGTTGAAGACCTTGCAGCGGCATCTCACACCGTTGACACCTCGCTGGCGAACGCCGACGTGCGTCGCCTACAAGGAGGGAGCCTGGAGGCGTGGTCGGAGAGGCTCATTTCCGTTGCGGAAAACACATTCAACCTTTCCACTCTCGTGAAGAAGGAAGACCAGCGGAGCTGTACTCGATACACTGTGTGCTTCTTCTTCGTCGTCGTCTGTTTTTCGCGCTGTTTCCTACGATGAATTCCCACCAACGCGCCCAACTATCCATTCTTCTACGAGCGACGGCGCCATCCACGAGCGACGGCGGAAACCATACTGGTTGTGTGCTTGCCGCCGTCGCTTATTAGCGGCGAGAAGTTTTGGTGGCGCTCTCCTGTGGTTCCCCCTTGGGACGTCATTACCTTGCAAACAACAAGTTCGATGGTGTTTGTTATAAGCATGGTGGAAGCTTGAAATCATTGCGCTCTCAAAGGAACACTGCCAACGCTGTCAAAATTAAAGTTCTTTCATTCCTCTTATTTCCGTCGATGATAAATCCCCTTTCCGAAGTCATAGTCAGCGTTCGGCCAATCGCGGAAGGCCGACCACAGCGACGCTTTCGGTGGCGCACGGGGCTAATAGATGGCGGTAGCTGTCCAGGTAGGTTTGTGTCGACATTCACGGACACGATCCTGGGGAACCTAGCCCTTAACAACTCCGCTGTAAAAAAAAAAAAAAATAATAATAATAATAATTTATCCGCAACAAAAAAAAGTAATTTTCTCCTTTTTATATGTTTAACAGATGAGATAAATTGAACTTTTGGCTATTTCGAAAGTTCAGGGCACCGCTGCCCAAATTGCTTTTTATTGCTCTCAATATGGCCGTTGCTGCATCGCTGCATAAACTGAAGATGTTTACATTTAACTAAAACGCAACAAAACGAGGCTTTAAAAATTTAATACGAGCAATTCAATTATTAGTCTTAAAAGAACAAAAAAAAAGTATGGTAGCTAACACCAAATTCCAAATTGACAAAACAAATCTTGTAAGGTCTGTTTTTCTGGAGCTACTATTTGGACTCCATATGGCGTCTTGCGAATTTTATATATTAATGTGAGTTAGGGCATAATATTAAGTAATTAGGCGTTCATCTAAATTTGTCTAGTATGCAACCTATTTTTTACAATGTTTTTCTTAACTACATAAGTGTTCTGCAAATTACAAAAATTTAGAGCATAATATCAGCAAACAAAATATTTTTTCACACAAAAAATAACTTTCCTGGAGTTCATAAGCTTCTTTATCCAAATTAACTTTTTCGTACAAGTCCCAGACATAAAAAAACAAAAATTGCCGCGTCTTCTTTGGCATGGAATGACCCAATGGCATGTGTTCCAAATCTTTCCCAAGTCGATCCGAGTTACTCCGGCGGGTCGTGTCGCGTGACAACGCAGATAGAAAAACGCTGGACGCAGGTAGGTTTTCGAACGTCAAGGTTCAAAAACCTTACCCTGGAGTAAGATGGAGAAAATTTTGGAACACAGCCAAAGGCAGCTTTGAGTCTACCCGCTCATCATTCGAATCAGAGCTAGGCGTCCAGTCGTCCCCGCGCGCTTTGGTCTCCTCCTCTCCCTCAAAGTTCTCACCGCATCCGTTCCATTGCCTTTAAGGTATTGGATAAGAAGGCGCACGTCACTCCAAGAAACAAGTGTATCAGACATCGCTTACGCGCTAATTAGTCGGTAATTCGAATCACTCCCCGTAGCAAGTCCGAATAAAAGAGGATCCCCTATTCGGATTAGAGCACTGTACTGGCCCGGCCCAGCCCGAAGGCCCGAACCCGGCCCGGCGCGCGGGGCGAGCTCGGGCCGGGTAGGACGCATTTTCTCGGGCCCGGGCCGGGCCCGGCCTTGAACAAAAAACATTTTCGGGCCGTGGCTGGGCACTCGTGTGCCGCTAATTCTAAGTTGTTGATAACAAAAAGTGTGCTCATTGATCGTTTAAGCTTCAATAAAAAGAAACAAGCGAAAGACAAAATACCTACGGCGCCGATCAAAAAAACAAAAACAAAGACGTCTTGCGTTTGGAAAGCTTTCACGTGTATAAAGGAAAGCGTATATGATTCCACCAGCATAGTGGGAAAGTGCGGTCAAGAATACGAGTGCACTCCAGTCGTAGGGTGCAACATGAGTGCCTTTTCCTCTGCTCTTCAAACTAAAAAAAAAAAAAAAAAAAAGAACGTGAACTTGACTTAGAACTTTGGGCAGGCGGACTTACTATATCCCCAAAGATCAGCTAACTACCATAGATAATTTTATGCTTATAGAGCCTTTTGAAGATGCACTAGCGCGATTCTGATTGTTTCTTCACAAACATATTTAGCGAGGAAAGTTCTCTGTGAAACGAATTGAACAACGAAAAGTCCAATATCTCTTCAACAAATGCATACAGTAAATAAAATATTGTCCACTTTTTTTTCTCAAAATCATTTATGACGTAAATATTTGGCCCCTATTCTCGAAAATATACATTCTATGTTATCGTGTCAAAAAGCCTCGGTCCAAGTTTAAAAGAAATTTAAATAAAATATGCTCGCTTTAAGCTTAGAAAGTTTTTAGGTAAAAGACTGCAAACATTCTTGGGCTCATCTATAAAATCTGTCGGGCTCGGGCCGGGCTCAGGCTTATATTTAAAGAAGTTTTGTCGGGCTCCAGCCGGGCTCAAACTTCTGTCTAAAACTTATGCCAGACCCGGGCAGTTTTTCTTCCGAGCCGGGCCGGGCATAGAAATTAAATATTCTGTCGGGCTCGGGCCGGGATCAGGCTTATATTTTAAAAAATTTTGTCGGGCTCAGGCCGGGCTCAAGCTTCTGTCTAAAAATTCTGCCGGGCTCGGGCAGTTTCTCTTCCGGGCCGGGTCGGGGCGGGCCTAGAAATTAAATATTCTGTCGAGCTCGGGCCGGGCTCAGTCTTATATTTAAAAGAAAAATTTGTCGGGGTCGGGCCGAGCTCAAGCTTTTGTCTAAAAATTATGCCAGGCCCGGGCAGTTTCTCTTCCGGGCCGGGTCGGGCCGGGCCCAGAAATTAAATATTCTGTCGGGCTCGGACCGGACCCGGGCCCTGCCTCTACCGGGCCGGGTCGGGCCGGTCCTAGAACTTCCGGCCCGTGCAGTGCTCTAATTCGGATAGCTCCTTCGTTTCTATAGCCGTTTTCATATTGCTGACGATGGGAAGGGTGATCACGTGACAGACGTGGCTGAGCCCGACGTTGAGAGTGCGCTGCGGCGAGCTCTCAACGTCGGGCTCGTCCTCCCCTCCCAGTTGTCTTTCTTTGATGGCGGTGGGAAGGGGGGTGTTCTGGCGAGCATCAAAAGGAGCGGCGCTGAAAGATTTAAGAGGAAAACAGATCGGCCCAAGATCTATGGCACCCGCCGAGTAAAAGATGTGTGCGGTTGAAAAGATCACGTACAGTTTTCTTCTTCTTTTTTGTTTTCTGTCGTCTTTTGGCGTTGATTGTATAGCGTGCCGCTGATGTCGATGCGAACAGGAGCGGCGAGGGAGGAGCTTGTTTGGAGTAAAAGGACGTTAGAAGGAAACCTGGAAATGAACTTCACCGAGAAAAAGACCGGTGTTAATGGAGACGTCCGCCTAAAAAAGTTTTCTTCTCTTTTTTTTTTTTTCTTTAGATGGAGCTGCGTGGCGCCGAACAGGTATCCTAAGTGATTGGAAAGATGGGTAATAGAAAGTTCGCTGCATTAGCGAACCTAGGTCATTAGAAACGCCGGCATGGTATTCTCTACTGGATTCGCCGAAATATATAAATGTAACAAAACACCTAAAATAAAAAGTAGATAAAATATGTTTTTGTTAAATTAGGTGTAATAGAAAGGACAAGTATAAAACAGTTTCAACGTGCAGTTGCTCAGCGTTTTGTTTTAGCGAATTTTTTTTCTTGGGTACTTTCTAAGTGGTTCCTTGAAATTTCTCAATTGGGTCGTATTTTGCTTGCCTCGAGCAGAAGCGCACACACCATTTCCAACTTGTGTTTTAGACAGCATTGTCATTTTCCGCGATTGGCGCTTTGAATAAGGTATCTACACACTTCTTTTGTGCGTGCGTGTGCGTGTGCGTGCGCGTGCGCGTGCGCGTGCGCGTGCGCGTGTGTGCGCGCGTGCGCGCGTGTATGTGTGTGTGTGTGCGTGCGTGCGCGCGTGCGCGCGCGCGCGCGTGTGTGTGTGTGTGTGTGTGTGTGTGTGTGTGTGTGTGTGTGTGTGCGTGCGTGCGTGCGTGTGTGTGTGTGTGTGTGTGCGTGACAGCGTGCGTGAGTGCGTGCGTGTGTGTGTGTGTGTGTGTGTGTGTGCGTGCGTGCGTGTGCGCGCGTGTGTGTGTGTGTGTGTGTGTGTGTGTGTGTGTGTGTGTGTGTGTGTGTGTGTGTGTGTGTGTGTGTGTGTGTGTGTGTGTGTGTGTGTGTAAGTGAGCGCGCGCGTGCGTGCGCTCACGCGAGTTGTACATATGGTGAGCTTTTAAAAATGTCTGACCTGACCGCCTTTTTCACGAAGCCTTGTATTTATAAAACGTAGCCTCGCACATCATTTTCCTTATGTAATTCCATAGTGCCTTCAAATTGTTCATTGAATTTATATAGTGCTGCAAAGAAATAAACGCTTGAAAGCTTTTATTTCTTTATTTTTTATCGCTGAGATAACGTTTATACACCCTTGAGAGTGTATGCAAGTGAGACACTACCACCTAGAATTCGGGTTCATTCAATATTAGAGCACACACTGATTTGCGCCTCGTACTGGCAGGTTCGATTTTTTTGTTTCGTTTTTGTTTTTGTTTTCTTCACCGTAAATCTGAAGAACGTAGCTTCTGTAACATAGACGACGACGGTGCTCTTCAATCTCACAAGGACTTGTGCATTTCAGGTATTCAAGCTCTGTGAAAACGGTTTCTAAACTGTATGCGAGTGCACATTGCATTCCTACACCACCACCTATGCTCTAACAAAATCTGGAGTGGCTACCTTCAAGCAGAGCATCTGGGAGAGTCAATCGCTGCTATCTAATGAGAAAACTCGGCATATGACAAGGCTCTAAATATCTTTTGACGTATATATATATATATATATATATATATATATATATATGTATATATATATATATATATATATATATATATATATTATAACGCAAATTGCTTTGCAAATGTGTTGCGACGTGAAATGGTCTTGGTTTAGAGCTAGTAACTTCCAGGCATTTCTTCTTGAGCAGTGCCTCCAGATGTCCAGAACACATCCCGACCCAGGACGGGTCGGCCTATACTCAAGTTCACCCTACTCAAGTTCACCAGCGAGCACGCTGCTTCCGCGGTGCCATAGACTCCTCTATACACGCAAAGCCTGGTAGTTTGATGACGGAACCATAGAGTGCCCGGTCGTAGATTTGGAGCGCGAGGAACTGGTAGCACAGAGCATTTCTCGGGGAGTCTGGTATTCACCTCACAGCTTTTGCAGCGGCGAGGACCCGAAACATGGTTAGTTAGTTAGTTTAGTTAGAGTTTTGAAAGCAAGGAAATCAAAGGAAATGTTTCTGTACCAGTGGGTCAGTATGTCACCTTTAAGAAACATGGTTTTCAAACAATGGCCTCCAAGATCCCAAAGCGCGACATTCCATCGCTCGGGACAAATGTGTTTCGGCGTCTCGCCGCAGCGGGGCGCCCGTTACATGACTCTTATCTGCCGCTCTACCTTTTCACTTCCGGCGGCCGCGTCTCGTAACGATCTACCAGGCTTTGTCAGCATAGAGGAGGCTATGGCAGTGCTTTGGTTACGCGTGCCTGCGCGTTCACACTTGTGTTATGCCCAAATCACACGGCAGCGTAAAGGTACCTTTAGCCCAGGTACCTGTCGTAAAGGGAGCTGGAGATCGTGATCACACGGCGCAAAAAGGTCCCTTTCGCTAAGGGAGGTCCTGTGTTAAACGGAGCTCGCCGAGCTCCCTTAACAGCGGTGTAGCCTCGGACCCACGAACTCAAAATAATATCACAGGTATATAAATATATCTTGTTGAAGGCATTATAACAAATTTAATATATATAAGTATCAAATTATAAAATAATTGTGAACACAAATGTGATGGAATAATACAATAATGATGAACTCATACTTTAGATAGCAGGTAGCAGCGGCGGTACGTGGAAAACAATAGAGAGTTTTAGAATAGGAGACCCCAAAGCTTGGGGGCCTCAAAGAAGTAGGGGCTCACCACTGCGCATGCGCAGAACCCAAACTCTGTTTGGGGGTTTGGGTTGGCGCTTGGGCCCCCAATGAGCCTTTTGTAGAAATACGCGGTGCGCATGCGCGGAGTGTTTCATGCGCCTGGGGTCGAGAGTATCTAGTTCCAAACAATCCGCCATCTTGCATTTCTCGCCTTTAAGCGGTTTCGTTGTGTCGACCTCGGGGCGGAAGATTACGCACGATGTGGACAAAGGTGAGCTTGGGGGAGCCGTATCTAGGTCACATCGCCTCAATGGGTGAACAGGGTGTAGCTGACGTTTTGGGTGTAGAACGGGTGGGAGAGGCCTTGGGCGCGCGTTGTTTTCCAGTCACCTAGTCTCGAACCGATTCGCGTGTCTAGGTGGCAGCACATATTCGCCAAGAGGTCCATTGCCTGGGGCCGGGTTGCGTCCGCAAACAAGGCGGCGCCCTTTCCGCTGGCTTCGGAGCGAATTCGTCATGGTCGCTGCAGTATTAGGCAATTTCATTGCCAATGAATAGTGCAACCGGCTTTCGCTTTGCTTTATCTCGCTCAAATCACAAAGAATGAGCGGTGGGCTCGCCCCATTTTAAAGATTGTCCCTGAGTCTGGCCGTTCCTAAGCAAAGAGACGCGGTAATCGTTGACATGGCAACGTATGGCTACTCCGTGGCTCCGAGTGGATTTCGTTCTTGGCACGATACCTGCAGCTTGAAAACAAGTATTTCAAGGCTTCAAAGTCGCTCCAGCTCAGCGCTCGCGTTCGTCTCAGTCTCGGCATTGTTGAAGGCCTAAATCTTCGGCTGCAGATGGTCAAAGCGCACACAAACGCCCCAAAAATTCGAGAACGAGCCATACCTAAAACAGCGCGCAAGCACAGGAGGAAGAAAATAGAACACAGGAAAGAGCGCTGACTTCCAACTTATGTATTGTGAAAGAAAGAGAAAGAGGAAGCTTCAGACATGAAGCCCACGCGCACCCAAAAGGTGCGCGAAAGAATAAAAACAGATACATTACAAAGTTGCAGTAGAAAAGAAGAAAACTGACATTATAAGGTCACGACGAAGAAAAGATGAGAAAAAAGAAGAAAGAAAAACAACAACGTGGGCTTCATGTCTGAAGCTTCCTCTTTTTCTTTCCACAATACATAAGTTAAGAGTCAGCACCCCTTCCTGTGTTCTGTTATCTTCCTCCTGTGCTTGTGCGCTGTTTTAGGTATGTCCTCTAAGTACCAGCTAGCTCAACTCTCTGTGTTACTACGAGAACACGCGCCAAATTAGAGCGCTACGGATTGGATTGTTTCGGCTACACCCGAAGCGGGATGACCGAACGAGTCGAGGCCGATCCAAGGCCAGAAGAAAATGGCGGAAGAGAAGGCTCCCGCGCGCGTTCGCTTCTCGGTCGACGATGACATTTATGTGCTACGCGAAGTGTACGCCACTAACCCATTCCAGGATTCCAGGAGATATACTTCAATTGCGAAAGGGTCTCCGAAGCAATCGGAAAATATTTCTCCACGCGGTCCATCCGCAAACGGGTCGACCTGCTGCTGGCACAGTTTAATACGAAGTACAGGTTTCCCGGTGAATTTTCGTAACGTAACGTAAAAAAACGGGTCTGTGTGAACGAGTCTTTAGCCACGGAGTAGCAATACGTTACCATGTCAACAGTTACGACGTATATTTAGGCTTAGGAACGGCCAGAATCAGGTACGATCTTTAAAATGGGGCGAGCCCAACGCTCATTCTTTGCGACTTGGGCGAGATAAAGCAAAGCGAAAGCCGGTTGCACCATTCATTGGCAATGAAATTAGCTAATGCTGGAGCGACCATGACGAATTTGCTCCGAAGCGAGCGGAAAGGGCGCCGCCATGTTTGCCGGCGCAATTCGGCCTCAAGCAATTTGGGGGCCCCACCCTATTTTTCGAATTTCACGTTGGGGGCGCGCGCCAACCCAAGACCGTGGGTTCTGCGCGTGCGCAGTGCTAAGCCCCAATTTCTTTGGGGCCCCAAAGCTTTGGGACCCCCTATTATATAACTCTTTATAACTGTCGTGCTGCTTCAGCTACAGGATGGGCTAAAAGCAAGCTACGCTTACCAGCGTCGTGCCTGTGACCGGGGAATGGCCCGTCGAAGTCGCAGATAATTCCATTGGCGCACATGATAGCCTGCTATTTGAGGGCGTGCACTCTCTTGTGACCAGAGAAGTAAATCTTCTGATTCAGAGACGGTCGGCAGATGGGTCTTGCTGTGCCGTTCCAACTGGTGTTACCCTCCCTATTATTTGTACCGCAAGCCACAATAAAGTATCGTTTCAGCGCAAATGTTTTGCGTTTTAATAATTTTTCACTCTTAAGAAGTTCGTTCGTTGTCCACAATGGCGCTCCATGCGAAAAAGGCGAGCGTGCCGCGACGCTGCGTGAGGTGTCGTTGCGTTGGGTACCCCAAAGCGTTGGGTTCCCCAAAGCGTTGGGGCCCCCTATTCTAAAACTCTCTAATGTCTGCTACGAACCCGAACGCGATAGACCACTGCGAGCTCTTTTTCGAGGTTGTAGACGAGTCGCCCGACTCTCCCGCCCAGGACTCCTTTATCTTCGTCGTCGTCCATCCCTTTCGATCGCGTGACTGGCGTAACCGTGAGACTCTGTCGTGGTTCGTTTTTGCCGGGCACTATTTAGCTAGTTCAGTGAGAAATTTGCAAGAAAATGGAGCTGGTAAACATAAAAAGGTCGCCCACCTCACAATGCAAACTCGTAAACGCAGATGATTTTGGGCCAGCGTGGCCAGACGGGTAAGACGTTTTAAACCAAGACTCATCTAGGTGCGCCCTTAGACTTAGAGAAAAAAGTAAAGTGCCGCAAAAGCAAACAGAAATAATATTTCGCATCCAATAATAATAAAAAAAAACTTCGCGTCAGACCGATTTCGAGGAATACTTATTTATCACATGCTCCTCTCGCGGTTTAGCTGGAATGCAGTCGACATCAACCTAAAGTGCTCCGTTTATTCATCGTGTGATCAAGAACGCCGTTTACTACAGGTACCTTTAGCTAAGGAACCGAAGCTAAAGGTACCTTTACGCTGCCGTGTGAATTGGGTATTAGAAAGGTCACAAAGCTGGCGCTGAAGGCGGAGCTTCTAGTCTCAGCTTAATGGTGAATGGAGTATAGCTGTGTACTCAGAGTATGGGGAATTACAGGCTGCGGCCGCTCAGGTGTAAATTTTCCCGCTAAATCTAGCGGGAAAACTGAATTTGTGCATAATTCATGCGACAGAAAGTCATGTGATGTTAGTTTTCCAGCTAAATTTTGCGGGGAAACTGAATAATTGGTGTTGAGGTCACGTGACGTTCATTTTCACCCCAACACCTAGCGGTGGAAATGACGTTGTGTGACGTCACATATACCACGCCTTCACGAAATGCGGCTTCACGAAGTCCGGAACAACCAGCCGAAAAACGTTTCCCGTTAAAAACCATTCCGCGCCGTGGCTCCAAGCATGGTGAAATCACCTCTAGCTCAGTGCAAGGACGGGGGCTTCATTTTAGGTGTAAACTATATATTCCGTTCAGCTCAAGTGCAGACGCAGCCGACGCTACGGGGAAATGGGGTCAATCAAGCATGCATCAAAAAAGCGCTGCTTGCTTGGCTGAAATGTTCAGCGATGATAGAAAACACGTTTACAGTAACGAGACGAACACCAAGATGGTGCGTTTTTTGACGCTGTTCCGTCTGTTGCGTCTGGACGTAAGCTGAAACAAAGTATAGTGTTAAGTATAGTTTAAGTCGCCGTCATTCGCCTAGCTCGCTACGTGTAGATTGTAGAGATTGGCTCTTCTTAGTGCTTTGCGGGGAAGCGGATGTTCCGAATTTCTTAGAGTTTGTGCCATCGGTGCCGTTTCAACAATAGAAACCTCGCAGACGCAGCCATCTTTAGCCCCTGCACAAAAGCGTATACGCGCAGCAGGAGGACGACGAACATCAAGCCGAAGAAACAAAAATGAAAACCAGGAAAGAAAAGAAACGCCGCTCGAACGATGCAGAACCTTCTGTGCATCCCAAGGTTTGCCTTTGTTCTATACGCCTGCTCGCACAGAGAAATTCAAAGTTGCAGATGGGTTGGGAAGCCTTCGAGAGCGGTGTTTGCGCCCAGAGGAACCTATTTTTAGGACAAAGAACTCCGAGCTAAGGCTCCCTCGTCGTCCTCCTTCCTTCGCGCATTCGAGCAGCGGCCGGAGTCTTCCTCCCCCCGCCGGTCGTCCGCATTATGCGAGACTGTGCCCTAAACAATTTGGTGACTTGCGTTTATAAAAATCAAAAAAAGTCTCGTTTGAGAGTTTTAGTCGACCGTTTTGCATTTCGATACCAATTACCCGACACTGCCCGCATGGTGCCGCCGTGCACGTTGGGACAATCGGGCGTTTCGTGCAAGAAAGACTTTCCCTGGTGTATCGTTTCTCGCTTATTGTTAACAACTATGTTGATTAGCAATTACGATAGGTTCAAACCATACGGGACTATACCGATACAATATATAGTGCACGTATATATATATATATATTATACTAAAATATCTATCAGAATGTTTACGTCGATCATGCAAATACCTTCCGAACTAGAGATACTATACAGATTGCAAGTCCTTTAACCTGCAAAGGATACGTAACCGTACAGATCAATAACGTTTCCAAAAATAAAATAAATTTCGACGAAACTCGCTACTCCCTACGTTTCTCAAATTGTCATTGACCATATAATTATTTCCACTCCATGCTAAAACCAACGACATCAATGGACGTCACCAAATTTGTTTTCGCAGAAAGGATTGTCATGAACCCAGGTTCCTGCGTAAGTTGACAATGCATCCATTTATTTGATACGTTAACAAATCACCAAATATTTGACGTCAGATGATAAGTGCAGATAGATAAGGAGAGGTGAGTAAATATATGGGCAGAACGAGTAAAATACTTCAAGAATGAAATGGCTTTCACAGACCGAATAAAAATCAGAGTCCAATTTGTATCGAGTCGCCGGATTTCTGAAGTATAGTATATAAAAAATAATTCCGGTAGCACAGGTGCTTAGGTAATCAAGGCCGCGTCACGCCGAATGAGGTACATAACCTTGAGGCCCATCGTCCTAAATTACACCCACTTTATTGTTTTCGATTCGCTTCTGCGGCCCGTGTACTTACGTTTGAAAAAAAGAAAAAGCACAGCAGCCCTTACCCAGCTGAAATTGGTAAGTTCATTCTTAAAGACGCGACTCAACGTAAACGACTGTCGCGCGACGTCAAGCCTCATCCTCTAATTTATATTAAGTGAACAAATTCTGTAGAATAAGTTCTTAGAGCAGTAGAAGTCTCAAGTTCTTGCTCAAATTTATTTAACGCCGATTATGTAGTCGCTCCTAAATACACTCTGAAAGAGCCCGTGCGTCTACTTCCCTGCAGAACACTCGGAGAGCCAATCACTGCAACTCACGGAGGCAGCTCAACGAAGGACGATGCCGAAACATATGTTTAGACCAAAAAAAAAAAAAAAAACGCGGTCTTATGACATTAAGCAATGCAAAATGTCACGCTTGCACTGCTTAATGTCACAACTCAGACTGCATTTTTTTGTCTAAACATATGTTTCCGCATCGTCATTCGCTGAGCTGCCTCCGTAAGTTGCGGTGATTGGCTCTCCGAGTGTTGTGGGGTAAAGCAGACGCACGGACGTTTTTTAGAGTGTAGCGCTGACAAGTTTTATATTAAATCGTTGCGTAAATTGGTATTTTCTTAAATTTTCATTCGATCACACATCGATATGCAGGCTATTTTATAGAGACCTCATTTAATAGGACCGACGAGATTGAATTCAACGTAAAATACGCCTTTGAAGACACATATAGTGCCCCAGGGTAGGGTACCCTTGTAAGTGGCGTCTCATCCTTTTGGTCGGTGTAAGCGATCATGCACCCATCCGACAGTCAATAGTGCTCTCGTCGGAAGTTGTAATATAAACTTCGGTACATGGATGATTACAGCAAAATGTTTTCGTCCCAAAGGAATGTAGTCTACAAGTGACAATTGTGTAAGTTAAACTCTAAAAACAAAAGAGTACATTCATTTTCATGCACTAGGCTGAGACAGCCAATCACGGCGAACAGTAAGAGGACTCGACTGAATCCCGAAGCTCACAATACTATTAGACCACGAAAAATGCGATATGCGTCGTGATAATGAACGAGTGAAAAGTCATGCTCATTATTCCTGTTCACATCACGATGTGTTCGTCTGATAATATTCCAAGCTTCGTCCTTCGCTAGGATCATAATTTCGCTCCCCGTAATTGACTGTCTCAGTGTTCTACAAAAACGTGAATGCACAAAAATGTTTTTTTGGCGCGTTTAACGTAAATAGTTACACACTTTGTTTTCAATATTTTCTTTTTTTATTACAACACTTGTTTTTGCTCGTTTAATGCGTCGTTTTTATTATGACGTCGTCCCGTTGCCACGATTTGAAGATCAAAGCGACACTATTTGACTCGTGCTCGTGCCTCGCGCCGCTCGCGATCGTTCCCCACAAGCCGCCGTCAGAGCTGTACGCGATGGACAGTGCCACCAGGCTCGATCCCACTGGTCGCGGCTGCTGCGAGAACTATTCAATGGCTCCCATCGTGAAGGAGGTTCGAGTCAAGGCCTGTTCACACATGCAGCGGAGCGCTACAAGCATAGCGCTAACCTCGCGCTAAGCGCGTGCTGACCGGAGCGTTCACCAGCTTTGTATCACACCGCCAAAGCTGTTGCTCGTGGCAGGCGATAAGTAGCTGACGGCACGTGAGGAGCGCTACATCAGCGCTTCGCTTCATGTGAGAACTAGGGTGCCTCAATGTCCTTCTGTTTAGAGTGATGCCATCGTTTGTAGTACCCGATGCCGACAGCACGCGCTCATAGGGAAAATACAAAGAAATCGCAGGAAACAAAATGTCGCCGTAGCACAGTCAGCGCCACGAGCGCGTGCAGGGACACGCCCTTTCACGCGCTTCAGAACAAAAAATAAAAATAAGCGTTCGAAACAAAATGGTCAGATGTCATCACCCCAAGCAAAGCGCACATGAAGGCACCCTAGTGAGAACCGGCCTTAAAGGGGCACTGACACACCAAAATCATATTTTTTTTTTATTATCCGAAACGATTGAAAACGATGCCGGGACATTACCCTCAAAATTTGAAACTTTAAAATTCAGTATTTGTGAATTAAAAAAACAACTTCCAAATGCCGAATTTGAAGTTCCCGCGCGATCCGCGCCAGTGCAGTGAGTGAGATTTTGCGGTCTCCTGCGACTCGACTTTATTTCGGAACTCCGCCGTTGTCACGGCGACCCCAACCGAGGAGGAGGTGAGGAATAGAAAGGCGCCGGCGGGAAAAAAACCGGTCTTTCTCCGACTCGCCAACGGGCGCTGTCAAGTTTTCCGAGGGAGGATACAAATCTAGGAAGCAACAGCACACCGAACTCTGATTTCTGGTATTTCAAAAAGAGGGGCCGTAGTGCGTTCGCAATTGCGTTAAAAAACATGTTTTACGATTGCCGTTATTAAATGTTATAGAAATGTCACCTACAAAGCTTCTAAATTTCCTGATTTTTGACGTCACCGATCAAAAGAAGCGAGGAGGTGAACGCGGGAAATACAAATGCCAAAACTAAAAAGGCGCGCGCGCGCGCGGGAAAATTTTTTTTCGCGATGCGTTTTTTTTTGCGTGTCTATGACTACAAGTTGCATCGTTTTAGACAATAAAAAAAAATACGACCTTTGGGTTGTCAGTGCCCCTTTAAAGCAGGCCGTTCCATTTGAGAGATAACACTTGCGGCAGTGGGTGGTTTTCCACTCATGCTGAAATACAGCAATTAGCGGAATCAAATTATTATTAATTTATCGCGCCCGATAATTACGAAAACCAAAATATCGCAAATTGGACAGCCTTCTCGTATTCTGGATGTGCCGACCCTTTTTAGAGGCTTCGGCTTCCTCCCTCGCCATTTTAAAGTTACTCGAATATTTTTTCCCCGGCATTCCCAATACCTTATTGGTAAAGCCTAGTTTTGAAGAAGTGTACAAAAACATTCGCATTTTCAATTATGATCGTACGTTTCGTTGTTGTAGCGATGTTCCCCCGAAGAATAAAACAAAACAAAACTAATATTCGAACTTTATGATAGGGTGTATGTACCTATCCACCGTTCATATCGCAAGGATATTGTGAAAGAACGCGACGTTCTTCTGCTTTCGATCGAATAAATACCCCCGCTTCTAGGAAAGGTTAACGGAAGCTCAGCGTATGCGCCCACGGAACCAAACAGGAAGTCGCCTAGTCGCCTGCCTCGCGAAAGGGGGAGTGAATGAATTTCACGTGCGTTGTTGCTCCGGCTTTTCGACTTTTCTAATGCTTGCCTCGGTTTTATGCCGAAGTATTGACACTGGTGTAGCATGCAGTGTCACTTCTTTTGGCGTTATCGTTGCACTCAATTCTTCATCGCCACCGGTGTTCAGCTGCATGGCTTTACTGTAGCAAAACCGCACTGTCTAGACGGAAGAGACGTTTATCCTATAAGTTTCTGCGTCGCAAGAAGTTACCTCTAGAAATATGATAACTTTGTGTGTGCGTGTGGCCGGGGAGGGGGGGGGGTGAGAGAGAGAGAGAGGGATGGAAAGGGGATGTCGTTTTGTGGGAAATGTCCTGAGCTTTCTTCTGTTTTTACTGGCCTCTGTGGCGGTACGCAGTGTTAGACGGAGGTAAGCGCATTTACTTTTCGCTATTGTCGGTGAGAGGTTAAGAGTTCAGGGGAAGCTCCTCCCTCCCACCTTTTTCCCCTTTAGCAGAGCGAACGTTGGAGAAAAGGTCGCTGCAGTGGAAAGAGGTGGGAGGGGCCTCACCTTTAATCTGTCACCAGTCAATGTTCATCATCAAGGCGTGAGGCCCTCTCCAGTTGGTGTATGAAGATAAGTAGATAACGTGGGAGAGGAAGCTTGCTTCGTCAATTTTTCTTTTTGTCCAAAGTGCTTTCTTGCTGCCTAAAGCTAAAGTAATTTTTGCAATTGGCAGCCATCGATTTGCACCGGCAGGAAATGTCAGGGGGAACGGGTAATCTCGCATTAAACAAAGTTTATTGAGCTCAAAAGTCACGAAGTGTCCAAAATAAGTTTGGACAGTTAACTTGCTCGCTCACTAACAACTGATTTTTTTTTCTTGCCTTTCGCTTCCCTTGAAATAATGCTAATCACAAAATTTCAAGACCCATGTTTCGTGATACGATTTCCTTATTGATAGTGCGCAAGATTTAGCTGTACGCCATTTTTCTCGCGATATCAGAAAAGTATACCCGGAGAAAGCCACATTCCCTCAGTTTGAAGAAACGTCTAAGCACTAGGTGAGAGCGTCTTCATATAATGACTTGTATGACACAAAAGCTTGGTGGTGGTGGGTTTACAGAAACTATGTCCTGTCCACAATGGTTCTACATTATTTATCTAGAGCAGCAAAATTTAAAGGTTTTTCGGAGTTGAACACACGATTCTGAACTCCCATAGCTCTTACCGCTCATTCACACTGGAAGCGGATCCGCGTTCGCAAAGCGGTTGCGAACGCGGTTGTATAAAGATTCAGTACAATGTCACGCGCACTTGATGTCATCGAGTGCGCGTGCAATTGTACTGGATCTTGTGGGAATTTGCAATTAACCCCATTGTCCTCATTGAGGTGAATACCCACTCCGTAGTCCGCTCTTTATGCGGCTACGGCCGGGTCCGTCCATAGACTGCCTTTTGGGGGGCACCGGTGGACGAGAAACAACACCAACACAGTGAGTCCGTTTTCGACGTGTTTATTGACTCAGATGCCAACACGCTTCGCTCTTAGACATGCAAAGTCTGGGCGCTGGCTCAATTGCCAGTATCACCCCGTCGGTTTCCCGCGCTGCCGCATTAGACAGAATCACGGGAAGTCGGAAGCCCACAAAGAAAAACCGAGATCCGTAGGGCCAGGGCTTCCGCCGACCAGAGCCGGGGCTTCCGCCGACGAGAGCCCCTGGCCCTCCTTCGGGGCCAGATTATGTAGCCTCGGAGAATGGACGCGCCCGGGGAGGCCGCAAGCAGTCGCGTCCATTATAACTCTCTAGGGTGTGCCGAAGGCGCGTTCACCCAAAATGGGCAAGGGAGAGCCGGCCCCTTCGGGGAATTCGGCCTCGTGGTTCCTTGTATCCGGGAGGCCGACGCCATTGGTGACGACAATTCCCACGGCCTGCTTGAAGCTAGGCCTAGATAGGGATAGAGGGCACCCCAGGGTTCCCACAATCTTTATACAACCGCGTTCGCAACCGCTTTGCGAACGCGTATCTGCTTCCAGTGTGAATGGGCGGTTAGGCGTGCGTTTCCGCGAATAGCGGCCTCGCCGTCGGCGTCACCGTCGGCGTAACCTCTCCGCTAAATTTAGCGGGAGATTAGGGAGCTTTCGTAGACCACGTTTCCTCCTCCGCTAAGCCATCCGCAATGAATAAGCCGCAACTGCGCCTGCGCGCCGATGGCCTTGGCTGTAAAGTTCCGAGTACCGTAGCGGGTTGCGGAGGGCGTTGCGGGACGGCGAAAACGATCTACGAAAACTCCCTATTGAATTGGTGTTGAGGTCCTGTGACGGCAATTCTCTTGCTAAATCTAGCGGACAAGCTGAACTTGTTCGTGGGTGACGTGACACGAAGTCATGTGACGTCATTTTCCCGGGTAAATTTAGCAGGGAAACTGAATGCGTGTTGAAGTCACGTGGCGTCAATTTTCCAGCTAAATTTTGCGGGGAACTGTGTGAGGACGGGAGGGTACTCAGGAGGAGGAGGGAAGGGTACGGACGAGGGGAAGGGAAAGGGTTTGGAGGAGGAGGAGGGGAGAGGAGGAAATGAAGAGGGGGAGGGGCAGCAGAGGAGGGGGGGAGCAGCAGCAGGGAAGGAGGAGAGGAGCATACGGTTGAGGAGGAGGGGCATACCCTCCCCTCCGTACCCTCCCCTCCTCTTCCTCAAGAGCTGCGCTCTAATTTCGCATTACAGGGATTTGTAAACGCCTTTCATGTTTTCACCCCGCTTGCGAATTTACGATGTCACTGAAAATGTTTGCTTCGGAGTAACGGCTCTACAGCTTGTTAGTTTTCTTAATCCTTACCTGAAATCGCAAAAAAAGCTTTTTTTTTTTCTGTTGGTCCTAATAAATATTAAGACAATCCGCGCGACAGAGCAAAACGGCACAACCTCAGCATCCTTATACCGCATATAAAGACGTAGAAGTAACATTGTCTAATCATTACTATCCCTAATTGCGCCCATCCTACAATAGAAAACAAAATGGCAGTACTTAGAAGACAACAGGGGAATAGGGTGTGTCGATACTCAATGCTGGTTTGGTGTGATCGACTGCATTGATATCGAACCACTTGCGGCAAGAGGACACCCCAACACATTGTAAAGTGCTGTCAAAACAGGACACAGCAAATATTGTGCATGGCAACAAAACGTGAATACTTGAGAAAAAAAAAACAAACAAACACGAATGTTGCGGCGAACACGTTTATTCTCAGTGAAGTCATGGACCGCGAAAAAGGCACGGCTTTTCTTCTCGCCTCTTCGCCCTCGTCTACTCCCCTTTCTTGTCGGAAATTTGGGAGATGGCAAAAACAGCGGAAGTCTTGACGACACTGCAGCTAGCAGAGTGTGTGGGTGGCTGTCTCGAACCCTCGTTATGAGCACACCTAAAGCCTCTATCACAGGATGAAAGTAAAAAAAAAAATCACTTTCCCCCCCCCCTCCCCCCCCCCCCTTCAAACAAAAAAACAGTTTTTCGCAAAAAAAAAAAGAATTTTTTTTTTTTTTTTTTTTTTTTTTTTTTTTTTACTTTTGGTACAATAAATGATGTGCACGCCTTTGCTGTGTTCTATTCGGAGAGCCGCTTAGGCAGTCCTGGAACCTTGCCGGTCTGCGTGTAACTATAGGGTGTCTGAAACAATCAGGCTCGATTTAGAATGGGCCGTAAAAATCAGCGCCTGCACGTAACAATCTAAACTTTTCGTCAAAGGTGTAATTCACAGGTCGGTCTTTTCCTTTAAAATTACAATGCTAAGCTCCCTTTCTGTTAAAAGAGGGCCCAAAAACTTGCGAGGGTCAAGTGCAGATCACGACGCAGACGACCGAGTCGAGTGGCGGGACGCGTTTGGAGCACGTATTGATAGATGGCGCTACCTCCTTTTCGAGACTGCTCTCGACGACCGTGGTCTGCTAAAATGAACATACTCTTTTTTGTGATGTACCTTCGGTTTAAGGATAAATGCGTACAATAAAAGCAAAAAATTGAAGTAAAAAAGTGAAGGCCGTTTACAACTCCCTGTAACGCCGAATTAGAGCACAGCTCTTGAGGAGGAGGAGGGAAGGGTACTGGGGGCGTGGGTCACGTGACCTCGGGAGAGAGGGGGGGTCACGTGACCTCGGGGGTCACGTGACCTTGGGGGCCACGTGACCTGGGGAGTCACGTGACCTGGGGGGTCACGTGACGATGACGATGCCGATGACGTCATCAGTGACGTCACTGATGACGTCATCAGTGATGATGACGATGACGATGCGGATGCCAATGTCGTCACCAATGACGTCATAAGTGACTATGACGTCATTGATGACGTCATCCGGATGCCGATATGACATCCGGATGCCGATGACGTCATTGATGACGTCATCGGCATCCGGGTCGTCATCGTCATCATCACTGATGACGTCATCAGTGACGTCACGCGTCCCATTATGCACCGCGCGGTTACGCCGACGCCGACGCCGACGGCGACGGCGACACCGACGCCGCTCAAGCCGGAAACGGGCGCCTACGAGCTGCGCTCTAAAAAAGCGGTTGCATAACGACGGCGTTTTTGAGGCCGACGGATTTCGTCTGCGTGTCGTCCGCTTTCTTTCGCTGGTCGGCTACATCTTCGGACGCTGCCCCCGACGCCATCTATCAATACGTGCGCCAAACGCGCCCCGCTACTCGACTCGGTCGTCTGCGTCGTCGTCCGCCGTTGACCCTCGCAAGGTTTTTGGTCCTAATTTTTCCAGAAAGAAAGCTACGCTTTGTAATTTTACAAACAAAACCTAGCTGTTAAGGCCCGTTCACACTCTTGCGACCTCTTAAATCTTGGTTCCTTGCGACCTGTTAAACCTCTTGAAAGGAGAGGACACAGTGGCGATCACCGCATAGATGGCGCCATCTATGCGGTGATCATGGAACTGCATTTCACAAGAGCGACGGTTTTGCGGCATTTCCGAGTTTGAATGTGCGTAATACCTATGAGAAAGCCTCGTTTATAACGTTTCCAAAAGTTTTTCGAGCCAAGAAAGAAAGGATAATGCGCGGGAGAAATAGAAAATATGCCGAACTGTCACGTTTACACTGCAACCCGATAGATGGCGCCACTGTGTCCTCTCGTTTCAAGAGGTTTAACAGGTTGCAAGGAACCAAGATTTAAGAGGTCGCAAGAGTGTGAACGGGCCTTGATATACACCTTCGACGAAAAGTTTAGATGTGCGGGCGCTGATTTGCACCGCCAATTTTTAGACCAAACCTGGTTATTTCGGACGCCCTATATGTCGAAGGTTTTGCAGTATTTTGAGATGAAATGTAGGCAGTTTGCAGACATGTACACGTTACTAAAATAAAGTAACTGGATACCGTTCGTCGCTACTTGCTCAGAAAGTAACTAATTATGTTACTCATTACTGCGATTGAAAAGCAACGGGTTACCCCTGTTTGAATGTAACGAGTTATTTCATCGTTGCTCCGAATTAATGAGTCAGTTTTATGAAGCAGGATGCGCTTCCAATATTTGTCGTAACTAATAATTTCCCGCTTGTTAACGCGTTCATTCGGAAATTACTGTGACTATGCTGACATACCTTGTGAACATCTTTTTGTGGTCTATCTGGCGTTTTCTCGCCGTGGAAATATCTGGCGAAAGCTGGGGGGAGAATCAGGTTGAGTACAATAGTGTGGCATCTTCCCCTCTATAAGTAACTAAATAACGTTACTCCTTACTTTACCACATAAGTAACAAAAATGCGTTACTCGTTCTCTCTCTTAAAAGGTAACTCGATCGTTACTTCGTTACCGAAAAAAGTGACAATACTCGTAGTCTCCTCAAGATCCGCGTATAAAAAAAAAAAAAAGAAAATTCCGGCTCTTTACGGAACGGTTTTAATTTCCCCTTTTATGTGTTCAATTATGATATATGTCGGAGAATCCTAGATTAGATTATTAGCTTTATGTCATTTTATCGAGACGTACACCTTTCAAACGTTAAAATCATCGTTTCTTCCTATCGAAAACTAAATCTACTTTTCTTTTTTTTCTCAATGTGACACCGAGGTTATGTACATGTAACGGATCACTTATAACGCGTTACATACGGGTCTATCACTTACAAATGATCGCTTCTAAAACATTGTCAGAGTTGTCTCAAACAGACGGTACAAAAATAAAAAAAATAATAATGCTTTGAATATACTGAGATCGGGATTGGTACACCCGATTTCATTGCGCCATTGTGTTTTCCCGTTGTTAACGGCCACGAGCAGTTGCAATGCAGTGGATCCCCGTTTAAACGCAAACGTAGCGAAGCAGCTTTAAATTTAGCGGCTCTAGGTGTCATCCATTCAGTGACGCATGGTATCGCGGGACGGAAGCCTGGAAGGCAGAGTGCGCCGACGGGGCCGCCAGAAGAGACAGGTGCAGAAGGGCGGCCGGTTGACACCAGGCCGAGACGGTTACGGCCCGCCAGACCGCATCACGGACGGCAGGGCGACTTGGCGCTGATCGCCGGCGCGGCTCCGATCCGACGGCGGAAGCGCGCTTTGAAATACGCACCTCCTCAAAGGAGGGGGGAAGGGGAGCGACAGTCTGCACCATGACGAGCGCTGACAACCAAGATAGTTTCGAACCACACTCCCTTCTCTCTCTTCTTTCTCTTTATACCTGAATCTTGTTTGTCTTTTTCTGTGTGCGTGTGCTTGAGCTGATGTGTTTATTTAGTCTTGTTTTTTTCTCTTGTCAAGGTGTGCTTTGACAGTAGTTAGAAATACACATCTCACTCGAAAGGCTTATGAGAATCAGGTGAAGCTATTGAGTACGCAAATGAAGACGGAAGTTAATCACCCCTTGCTGCTTTTGTAAAAAAAAAAAAACTTGAATAATACTTTTTTTTTTATTTTCCAACGCATTCCAGGCCGTTCTGGTAACTACAAATATCCGTTATCATCTATCTTATCATTTTTTTATGAAGAGGAAAACACTGATTACAAAAATAATGCAATGACATGGGAAAGGCTGATTTGTCATCAAGGAGTAACATGACATGCCGAGCTAATTTGCTAATTAATTTTAATTTGTTTCGTTTATGACACATGCATGCCACTCAATTGCACGCCATGCAAGAAATCGCCGAGATCTTGTCCATTTCCCAAGTATATTTTTATTGCAGTTCTCACTACGTTTCTACCCAGCTAGACCCACTTACGGTCATGAATGTGACCACATCGTTAAAAAGAAGTGTTATATCCTGAAGAATCCGTTTTTTTTTGTTTTTTTTTCTAGCAAAGTTTCGCAACACTGTTTTTTTTGTTTTTTGTTTTTTAATGAGCGTTTACCTTTTTAATTTATTTTCAAAGGGAGACTTTATTTTGCGTTAAATATGTTTTGCCCGCTTGTAACTCAGCTTTTTCCATACATTGCCCTAAGCGCTTCTTCGAGTGCTTCGCGAGAAAGTGGACGCAAGGGCACGTTCATACTTCGTTCACCCTTAAGCTGAGGCTAGAAGCTCCGCCTTCAGCGCGAGCTTTCTGCCCTGGCTAACACAAGTGTGAACGCGCAGGCACGCGTAACCAAAGCACTGCGGAAGCGAACGAGCTCGCGCTGAAGGTGGGGCTTCTAGTCTCAGCTTAGTGAACGGCGCAGCCATCTTGAATGTCGTCGCTTCTGGTATGCGGGAGAACATCGTTTTTGTTCTCTCCACGCCGCTGGAAGGTGTTTACAAAACAAATGAGTGATTGTCACACATTCTTGTTTTGCCTAACCTATATTTTCTCGCATAATCCAGGTTGAAACATTTCGTTATTTTTTCGTCCCGCATGTCAGATACAGAACCCACGTGACTGAGAGCGACAAGAAACAGAAAACATCTTTAGGCTGTTGCCTCTTTTCTCCTTCAGAAAGAAGCATGCGAAATTTGCGTTTTATCCTCACCTATTCTGTTTAGCGCTCATTACTTAGCAAAACCAACAAACACACGTGAAAACAACCTAAGATTACTAAAGGAAAAATAAATGCGTGTAACAACAACCTTGTGCTTAGCGAAAATACTCGAAAAACAACTACTATATCCACAAACCTGTCGCCACTGAGCCTCCCTTGCAAACAAGCTCCCATCGTCGAAGCAACTTAGTACGCCGAGTTATGCGCTCTCATCTCAAACAATGAACCCCTTGAAAAAAGAGGATAAAGAAGATCAGATTCCGTGGAGCTGGGTTTGTATCGCCTCATCACGTGTCGAGGAAGACTTTCCGACGCATGCGGCGGCGTATAGCGGCTGGCCCGCTGCCGGAGCCTGCGGGGAGAAGCCGCGTCGCGTAGGGCCCCGTGTGTTTTGAGACAAGGGCTCTTACAGTGCTCGTTGACAGGGATGCCTTCGGGGTAAGGCGATCCTCCTCTTGAGGTCTGCGCCGGAAACCCGAGCCCCGTCGGAGTCCGACGAAGCGTGCTCTCTCGAAGGACGGGGCGCTCCGTCGCGCGACGCGGCCGGATTTCTCCGACCCACTGGGAGGAGAGACCTATCTGCTCCGTTTCAACGATGAACCACAGCGGACGCTACGATCTGTCCCAACCAATCAAATGTCGGGTGAGTGTCGCGTGACCTCTGGAAGGGGTGGAGGCATTTAGTAATATACTATGCTTTCACGGCACTGGATTCGCTGGGATGTCTTGTAGCCTCCGCTGAGGTACATCGTAAGGCGAAACGGAGTATAGTGGGCTCGACTGAAAAAAAAAAAAAAGTACATCTTCGACAAAAATAAAAAAAAGAAACTGAGCGGAGATGACTAAACAGGGTCGTCTTGACTTTCCAGTGAATTCGGAGGAAGGGTTAAGGCGCGTAAACGTGTCGCTCGGGTTACAGGAAAGCGCTTGCTGCGGGGTCGAGAGTAAAGACGACACTTGAACCTGCACTTCTGTGGCAGCATTTGGGCCGAGTTTACTGTCTAATACATCAGCCTCTCCGGCCCTCTGTGTTGGGAACTCCCTCGTTGGGGAATCTGACAAATGTGCTTATTTTGAGTATGATAAATGACGGTCAATTGTCCCCCCGCGAAAAGGCAAGTGGTAGACTGGAGGCCCTTCCTCGTGAAGCGATTGTTTTTTTTTTTTTGCTGAAAAACGATGTGGCAAAGGCGTGCGTGCATAATAATAATTGGCGTTGGGAGCATTTAGTCGCAAAAACGATATATTTCAAACCAGAACCAAGTTAAATTTTGCGCCTAATTATCATCATCACCATCACAGGCGAATCACGTGATAATATCGCGTCCCCGATTGGCTGCTGCCGTTTAAAAAGTATCCGATTTGTTTAAGTTGCTCGCTCGCTTCGAGCCGGACTCGATCCGAGCAATTCTTGTCGTAGCGTGATGATCTAGGGCAGTGGTTCTCAACCATCGATGTTTCGCGGACCCCTTGTGGTTATGCGGAAATGATAGAGGACACCGTTTGAGGTGAGGGGAGGGGAAGGGATAGGTTAAATACAATAATGATTTAATAAATGGATATAACTAAGCACTAGTGTGAAGTGGACCTCTCTTATTGGTATACGCACCGGAAAACTAGCCCGAAAACTGAAACATCTCTCGAACTAAAAAAAATACAACTTGTATTGCCGGGCTTGACTGATGAGGCAGGGCTTCGCGGACCCCTAGAATGCCTTCACGGACCCCAAAGGGTCCGGGGACCCCCTTTTGAGAACTACTGATCTAGAGAATTGTAGGGAACAGCTCCCCGGCAACCTCGAAATTTTTATCGAGACGTAACACGTTTCAAACTCTGAAAGTTTAGTTTGTAAGAACTACTTCGTGCAGCGCGGGAATAAGGCGCGAAACCTTCTTTATTCTTGATGTGACGACGAGTATAGTATAATGGTGCCTGGAGTGCGCTTCCTTGAAGTGTGTTATGCGCCTTTATGCTGTGCCCATACATCAAAAATGGTCCGGAAACGGCAACAAATGACTTCACAGAAGCCGGAGTGTCATGCTGTTGGATATCGCGATCCTGGCGGTTGGTGGTAGAAATCCTGGCGAAAAACACGCGCGAAAGTGAGTGTCGCTGTCGTCGTGACGTCCCAACTTCTTGCTGCTGAGGTTTCCGTGGATTTCCACACTGGAGAGCGACCTGCAGCAGAACAGGCGTCTTCAACTCACACCATAGCTATTGGGACACCACCAGGATCGAGACCGGTGACAGCATGGCGTTTTTATGACGTCATCAGGCGGAAATCGAGGCTCCACGTTTTTTGGACTTGGAAAACACACCATTTGGAGACGCATTCCAGACACCATAAATAGTACTTAGTAACATGGTAACGACACGCGTTCAGTCACGGGACTATTCAGCTGAACACAAGCGCTCAGTTCCTAAAACCCGACTATAGCTCAGTACGCACTCAGTTACCTGAATATGGTTGAGCACAAGCGGTCAGTTTCTAGCGCTAAGTCATGTTACTGTAGCTGATCGCAGGCGCTCAGTTTCTAGTACCCAATCACATCAGGGCTGCCAACACGGAAAGTCAACATTTCCCTAGTGGACGCCTGAAATTCCTTATTTCTGCCAAAACTTTCCTCGCTTGCCAAAATAATTATATAATACTAAATATTCGTTGTTTTCCGGACCACTTCCATTTATACTGTGAGAGATATATTTTATGCGTGGAGCGCAAGTTCGTGCGCTTCTTGCACACGGGTTGCGATGACGTCAAAACGCCGAGCTCTTATTGGCTGATTCAAAAAAATAGTGGGAGGTAGACCTCAAGATATCTAGCATTGAGGTCTACCCACTTTCCTTGCGACCAAAGCCATTCAGAGCTCGACGTCCTTCTGACGTTACCGGAACCCCTGCGCAAGAAGCCGACGACTTGCTCTAAGTATTGCCTTTTCGCCTCGCGTACACTTCGCAATAAATTAGTTTATCGGGCCAAAGCCATGGCCAAAGCGAATCTGGCGAGGGGAACTGTTACCGGGAGATTCAAACTGACGAATGAAACCCTATCTTTGGCTTCGCTGTTATGTACGTCATCAGAACATGATACGGCTTTAATAACTTCATTAGCGACTTTTACAATAGTCAGTTCGAAACAGAAGGTGTAATACAAGGGAGAGTTCTCAAACTCAAACACACAAAACACGACATCACTTCACGAAATATTGTTGGTAATTCATGGTAAGTCATGGTAAGTCAATATCTCCAGACATTGCAGTATTTCTTCTTGTACTAAGCTTTTTTTCTTCTTTTTTTTTTCCAGAAGGCACAGCGGCAATCTCGAAATCTTCGACTTGGTTGGTACCTTCCTCCAAATAGTTTTTAGCCTTCAGGAGGCGATGAAAACTGATTTTACCAAAAAAAGTCGGATGGTGGATGGATGCTAACGGCTGTACCCTTTATAACATGTGGTATATTGCGTCACCTAGCCTAGTACTCCTCAGTGTTGCCAAATGATCCCAGCACAAACCGCCAAACGGCGGAAGGAAATCACCCACATGTACCCAATCCGCTAAAATTCGTTGTTATCTCGAAAAAAAAATCATAATCAACCTATAAAATTCTAGATATATACGTTGCCCAAACTTTCCCTCAAACTAGCAAGATTTTTCTTATTGCCACATAGACCTGGATATTACTTTAGTCTGGGAAATTTCCTTCGGGTTGGCAGCCCTCAGTCACATGCTGAGCACACACGTTCAGCCTTGAGACTACAGCTGAACACAAGCGCTCAGTTCCTAGCGCTCAGTGACGTGATTGAGGGCCCATTTTGAACTCAGCAATCGTGGCCAATGTCTCCCTGAGCAGCCTGTCTCGGTTACTTCACCGGAATGACTGATTCTCCTGGGGTTCATTCAGGCGCATGTCATGCACGGTACCCAACGGAACCGCGGTATACGTGGGGCTAGGAGCCTCTCCCCAAAAAATAGTGCGTTCGTCGCATTCCAGGTTGCGCCCTCCAGGGGAGAACAACTTTGACGAATGGAGTTTGGCGGGGGTCGCCCGAAAGAGTCCCTTAACAGCCATCGTTCTTTCTCCGCTTTGTGTCACGGTGCGTTTGTTGCGGATGTTGCAGTTCGTGTTACCGAGACAGGGAGGTCGAGATGGACTTTGATACTTCACCTCAATGACTTCTTTGTTCTCAAAAATAGAATGTCACGGGGTTGCCGAGGGACGAGGGCACATAACATAGGCCACTGTGTGAAGGCGTTGCAAGGTAGATTCGAGCGGCCAATTGTACTCTCGCTCGTGCAGCAGTCTCACGCACTAAGACCGAACCACACTTGACGTTTTTCACGCGCTTTGCCCGCGTCAACGTCACCTTGCGTCGGCGAGCGCCCAGATCTCGGCGTTGGCCAGCGCGTCGCATTGTTGTGGGTGACTTCGAGCGACGCGCACCGACGCTGGCAAGGCGCATAAAAAAACACTCTATGTGTTTGAGGCTTTAAGAGTTCAAATAACACGCTTACACGGGCGCCCTTAAGCGCCGTTCACATATATGCGACCGAGTACGACCGAGAGAGATAGAGACCAGACCGGTTTTTAAGCCTCTTGCGACGTCTTAGGACCGGATGCGCTGCGGCGGAGCTGGTCCTAAGGAGTCGCAAGAGGCTTAAAAACCGGTCTGGTCTCTCTCGGTCGTACTCGGTCGCAAGAGTGCGAACGGGCCTTCACCCGCAGTTTAATCACTGTTAAGGGATGTTGAAGAGGTTCTTGGAGAAAACGAGCTAAAGGTGAAATTTACGGTATTTTCATCCCATGAACCTAAATATCACGTTCGATTTTCCTGAAGATCTAACTAAACATGAGGAAACACGAGAAACCTCCAACCAGCCGTCACGTCATACTAGGATCCATCGGCTACCAAGCGCTTTCGATTGCAAGCTTTCCAAGAATATACACCCGCAATGGCACCAGTCGTGACGTCCTCTTCTGACTTTTTTTTTTTTTTTTTTTTTTGGGGGGGGGGGAAGAGCAACAGTACCCGTGTATAGCAATATTGGTAGGCGCTGAAGATGCGCGACAGCGGAGATTTTGAAAGCCCCTAAAATGACGTCACGCTCCGGGAAGAAGGGGCTTTTTCATCGTTTCATTGAAGATGATATTCTGCAGCCTCCGTAGAGCAATTCGAAAAATAATCTGGATATTCGTGATCTTAGAGGCTAAATAAAAACGATTTAAGTTTTTTTGTTGTTTTTTTTTTAAGCTCAGAGCAGCTTCACTTTCCCTTCAAAAACAGTTACACGTCCCCATAGTTATTAGTACCACAATTTACTTCAAGTCAGCTATTTTAAAACTGGTGAAGAGTTCGCGGGTACATCTTTGATGAGCGCTCAAAACACGCAAGCGTATCTTAACGCGCCCATTACGGACATTGAGATTCGCGCTGCACTCACCGACATTCGCCGCAACACATCCCCTGGTCCTGACAAGATTCGCTACTTTCTTCTGTACAACCTCTCTGATTCCGACACCACTCAACTTACTACCTACTTGAATGAGGTGTGGGGGTCAGGTACCCTCCCAAAGGAATGGAAGGAAGCCACAGTCGTTCTGATTCCTAAGCCTGGCAAACCCCTCTCCTTGGAGAACCTGCGCCCGATTTCCCTAACCTCATGTCTGGGCAAACTGCTCGAGAAGGTCCTACAGCTCCGCCTACACAAATTGTTCGCCGACACCTCCGCCCTTCCCCACACCCTCTATGGCTACCGTAGTGGTATTTCCACTCAGGACGTACTGCTCCGCCTCAAACACGAAGTTCTAGACGCTCCGAGCACTGCTCAATATCGCGCTGTCCTTGCCGCAGATCTGAAAGGAGCCTTCGACAACCTGTCCCACGACCTGGTCCTTGAACAGTTGGCAGCCACTGGCTGCGGAGCGAAGGTGTACAATTACATCCGCAATTTCCTCCGCGACAGGTCTGCCAGCCTCTTTCTTGGTCACCTTCACTCCCCCTCCGCTCCGGTGGCAAACCGTGGTACTCCGCAAGGCTCTGTACTTTCTCCCCTCCTGTTTAACCTTGCTATGCGAGGTCTCCCTCCCCTTCTGGATGAGATCTCGGATGTCCATCATGCACTTTATGCGGATGACATTACTGTTTGGGTAACAACAGGCTCCCTCGGACATATTGAAACTCAGTTACAGAAAGCTGCTACTACCATCGAGCAATATGCCCGGCGTGGGGGCCTCACATGTTCCCCCACTAAGTCGGAGTTACTAGTCGTGACAAAACACGCTCGTGGACAAACCGATCTTCCCCTCACCATCACACTAGATGACAAACCCGTACCACGTAAATCGGCCATACGGGTGCTTGGCTTCACGTTGCAATCCAACGCTAAGGCAACACAAACCCTTCACCAACTCACCACCCAGTGCAACCAAATCATGCACATGCTACGCCGCGTCTCTAACCGCCGAAATGGCCTTAAAGAGGCAGATGCCTTACGCCTTGTCCAGGCCTTGATTCATACACGCCTACTCTACCACCTACCCTACCACAACCTCACCCAGACCGAACACAAACGTATGTCTACCCTGCTACGGAAGGCGCAGAAACTGGCGCTCGGTCTCCCCGTTCGCACCGCGACCGTTTGCCTAGAGCGGCTTGGGGTGACCAACACCCTGGAGGAACTTATAGAAGCGCATGAGGCTGCCCAGTTGACGCGCTTGCGCTCGACGGCTCAAGGGCAGAGTCTCCTTGCCACCCTTGGTTTCCCACCCTGTCCTGCTTCCCTTACCGCTGCGGGTCTCTCCCCCGCTGCTCGCGCCAAACTCATTGTGGCTCCTATTCCACGCAATATGCATCCTACCCGTCACTCGGCCCGGCGTGACCATCGCTCGCGCTACCTCCGACGCGCGTATACTGAAGGCTGCGATACCGTTCGTGCCCTCTTTACGGACGCCAGTCCGCAGGATGCACGCGGGGGGATCACAGTCGTCGTGAACAGTGATCTCAGGCTGGTCCACGCTGCCACGGAACGTGGTCTCACCGAGGTGTCCCTCCTGGAGGAGCGTGCGGTTGCCAGGGCAATCCTTTCCACCTCCACTCTCTCCTCTTCCACGCCCACTCACATTCTGACTGACTCCCAGACTTCCTGTCGCCACTTCCTTTACAACACCCTACACCCCTTCACTGCGTCCCTACTCGACTCTTTGCTATCCTCCACCTCCCACACTTTCCGGTTAGTCTGGGTGCCTGGGCACGCAGACATCCCTGGTAATGAGTGCGCACATGCGCTCGCCCGAGAACTCTCAAACCGGGCACCAGGGGAAGACTCTGCCACCATCCGACCAGCCCCTTTTTCATACTCAACTCACCTAGCTGAGTTACGCCTCGCTCGACAACATTATCCTCCTCCTCAGCCTTCCCTTACTCGCAGACAGGGCGTCCTATGGCGTCAACTCCAAACCAACACCTTCCCGACGCCCCTTTTCTACTCTTACGTGTACCCCTCCCTCGGTCCGCCTGAGTACCCGCACTGCGGCGATCGTCCCACACTTCTCCATATGGTCTGGCAATGCCAAGCCATTCCCTCTGTCTCGCCTCTTCCCAACCCCACCCTCACCTCCTGGGAGGAGCGGCTGACCGATGACACGGCCACCGGCCAGCAATGGCTGGTGGACCGTGCCGAGTCGGTGGCCGCCACGTATGGGGCCCCGGACTAGGGGCTTCAACTGGGTGTAATAGAACCCATACCTGCAATAAAGTTTATTCATTCATTCAACTCGCAAGCGCACGTGCGCCCTTATATCTTTGACTGCATAGCGACAGAAAGCTGTCCAAGATTTTAGTGTCGTAACCGTGGTGAAAGGGCTACATCGGCGTATTTTTGAGCTACCCCAACTAATTATATTTTCGGAATCACCGTCCTTTACCCTTTCCGGTATGCTATTTAGTATATAGAGGTAAAAAAATTAAGAAAAAATATAGAAATACAGAATATTTATTGTAAAATCGGCAAGTGACAATGATACCAAAACCAACATTCAAATATATCTGCGCTTTTCGGTGCCGTGGCGTCAAGGGAAGGCAGGCTTGCAGGTCGAGCGGACTGTCTAAAAATAAACTACGCCGAGTATTGGTTTCGTGATGCAGCAAAGGTGTTGGAGCGAGCTTCCAAAGTATTCATTTGACATCATGAGACTTTTTTGCAATCAGTTGGCAACCAAGTCTACATTCGAAAGAGTGAACCCCTGCCTTTCGTTCACGTCACTTTATTATTGTTGCCAGTAGAGACTTTTAATTTGAAAAACACGGTGTGGACCAAAATTCTAAATTCAATAACTTCGCGAAAAAAAATAATATTTTAACCCAATATATGGGTTTCTATTTCAGCGAGTTTTGTTGGTGTGAAATTTTAGCAAATTTTCAGGCAAATCGGGATTATGAAGAAAACGCAGGTGTACACCTTTAAAGGGGAACTCCTCCGATATTTTGGCAGACTTCGATTTGGCTTGAAATTTGCAAACCGCATGATTAACCTTTTCTCAACTGATAACCAAAATATTTTATAAAAAATAAAATCTTTCGTGAAGTTATTGAATTTTCAAGTTACGCTGGCCGCGAAGGTTCCAGGAAGCGACTCTCTACTGGCAACAATGAAAAATCTCTACTTTTCCATACCCGCGTACGTCACGGGTGGGCAGGCGGACGAGCGACTCGGACAGCCGCGAAGTGGCTTTCTGAGCGCCAGCGATCGAGATTCTTTTTTCGCAGCTTCAAGGTTGAAATTTCTTTTGCAATGGCTAGCAATCTGTGCTCTGCGATAGATTGTATGAGCAGTGCCGGGAGAAAGCTTCTTTTTTACCCTTGTTTTCGTGGGAGAAAAAAAAAATGCGTTCCCCGGCAGAAATGGAGGCCAGCCACGTCAAGGTGCTTTTGCGCGAGCTGTGTGCCGAGAAAACTAGTGTCACGTGAAACATTCTCACTTATGCTCGGAATACTTCATAGCCGCGTGCTGCGAGTTGAGTATCCTTCAGCAGCTGGAACAGCTTCAAGAGCAGCAAGCGCAAACTCAAGCCGGCTGTGACCACTACGACATCTGTCCAAAGTAGAGCGCTAATAATATCGAGAACAATAGCACACAATCTAGCACTATAGTCGACATTTTGCACAGTCACATTTGCTATTCACAATTGGTTCAGTGATTTTTTTTTTATTTTTTTATAAACACTATATCTGTTTTGGACGTCGAATTTAGCTCGGGGTACTCTCCGAGTTCCACTCACGCGGCCTTTATGTTGAAGACGAGAAGACGAGAAGTGAAACGTCTAAACAAAGTTCAAGTCTGAATTTAGACATGACTTTCGACACATTGCTATTCCTGTCTGCTATTACAGAGGTTTCTGGAGCAGGTGTTGAGCTCCATTGATATACGATAGAGCCTTTGCCTGGTTTGACGAAATGGTTGGCGTGAAAACGTCTTTAATTTATTCTATTGCGGATAAATTTTATATAGGGCTGGAAAGTTTTTTTTTTTTTTTTTAAACCATGAAAATATTAATGTCGTTGAGGGGAGGCATGCAAATTTAGAGCGAATGGGAACTGTGCTAAACCAAAACTTAATTTAAAAAAAAACTTATATTGAATTACCCTCTTCCCATGTGATCTCGTAGATGGGTGTTTGAACGCGTTGCATACTACTCCAAAAGTAAAAAAAAGAAAAAAATAGAATACGGATACACGTTTGTTTTAGTAACTTTTGTTAACTTATTCTGAATTGAAAGTTTTATTATGTCTTTCTGTACCTTATGCACTATTGTATCTTTAAGCAAATATTCTTTATTTGAAGATGAACAGTGTATTTTTGTATTTTATACGCATTTCATTGCACCTTGATGTTTGGCTTGGTGGTTGCGGAGTTCTTTTAATTGTCATTTTAACACGATCTTCATTACCCGTAACCTGCCATCTGATCTACACGAATGCAGGTTACTTCCATTCTATACATTTTATTGTTTACGAAAGTCACAGTCTGCATGTGTTAGGTCTCAGCCCAGCAGGCACATGTTCGTCGCTTTGGAGGGCGAGCAAAGTACGCACCACACGCACGAAATCTGAAAATGGCATCAACCAGAAGCGCTTTTCAGAAATGTTCTATAGATATTGTGCTAAATAAAGCACCAAGGAGCATATTCATGCCACAAGAGTAGTTACACGTCCTGGCGCCTGCAACAGTAACTGTTCTAAAGAAAATCTAAAACAAAGGGCACGCTCCTTCAGGTTAAACGAGCGTGTGGGGCACCTGTTCCTACATTCCGAGACGTTTCCGAGTTGCTTTGGAAATTTGTCAAAAAAGGTATTGCGTGACTCTTCGACCTTTCTTCGTCAGCCATCTTCTAATAAAATGAGAACGAATTTACTAGCGATTTCACAAAACTAGCGAACCGCGGCTTGAGCGTATCGAGTGGCAAAAACGATTTTATCAAAAATCCAATTGTTCCAGTTTTTTTGGCTTTTTTTTTACTTTGTCATAATTTGGTACGTAGGCCAAGGTTATACTTTGTGCAAATATAGATAATTATCAACTTCAAATAGCACGAACGCCCAGGCTTTCTCGCTGTTAGACGCGAGAAAGGCGGGAGCGAGCGTATTCGATTGCTGACCGCGCGCCTCGCTGCCCATCGGTGACGCCAGGCTTGGCGGGCAGGGAAAACTTGGGGAAAACACTAGGGAGAACAATGTTTCGGTTTCGGCAGCAAACAAAATATCACTTTTTTAATTAACTAGAGTGAATCTGGGAGAACGAGTTAGCATTTCGGAATCACGAAGCCATCCGCATTCAGATGATGCCTTTGGATTAGGTAGCTCGAAAAATCGGTGGAGTTCCCCTTTAAGCGTAAATGCAGATAACTGTGCCCGTGAAACTATAAGGAGTATTCACTGGGCGCCATATTTGTGGGTGCTCTCTATAGGGGGTATTCACTGGACGCCATATTTGAGGTCACTGTTTAAGCGCATGCTCAGAACGAGCTCACATTAATAGGCTGCGAAGACCGGCAATCTTGATGGTGTGGAATGCACGTTGCAAAAGAACCGGGGAAGCTCGCCATCAGCACGCGCTCAGCAGTCGTGCACACAACTATGGCCGCCAGTGAATACTTCCTATACTCTGTTTCACCTTATGATGTACCGCAGGAAAGGCTACAAGCGCGAGCTCCTTGCTCTGGGGCACATCTCGGCGGCACAAGCTCTCGTGACTTAAGAGCGGCTGCCAACGCTATGAGCGCGCGGTTCTAGCCTTCGCTGCGGTACAACATAAGGTGAAACGAAGTATAGAACGCATGCTCAGAACGAGCCCCATTTAATAGGCTGCTAAGACCGGCCATTTTGACGGTGTGGAATGCACGTTGCAAAAGAACCCTGGAAGGTAGCCATCAGCACGCGCTCAGCAGTCTCGCACACAGCTATGGCCGCCAGTGAATACTTCCTATAGGGCATTAGAGAGTTGCACCAGCGCGCAATCGTAGTGGTGCTCCACAACCAGACGCCGGATGAGCATCGAACTGGCGTACGCTCGTGTAGAACTACTGAATTAAGGATGCACGTTCAGGCCTGTTCACACATGCAGCGGAGAGCTACAAGCATAGCGGTAACCTCGCGCTAAGCACGTGCTGACGGAAGCGTTCACCAGCTTTGTAACGCACACCCTCAAAACTATTGCTCATGACAGATGATAAGTAGCTGACGGCACGTGAGCAGCGCTCTATGAGCGCTTCGCTACATGTGAGAACCGGCCTTTAAAGGCCGGTTTTCACATGGAGCGAAGCGCTGATGTAGCGCTCCTCACGTGCCGTCAGCTACTTATCGCCTTCCACGAGCAACAGTTTTGGCGGTGCGATACAAAGCTGGTGAACGCTCCGGTCAGCACGCGCTTAGCGCGAGGTTAGCGCTATGCTTGTAGCGCTCCGCTGCATGTGTGAACAGGCCTTAAAGCAGCGGTGCAACGATATTCAATAGACCGATCTCACCAAGCGTTCGGCGCATGCGTGACGCCGCCATAACTTTAGTTCGCAGGAGGCAGGCAGCAGTGCACAAGACGGCTCGTGCCGCCTCATGCTCCACACGCGCAGAGCTCCAGCGAGGTTGTCGCACGTGCAGAAAGACTAAAGCTCCCTCGATGCATTGCGGCAACGGTGGCGTAGTCAAACTGGCTGGTGAGATCGGTCTATTCGCGACTCCAACTAACTATAGGTGGCGCCACTCATTTTCCAAAATGGCGGTTATAGTGAGGGTTGGAGACGCGTGACGCTGTTGAGCCTGTCGAGTGTGCTGGCTTCACTGAGCGACACAAATTATTTCTGCTCATACGAGGAAACTGGGGTATTATGAGCGCAGGTCATCTCTTTACCCTGAAAACAAGAACGGTGTTTAGCGTAGTATTTACGCAAGGATGCGCGTTTTAATACTGGAGCGAAACCGAAACTAACCTCTATTTTGGATTTAATTTCTCAATATAGGTCTTAATTTCGGATTCTTTTATAACTCAAGATGTGTCTCACATCGTAAATATTTAGTTAGAGAAGTCGTACGCGGAAACTTTATTTTGTGATATACATGTTCGATCCAGGCTGATATTTGTAGTTGAAAAAATCAGTGCTGATATTTGTGCGTTCTCGCTGCCTTTTCTCGTTCAGATAATTGTCATGGGAAATAATGAACTGCGGGCCTTTTATGGGTTTTCAGGGATTCAGATGATTAATTGGTTTAACATTATTCCCAGCACAAGAATAAGAGAATAACTCCAATTTGTACAATATGTCCACAAAACGTATACATTAATAAACGCTGTCCTCACTGCAACATTTAACCCAAAGGCGGAATCCGAGTCAGACAGCTGAAGTGTGTGTGTTTTTTATAGCAACGCGTGACGCATAGAACTTTATATTACATCCAATGTTTGACTGTTTGTCTATCTTGATAACGATGAGAGTTTTTCATATATGCTAACAAGAAAACAAAATTATATCTTTCTGCAAAGACTATAATGGTTAAATGGCGTGTTTTCGTGATCTTGGCGTTAATTGGGGGCATACATTGCCGCGATTTGTATTAATAATAATAATATTAAAATTCAGACATTTTAATATGTAATTTTTCAAGCTCTAATATAATTTTTTGCTTATAATTTAATTTCAAACGCGCGAACAAATATGACAAACAAGTGTGCTAATTATCATCACTGGTGCCAATCGCAGCATTTTTAATTACTAATAAAATAAAAATAGTTTAAAATCAATAAAAGCATTCTAGCTATAATGTGAGAAATCCCTGTAAAATTGCAATAATTGTGGGTAAAGTATATTTTGTTATCAAAGTCGCGACTTCTGACAATCGGCAAAACGTCCAAAGTCGCCGCCAATATCCTTCCAAACCAAATGCCCAAAAGTAAAAAAAAAAAAAAAAGAAAAGAATATTAATCGTTTTATAACATTTAGTTACTTTCATTTTTACGCTCCGTCGTTTTGCATATCTCATCCTTTCCAATTCAAAGGAACGCCTACCTGCTTGCACGTCTGCTCACTGCAGCGCGTTTCGTTGGCGTTGCAAGTGGGTGAAACAGTAGTGAGTTTTAGTATTGCGTATACGAGCGAACGCAAGCGTTGTGTGTTTGCGTTAGCTTTGCGTGTTTCACACTGCGCGTGCGCTGGGCCCAAAATTGCGGTCTTAGATGGCGCATGGCGATGAGGCGCACGCACAACGTGGGGCACGGAACTCTAACGCAAACGCACACCGCTTGCGTTTGCTTCTACGCGCAATACTAAAACTCTCCAGTGAGGTACAATCCCATACAGGCTGCAGCACTACATTGGGACCGTGAATAGTGTTGTTTGCATTCGGAAATGACATTTGGCGAGCCATGATCGCGAGCAGTTCCGCCGTGCCCGCTGAGCAGGAGAATCGGGGGACCCTCACTAGAGCGCTGCCCGTTTCCGCCGCGGGAGGGCGAGCGTCGAGCTGGAGACGCGAATAGAGGCTTTGCAGCAGCTGTGCATGGGCGCCGCCATAACCGACCTTCAGTTTTCGTTTCCTCTTGTTCCATTTACTTCACATCATGATTACCATAGCAGGCCAGGTTATTGCCACCTTAGATTCTATTGTGTCCTTCTCCCCAGCATTGGCCTTTGTGGAAGCTCGTCAACACCCATTTCAGTGACTCGGTATTTTGGTAAGACAAGAGAAGGTCAGCAATGGCGGCTGTAATCTGTCTCGTGTGTAAAGCGTCTATTGGAATGTTTTTCACTTAAAGGCTGAACTCCATGGGACGAATATGCTGCGAATAACCGACGAATTTTGGCCGGCGGCTTTTGCTCTGCGCGTGGAATCAACACAGTGGCTGCTACGTCGCGCGCAAAACGAGCGTGCCGTCGGGCGGCGTTCGCCAGTTATTCGTCACATAATTCGTTCCATGGAGTTCAGCCTTTACACGTGCTTACTGGCACTAGTGGGACTCAAGGATACTCGCACGCAACGCCACTGGCCAAGAAACTCATTTGTTGCGGTGTAATTTCAAGGACAAAAGCGATCATTTTCATTCAATCTCTCTTTTGCAAAATTTGATGACGTAACGTGGGGATGGCAGTACGCCCCAATGACGATATTTGAATGCGGTTCATAGATTGGGCCCGAGCATTGTGTGGACACTCGATTCGGGCTCGTGATAATTACTAGCTCGAGAAGCATTCGGGTAGTGGCCCGTGTCCAATCGCTGCAACGACGACAATAGCCGAGCCATAACAATGTCTGGAACTCAGCGCGTGTCCTGTGCTTTTCCAACCCCAGCGCGTGGCTATGGTCAACATTGGCGGCATATAATTGGCTCCAGATCACGTGGCCGCTTGTTCTCGCAGCGAGTTGAGGGGGTCAACGCTGCTCGTTTTTCTTTAATCTTTTTTTCTGGGACTTCTATTGCGTGGGGTGAAAAACGAACGCGTGTTTCATAGGTCATTAACGTCAGGGATCCGTTCTAAGCGGTATTTGCGCAAAGTACAATAATTGTTGCATCGCCCCTTTAAAGGGGTCATGAAACGATTTTCCTATTTCTTCCTCCTTAGCTTTAATCCTCAACTCAAATGCGAATTGTGAAATCACGTCGTCGTGACATTCTTCGGCACCGGTGCGATGACTCCTAGCTTCCACCGTGGTTTTTATGCACACCATAGAACTTGTCATTCGCCAGTGACGATAAGTTCCGAAGGGCACTCATTGGCCACGAACGCGAATCCAAATATTCGCCGACGGATTGATTGTTGATGAGCGCATACGTCCGAGTGACGCAGTTCTCGTGTCCAATGCGTGAGCTGTGCTCGGCTGACGTCAGGTTGGCACCGGTGACGCGCTTTGGGAACCGCGGATGTATCATAGTGAAAAGGCGGAGAGCTTTCGAAGGAAAGAAGGTACAAAATCGTCCGCTATATTTTCAAATGTTCGTACCTAAAAGCTGGCTTTTGACTTACTACCCTCTTTCACTTGGCCAACTAAACGATATGCGAATAGTAAAGTCCCAATTTAAAATCATTTATCGCTGCCCAAAATTCGCTTCATGGCCCCTTTAAAGACCCAAGAATAGCACTGCATGTTACTGCACTCTTTAAATTGCCTATCTACAGTGGACACACCAGATGCCCACTGGAACTGACTAGCTTCACGCTACGCTGCCTAAGCAAACACAATCTTTTTTTTTTCTCATTAACGTGCACTCGTGTAATCACTAATGTATAATATGTTCAAATCGTCCCATACAGCTCGTCTGTTTACGGCTCTCCGCGTTATCAATATATACAATTTATACAACTTTAGACTTAGCAATACATTAAAATTGGAAATCAACAGAAAAACGCGTTTTCTTACGAATTTGGCACATCTATCTGTGAAGGAAACCGTCTACCCTCCTCGTCACGCATAACATTGGGAGATGGTAGCGCGGAGGACAAATTACCTCTCTCAGATGATTAGATATATGCTGCCTAAATTGCTCAGCCAGTTTGATGCTAGTGAGATGAATCTGATTAGGATGTCATTTAAGCATCTTAGATAATATTTTGTTAACCTAGGTAGGTAAAATACTAGTGATCTGGCGGTTTGCTTAATATTTCCAGGATTATTCAATCTTCTTTGATATGTGTGTTGTGCTAGTATATTACCTACCCGTTTTGCACTTCCGCATGAAGTAGCATTTTTTACTGTACCTCTGCTGTTGTGCCTATGTAAGGGGTCAAGGTCCTTGTCAAACTGTATTTCACAGTTTTGTTTTCCCACGACCTCCACCATCAATGTACTGGGTGTCCCAAGGAGCGGCCAGGCTCTTTAAACCGACCGCGAAATTCGGTTTCTTAAAGGGGCCCTGCAATCATAATTAAGCGTCTGCCTTTTTTGCGGTTTCCACGTCTCTTGGGGTTCGGGAAAGCCAGCGGGCATGGGGAGAGTAACTAAATATCAGTGCGTCATATTTTAACCGGACGACGCGGAAACCTCCTCCGCTTACGAGGGCGACCCACGTTGCCGAAAACGCGCGAAATGTGACGTCTTTGGTCCTGGGCTTACAACTGGTCAGAGCCGCTAAAAGCTTTTTTTTAGTCGAGATACAAAATATAAGTGTCGCGAACCGTTTCAATTATGTATAAAACTAGTTTTTGTTCAGTATTTTAGATCAGAAAAGAAACAAATGCAGTTTGTAAAGTACGGAAACAAGAAATGATCCGTCGACGTACCCGCCACCAAGCGGCGGAGAAAACGGCGCATACTGGAAAGGGCTAGTGGGATGAGGCCTCGACGAACGGCGAGCGTAGAAAAATCCCGGGTGTACGCGGCGGCGCTGCGATCGTATACCGGCTCGAGCATCCGACCGCTTCCGAGCGTTCCGAATGCCTTCGGCGCGGGCTTGGTTGGCGGTGTGGCCATTTGGCGGTATGGCAGCGCGAAGTGGCTCTCGTTCTGAACTGATCTTTACGCCGTGTTTGCTGTCGTTTGTGGCCAATGAAGTGTTATGCCGAATTAGTCTTTAATCGCGCAGCAAATGCAATGCGAGCCGCCCTGGCCGCCCGCTTCATACAGCCTATCCAAAACATGCTTTAGTGGCGCCCTCTCGAGCCGTCGCCACGGAGTGCGGCAGCCGTGAACGCTCGATGAGCTCACTACCCCTCCTCTAGTTCACGGCCACTCAAGCCAGGACCTACGACGTCATGAAGGAGGTTATTTTTTGCTTGTTTTTGTAATTCTAATTTGCCTATAACTTTTAAAATAAAGCGAAATTTGAGAAAAGAAAAGTTTCATTAAGTTACTACGTTCAGTGCGCTTAGGTTCGGTGCAAATTAAAAACCACTAAAAAAGTCATTGCAGGGCCCCTTTAACCTATCACGCTACGACCTTGTGCAGCGTTGCCCACAGATGATGCATTCATTTTATTTTTGCAAAATTTGCAAAGAGCGAACTTACCTGAGGAAAAAGTAAAGAAATAAAAAGGCTTAGCTTCTATGGAAACGAAGGGAAACCACCGGTCTTCAAACAATACGGCCCCGTTTTGCTCGGGAGACAAGAGATTTCACAAGCGGTCGCGACGCCAACTGCGGCCAACGAACGAGCATACGGCGCCTAGAGCTGGCGTCAAAGAGCAGACGATCTTTTTAACTCAAAAGCGGCGCGAGCTTTTCTGATATCAGTTGCCAATGGGAAGCGAGCATGCCGGCCGCGTCGCGGCGGTCGCCTATTGTTTGCCGCATCAATTATTGTGACTTTCTTAGTGCGGAATAGCTACCTTGGAAATTACAGCGCTAACCCGCTACAACGCACAACCAACGCAGTGACTGGCAGAAGTTCCCCGATGGAACGGACCCGTTTGCCGCTAGGGGCGCCCTGGTCGGGGCCTGAATTAGATGTGCACGGTTCCTATGCATTATTTTATCATCCTTACTAATAAAACATGTTGAATGGACACATAATCGATTAAAAAATTGTTTGTCGGGATATTTTGACTGTTTTCTTTTTTCGGGGTACTGATGTCGTCTGCTTTGCAGTTCCTTTTTCTTACCGCGTCTGTCTTTGGTTCTGTCGCCGCCTGCGGAACGCGCGCCGCTTTTGAGTCGAAAAGATCGTCTACTAGTGACGCCGGCTTCCGGCGCCGTATGCTCGTTCGTTGGCGGCAGTTGGCGTCGCGACCGCTTGCACCATCTCTTGTCTCCCGTGCGAAACGGCGCCGTATTGTTTGAAGACCGGTGGCTTCACTGTGTTTCCATAGGAGCTAAGCCTTTTTCTTTCTTTACTTTTTCCTCAAGTAAGTTCGCTATTTGCAAATTTTACCAAAACAAAAGTGCCATCTGTGGGCAACGCTGCACAAATTCGTAGCGTGATAGTTTAAGAAACCGAATTTTGCGGTCAATTTAAGAGCCTGGCCGCTCCTTGGGACACCCAGCAGTCGTACTGGACTGGCCATAATGGAGCGTCGCAGCAGAGACAAAAGCATCCGTACTTTCCGGGGTCAAACTGCTCCTACATCATACCAAAGACAGTCCGCGAGCTACGAGTCACCGGAATATCCGTGGTACGAATGCCGCGTGCCATGTTTCCTCCTTGGACTCGCGTTTGAGTCTGTATACAGACTGGCAGACTAAAGCCTCGTTTTTGTTTAACTTCCTTACATCGAATGTTTATTTTTCTTTACTGTCGCCTAATTAAAACAAACTTTAAAAAAAAATCTGACTTTTTTTTTAGTTTGACGATTTTAGCTATGGCGCCGACGACTACCTGGGAACGTTAATCAGAAGGTCAGTTGAGCATTCTTGTTTGCTAATGTCTGCGAGGGTCTCCGCGCGAAACTCCACTTTCATTCCTGAGTCTCTATACATTTAAAAAGGACACGCAAAATGCCCAGAAGAGCATCAAATCCAACAAGAAAGAACGATGATTTAAGGCGGCGATCTAGATCGAGGGACAGGGCTCTAGAGCTCGCAGAGAAGAGGCCATCTTTCTCGCGTGCGAATATGTGCGGCGTTCTTTCGTCGGGCGCAACGTACACCGCCATCGCCCCGTCGAAATCAGGGCAGCCCATCGGTCGAGAGAGTCCCCTCGTGAGCGTCGGCCAATCACGGTCGATCAACGGCCCATCGATCACGGAGACGAGCATCGTTTATTTTTTACACTGCGAAACAGAAGGCATGGGTGAGAGGGACGTGCTTGGCCTTGCTGACGATCCAAGAGCTTGTTGCGCGAGGCTGCCATATATGCCCTCAGTGTATTTGTGATTACGTGCTTCATGGAGACTGTTTTTCACTGCCTTTTTTTTATAACTGAGATACCAGTCTTGAGCGGGGCAAGTGTTTTCAGTACATGTCACAAATGTTACGGTAACCGTCAGTAGTGTTTCTAGAATTCGGTCACTTTTGTTCTGATCGTATGTTCGTATGTTGCTCAATTTACACACGAAAGGGATGAGAGACATGGATCAGTGAGGTAAAAATGAAGCGCAATGAAAGGAATTAAATGCGCGAACTAGGCTTTTCGAACTTCAAACTATGGCTACACACTGATATTAGACTATTACATATATCGCGTGCCTGTATTTAGTTTTGTGTGCGCGGTTAAGTTAGGAAGGCCTCGAAGTCGGTTCTGTGCATAAACTATCCGAAATGCCTGGAAGTACACCGGGACGCACAGCAAGCACCAAATATCTATTTTCCTTTAGTCAAACTATTTAGCCAGAAGCTGATTAAGATTATCGTATGTACAGTGAGAAAGAAACCACTCCGCTTTATCTTTGTTTTTGCTGAATACCCACAGCGTCTGGAATGGCGTGTTCTAGTGCCCCTACTTGGCCACTCTGAACACGATGTCCGCCTGTAACCTTACACTCGCTGAGCAGCGAGAATGGAAAAAAAAAAGACATTGTTGCACGAAGAGGAAGTATGTGGGTGTGCTGGTTAGGAAACATCGTGGACTTTCAGGCAACCATGTTCCGCGTACCCCGCTATACCGAAGACATTCAAGCATGCTTTTAAGCGCGCGCCCCGCGGTCACGGTACCACCTGGGCGCGCGCTTCAAGGACCCCTGAAAAGAAAAGAAAAAATGTTTTTTTTTTTTTTTAACACTCTGGTTCGGACACGCGTGTCAGAAAATTAATTTTACGCTTAAAAACATTTTTTTTAGTGCAATATTCATGGCGCGATACAGATTTAGTTGGTAGTCACCTACTTTCCACTTGTTTACTTTCTCGACATTTCGGGCTCGTGAAGGAGAGGTTTCGCCTTCACGTTGAGGTGGAAAGAGCGAATTACCATCTCGTTGAGGTCAAAAGAGCGAATGACCATTCCGTGACGTCATGGACTTTGCGCGCAGAATTTCAAGTAAACCTCTTGCCGTCAATGTTGTTCTAAATATTTTTTTTTTTTTTCGGGTAAAATTAATTTTTTGATACACCGGTCCCAACTAAACTAACTTAAAAAAAGCTTTTTTTGTGTGTGTGAGTGGGGGGGGGGGGGAGGGGTTAAAAGCATGGTGCAAAGGCTCCGGTAGTGCGGTGAGCGGAACACGCTAACGGTTCGTTAAAAGTCCCCAAAACGTAAACCCTGATACACTGAGAAATAAAAAAATCGAATTCTTCGTGTCTCAATGTTTACATTATGAGAATTATTCGATGTTCCTGAGATATTTACAGAAAAGATTTGAGACGCTCGGCACTGATGTAAGGTTTTTTAAGCTATTATCTTTTGATAAAGAATTCTTTCTGACATTGCACAGAACGACATACTCCATTCTTAAACAATCCTAAACACAAGCACTAGTAGCGTCACTGGTCGCTATGCACAGTATTTATAGTACGCTTCGTGCGCTGTAGCGCCAATCTCAGGGGTTGAAAATCGTTGTCCGCTCAGCTTTGTTTTTCACCATCGGGAACTAAAAGAGTCGCATGCTTTGAGGTCTTGATTGTAGAGCGGATGAGTAATAAATTCCACTAGTGTGTCTTCGAGGAATCTGAGTTCAATGCTGGAAGAGTGGATTGATGCATTGTCGTGATGCAGCTGGATTTCACCAAGTTAGGTCCTCTTGGTCGCTTTTTCTGATTCTCTCGAACACTACTGGCAGGAAAACTGTGACGTATCGTTGTGTAGCAACTCCGCTTTGGTTTTCTATAGAAAACAGGGCAACGCGTCCACTGGTTGAAAAGAAGGTTGCCATAATTTTCTTACCGACCCTTCTTGGCTTCAAGACAGAGAAAATATTGACCAGCATCTCCACGTGGTGAATGATATTGATTGGGCGAAGCTCTGGTGGTGCTTGCCTGCGTAGACGCTGAGCCGCAGCATGCCGAGCCTTTCGTTCGTTTTCATCCATGTCAGAAAGAGAATGTGTGGTATGGAAGTGGTTATATACGCATTTGAGCATTTGACCGCAGCGCCCTCTCGTCTATAAATGTTGAGCCAATGCGTGCAAAGTTTAACGCGATTATATACGCATTTGACCGCAGCGCCCTCTCCTGTATAGATGTTGAGCGGCTACATGCAACGTTTCCTCCATGCCATCCTCAGATTTTGAGTTACTACCACATCTCAGAGCCCCCGACTCGTCCCGTAGTCGTGGCCGAGTGGTTAAGGCGATGGACTAGAAATCCATTGGGGTCTCCCAGCACAGGTTCGAATCCTCTCGACTGCGCAAACATATTTTTATCATTTTTTCATCATTTTTCTCTTCCTTATTTTTTTCCTACACGAGCCCGTGAGCACGTGAGCTCACGAGCAAGAGCACGAGCACCGGACGCCGGACGGACGGACGGACATGGCTTGCCCCTAAGGAGCTTCGCCCCTAATAATCGTTCAGTTTGTGGTGGGTTGGTGCTGGTAATCGGAATTTTCATCCTAGAGCGGCACATGCTCTCTCTTTCTAAGAAAGCGTTGTAAAGGTTGAAGCGGAGTAAACCTGTGGGCCGAAAGGGAGGCATAAAGGCAAGTAGGGATAGACGAAATAGCAGAAAAAAACTGTAGGGGAAGAATAATTCCTGACGAAAAAAATCTTTCAGCCTTTCCACTCTGGTGAAGAAGGAAGAGGAGCGGAGCTGTAGCTTCTGCTCTTGGCGGTGGCTTTCCAGGCAAGCGATCTGCTCTTTCGCAAGGGAATCTGAAGCGTTCGACACAGTGGAACTTTAGGCGATAGCGGCCTCACGGCGGTTGCTGAACCATTCGCGCTGCTGCGCACATCGCCGCTCGTTCCGTTTCCGCTCTTCTCTCTCCGAAGAAACGTTGCCGCCGTCTATGAGCAACGGCAGCAACCAGTTGTCTGGTTGCCGAAGCTGGAAAGGTTGCCGCGATCTACGAGCAACGGCGGCAAGCAGAAAACTGGCAAACACATCACTCTGGACAGCTACCGCCATCTATGAATGACGGCGGCAACCAGAGTGTTGTCAGAGTGTTGTGTCTACCACGGGTGTCGACATTTGTTTAGTACCGGACACAATCCTGGGGAAACTAGCGCTTAACAGCTCCGCTGTCATAAAAAGCGCACAAAAAACCAGGACAAAATAGAGGACGCGCACAACATAAAAGCGCTTACTCACAACTAAAAGTTTAATAGGGCTTCAGGAAAAACGAAGATAAGTCGCTTCACCGGCTGCACATGCGCCGTTCAATTGCCCCCTTCCCCCCCCCCCCCCCCCCCCCCGATAATGTGCTTCTGACGGTAGATGGAAAAAAAAAATTCGCGCGCATGTTCTTCTGTTTAGACTTGAAGATCATCTTCGCCCTTTCGGCGAGCTTACCCATTCCACGAGAGCGCGTCCCCTCCCAAGTCCTCCGCGGGCCGTCATCCCCATCTTGTCGGGGTCTCCGGGGCGCCTCCCGGACCGGATCGCTGGCCCGCTGCCGCCGCCGACGTGTTTACGAGTCCGCTCGTCTAAACGGCGCTGGTGTCTGGTTTCATCGGCCGCTGTCATCGAGGCGCGCCTGGCATCGCTCAGGGCACCGCCAGGTAGCGGCGGACGGACGGGTGGAGGCGCCCCCCGGCACTCCCACGCGCTGACGGCGAGAGTGGCGCGCTCGTGGAGTAGCGCTGGGGCTCTCAACGTCTTCGTTCCTCGAGATACTCGCTTTCCCTTTATGATGAACAGCAGAAAACACTACGAGCCATCGAAGTGCGCGCCGAGTGTGCACTCACGTGATACGTTCACGACGCCCGATTGGTCGGGTTGGCTCGTATAGCATTCGCTGTGGTCCATCTTGAGGCGAAACAGGCTTATAGAAGCCGGGACCATCGGCCCTGGTTTATAGACGTCGAAGCCTGCGCTGTCTTGAGAAGATCGGCGCGGCACGGAAGTCAATCTCCGCGTTTCTTTTTGAGACTTCGCTGAGACTTCGCACTCGCGTCAGTCGGGGAGACGAGCTCGTATTTATGGCAGCAAGATTTATAAGCACAATAGACCTGTGGAGGAGTGTACTAAGGAGAAAAAGCAAAAAGAAAAATAAGAACTGATGAAGAATGCTGACAGTGTTGGCTGTAAAGCGTTACAAGTAACGGCGTTACCAGTAACTCGTTACTTTTTCGGATAGCGTAGTAACGTACTCGTTACTTTTTTTTTTTAACAGTAACGGGTAAAGTATACTTACGGAAGTTATTTCAAGTAACGGGTAACGTAGCTACGTTACTCGTTACTTCTTCCGAAAACTTAAAAACATTTAGGTAATTTTTGAAGTTTTGAAATTTTTGACTGTTTTTCTTCGCGTTTTGTTTTGTGAGTATTTTGCTGAAACTGTCAGAAAGATAAAATAATTATATTCATTTTCCGCATGAACATAATGTTTCTTCAAATATGGCGCTTATTTCTACTTGTATGTCAAAACAGTAATCTGTCTTAATTCGTACTTTTAAAAAGTAACGGTTACGCGTGCCTTTTATTTTGAGGTAACGTAAGTCGGTAACGAGTTAACGTTATTCGTAAGTAATCACTAATGAGTCACGTATTTCGTTACTTTTTTTTCGGCAACACCAACAACACTGAGAATGAGTGACGGAGGAAATGGCTTGGTGTTTTATTTCTATCTTGCAGAAGGAACGGGTTGCGTGTGTCTCTGGGTGTGTGGCCGGGGGGGGGGGGGGGGGGGGAGCGAAGTTTGTAAAATTGGCGTGCGGATCCCGTCTATGACATCGCATGGAACTCTTTTAGTGTCAAATAAACTTATAAAAAAATGAACAGGAAACTAGACTGTGATCTAATCTTGGAAAGTGAGCCGTGGCGACTTTAAGCAAAGAACGATTGAACTATTTGACGAGTCTTCTCGATATTCACCCACAGTTTGGTGGGTCCGGAACTTTGAAATTTGTGCGCATCATGTTCCCTATTAAGCAGAAAAGGTGGCTTAAAATGTCTTTTTTCATTAGTTAGCTAAAAGGTAAGAATTAAGTTCCGAACTTTAATATTGGCAAACTATTTCTTAAAAGGCGCTAAAATCTTGAGCGTGTAATGATTGACGACCAGAAATCTTTCGTACAGCCCACGTATTTTATCTCGGAAGCTATCCAAACGTCTAACTCCTATAGAATCGGTAAATCTTCCCGGCAAAGACTATGCCGCATCTGTTGTTCCAGCGGTCCAGCTACTAACCTGCTTTAAATCGTGCACGAGCCCTCCGCGCCGTAAGACGCGCCACCAAGATATCCAGCGGCTCGCAACCGTATCAGGCAACACCCGAGAAAACGCGCCTCGCAGTGCACGAGACGGCTGAGAAAAAAGGGGGCCAAGTTGGGGGTCAAGCGGCTCCTCTTTGCCATCGCGGGACCGCCGGGACAGCCCGGCTCCCGGGACGGCTCGGCTCCCGGGACGGCTCTATCGGAGCTGTTCATCTCCCGCTGGGAGCCCCAGTGGGAGACGTCGGCGCGAGCTGCTACATTGAAATGTCGTTCCCGCCACGACGGCATGGAGCCGCGAAGCGGGCCAAGATGGATTCAGCAAGAGGGCCAGGTTGGTCATGCTGCGAGATGGCCATCTCCTGGTGCATGATGCCGATGGCATACTGCGCTCACCAAAGCGCCGTGGCTGCGGTTCTGCCGCTGATGTGAACGGCCCCAACAGGGGGACGAAGGAGGACTGGCGTGGATACCGATCTGACGACAGTCGCGAGCTTGACGGGGATTAACCGTGTGTCCAGGGATTCAAGGGCGAGATGAAGGAGACAGTCCGCCCATCCGATCGGTCGCCCGGCGGACGTGGGAGCCTGGTTTCTGCGCACCCTGCGAGAGGGAAATGTGCGGGGCGATGACGCCTGGCCACACGGGAGCTCAGGTATTATAGTCAGGTCGGTTGTAGTCGCAGTAGGGTGCTTGTCGCCTCTTCGGTGGCGGCATATCCTGTCATACAGCGTTGATGTCGCAGACGGCAAACGTTTCAAGCGCCGTTCATTCTTTTGAAGAACATAGGTCAGTAATGTGAGGATCGGAGTCCCAGTGTGTTATAAGGACACCGATACCCCTAATATTTTTTATTGATTTTTTTTACTTTTTGTTAGCCGATCTATTATGGTGTCGGTAAATTACACAATCAATATTTTGCTACAGTGTCACCTATATTTTAATGAAGTCAAAAACCGCAACTGCTCGAAACTGAAACCGAAACTGCAGTGGAGACGAAGAAGAAATATAGGGGAGGAGAAAGATACCAAAAAATTACGTGGCTGTGCAACTATATTTTTTTTTTTTTTTGCAGTTAACGAATTTGCAGTTTTTTAGAAGCCACAAATAATTAGTATAATATATTTTGTCCATTTCTAGTATTCAGTATGTGCCTTCGATGACCATGGACTTTGATTATTTTTGGTGGTTCTGTCTAAACCATAGATAACGGCACGTGACCATGGAGAAGACAGTGAGCGCGACTCAAACCGGCCAGTTCTCGATTTCCCATTATGACGTCACTCGTGACCCTAGCGACCCTCGTGACGTCACGTGTGACGTCATAATGGGAAACCTCCCATAATGAAACGCGCGATGACGAGTGACGTCACTCGTGACATCACTTTCGTGACGCCACTCGTGACCCTCGTGACGTTACACTTGACGTCGCGTGTGACTTCATTATGGGAAGCATCCCATAATGCAACGCGCGGTTACGCCGACGGCGACTCCGCTCAAGCCGGAAACAGGCGCCTAATAGCTGCGCTCTAAAAACAATATGGAAGTCGCCTATTGGGGAGGAGATCGAACAGTCAAGCCTCTAGCGGAACGCTCCAGCTGTGGGGACAAAAAACAGTATTTTATTGTTTGTTTTTGATCAGATAAATCGAAGATGACGATTCAAAGGCCGCTGCTCGCGTTGGCTGCTCGTACGACCAAAGCCTGGTCAAAGTAGAGCGCTCGTGCCCGCGCTAGGTGAGGTTCAATTTTTTCGTTATGCTGTGTTAGTAAACACCGGACTGTGGGGACAACACTCGTGTAAACCGTTGTCCCATAGTGGACACGTGATAACGTGTTCGTTTTACACGCAGCAATGTGTGTTATTCGTCTACACATGAGGGTCCGTGTAAACTTAACACGATACACCGTGTTTTTCTTCCGCTAAACACGGCTGAGCGTGTTGGCTGAGCGTGCTATGAGCGTGCCCCTCATAAAACATGGCGGCCAGCAGCCGAGAACAGGCAAGAGACCAGCCCAGCAAGCCGCGCGCCTTTAAGTCAAATTGAGAGCACACAGGACGCGTTTGTTTTCGTTCGATGTCTTTTATACACAGTAAACAGTCTCCAAGCGGCGGACGTAGCTACGTGCAAAGGTACGTACGTGCGTCGTCGGCGGTCGGCGGCGTCGGTAGCTACAACGCAGTGCGACGGAGCCGCTAGACAGAAAAACGAATGCCGAACTTACATGGACAAATATCTCGAGCGAACTATTTGGAATCGGGCGGTAACTTGCGCCACCTAGCTAGATTTCTAGCAGTCTATAGAAAAAAAAAAAACCATCTCTTAATACGCTACGACCGATCACGAGTAAACAGCAACCCTACATATATCGCAGACAACACGAATACCACGCATTACACAGCACCGACATATACACAAACACAACACCAACACTGCGCCCGACACTTCCTACTCAACGTGCTTTCCTCCCCGCGGCGTATATAAGCTTGACATGTGCGGGTGACCTCTGTAGTCGCTGACCATTACAGATTTATAGAAGACACAAAACACGGCGCAATGGACAGCCGTATGTAGGAACTGTTTGCATTTAAAAAGTATGGAGGCAAATTCTATAACGTTAGTCCGTTGCGAAATACCACGATGTATTAACAATAAATCTTAAACCGGTCGTGGAGAAGTTCAAATTTTTGTTAATCTCATGCTAGACCAGTGTTATGAGCAGTCCGACTAGCTTGAATCAGATAAAAAAAAAAAAAATTATTGGGATTTTATCATATGGTAATTAATAATAAATGGAAATGATCCTTGCGCAAAACATTTTTTATATATTCTTGTGAAGGACATCCGCCCAACACTTCACTTCCTCTAGTTGCAGTACGGGAGCAGACTCCACTTTTGGGGCGTTTTGATGCAGTTTGTTGTCGTATGTCGTGTCGGTGTTGAGTGGAGCGGTGGGGCTCTGGAGTTTGTGACTGGTGTTATTTGTGATCACCGGTGTAACGCTAATGCGTTTTTTTTTTGTTTTTTTTTATATATACCGTTATTTTTCCGAATTTCGAAAATTCACGGGCCCGTGGCACTGCATTAGGCTGAATTGCGAACTCCTTGTCTGTTGACGTCGTTTTCCTGGTACCACTCGTGAATACTGCAAGCGTTCAAACACTGTGCGCACCGTCTCGCCTACATCCCCGGTGACGTACTCGACCTGTTGAAACTTATTGCTTCGTAATTTTGGACTACGCAAGGCAGTTATCTCGCTGATCTGGCTTCGGTTATAAAAGCAAGGCAAAACGCTCGATGTTCCCGCCCTCAGTACACGTTGGACATCTCCCACACTTTGACACCGGATAACTGGATGAACGAGGATTTACATTTACCTAAGTAGTGGTCACTCTCGCCGCTTCCTCACCGTTGACCAGCAGGATCAGCTGGCGACAAGCCGCGGATGAAAGACTTGAGTATCAACAGCCCCCGATGCGGGTGATGCGGGTTTCTGTCAACCGGTAGGCCAGCACAAACCGTCACCGTTCCAGCTATCCGTCATGACACGGTGTTGTAGAGAACAGGGTAAAATACAACTACACGGACCACCGAAGCAAACACAGTTTATCGTAAATCCTGGCTTGTGATTGCGCCTTTGTAGATCATCTTATTCGTTTTGCTGGAGAGACGAAAACGACGGGCATAACAAAATCGTTTGCATATTCCGCGTATTTCGCAAAAGCATTTACCCAGTCACCTTGCGAAAAGCGCAAAACACGGAGTCCGCACCGTCCTGACTTCCCCCGTCTTTTGCCTGCTTTAGAGCAGTTTGTACCTGCTATGAATACCTACTGAAACTGAAACTTAAAACTAGGGGCAGTGCCAGAGAGAAAAGGAACAAAGTTGGGAAGGCTTGCTCGCTCTCCCCAATTTCTCAACTCTCAAGGGATTGTACCATAATAAATGCACCAACGCCTCTTCCCAAAATAAAGAAAAATCACTATGTTCACTACGTAAAAAATGGTCTCAATCCATGCATCTGTTGGCAGGTAGGAAATCGTGCCCTAATTTATTCACAGCGCATGCCGAGCGGAAAAATCTCGCACGAGAATTACAGGAAAATATCGGTGGTGACTTAAGTTTCCCTGAAATTCTGTTACCCGGTCGTTTGCAGGACCGAATCATCTACTCGAGCGGTATGCGTCGCTGTGAAAACACGTCGCTGTGCAAACGCAGTCCAACAACACGAAGGATAAATTGTCAGATCTAGGACAACAATCCGGAGTCCATGGTTCAATTTAAACGACGGAATTTTGTTGAAAACGCCGGCAGCTTTTTACTCACGGTATGCGTCGGGATACTTCCACATTTTGAAACGGAACGAAGGAAGATTTACTTTTAAAGACTCTCGCTGCATCCTCCAGGACCAGCTGGACCGGATCAGCTTACGACGACGGGACTGAACCCGTAGAACCTCAACCCCACAACAACCAATTCGCACTCCATGTTAGTGTGGCTTTCTACCTCCAAGCACCGCACGACACACCACGAACGTTTCAGCTCTTTGTCGCATCGCCGTGTTGCACCAAACAGAACGAGATCGAATTGAAGTCAACGCAGCGCTGTCGTGAACCTTGGCTTGTGGTTGCGCACTCGTGGACCCTGTGACTCCCTTCGCTTTCCAAGCACACACGACGATTACGAATGATATTTTCCGTCTTCCGGGAACATCACAGGGGCACTTCTCCGGTCACGTCTTCGCTACATGTTCTCGCAAACCGAGCAGCTTCCCCCCTTCCCGTTCAACCAAAGTAATACCGGCGCCATGCCAAACGTGCGTTGTTGTTAGATTTTGTCCTACCAAATAAAAACAACCAATGCAAACCGGCTCTAGCTTCCAGCTTACAGCGGCGTTGCGCCGTGGCCAGATTTTCTCTGTCAGCTCTAACTTAAAGATGACCTACAGATGCAGCAACACTGGCCACCACGGAGCGCCGTAAATTCTGAGGAGTGTGCGTGGGAAGAGGCGGCACCTTCGCTTGCAGTGAAGGGTTGAAGCCAAAAACGAAACCAACTGCAATGTCACGTGTTCAGATCGAGGGCACGCTTTTTATATCTATTGTAACTGTTTAGAACTGGTAATTAGACCCCTAAATTTATTTGTGGTGTGTAAGAAACAATTATCAAGACCCCTAAAGTAAATACAAACATGGCGACATGAGGGAAGCCGCATTGCCATCGACCAGAATAAATGGCAGCAATGGCAGCAAGCACGGTAAGCGTGGGGTTCGCCCCGTCCCGCGACATGGCGTAATGGCTTTTGGTGCATATCTGTCTCCGACATATGTTTCTTTCCGCGGAATTTGTCTCCACGGTCCTTTCTAGGTGTGTCCCCAAGCATTCCGGTGCTTCGGTAGCCGGCAATGCTGTGGTCGTCGCCGGCGGTGATGCGTGTTTTCGAGGTTGGCTACACGGTAATGCGTGTAGACCGAACCAAAACACGTTTTTAGATGCGGAGCATCTCTTGCTCGGGTCTATGTCCCGCGGCGTCGGCGTTGTATCGGCACTCGAACTACGCACGCGCAACTCTCCTCCTTCCCTCTCTCCAACAGCTGCGCGTTACTCTCTCCGCTCTCTCTCTCTACCAGCTGCGTGCACTGCGCGTGCGTTCGCTTCTCCTCACACCGCGCGCGCACGCGCAACTCTCCTCCTCTAGTCTCCTCTCCTTCAAGTGTGAAAAAAAATAAACGGCGAGCGGCGAGCGTTCCAAGTTTCTCTGCCGCGAGCCGCGACGAAGGCTCGCGTAGGGGGTAACGCTAGGGCAGTCGGTGGCGCCATCTCTCGACGTCAGCACGCAACTGACTCTTTCCTCGGAACCAACACGATGCTCCGCATCACCCCATGGTTCCCCTCGGAAAGATGGTGTAATTTTTTTACAACCTCGCATGATTTTTGAACGAATTATTCGTTACTCAACGAGTAAATTTATGGTAATTTGTTTAAATAGCGTGTTCTTCACCTCAAATATTCACCAAGTACCAGTGGCGTACCATCTTTTTTTGAGGAGGGGGCGGGGCAAACCAGACACCCCCCCCCCCTCCGCCCTTCAGGGCCGGGGGGCGGTGCCATTGGTATCCCTTAGGCGCCGCCGGCCAGTGTTTGCCCTGCCCAGTGGCGGCTGTTTCAGGGGGGCGGGGGGGGGGGCAAAACACATGCCTTGCCCCCCACACTAAGAACTAGGGGGCAAGCGCCCCCCTTGCTCCCCTGGTTGGTACGCCCATGCCAAGTACACGGGACTTGCTAACAGTGTACCTCTGTCACTGATGTTGATCAGCCCCGTGCACATGTTTGGAATGCTCTAGACCAGGGTTCTCCGAACCCCGGTCCGTTTGCTAAGTCAGGCCCGCGGAGGTCTTCTGACCGGCTCGTGGCTTGCCGTTGTCCTATCCCTGAAGCCCAGGCCATGGCCCGCTGCTACCGGGAGAAAACAAGCTCGCGTAAAAGAAAACGGCACCGGGACGCGCACCGACCTCGCAAACCAAGATACCAGAAAGATCGAGAAAAAAACTGCCGTGCACGAGTTTGCAATGCTCTAGACCAGGGTTCTCCGAACCCCGGTCCGTGGGCTAAGTCAGGCCCGCGGAGGTCTTCTGACCGGCCCGTGGCTTGCCGTTGTCCTATCACTGAAGCCCAGGCCACGGCCCGCTGCTGCCGGGGGAAAAACAAGCGCGCGTAAAAGGAAACGGCACCGCAACGCGCACCGACCTCGCAAACCAAGATACCAGAAAGATAGAGAAAAAAAACTGCCTATCATAACGCGGGTCATCTCACCACATTAATAATTAGATATCGTCATCACCAGCTTCACCATTCTTAGTCCCGTTTTATATCTAACTACGTATGTGAAAATTCCTTTGCGTTCTCACTATATTGTGCTTAGTGTCCTGCTTCGTAACTGTTGCATATTGTTAGCGTCAGTTCTACCATCCTCATTAGTCTTATCATTATGCCCTGTGTGAATATGCCAAAGTTACATATCGCTTTGTTTTATTCTTGGTAAGTTTTATGGGTCCCAATTATTGCGCAATGTCATAATAAGCTTCATATTGAATTAAAAAAAAGTATATGCATCATTCCAGCTTAGGTTTTTTTTCACTTTTTTATGCTTTTAGTTTGTTTATTGAAATGCTTATAGAGGGTTATTTATTTAGTATTTTCTCATTTATTTGCCTACCCTCGAGACCGCGACAGATCCTCAATCCGGTCCCTTAACCAAACAGTTTGGAGTCCCCTGCTCTAGACATTCGTTCGTTTCATTCAGACGTGTTTTTCCCGTCCCGTCGCAATCCCGGGCGGCTGTCCCGCCGGGACGTTGGGTCGACAGGTTTTGAGCCATCGAAAGGGAAATTAGAAGAGCGAGCACTACGCTTTGAGCGGGCCAGCTCCCCCCATTCACCCCTAAGATGACAATAAGGTAGGAGCTATCGCCCTCTCCGGAACAGTCAACCGCTTCCCCTTTTGTCACCTCACATTGCTCTCTGCATGTGAATGGGCGAAAACGTATCACACGTTAAAAAAGATCGACGTATGACTTGTTCAGCAAGCACATAGTTCCACCTACCGCCCTGTCAGTATAAGTCAGCGAATGTGTCAGTCAAGACATGACAGCATCTGTGCCGTCGACCTCCATTCCCCATTTGCGCTAAAGGCGGATTCACACACTTCCGTTTGACTCTGATCAACAGCGCTACGACTGCTTAATTGGGACAGCTAGCGATGAAATAACAGTGTCGCCGTCTATTTGGTAGCCTTGGAACGCTTCACATGTGCGTATATTTAGCACATCATTCCTTCATCGTGAGCTGGAAATAATTCTCTTAATGTTATGAGAATCCATTTTTATACTCAAGAACCTTCAGTCTAGTTGTGCGCAAGTCGAAATGGTTCTACGGCTATCTGAGGGTTGGCGCGAGTGTACCAGTGTCATCTCTCGTCGTAAGCCGTGACACCTATATAGTGGTAGTGCCGTTCATCGCAGTAAAACGCAAATTTGTTAACCAGACTCTATGGTGAAGGGGAGCATACCTCCTTTCTCAACGTTTGCATATGCCCCTTTGGGAGGTGTTCGATCGCAAGGCAGGTAACTGCCATTCAATTTGAAAGTAAATAGGCATACAAAATCCAACCAGCAACAACGCTAAAGCTTTTCAATTTTGACCACAAGGTCCACATGCGCTGGGTATTTATTTCAATGACGACAAATAGAGAAATTACGTGTTTTTCTTTTCCGCTGAGCTCCTCGTCAGAAGGTCAGTACAATCTTGTGAGCGCCAGTCTTTAAGAATGACTGCTGATTCGTATTTAGGAGCAGCTGATTTAGCGTTTCTGAATGACCACGAGTTCAATGTCAATTATTCAAATTCTTACTTCTCAGTTCGCATAGCCCGTTCTTCGGAGCATGGCACTTGCTGCCTCAAGGTGTTCTGCAGTTATCTTTAAAGAGTTAACGCACTGAAGACTACTTTTGTTTTGCTAAAACATACCTCTAAATTTCATTTAAAATCGGCAATTTGCACGAAGATTAATCTAAATATTCATTTGACGTCTATGTGTTGTCGGTTGCTCTCACACTTCATTCCTGGCTATATGATATGTTCTTTGAGGATTTCTTTACTGAGTGGTTCTGTTGTAATGGTAATAAAGGGCACTACTGACACTCGTGAATAGTAGCCAGGAGATTAACTTAGAGGATGCTTTTCTGGAGACACAGTTGTGCATACCTCCATTCATGAAACCAAATAGAACCATAATATGAAGCTTCATAAGTTAGAGGACGAAATTGATGCCCTATGTTTTTTTTGTACAACTTGACAACATTTGTTCCTGACAGTATGCCCGATGTCCATAGCTTGACGGTTGCGGGTCGTTTTGAGAGATGCAGTGGTACTGATTTACAAAGGTCTACAAAATGAACCAACCCAGTACATTTTTTGTTGTTGTAATGTGTTCGGAGAACTGTGAAGTGCCGTCAACTCGAAATACATATTGAAAGACATGGTCACTTTTCTGAAACGTGGGGACACTATAGCGACGAGCGCACTATCATTGCAGCCATTTTGAACATCCCGGTTTCTCAAGACATCTGCGTTTGGAGGAACCGAAGGTCACAATGAAGCGCGGGTGCGTTATAGTCCTCGTTACTATCTTCCCTTAAAAAAAAAAAAAAAAAAATATATATATATATATATATATTTGTATGTATTATTTTTGCGTTTGTATTATTACTTTTTTCATTCATTTGGGTGCCGCTTTCAAACGTAGTAACATGTACTAAGCTACCAAGCGACTCTCATGCGAGTGGAGGAAAAAGCAACGCACACACACACACACACGGGCGCGCGCGCACGCACACACGAGAGAGCGCGCACGCACGCACACACACATGCACCCACACGCACACACATACACACACAGATTGTTAGGTGAAATATTCAGGAAATGTAAGTCACTTTATACAACTTTGATTCACTATACGTATATAACTTTGAAAAAACAAAACTGTGTACACTCCTTCGGCAGCCGTCTAAAAACGGACTCCTCCAAATCGTCGACTTGCATCATCCAGCTCGATTCCCCCGAGCAATAAAAGAGAGTCGAACAACCAACATGAACGATGTGCGACGCCGTCAGAGGCGGTCCTGCCAGCACCGGTCCGCTCCTCCGCTTCCAGCCCGAAGACGACGTCGCGTCGAGTGAGCGCATCTGCGGCGACAAAGCGAGTCGCCGCGCAGACACGCGACGATGCTATCGGAGGATTAGGAGTCGACAAAGCGCAAAGCAGCAGCGGCTATCGGCCGGCCCATCGGACGCGACTGCCGCCGCCCCGCGGGCAACGAGGGCCTCTTCAGAAGCGACCATGCAGGCGGGGGAACTCGGCGACCTGGCCGAGCGAGTGCTCCACTTGAGCACGCTTCGCGCTCGGGTTGAGTTGAGTTTGTGAAGTCTACACTCCGTTCACCCCTCAGCTGCTAGCGCGGTATAGAGCCACGCGCTCACCGACCCAATCAATCGCCTCCCTTTCGTCACCTGACCTCTCCCTGCTCGTCGGTAAAGGCGGGAGCGTGAGTACATGATGCGATTGCTATAGACGTACGACCAGAACAACGAGCACGTAGCTTCCACCGCAGAGTCAGCGGGTGAATGGAATATACAAAGGTCCCCCTGCACCCGCGGTGGGGTTTCGGGCCCCAGGATGATGAGAGGGGTTGGGAGGCACGGGTTAGGACGGAAACGTTTACGAGGGGCATGGGGTGCTTCGAGGACCGCGGGTGACTTGGCGCGTCGTATGAATTTCGTGGCTAATGAGATGCCGCGCGTGCGGACCCGCGCGAGGGCCTCTTGGCATTCGCGGTTGTACTTCTACGCTGGTGGGAGCGGAACGGGGCAGACACAGTTGCGGTGGGTTAATGTTTCCAAACGTGCACTTGTTAGTTTGGTTCTGGCACTGCTGTGGGATTCGGTGTGAGATTTGATTACCGTCGGCTTGCAGGTCAAAGCGCCGCCTTTTATTATAGTTGTTAGTGGAGGAAGTCCGCACTGTTTTCATCTTGAAATGGTACTTTAAGAACCAGACAACTATGTTATATACGTCCTCAGTTTACCCTGTTAGAGCTAAAAGAACAGACAAATAAATTTGTTATGTGGATTATGTGAAAGCGCCTAATTATAGGCGGCAGCATGGAACCCTTTTTGAACATCTGAAGTACGGAATTACAAAACTACTTTATGATGGCTGAATGATGGATACCCTGTACGAATACTGAAGGCGTTAGAAACGAAAAGCTTTCGCTACGTACGCCGGACTGAGAAAAGACGCCGCCGAACGCGGTGTTAACCTGGAAACGACGTCATTGAAAGTTCATTTTGGACATTGAGTTTTCTATGCATGTCTAAACTCAGAAACGTGTGCTCAAACCCTTGCGCAAAAGGCAATTTAGACGACCGACCATATTAAATAGCGGCAATTGAACTTTTTGTCGCCAGACGACAGAAATGCTATGTAATTTCTGTCACTACTTCTCAATTGACTTTCTGTCACCATATTTTTATAAAATTTGTCTAGACTAGAATCGATAGAATAATAAGATGCATGCAGTGCGAAGAAGCCATATCGCACCCTAATTGGAGTCACCTTGCGGGGATCGCTTTTTTGAACTGCGCCAAATAATTATCGTTTCTTGCAATGTTTTAAAGTTGGAGATGCAGTTCACCCACTGTTATTAACTATATTTAGCAATATTTTTTTTTTCTTTTTACGATGAAAAAGTAACATATTTGTAATCGTTTTTTTTTTATTTTTTGTAATGGTCCTCGTGCAAATGATTGCCTTTCAAGAGTAGGGTAAATATAGCGTTCTAGCAGTCTACACCCATGAATTACATGTGTGATGACACCATGCAGGGCCTTAGGTTCTTACCTGTAGAGCCAAAGGACGCTGTCCCCTACGAGATGATTATGTTCCTGGGCCTTCACAGGGTATTACTATGCCATATGGTGGTACGCCACGCAGATACTGACGCTCGCCCGGTGTATAAGTATTTTGTGGAGCACAATGTACAAGCTGCAGAAAGTGCACCTTGAGTGGCTGCCCCTTCTTGATGTACTTTAAAAGATAAAAACAAAAATGTTTACGGAAAGTGGCGAGTGCATGTTTTCAGAGACGTGCTGTGACAACCGTAAAAGTATTGTCCAAAATTTCATTTTGTTTCTCGAAAAATTTATCTATGATTGTAAAGAAGGGTATAGAAACGTGGCTTTAGAATCTCTTTTTGTTTTCTATACAATTTCTATATCCCCTATGTTCTATATAACGTTCACAGAAAAAAAAAATGTCAAAAGCTATACAGAGTTGATAGAAAAGTGGACACATTTTCTTTACAATATCTATAGCATCTATACACTATTTTCTATAGATATTCTGAAGGAAGTAAATACATCATTTTGAAAGGGTTAGAAAGCACCTGCCGCACCCCTCCCATCACCGTTTAGGAGAATCTCTGTAACCTGCATCTCCCTAATCTCATTCCATCTTCCCCTGCCAAATTCGGATCAGTTTATTGCAAGCCGTAAACTAAAGGAGGCAACCATGTCCATCGGAGGCACACACACCGCGACACCGCGCAAGCCACAGTGTCGTCAGCCGGCACCTGGCAACGGATCCGAGAAACAAGTCACTCGACACACCTGGCTGCCGACGACGAAACCGCGCGACATCAACAACAAGCGAGTCACGCCTGAGCGGAACCGATACCCCAGCTCCAAGACAAATACCCTTCACGTCTTGACACGACCCGGGCGGCGCAGAAAGGGGCGCAGTGTGGCGGACTGATGAACAGCGGCATGGCGCCGCGCTCCCTTCGACAGCCGGAAGAAAAGCGAAGAAAAAGAGCAATATTTGCGATCGCTTCGGGCGACGGGGTTTCTTTATTTCCACAAAGGACACCAGCTTCCACACCTGAGGGCCTGGCCAAAATGACTCGGCGTATTTGGAGGTTCACTTAGGGACCCCGCCCGGGAGGGAAGAGCGCGTGCCATCGACGGGTTGCCGATGGTGATTGATAGCAGCCGGCGAAGAAGCGAGATCCGAGTCGTCCCTTTTACTATTCTTCGCGGTTCCGGTCCTGTGGGAACCTCGGGCAGCTCGGGCCCAACGGGGGGAGGGAGGTCGCTTCAGCGAAAGTGGCCGCCGCCTCGGGAGACCGTCCGGGGCTGGGAGGACGCGCTCGTCCGTCCTGCTCGCAGATGGAGTGGAACGCAACGACGACATCGGGCTGTTCAGGGTCAGCGCACACTCTCTTCATTGTTTCACAAAGGCTCCTTTCACGACTCAATGGAGTCCCGTCCCAGTCGATGGGGACCCGTGCTCGTGCGTACAGGGGCCGTCAAGGTCGGGGCAGACTTATCTTTCGCTGCTGCCGACGCCGCGTCTGTATTGTTCGCGGGACCTGGCTCCCCCGCCACCACCGTAGCCGCCGCCCGGAGGCTGATTTTATAATTAAACAGGAAGGAAGTTTCCGGCGTCGCGGAGAAGCCGTGCGCGGTGGCTCGAGTCGCTCGCCGCGTCGCCTATCTGTCGCTTCTCAGGCTCGCTTTGTTGGCGCGCTGTCGCCGCCGGGGGAGCCGTGGCGGCTCTGGAGCGAGCCGGCCAGCTTGAAAGGGAAAGTCATAAAGCAAAATGTTCCCAACTTTTGGGGGAGTCCGGCTGCATTGAAACTTGAGAGGGGCTGAAAGCTACCGCGCTAGCGCGCGCCCCCCTGTGGCTTGCTTAGACGCTATCTTTCGCCGGAATCGATCTGCCCTCTGGGCTTCCGAAGGCGCCCCAATTTTCTTTTTGTTCTAATATTTTTCTTTTTAGATCTTGCCCTCTAAACGAACGATTTCTAGTCGCTTGTAAACAGACTGGCGTTCTTGTTGGTACCTATACTCTTGGTTCGTCACTTTTTCGTGAACTGGTCGTTAGGTGTGCGCAGAGGTAGGCCAACCACGGCGGGGAATTCTTTTTCGGCGCTTTGTTTGTAAATTTACTCACGTTATTTTTACTCTCTATTTATTTTGGTCTCGTCACGCGTAGAGCAGCATATGTTTTGACTGGGAATGTTGCCTGCGCGTGTTTAAGAAGCAGAAGCTAGCGATACGAATGTTTGTCGACGGAGGCTGGGCTCGTGTGAATTATGTCTTCAAAGCGAACTAATTTTGTCGACGGGGGTTCGTAACTTATAGAAGAGCGAACTGAAAGTTCACTCTTCGTGCCAGTCGGTCGGCGTTGTTGTCGGTTTATGCATGAGCTATTGTTACGACAGCATGGACTTATTTACGCACCCCAAAAATAGAAGAGCAAACTAGCCACATACACTCTGCTCCCAAACTTAATGCAATTTTGTGTGTGTATGGGGGGGGGTCCTAGAAAGTGTATGGTATGGACAATACGATGAGAAATAGCCGAGAACATGCAGGCGAGCTGGTGTACTTCCGACGTCTTGAAAATGCGAGACCGAGGAACAAAAAAGGCAACCAGGTAGAGGGGCTTAGAGCGATAAACTAGTATCCCGTTCACCGGGCAAAAGTGACCCCCCCCCCCCCCCCCCCCCTGGCTGCCACCATTTTGTACAATTTTGACCACTAGACATGTGAGCCTACCAAATCCGGAGGCTTTTACGCAAGACAGAGCCGAGATTTGTATTGTGATCGCTGTAACAATATATGATAAACTATTTTTTAATACTGTTACCGCAATGATCAGTGTCTAGCTCCGATAAAACCCCAAAATACAGCACCGCGGCTCATGGCATCTAGCAGAGGCATTGCGAAGCTGCCCGAGTTTTTGTCGTAAATGCACATTTTGGACTTAAAACAAACGAAACATAACTTATCACGTCGTTACTCTTATTAAAGATAAATAAGCACTTATTTGTGCGCGCTACTTTGTTGAAATCTAGACGTAAAACTATAAGGTCACGTGTCGAGTGGTCAAACATGTGCTACATGGCGGTGGCCAATCGGGGGTCACTTTCAGCTGCCAGTGTATTGCTCTAAGCCCCTCTACCTCATTGAAAAAAAGGCACGAAACACGAACTGAGACCCCTATGTGTGTCGTCTTCGTTTTTGCTGCTCGGTCTCTGGTTTTCAAAATGTTGAATAAGATAAAAATAAATTTGATGTCAAAGCCTGTTTTCGGTTGTGTGTGCTCTATTCGTGCTGTATATGGTTGCTTCAAAAAGTAAGAAATATCATAAGGTCATAATAACATGTCCCGAAAATATTTATCCTTCAAAAATTAAGCATGAAGACACCACCCAATTTTGTCGAGTTTATGTTTCTGGAGAGCAATGTCGGCATGGACGTTTTACGTGACCAGGTACATTCGAATTTCAGAGTTTCTCTTAAAGGGGCACCCACCGAACATGCACGACGGTTATCCAAACGCGTGTGTACTGTGGGGTACAATAGATAAAACGAAACGCTGTGTTTCGGCCCGCCTAACTAAACTACGAATTGCAGACAGCTGAAACTCCGCCGGAATTCTACGCTAGCGCTGGCGAAAGTATACGAAATTTTGAGCATTGGATTGCCTGCATCAAAAAATAAAAGATAAGAACGAAATTTATTTACGAGACGGCGTTCACCTAGGCCTAATATTTGTCAAACTAACAAATGCATTCTGGGCACCTATGCATTTTATTTCAGTGAACATACATTTTGCTACCAAAAGAGAAATCCCGGCAACGAGTTACTTTTATTTTTTAGTTGAAATAAATACATAAGCGTCCAAACTTACTTTCTTGTGTGTGTGTGGAAAAAAAAAACTATATATATATATATATTTAATCTTCTGATTAAGGTATGTTCGAAAACTTCCGCATCCTAGCACCACATTCACACGGAGTTCAAGCTTTCTGCGATGTTTACGTTATGCCTGCTTAAAAGCAATGTTTGCCGTTTTTATCACACCTTGCAGAATAAGTCTTGGTTTTAACCGAAACAATAAATCGCCCCGCTAATTAAAACGCTTCAATAAACCTTTAGAAAAATAACATTGATCTGGTACAAACCAAACAGCACTATCCACAACATCCGCAACAAGCGGACAAATCACGGGCACGAGCCAACTCGCCTTTCATAAGCAGTCGTATGAACAAAAAGACAAAACAAAATATATCTAAGCAAAAGGAGAAAGAACGCGTGTAGGAGGAAGCTGCATATCTTGCATACACTATCCTACGGGAAAAACGCGGCAAGGGCAGCAGTCTCTTTCTATTGGAGTGTTCAGCCGTGACTCCCGTGAGAAGATCCAGGGGCTCGTGTCGGTAGCCAAGTCCCGCAGAGACCCTCGAAGCGGTCGGGGTTAGCAGCAGCACCGCGGTCGCACGCGCCTCCACTTAAACGACTTCCCCTCTTCGGGGACCGTGGATGGATACGATCGGAGGAAGCGGCGGAAGGCGGATTGAGAAAAGAGAAGAAATAAACAGCCCAACGTCCGTTCACGTCGGAGCCGCCACTCGAGGAACCGTGACAGCCGCCGGAAGCCAGAGGAGGCGTTCGCGACTTTGGCCGTGTTTTTGTTGCGTTTAACGGATGCCACTTACCGTTTACTTATTCCGGATTGAATGGGTCGGGATGCGGAGGCTCTCTTCGAGCCTTCGCGGAGCAGGGGCGACGTCGGAATGTTTTGTATGTGTTGATCACTACTATGATTATTTGCCCAAAGAAGTTATATTTTGCCTGTTTGCTCAAGGGGTCCGGGGAGCTCTAAACGCTGACATTTTTGTTTTTTGGTCATAAAGAGAATGATTTAAAGCGTCATTTGACTGTGAGTATTTACCGAATGTGTGCTTCATATTTCATCTGATTCCCTGTGTTTGACGCCATGAAGACGGTAAACCTGTCACCTTGGAGATTGTAGCTCGAGCCCTCGAAGAATTCCACAAACAAGCGCCTGTAATTGGTTCGGTATTTTAATGCAATAAATATTATAATATTTAAGATTCGTTTAAGTACACTTCCGTGTAGTTCTTGCATGTTTGTGGGTGTGTATCATTTTATAAAATACCGTATAGTCTTCCGGTGTTCCTTGCGCATAGCGAATATTCTACTAAACATCAGGTGTGGAAGTCATGAGCCTCGCCACCAAAATATTATCAAGAAGTTTTGCGATACTCTTTTGAGGTGTGCTCATTGGTGATGATATGCATATTAAAATAAGTAAACATACAGACACTATACGGGACACAGAGCTTTCAGGCTTGCCCAAATACAAATTTGTTCCTTCACCTTTTTGCATAAATCACATTTCATATATCTCCTACGGTAAAAAAAGTTGGCTACCGCGAAGTTCTATACAGGAGGTGGCGGTCTGGTGGCTTAAATCGGATCCTCGGCCCATGGCCACTTCTCGATGGCGACATTTCCCATTAAGCGATACGTCATCACCGCTGACTCCCAACAGCTATAGTGAACCTGCACTCATCAAGTGTATGTACCTTTTACCCATATCCCGAGTCCCCGAGCTTTTTTTAACGCATTAGCATTAGAACGTTCGTTTTGACGAGAACCCGGCGGTGTCTGTCAGTTTGTCAGCGCCAGGGTGAGAGGAAGAATGAGGGGGAGTGGTTGACGCGTGAGAGTCTCCCATTGGTTCTAAACGCTGACGTGAACACATGTCACACTCTCCCTCTCTCCCCGTCGCTGACAAACTGACAGACACCACCGTGTTTTTGTCAAAACGTGCGTTTTCGTTTTCATCAATGGAGCGTCGCACAGCTGGCGCAGAGCCAAAGAGGTGGAGGTGCTGCTGCGCGGTGGAATGCGGGGGTGTCCTGTTGACGCCCTGCCTTCGCCGGATTTTCTCCGCTTTGGGTTTCCGTAATAGCGGTGCGTGGGATGTGATGTGTGTGTGTAGTTTAAACGATGGATGCGGTTCCTTCAACTAGTGCAAGGGATGTGGTGCTTTGATATGGCTTACCGTCTCCAAGGGCGTCAACTAACTCTGACAGGCAGAGCACAGGAAAGGGGTGAAACAAATTAAAGGAAGATCCATTGGTGGATTCTTAAGGAATGTGTTAGCATGACCCTCGGGAAACGCCACACACGTCCCTTTTGGAAAACGCTAACACTGACCCCTTACCCAGGCCAAAAAGAGGCAGAAAAAAAAATAGAAGAAGCAAAAAAGAAAGACAAAACAGAAAAGTGAAGGGGTCAACTTTAACGTTCCGCGAAGGGGGACGTGCGTGGCGCATCCCGATGGTCATGCTAACACATTTCCTAAGAATCCACCAATGGATCTTGCGTTAATCTTTTTTTTTTAATTTTCTTATTCCTAAACCGTAACTGTCAGAAGCTACACTTCTGTGTCACGTTCATCCAAAACCTACAAAGAACGCCTACTCCCCTTCATGGGAACACCCGAATAGGCACAAAAGCCTTCGAACATACTGGTGGTTGAGGACCGGCAGTAGCTCACTGCCATGTTCATTTCCAAGAAACTGCCACAAAATGAGTTCAACGTTTTTCGAAGTACTGGAGATGGCCCTGCCACCAACCTAACTCTTTAGGTAGCGTGGAATATTAGACACTTATTACAAAAAATTTGGCGCGCATAGATACCCTTCACCAAACGTTCTGTACGATACTTAATCTAAAAAAAAAATAATTGTCGTGGTAAGCTTCGGCGTACGCTTTGCAACACTTACCCGAAACTTCCTCAAAGAGCCGAACAGCAGCTTTTTTTTCCTTTTCTGCCGTCCCGTGACACGGTGAACTGGCAACATCTTCGAGATAAGAAAGATCTAGAGCTGAGTTTACGGCGTCACATAAAAAAGCCAGCACGAGTGCTGTGTCAGCGTTTGGCTGTGATTCGTGCCTAATCAGTGAGAACACGAGCCCCAGCCGAACACGGACGCAGCACTCGTGCCCTATCTGCGCCCTACGGTGGCCGTCTTTAGCTTACAACAAAATTCAGCACTAAAAATTTAATTGCTAGCTAGGAGATGTTTCAACTGGAGTAGGCGTTCACTCGAATAAGATTGTGAACATCACAAACAAGCAACAGATCCACACAAGCGCTGAGTCTTTCAGGTTTATTCAGACGGTTCTGGGACCTCTACGAGATCCAGTTCCGTAAGTGAAGTATGTACACTGACGAGGATGAATTCACCACATGCGTCTCCGCCGCGGGCACCTAGGAGATCGCGGACAGTTTTGCAGTTCAAGTCATGTTTCAGATTTTCGCTGAATCCGCACACATCGGAGCCCGCGACCAATTATCACACACCGGATATGACGTTCGAACCACTCTAAGACAGTTATGACGATGATGTTCAATGACGTGACTCGGGACGGAGGCGATTTTCGCTATCTCCCGCTCCTTGGAAACTTCCCGCTCGCGAAGAGCCAAATGACCGGTGAATCGATATGCGCATATGGTACGTATGACTTTGGAACATCAATCGAACGATCCGATATATACGTGAAGGGCAGTCGAAAATATGTACAGTGAGGTAAAACGCCAGGATGACTTTTTTTTTTGGTTGTAAGTGTAAGATGTCTCTGCACTCTGTTTGTTGGTCATCCGCTTTCTGTCTTGAGAGTGCTTTTCCTAACGTCTGAAGGTCAATAGCTGTGTTTGTTGGCAATTACTTTCTACTTTGAGACTATTTCCTCGTGGTGATACTGTTAACCCGTGCGAAGGTTCTTTAAACGCTGCAGGAATAACAGCGTTCACACGAATTTACTGATGAGCAGCGTCTATCAATATTTTAAGGAGATTGTAGAGTGACGGATAGATAAAACGAATCATTACGGACGTTCTGAGACATCCCGCACACGCTCCACCTTAGCCAACTGTCTTTTGCGCGTCCCGGATCGTCGTGTCTTATGCATCATTACGTGATTATTTTAGGCAATACAGGAAGTCTGTTTCTTTTTCACAAACAAGCGAGCACATAAGTTCTAACGATTTCTCTCATTCAAAGTGGTTGAAAACGGCTGTGACAGAACGGGAGCTAAGGTGTTGAGAATGCAAGTGCCTGGCGCTGATTCGAGACCCTCTTCTGTAGAATCTTGACATTCAAACTTCTTCGGACATCACTGTCGAAAATATTTGGTACCCGCCTACGTTGGAAAGGTTTGATTCCGGAACGAAAGAGCAACAGGGAGTTTCCGGAAATCGTTTTTGTACATTTTATGTACGACCTAAAGGCGGTGAGACGCCGGCACTGGGTACCGGGGTCTTGCCGTCTGAAGCCGTCTCAATCGTTCAGAAGAAACGGTTTCCTGAAACTTCCTAATATCACGAAAGTGGCGGTACCAATCGCACGACACCTCTCTTTCTCACTCCCAGACTCATCCGGAGCCGAAATGAATGACGTTCGATGGACAAACGGAAATAAATAATGGGATGTGATTTGCACGCCATCAGAAGAGCTCCTGGAAGGATCCGAGAGACTCCTGGGACGCCGTCACCACCAGGGTTGTCTGAGCGCTGCTGTAGTCCAGCGGGGCTCCGGGACTTGGTTCAGAAAAGGAGCTCGTTCCTCCTGGACTGCTCGCCGGAAGTGACGTGGTTGGCTGTTCCTGCTGGCGCAGATTGTTCCGCCGCCATTTTGCCCGTGCGTTCTGGAACCAGACCTGGATGAGAACAGGAAGAAAAAGAAAGCCTGGTGAGAAGAGCGTTTTCAGGGAGTAATACGGCATCGAATAAAATCGAACTAGACTTTAGATGTTTGGACAGCGGAAGGTCGCTCTGCAGTACCGACACTGGTTGAGGCAGTAGTGGAGAAATTGGCCCAGACTGAACGTCTTATAGCCTGATGTCTTTAAAGTACATTATGCAGTAGTGACATAATTTACACAACCGCACGCCATTGCGATGCTGATTCAGATCGGAAAAAGACAGATTCTGCAGCGCGATCTTTCGCTCCACGTGCTCCAGGCTACGGTGCACTAATACAGTCGGCCACCATTTTTCTTATATGTTTATAACAACACTTCTCTGATTAACGAAGGTGTTGTTCGATATCATTGCTGCGAACATTCCCGTTCGTTTCTAGTGTCATTTCTTTTCATTGAACAAGCTTTTTTGTTTGTTTGTTTTACTATCCTGGGATGTTAATTAAAAGGTTTCAGAATGAAGTTTTAGCCAAAAACGTTGGACGTGAAACCTCAGTATGATCAGAACCAACTAGCCCAACTTGCATTCCTAAAAGTTTGAAGATCATAACAAAGAAAAACCCCATAAATTATATGTCAAGTAGTAAAAGCTGCAGAATTTTCTTCTATGCGTATGATAGTTCGCACAGAAGTAAATAAATTTGTCAAATAATTTAAGAACCAGAATATCAACTGCAATAAATGCGTGTAGAAGAACACACAACACAGAGGTCTTCAGTTGTGAAAATGCGTTGCCCAAGAAAGCTGAGCGATTAGAGCCCTTAATTTTCGTATGTTTCAGATTGCTTTAATTTTTCGTACTTTTGTTACATTGACGTGTGACGGGAGACGACATGGCTCATTACCATCTTTTAAATTTCCATTACTATTTTGAAGGTATGAGAAAGGTAAAATACAACCGAGCTTTCTGAGCAGAGGAATTTTCTGTCGCTGACGTGTTGTGTTTTACGAACCGTCATTGCCCACGAAAACGATTCTTCATGAAGACCTCACGAATTTTAGGAATTCGTGAGGTCTTCACAAATCTGCTTAATCTGCTAAAAAAGAGGCACCGACGTTCACTTTATTTAACTGTTGATATGTAAAAATGAATGATTTATTTTTTAAGGTATTTTATCTCTATACAAATTTCGTATAAGCAACCCTATTTTAAAAAGTGAATAATAATTAAAACAATTATTATAGGAATGTTTTCTTTTTCGTCAAATGCATAACGGGGGGAGACAGAGGAAAAAATCTCCCCAGACGCAGCTCGATCACGTATAGGAATTTCAAACTTATGACTAAATCTCTGGCACGAGTGGTCGTTTCCTCGTAGAATGTACAACTTGTTTTGGTTGGCGCTGTTTAGGCTTGAAGTATTCCTTGCACGCCTCTTCCTAATATCACATCGTAACCTAACGTGAGATTTCTTAAATCTTTAATGCAAATGTGTACCATCTGAATCAGTTAGACTCGCTATGGGAGGTCGTTCAAACTAGGAGACCGAATGAACGCAAAAATAAATTTTGTTCCAGATGAGGAGTGCGAACAACGCTGCTCGTACCTGGAGCACTCTCTTGGACAGTCCCGTCTTCTGAGCGAGTTGCTTAAGGTCCTTGGCGTCGGGATTCTGGTTGATGGCGAAGTAGGACTTCATGGTCCTCAACTGGTGATGCTTGAATGAGGTGCGCATGCGCTTGGTGCGTTGCTGCTGCTGCTGCTGCTGCTGGAGTGCCGACGGGCCGTTGCCGTCCAGGGAAGCCAGGTCCGGAAGGCCTGGCAAGCCAAGAGGATATCATTGCTTGGACAACTAGGGAAACAGATCCGGGCTATCCGCACATTTCGGTCTGGCGCGTTTTGGTGCGACCGTTTTGGTGCATGGACGTTTCGGTGCACGGGCGTTTTCGGTGTACGAACGTTTCGGTGCACGAACATATTGATGTAAATACGATATCTGTTTGGGAATGGATAGTTGAACCTCCAGCAGAAACTCCAGATCTTCGTAAGCTTTAATAGTTTGATGCGTGAAACGTACAGGACGTATACGATATGGCTTAAAAGTTTAATTGACTTAATTTATTATCTGGTTTTATTGTATTAAAAAAAGGAATAAGATATAGGAAATATCGACTACAAAAATAAAATTATTTGCCGTCTCCGATCTAAGAATAATATATGAAGTCATTTTAGTTCGCGAAAATCTATCTGAATCGAGCTGTGAAGGCGGTCATTTAGAAGGGCTAAACAATCGATACGTTTCGCAAATAAATGTAACGTATTTTCTTAGCGAAAGGCATTGATGAAATTTAAAGGGTTGGCTGAGCTTTAGGTTCTGTATTTAATTTAAGGATTGGTTGAGCTTTAGGTTATGTAAGTCAATATATGAAAGTGATTCATACCGAGAGGAAACACAAATATTGCATGAATATGTAAGTTTAAGCAGTATAAGTAATAACACATGTGACATACCTTTAGAGACAACTAAAATATAACCAAGATTTCAAAGGATGTGCATCGAGAAGTGGATACACCGACAGTCCAAAACGAAACGTCCTACACCGAAAAGTGCTTGACCCGGATGACTTATCACTTATAGTTGGATGTAAAGGTGCCCTGAGGGGGTTTCTGAGATCACCTATGTATGGCGATAACCCGCTCTGCTTACTCTAAGCATCCTAGAAATCCCTAAATCATGACGATGCGCGACCGATTTCTCTGTTAGAAAAGTAACCAAATATCGCAACACACCGAAGTCATCTCTGGCGAAGGAAGGAGCATGTTCCGAAACAAGTTCCACTGTCAGCCAATAGCAAGTGAAGGATCCTCACGCCTGCGGCCGGTATAACCGCAGAGTGCATGATATATCGAATGCGCGAGGCTCGTTGCTCATACAGCCGCGCTACGGTTCAACCCAGCGAGTGAGCGTTCGAGCGCTCGACAGCTGACAAACAAACAAATCACTCCCGCAAAAAAAAAAGAAAAAAAAAGACAGCAACAAACAAACATTGTGCAGACATAGTAACCCATGGAGCGAGGGGACAAAAAGGAGACGGACAGACACCAAACTTAACCTTAACCAGCTCGCCTGCCTACTTGCTTTAACTTCAAACATAGTGCGCTGTTTTTTAGAGAATTGTTGCAGTATTATGTTCCGTCTCCGAAAAAAAAAAAAAACATATTTTGAATATTCTTATTTGCTTCTATCATGTACAAAAACATACAGATTTTGTAATACCAGTGTTTGCAATCTATACGAAAAGTCGCGTTCTCATTGGTCCCATGTCGTACTGGCTGCCGGAACCATGCTCCTCCCATAGCCGAAGGAATTCGGTGCGTTGGATCTTCGATTGCTTTTTAAATAGAAAAATCGGTCGCGCATCGTTATGATTTATGAATTTCTGGGATGTTCAGAACCCGCAGAGTTTCTTTTCGCCATATTTAGGCGATGTCAGAAGCCTCCTCAGGGCACTTTTAATAATATGCCTAATACATTCCACAACTTACAAGCCACGGCTTCGACTTTTTCGGCGGACCAACGAAGAGGGGCAGTATCCACGACGATATTATGTGACCTCAGCGCTACGTGCGCCTGAGTAGAGGACACAATGCTCATCGCGGAGTAGCTGTGGCTAGCGTTAAAAAGGTTGTGGGAGGAGCTTTTGCGCATTCTTCGTTTGTCTTACAGACTAAAGCGTTTGCAAACACGGCCTCTTTGCGCCGCCATCCTGCTGCAGCCATGCAGACCGTCTATGGTCAAGCCTTTCGAACGTTACTAAAACACTCAGTTGGGAAACTCACCTTTGAAACCTGGACCGCTGGCGTCCATCGAGACCAATCTAAATACGATAACAGCGCCACCTTATAGCGACGAGGTGCTTATATTAAAGTTGCTTTATATAGCTACTGCCAGATGGCCCCGCGAGATGGCGCCACCGGCCCTTGCGCGACTCGACCTGAACCAATACGTGCAATAAAATGCTTAGATGGGCCAGTTGGTACATCATAGGAAACAAGCGCTGAAGGAACACGGAAGAAATAAGCGCCGTGTTCCTTTGGCGCTTATTTCCCAATACGTCCAGCCGTGCAGTACCCGGAGTGGCCGCTGTGGGAGAAATGTCGGCGTTGTAATCGCCTTTAGTTCGGTTCTCGAGTACGGATCGCAGCCACTTTTTTTAAAGCAGGCTTCTATGGCAGTTTCCCAACTGAGTATTCTAGTAACGTTGAGCCTTCCTAAGGCGTGCACAATGTTGCTAAACTTGCGCCCAAACAAAATAATTTTACATCCACAATGGCCAGACAACTTTTTGAAGAGTGACTCCTTGTAAACGTCTATAGATAAGCAACAAACCTTTGCCGAACAGTTTGATGCAAAACATAATATAATTCTCCTCAAATTTAGCTGTAAAGTCTGGAGCCCGATTTGCTACCCGGTGCCCACCTATGAATAGACCCATCTCACCAGCCTAGGGTGCCTTCATGTGCGCTTTGCTTAGGGTGATGACATCTGGCCATTTTCTTACGAACACTGATTTTTATTTTATTTTGTTCTGAAACGCGTGAAAGAGCGTGTACCTGCACTCGCTTGTGGCGCTGGCCATGCTACGGCGAGATTTTTTTCTCAGCGATTTCTTTGTATTTTCCTCGTGAGCGCCTGATGTCGGCATCGGGTACTACAAAGGGTGGCATCGCCACACACAGAAGGACATTGAAGCATTTTACACCAGCCTTTTTGACTACGCCGCCGCTTCCGGAATGCATCGAGAGAAGTTTAGTCTTCTAGCGAGAGCGATAACCTCGCTGCAGGTCAATGTGTGCGAAGCACGAGACGGCACAATCCGTCGCGTGTACTGCATTTCCCCTCTTGAGAACTAAAGTTACTGTGGTGTCACGCATGCACAGACCTCTTGGTGAGAGGGGTCTATTCTGCGGACTTTAAAACCAGACGCCGCGAAAACGCGGACATCATGCGGGCGTACCGATGTGTTGTGGACCGTCCGGCAGGTCTCCGGGCTTTCTTTTGCGGGGCCTTCCCTTGCGGACCCCGTATTGACCCTGGGGCGGTACGTAGGCCGGAGGCGGCCCGGCGGTCAGGGGTCCTGGCTGCGCCTCGTCGTCCAGCATGGGCGCCAAGCCCGGCTGGCAGCCCTCGGCCAGCAGCTCGAAGTGGGTGCGGCAGTAAACGAGGTTGTCGCGCAGTCCGAAGTGGTCCCCCTGCGCCAGCGCGGCGTTGCACCAGGCGCACGTGAAGCAATGCAGGTGATAGACGAGGTCCCTCGCTCTCATGACCAGTTCCGAGGCGAAGATGCCTTGTTGGCAGCGGGCGCAGCGCTTGACGGCGAACAACCTGTGTGACGGGGGAAAAGGGGATTTTAAAGAGAGGTGCGTGAGTGTGTTTGAGCTCGAAACAAAGAACATTTTTCATTCGAGATGTTCCCTGGAGAATAGAAGTGCAAGCCAGGAGTGAAATTAATTGTGTTGTCGGACAGCAGGAAGTTAGTCAGCCGCAATGGGAGCCTATTGCATACGGTATAGATGAGATATTTTGCTATAGTCCTTTGCAACTAAAGAAGGTAGGGCGAGGGTAAGACGGGCCGGGGAGGAGGAAGCAGACGGAACGCTAAAGAGTGAAGGAGGTTTCCACTTTTCTTCTCCAGCGTTCCGTCTGCTTCCTCCCGGCCCGTCTTACGCTCGCCTTACCGTCTTAAGTTGCAACGGACTATAGTGCAGCACAACTGCCAGCCGGCCGGGGTTAAAGGAGCTGTGCAACAATTTCAGGGCTTTGCCTAAATAATTGTGGAATTTGATGCCTGACACTTCTGAAGTGAACTACAAAAAAACAGATTTTGTCTGGATACCCTAGTTTTTATTTAAAAAAATGAAAACGATCCAGGTTTTTGCCACCTCTCAACTCGTGCATCGTCTTCCGGGTCACGTGCGCAGTGACGTCGATAAGGTAGGCGCGGGGCTCCGGTGAAGTTCTCTCTCTATACTTCGTCTCACCCTAGCATGGACTAACCGCAAAGGCTGTGCTAGCGCGAGCGGCCAGCCTTGACTGCCTTGAGTCGAGCACTTGCTGCACGAGCGCTCGTGCAGCCGCCGTGGCTTCATTCAAAGCGACTAGCTCGCGCTTTGAGCACGCGCGCCTAACAATAGTCCATACTAAGGTGAGACGGAGTATAGACCCATCAGTGAGCAGCGAGAACTCATGCGCTCGCGACCGCGTGACCACGTGCTGGCGGGTGCAGGGCGAACAATATGGTGAAAGGAGGAAAGTCTCATACGGGTCCGGCCATACTCGTCCAGCCCTGTCCCCCTCCCCCTCCGGCTTCTGGCGGCTGTTCGCAGTAGCAGATAGAGCTGACGGTTTTGTGGACCTAGGATAGATGCACTCTAAAAAAAAATGGAGGAAAAAAGTAGCAACGGCGCGTCTTCCTCCCTTCTACTGACGCGCCCCCAAGCGGACACGAGAAGGAGGGAGGAACGAGACATTTTCCTCCTTCTCCAGGCAGACTCGAGAAAGCTTTCGCACTCCCGACTCAACTTCTTTCGGTTTCGTTTTCGAGCAGGTCGCGCACGTTGTTTACTAAATGCTGTTGAGTTGATTGAGCTTCAGCGGCAGCGAAGGCCGCCTGTAATTCCGTCTTCTAGTCCAAACGTGCAGAGCATTTCGGTTGCATTGACGTTTTTATCACTAATTTTATGAAACGAGCAAACGAAGCCGCTAGAAACGGCGAAGTTCCGGAGCAGTGCCAGCAGCGCCACGTACACTGAGAAAGATGGCCGTCACCGAATTGCGGGGCTCACGCGGAACTACAGTAGCGAAACCACGCGGAACTGTGTCGACGTTCTCGACGTTATGTAAATCGCAGGAACTGCGTCCAAGACAGGCAGGTTTTGCTGCCGGCTGCCTGGGCGCCTTTCTTGCTGAGTTCGGTTCTGTTTTCCGATGCCGAGTGCGACCGGCGTTCAACGTGGTTCTGTATTTGTGCGTGTCAGCAACATAGCAGCAACATCGTGATGGCAGTGTTGTGGGTTGTGAACAGAAGACTGGAATTATCGCCGATGTGACCGTGTGTTCGCGTATCAGTGGTGTAACAACAAGATGAGATGACGTAAACTGTCGGGCATTGATGCCGCTGGTCGGGCCGTGATCGGACGGGGTGGGGTGTCGCAGGTTGACATTCCGCTTTACATTAAAAAGTTTAATACCACTTGAGGGATTAGGTGCAATCGATCGACGTGCGGATAATCATGTTGGAACGCTGGTCTGAACAGTAAGCTCCTATCGTACAGTGGCCAATGTGACTGTCGGTTGTCTCGTGCCCGAGAGCGATTGCGCTCTGGGGAAAGGACTGAACAGTACGAAATCATGACGGAAAGTAGGTATATTTACAGTGTGGATTTTAGCATGAAAAAAGAATAGTAGGTAAAATGGAAAAAAAAACAAAAAAACTACCCTTTATTTTGCTGTTTAAATATACTACGGTCCCTGGAGAAACTGCCCTCAAAGTGGCGCGCTGGGATGCTCGCAAGACGTTTTCGAGCTCGCCACGGCGTAGCTCCGTACACTTACCACCTGCCGCAAGTCGCGGCTTTGACTGCATTCAAGTTGATCGAAAAGCGATCTTTCAGCCCGTGAAGCATCACTTCCAGCTGAGTGAATATCCGCTCTACAGAGATTAATTCAAGACGGCAATTGCGGCCTTGCGCGAACAGCACAAATAGAAAAACAAACACTACAATAGAAATAGAGGCTACGACGTGCCGCGCGGGGAAACAAACTCATGGCTTCGAACCGCATTGGAGCGGCTTGATTTATTGGATTTCAAATATTTACGGCATGATCGAGCGTTCGCTTTTTAATAAGAGATTCATCCCTTGAGTCATTCAAAATATTGTCAAAGGTATGACATTGCTAGAAAAAAATCAACATGCTGGGAATATTTTTTATTGCTTATTCAGTCACCGAAAAATTCCGTACGTTCAAAACGACCAGTATAAAAGACGGAAAAGCAGAGCTTTGGTGTAGCGTTCGGGTTAGTGTGCCGTTGAATTGATGTTTGTAAGTGCAGTGTATGTGCTTAGTGTATGTGAGTAAAGGAGAGGTTCCCGAAGATCCGTAAGCGCAATGGTGGGCTGAAGAAATAAAGATTTTTTTGTAGAACATGAATTGGGCAGTACCTAGCGCCACCTAGCCTAGCTACTTGCAATTACTCTGCTTGACCCTGCCATCTAGTGGCAAGCGATTTAACCTTTCACGCTACGCGATAAACAGTGGCTTCGAGTTAGTTCTTTTGAGAGCGGCTTTTGGTTTCGCGGATTGGGTTTGCCGTTCCTCCGTGATGTGCGGTTGACGAAGTAATAGTGACTCGAGGAACACCAAAGGTAACGTAAAGTGCGCGAAGTAACTGGGTATCGGTTGTCTCATTTTAACATTGCAGTGCTGTCGACGAGAAGACTGAGTAACTGCTTTCGAAACGCAAGTTTCTGTACCTGTGGGGGGAATCTGGCTTCGGAAATAAACACAGTTCGCGGAAAGCTCGTGTTACGCTTTTATTTGCTGCTCCTCTCGTCCCGTACAAGAGACGTAGCGTCCTCGTTAAGCCTTATTGAGCTCGATTTGCTCGATTCAGGGCCGCCATAATGAGATGCAGGCGACGGAGGAACTTTGCTCCCCTGCTTCAGGGACGAAAGTTCCTCTCTTTCTGAAGGAACATAGGTTACAAGACCGTTCCTCCCCTAAGGGAGGACTATCGATACCCTTTTTTCTAAGAGTGTGGCGCCACTAAAACTCCGTATAATAAACGTTTTGTCGATGATACCAGGTTTTTGACGCATTTATATTTATGTTGGAACGACAAGATTTATAGAAAAGTTACCTTTTATCGAGCAGGTATTCGCACAACTTGCTATCTATCTACAAGACCCCCATTGACGTCACGCCGCGTGTTTCTCATGGCCGCCGCTCGCGGCTGCAGGTCGGGGAATATTCAAATTTTTGCCTCGCTATTACGCGGCGGAATCGCAACATTTCGATGAAAGGAGGTGTGTTTTCTGTCCTTTGGGACAAGGTGAACAATGTCGAAAGTAGAATTTGCCAATTCTTTCAACGTTAAAATCGTTGCACAGCTCCTTTAACTTGCAGTACGCAGTAGAGATACAGGACCGCACGCCGGTACGATGCTCATCCGGATGGAAATGGGTAGCGATGGGGATTGAATCCAGGACCCCTGGGTTCTGTCGCGCGTGGCTTCTCTTCAGGTTACACTTTACACTTTACCTACCATTATGTTTCTTTTTTTTTTTTCCTTTACTGTCTTTATCAAATTTTCCTGAGTGCGCAGGAAAATACATGGCGAGATTTCAATCTTTACAGGAGCGCGGTTAAGAGGCAAGTTTTAGCTGGAATTCCTTGAATCAAACCTGTCCTGACTACGAGCAGCCTTCTAGCAAGCGTCTGATTAAGGGTGCAGTCTAATGAGGATCGGTTTGGCCGTCAGTTAGAATATAGTATTTCTGGTTGGAGCCGCATATTCTTGCTGTCACGACTTACGAACGTATCCGTGTTGTCACATTGTTGTCGCTTACTGTGACCTGTGGTGGTCTATAACGCACGTGTAATGACATACAATCAACTTTACAGAAGTTTACAACTCAAAAGTGTGCAAAAGTTTCTCAAGTGAAAAGAAAATCTGTGTCTGTGATTTTGTGGGTTCAAAATTTTCAACTATAGTCGGTGACAGTTTAAGGGTTCAGGGCGAGGGAAAGGAAGGCTTTGGAGGAGGAAGCAGGCAGAATACTGAAGAGGGGGGGACGTTTTCTTCTCTGCTCTGCAGCAACCCATCTGCTTCTTCCTCCCCAGCCTTTCTTTCCCTCGCCCTGAGCTCTTAACCTGTCACTGACTCTAACATAAAATAATTTAGCTTCCCCTCAAATTTCACACAATGCGGTGTGGACCATTTATGTAACAATATGTTGCTCCTAACTTATCAATTAAGTTAGGACAATCCCACAAATATTATCTAAAGTAGACAAGAGCCATCTTTTAAGCGGGTTCCTCTTGCATAAAGCAAATATTTGGACAATCGCAAATTATATTTTTATGTGACGCACTAATGCTGCAGCTGTACAACTTTTAGCTAAAATATAGCAATTTTGGTCGGTGGAACTTGAACTCAGAAAGTGGCATACTGATATTTTCTAGTTTAATCAGACGTAAAATAAGCAGGGCGTGGACAATTTATAACTGACTATGATGACCGATAGTGTTCCCGTCCCGTTTGTCAATAACCCTATCGCATTCTGACTGAAAGCGTTTGTTAAAATTTTGTAGCATATTTTATGTATAAATTATAAAATATCTACCAACACGTTCAAACTTTGGCATCCCCCCATGCCTAACTAGCGGCACATGTTTCGAAAGAGAAGGCAGCTTTTGTTATCCATATCTTAGCCTCCGTTCGGCTTCGTCAAACTCTCAAACGTGACAGGAAGTCAAACGGAAGTTCACTAGTCTCAGACGGGCCAATTTCCGCCCAGCGTATCCTGTTTCTTGTAGGCCGAACCCCCAATTAAGGAAACTTTATCGCTTTTCCTTAACTCACTCGACAGAGAGTTCGAACTCTCGAGGAAGTGGCATTTGATTAAGAACACAGACGTAATGGATGAGGAGCTCCCTGGATATTCCTATAATTTAGAGGAAGACGTTCTCTTTTTTCTTTTTTTGTAAACTTGTGGTTAGTGGGTCAGACAAACATGTACACGTTACTGAAACGAAGTATCTAATTATCGTTACTTTGTCGTTATTAACTCAAAGAAAAACTAAGTACGTTAATCGTTACAGCCATTTAAAATTAACGCGTTACTACAGCTCTGAAGTAACGCGTGACGTCCTCGTTACATCGAATATCGTTTTTCTGAAGCAGTATTGCCACGGTGTCCGTATTTGTCATTATTACTAATTTGTCGCTTTTTAACACATTCATTCAGGAATAACTGTAGTTATACTGACATACCTTGTATACATCGTTTTTTTGGTTTGTTTTCGATCTAACGTTTTTTCGCCTTGAAGATCTCAAGAGCGAGCTGGAGTACCTATGTTGTCAACGTTCCCCTTCTGAAGTAACTGAACACCCTTACTCGTAACGGTTTTTATTAACGAATTGCGTTACTCGTTACTGCTCTTGAAAGGTACTGAGTAGTCACCTTTGAAAAGTAACGAAATAACTAAGTAGTTACTTTTTAACCGAAACAAAGCAACTAGGTACGAGTAACGCGTGACCTGTAACGTATTACGTACATGTATGGGATTAATGTAAAGATAATAATGGCGATAAAACTCAGTTTAGTATTTTAGGCAGGTGCCTCTCTCGATTTCACCGAAGCCCCCAAAATCTGTGGTTTTTACAGGTTAAAGAAAGTGGAGCCAGATACTGGGGATCAAACTCATACTTCAGGGGAAGGCTTAATATATGAGGGACATAAATGAGGGCGCTGACGAAAACGTTTGCAGGACGAAGAAAACTAGGCTTGAAAATTTACATTAATATAATAATGGGTAGAAAATTGCCGTAATACAACCGCCTAATGACCTGTATTTCCTCCTCACTGAATGAAGCAGCTCGCCAAATAAAATGAAAGATAAAAAGCAAGTGTATGTTTTTTAACTTAACGATTTCCCCCAAATATGCATGTGAAAACAAAACAAAAACACACAAAAAAACGAGACTTTCAATTGGTAACCACGAAATACAGTTTCCTTTCTTAAAAGGAATCTATTGAAGCCACTGTTTGTTGTTTAGTTCTATAAATGAAGATTGCGATGAAATCACTGCAGCCACAACACCAGCTGCATGCCTTTAGTTATTTTTAGCCTATGAAAGTCTACATATTCATTAGGCTATCATCAAATACTACGTATTTAAAAAAAAAAAACCTACTTTCCGTGTTTACGTGAATGCAGGTCGAACCCCGACGCACCTACGGAGACTCCATCGTACTGTTTCACACTCACATACACACAAAAAGAGCAGTGAACGACGTGGCACCGATAAGGGTAAACCTTGAGATGTGCGATACGAACTCCAATAGACATCAACATCACGCGCAGTGCCCCCCCCCCCCCCCCCCCCCCCCCAATTCCTGCTGTTTGGTATAGAAGTTCAAACATTATCTTGACTACTTCGCTCGCCCGTCGGTTGTTTGTGCGTAGCTCGAAGCAAAGGAGTCTTCATGCGTGTTTAATGCTGCATTCACACCGGCGTTCAAATCGCAGCCGCGAAGCGGATCGGCTTGTTTTTGTCATCGGCTGCGCGGGAATCATATTGCATCTCTAAGCAACCGCGTTCGGAACCGCTTTGCGGCTGCGGTTCAGTGTCCAGTGTGAGCGCGGCGTAAAAGTAGAATCGCTACGGTCACGGACATTTCAAGGAACGCAGGGAATGGATCACTATGGTAACGTTTATTGATTTCTGATTCGTTCTTCCCTGTACTTAACGGTTAATACAGCAATCTCATTGACTGCGTAAGCGATAATCAAATGCCCGGGACTCGAAACACACTACGTTTCGTAAGCGCGGTCAGTGACCTTATAGTCTTTCGTTCGTAAATTGAACAGTCGTAGATTCCAGAATCATGGTCTATAAAGTGGACGATCGATGCCAATCATTTCGAAACAGGAATCTAAAGCACGGCGTAAATGTAAGTTAAGTTTCAAAATGTTCACGCCCTCGACGCAGTTATTATTTCTTGTCGATAAAAAAAAAATACATGACGTAATAAATTGTGCATTCATTGCACCCCGACCTCAACAAACATATATATATATATATATATCTGCAGCTGCCGGACCATGCAATACTCTAAAGAACTAAAAAAAAAAAAAGAAAGAAAGAGGGAGTGCGTGGCCTTTATAGACAACCATCTGCCTGTGAAAGCCACAAGAGCAGGTGTGCATCCACTATACGTTTACAGTCGAGTGCGGCGTACCGCTGCTTTCTAAACCTTGTATTGTATTAAAGATATAAGCTAAAAACGAGAAACGACTTCTCGATGAGAGCATGACTTGTTTACATGCAATTGCTGCGGAGCTCTGAGATATCCATCACAGAAGTAATTAAAATGTGGTCGACGCAGATGTCATTTAACTTGTGCACTCAGAAACATCATCTGTTCCATGCACGCGTTTCGTTTCGACATTAAGTAACCTATGCGTTAATGCCTGTCAACGTCCCTTGATAATAATGGATTTGCCTCCGCGCGTGACACTATTGCTCTCTGTATATAAAATGTGTAAGATATTAACCTACATGAAAAAAGACCCATGCAATCATATCCCAGAGTTAGTGCAATGAAAAATCGGTCGCTTCGCTTTTTATTTCCAAGGAAGAACTAACGTTCTTGAGCGAAACATTTTTATATTTATATCCTTTCTACATACGAAGTATGCGCGGCGTGGATTTGTGTAATGTACCGCGTTTATAAATGCTTATCAGAATGTAACACAAAGTGCATTAGAGCCCATAATTTTTGTATCATAGAGTAACGTCTCTATGTACATTTGTATCACAAGATGTACGCTGTCAAGATTCATGGATAATGTTGCTATATTCTGCGTTGTTGTTCTCCTACAATATAATATACATTTACTGTTGAAAATAAGGCAAAGTGCCTTCTATTATATCGGTGTAGCAGCAAATACAAAATCAATAGTGCTCACTCTTCCTCACCTTCCCCAAGAAAAAGAGGAAAAGAGTAACTTTCGTTATAGGTCAGACACACTACCAGCATGCGATAGCCAGAAAAATTATCGATTTTTATCGGCAAATTGTCAGCCACTCGCAAAATCATTCAACGAATTACAACTCGCGCCTGACAAATATGACAATTACTCATATTACCGTGCGTGTAAATAGTTACAGAACTTTAAGAATGTCTAATTTAACTCGAAAAACGAAAAAGTACACGTTAAGGAAAAGTACGCCGACAGTTCGCCTTCTTGCAAGTAAATCTGCTTTGCAGGGATGAAAGAAACCGACAAGCAGACAGGTTTACCCGGGTTCGTCGCTTTAAAAATGTTCGACATAAAAAAGAAATCGGTTCTACATTCATCTCTGTAACAACCGGCTAGCCAGGTAAGACATTGCCTTTAAAACTGAAAACAATCAAAAATGGGAGAAAAATAAAGTAGAATAAAAACATGCAACAGCAAACAGATCACTAACGAAGACATCACGAGTAATGTAATAAGATGTGAATGATATTAATATCGTCCCACTGACGGAAGATGAGCTCTTCTATAATGTTTCATTTTCGTGCTACCCTTTTTTGCAGCTCAAAGGGCCGTGGCACAATCAACTGAGAGTGCTTACTGAACTAAATTTCTCGATTGACTTAAAGTGAAGCTAGAAGGCAAAAGTCAGGTCCATGAAGACCGCCTGGTCATTGAAGGTGCCGAGGCAGCGCCTTCAAAGAAGGGGGCAGAGCGAACAAGCACCCCGGCAGACTTTTTGGGTCTCGAACCGCAAAGCGCAACTGTCCCCCGAAGGGGCCATAAAAATGTCATTAGCCGTTTTTTGAAGAAGACGGAATCTTTCAAACCGTCTAAAGCTCAGATGGATGGAGGCTCCGGAGTCGACACAAAAGCTTGGCAGCCGCGCGCATCTTGAGGGTGCTCACCCTCCGCAGACACTCACTCACGCCCTCCCCTCCTCTCTGACTCTGTGGGAGTTTAGAGGGATTGTCGGCATGCTGCACGTGCTGCACTGAAGGGACTGAACCGTTACTGAACACAGTAGACGTAGGAGGGGGGGAGAGAGGGACGCGTATCACAAAGGACGCGGCGTCTGAGCTGGGCGAATAGCCTCGGGTGACGGGCGCCCCTCTTTCTTTGGAAGTCAGATGGCGAAAGCAAATCGCAACTTGCTAGAGGCTCGGAGATGGCTCGTTGTCGCCGCCCCCCTCGCTCGAAACTATAGTCCTTCCCTCTGTGATTCGCTTAAGACGAAATATAAAATATGTTGCTTCAAAGTCAGGATGAGCAGGTTGGTTAGGCGATTCACACGTTAAGAACGAAAATATAAGCGTGTCTATCCGTCGGTTAAGTTTTCCTTTTTTCCCATAAATTTGTAATTTGTATATGATGCTTTTTGTGTTGTCCTTGGCGGGAACGCTTAAACAGATGAACATGTCTAAGAATACTGAAACACAAAGAGTTACCGAGACAAAAGAACCGTTTTTTTTTTTTCTTGACCCAGGTAAATAAACTATGCATCGGAGAAAGCTCGAACTCTGTAAACATGTGACGCTAGTGGTTGGAATAGAACTCGCAAGTTTGAGAACATGATGTTACCTGGATCAATAGATAATTGAGGAAAACGAAATTTCTCAATGAGCCGACGTCACCTCCGCCAATTATCGTCAAGACAAGAGATGACATTGTTGGCGCCTGTAGCATCTTTTTCAGTAAAAAAACAAATGTGTCAGCAGAAATAAAACAATATTCTTTTTCTTGCTGACAATGTTTTTCACTGAGATCAATCTCACAAGCGTCCACAATGTCAGTAAGGTGTAAGCTTTGTAAATTTGAATATAGCTTTATATGTATATTTCCGGGGTCTAGGACTTTTTGGTGGAGGGCGGTTCGGTGTAGGACGTTTCGGTGCGGACTTTTCGGTGCACGGGGTGCATGAACATTTTGGTGTACGGACTTTTCGGTGCACGGACTTTGCAGTGTGGGACTTTACGATGCGCGGACATTTCGGTGCACGGACTTTTCGGTGCACGGACATTTCGGTGCACTAAAAATCAAAATAACGAGCTTTTTTTTTTTTTTTTGTAAACGTAATAAGCACTATATTAGCTAGAAATTTAGTTTTTCGCACTTCTTAATTTTTTAGACTTGGTCATTCATTTGCGGCCACTTACTGATATACCACCTCAGTGACATTGTTAGGCGCAGTACCATCCTGCGTGTGGATCGAAGACGTCGGACGTTATGGTTCGTTTGTTTGTGTCTCTTTTCCAACATACGCACTAGACGCATCACATGTCTCGGGTAATTTTCAACAATCTCAAGTTTCTTGCTGTTGGGGCCTTTCCTACACAGATTGCCAATAATAAAGCCCACACCTTTACAGAAGGCGCCGAGAACGCCTGTATCGACCCAACGCGTAAACACGATGTGATGCCTGTAGTGCGAACGTTGGAAAAAAGACACCGGCAAATCAAACATAACCGTCCAACGTATCCAGTCCTCCCGCAGGATGGTGCTGTGCCTAACAAAATCACTTAGGTCGTATATGAGTAAGTGACCGTAAATGAATAACCAAGTCTACAAATTTATAAAGTGCGAAAAAAATTAATTTCTAGCTAAAACAGCGCTTATTACGCTTAGAAAAAACTTAAAAAAGCTCGTGATTTTGATTTCCCGCGCACCAAAACGTCCGTGCACCGAAAAGCCCGTGCACTGAAATGTTCGCGCACCGAAAAGTTTCACACCGAAAAGTCCGTACACCGAAATGTCCGTGCATCGAAATGTCCGTGCACCGAAAAGTCCGTGCACCGAAAAGACCGCACCGAAACGCCCTACACCGAAATGTCCGGATCCCATATTTGCGATTCCGCGTTTTACAGTATGGTACACGTCCAGGACCTGATGCACTTATTGTAGGCCCTACTTGTAGGATGCCCTACTTATGAGATGCACATCTGAGCGTGAAGACAATTGAGAACTTGCCTTTTTTCTGAGTGTTATGTATGTTTTTGAAATTAGGTGAGTTGGATAGTGCTCTCGGGGTATTTTTCTCCCAGAATTCCGCATTTTCTCATTACCAAGGGGCTCTGAACATTTATAGATCACATGCTGTGAATAAAGAGGACGTATCCGCTAAGTCATTTTTTTTTTTTCAATTTTGGCATCCCGCATCTATTGAAATAGCAAAAAAAAAAGTTTCTAGTTTTATTGTTTGTTCTTTTTGGTGTAGTAAATAAACAAGCGGTACTTTGGTCATGGCAAGATGTGTGGTCGGTTAACCCATTTTCATTCACGAAGCTTATATTTAAGGCTGTGGCTAGGGTTCCGTCCAGACGGAAGATTTGTCCCCACTGGAGTTCCGTCCAGACGGAACTCCAGTTCCGTCGAGACGGAACCTCTATAGTTCCGTCCAGACGGAACCGGTAGTCACCGCTAGTGTTCCGTTCAGAGGGAAAGTTAGAAAACCCTGTAGAGTTCCGCCCAGACAGAAGGGCGGTCGTCACTTGAGTTCCGTTCAAAGGGAACTTTAGCCGCCGCTAAAGTTCCATCCAGACGGGAGAGAAACGCGCCACTGAGGCTCCGTGCAGCATACACGGGGGTTGATCCCCATATGATACACCCCTGACCCATTTCCATAATAACAACTGGCAATGTTCCAATGTAAATTGTAATTTAGTCTTTTTTAAATTGATTTCACTTGTCCCAGCAATCCTATATCATTTCTACTGCTTCATGCAAAAAAGTTTGTCCAATCTCTGCAAACCACGCATCTCCGGTCTCTATTACCTCATATACCCATTAAAATCTCTTCCCATGCAGGTGTCTTTTTTCGTTGTTTTTTTTTTTTTTTTGTTCTTAGAGTTCGTACCTACTGAGAGCCAGATACAGTGAATGTGGTGGATATCGTTTTCAAAGCTTTATTCAGGAGTGACAAACATTCAATGCAAGACCTGAGACTGGGTGTATTGTCGTAATGAAGGAGCACTCCCTGTATACACTTCCTACGATGCTTCTCCTTGATTGCAGCGCATCACTTTGTAATAAAGTTAGCGTAATAAGAACCTGGTATTGTGGCTCCCCCTTGTAAATAATCGCAAGAAAACACACTCTTGGCGTCCCAAAGAATTGACCGAGAGCTTGTTATTGTTTGTATAGCTAAGACACGAAAAGGAACAATTCTCTCAATGGCCCCCGGGATAGAAGAAACGGGGTTCCAAGAGACTTGCTCTCGTTCCGTCTGGACGGAACTCTACTCTCCTTATATTTCATTATTCGTAAACATGTTCATCAGTTTACGCGTTCCCGCCAAAAACAACAAACAAAGCAACATTCGCAGATTTAAAAAAAAATAAGCACATTAACGGACGGAGAGACACTCTTACATTTTCTTCCTAAATGTGTGAATCATCCAGCCAACCTGCCCCCGAATTGCCCGAGGAACGGCGCCGTGCGAGCTTGATCACTGTCACCTTAATAGAATTCGTTTTCTTTCTTTTTTTTTTCTTCCCGTTTTATGGTTTACAAGTATGACTTTAATTTTTATTTTGGGGTAGAATATGTTTAAACTCACGGGCCCTTACTTTCAGCATATGCTCAAATCGCACGCGTACTTGAATATTCAGAAAGTAGGATAACGTTTTTGCTTTATAGGAATGCTCGAGGTACTTATTTTTGATAAAATAAAGTTGAGAGGACATTCCCCTGTATAAAAAATATGCCGAAAGTTTCGACCTTACAAAAGAACATTAAAGGCCAGAAGGTGGTATATACTTTTAAAATGTGAATTGTAAACAAAAGTAACATAACAAAACTCACTGAAATTCATTTGCAACTCTTGCGATCTCCCTTGTTCCAGACGTCCCACCCGAACTGAAGTTAGTTCCCTAATAAAGAAAAAGAGCGCGCGCGTGAAACCAAGTGCCTGTTCTTATTTACTACCACTCAAACCTCACCAAGCCCCGAATTGCCCGAGGAGCGACGCCGCGCGAGCTTCATCACTGGCACCTTAACGGTGTCTGTTTCTCCGAAAGCTCCCCCCAAAAAGGAAACTCCCTGACAATGCAGCACCAAAGTGAACGATGAAGAACGAGCAAAAGCTCATTACCGTCGGACGGTCGATCTGCACCCGCTGCTATGCCCAGGGGTGTCCGCAGATGCACCTACGTGCGAGCTACGGTTCATTCTTCCCCAAAAAGGCGCCGACACTGAGCCGCGAATGAGCAGGAGGTCCCCAGAAAAGGCAACCCGATGAAAAGATAAGCCTTGTCCTCATGGACAGGTGAACAGGACAAAGGACCCAACGGGCATCGTCATCACCAAGGGGCCCCCGAGTGCATGCCTTACCAGACGATGCACCAGAGAAGCCCCCAAAGGCCGCCACGATGACAGAAGAGGTCGTAAACGATGGACGAAGCCATCATCGTGGGAGCGCGCCGCTTCACAAAAGGGTCGCACCCAGGGAAACGCGCTGCGTGTGTGTGTGTGTCCCAGTGCTGCCGTTTTCCCACGGAGGCGTGCTGCGTGGCGCCTCTCATCGTTTACGAGATGTCTTCGTTATTGCGGTACCATTCGGACTCCCCGTGCAGGGGCGGGAGTGCCAGGGGCTGTGAGCGGGGTGGGCTATTGCAAATGGCCTCCAGGCTAAGGGGTTCTCGGAAAGGACCAGTTTGTTGGTGGTCAGCTCTGCATCTATGGGGAGATCTGCGCAGCTCGGAAAATGCGGGTAACGACTGCTAAGGCGCCGCCCTCAGTTTTTTCTCGTGTTCGTTTCCGTCTTTTAGGGAACCAGGGGACTAAAGGGCAGTCGTCTTGTTCAAGGTCGAAAGGTCTTTTTTGTTTTGTATGGGGTTCTTTTACAACTTGTTTGCTCTACAATTTTTGAATTGTATGTTTGGGAGAATTCCACTCGAAAGAGCGCTTTGTGTCGGAACTTTTGATGGGGTGAGCCTCATGGGAGATGATGGTCCAAGGATGCTATGGCGGCGAAAGCGCAGACGGATGGAACGTTGATTTCTTGACCCGGCACGTCGAGGCTAACGTTGCGTAAGGGCCTGCAAAAGCTAATCTAGCTATTCTCCGTTTTACATATATCTCACGAAATGAACTTAAAATCTTCTTCAATCGATCTCAATGTAGGTTGGCTTCCGACGAGAAACCTTCATAGAATCAAGAATTTTGTCGGCATGGGCGATCTTTCTCCTTTAAAGTATCCTTCCCATCGTGCCACGGACAAGTACTTGTACTCTCTACCCCAACGTTCATGCAAATGTTCCCGTTTAGGGTGTAGGCGGAAAGGAAGGGGTTCACATACACGAACGTGCATGTTCCCTTTGTACGCTTAACAATAATTAAAAGCATTTTACTTTTGATCGAATCGCCGTGATGAGTAGGGAAGAGCAGTTAGAGAACAAGCCGTGGAGATTGCTAATTCCAAATTCCTTCACGCAGTGAAAAAAAAAATCAATAAAAAATTACTATTGCAGTTTTTTAATGCATCGATGGATGTTTATGGCTATACCATTTGTAACATGCGTGGTACCTTGCGCCGCCTAGCATAAGCCTAAAAAGGCAAACCCTAATTCAATTTTTTTTTTGTTCGCTTCGGTTTTCTTTTTGAGCAAGCCAGCCTGTCCTGCCGCAGATAATCATTTACGCGCAAATGTGATTATACGGTACCGGGACCACCTTGCGCTCTAATGCTCCGGAATACGTATCACCTCCGGCAAATAAAAAAAAAGGAAATAAATAAAGACATACCGTTTAGGAATTCCGCACAGGCGTGAACGCAATAGAGTCGGCGATATGTCGCCGTAACACGCTCATAAAAAAGGCAGCGGCCCGCACGCGCCGCGGAAGCGAGGTCGTGTTGTCGGCTTGCGTGACAACCAAAGGGCGGTCGGGGAACCGATGATAATCGCTCGGGAGGGGTGCTTAAAAGGGAGGGTGAGTGCAGCTAACGTGACGACGACAGGTTAACTCGTGTCAGTCTTAATAGTGCTGGATCCACGCAAGTCGCATGTCGCACGTCGTCGGTTAGTCACGTGTCAACTTCCGTCAACAGTTAAGGGGCGTTGCGTTAACGTGAAGGGAACTACTTATAATATAGGTATAAAAATCTCGAAGGTTAAAAAAAAGACGTGCGAATAATTGTCTGTGGCAGAAGTTTGGAGGATTCTCAGAGATATAGCACCTCTGAATGGAAAGCGCCGAACAAACAAGGACGAAGAAGGGGACAGAGACGAAGCGCACTCACACCTGAAGGTCTATTCAAACAAACATCGACTATTAATACCGTCGATCTGGGTGTTGGCTCAAAAAAAAAAAAAAAAGAACTCTTTATCTGTTAAGTGCAGTGATGGCGCACTAATGCACAGACTCTCCCCTTGCTCTTTTATGCGGATTGCCTCATGTATTTCTCGCGCCGTTTTGTTTGCGTATCTCCCCAGAACTGTTGTTTTTTTCCGATTCCGGGCCACATGGGCACCTATCACAGTGCACCGCAAGATTGCCCGACGGGGAGTGTTTCACTGACCAGGCATGTTCCCTGGCTCTTTCATTTATGCAACGCCCTGTTTGACCGACATACGATTTCCCGCAACTCATTGGTATGTTATATACCACTGACGTTGCACACTCTACGTATTGCTTAGCGTGCTTCTTTTGACACACTTTACCCTCTCCCTTTTCGTTGTTTATTTTTGAACATAGATGAGAGAGCTTGTGTGGCGCTGAAAACACCACTGGCACTTCAGAATGAGCAGCCACTTTTTTTAGATTGTGCGATAGATTGTGAATGTATGGAATCTCCGCCGGTCTTGTTAGTTTTCTGGAAGGAATATGATTGTCATCTTTTTTCTTCATCTTGGAAACAAGGTTATCCGCTACTTCCCATAAGAAGCGATCGGGGTACACTCCACGTTTTATGCGATTCACCTGCGTGGGGAAGCTTTCATCCGCGACATGGGGGCGAACAACGAAAAGGGAGAGGGTAAAGTGTGTCAAAAGAAGCACGCTAAGCAATACGTGGAGTGTGCAACGTCAGTGGTATATAACATACCAATGAGTTGCGGGAAATCGTATGTTGGTCAAACGGAGCGTTGCATAAATGAAAGAGCCAGGGAACATGCCTGGTCAGTGAAACAGTCCCCGTCGGGCAATCTTGCGGTGCACTGTGATAGGTGCCCATGTGGCTCGGAATTGGAAAAAAAAACACCGTTCTGGGGAGATACGCAAACAAAACAGCGCGAGAAATACATGAGGCATTCCGCATAAGAGAGCAAGGGGAGAGTCTGTGCATTAGTGCGCCATCACTGCACTTAACCGATAAAGATTTTTTTTTTTTTTTGAGCCAACACTTAGATAGACGGTATTAATAGTCGATGTTTGTTTCAATAAACCTTCAGTTGTGAGTGCGCTTCGTCTCTGTCCCCTTCTTCGTCCTTGTTTATTCGGCGCTTTCCAATCAGTGATGTACCAACTAGCCAATTTATCTATTTTAATATAGCACCTGACAGCTTATTTTTAAGCTGTCAGGTGCTATATCTCTGAGGATCCTCCCAGGGCGTGGCGAGCCCCCGCATCTTGTTATTGCTCCACCACCAATTAGATTACAGCATTATTACCCGCTAAGAACGCTCAAGAACAAATTATTAAGAAACAACCGTGAACACAGCAAGGCACAACCTGCGTTTCTTAAATTGTTAGCAATTATCCACCGACACCTTAAAAAACAAAACTCGCCGTTTTGTTATGTTCACTCTTCTTGTTTCGTGATTCGTTCTATGGCATTCTCGTCGGCGAATGCCGCAGCCCCATTGTTCGCAGAGCTATAGACAAGCTTATGTTTACAAACAAACCGCAGCGCCCCTAGCGGACGCCAGCGTCGCCGCGCATGCGCAGTGAAGTGTTGGCAAAAAGCGCATCGTCCCCCGTCAACGAACTATTGCATGGAATGCGATGTTTTCAGCGTCGGTGTGAGTCCCCGTGCACTTTTTCGCTTTGAAATTGTTGACTCTACGTCTTCCTAGCAAGGTATTACCACTTTAGTGGCCTGAGCGAAATCAACGAGGCTCAGTAGACCGCAAAACTTCGCGTAAATATTGTGACGTGCGGCGATTCATTCGCGTGAACGCCGCAGAATGGACGCTAAAACCATGATGAGATTCTGCTCGCTATTTTAAGTCGCGACGTCGCTCCGGCTGCAAAAGCGTGGACGGTAGCTGCGATGCCCGATGTCGACACTGAGAATCGCAAACAGAATTGGACCAGGGGAATCAGGCATAACAAGATGATGATGGCAACAGTTAACAATGATCAACATATTGCACCTGTTTACACCGAGCCTACTTACCTCAAACAACCTTCAAACTTTTAAAATGTTCGAGGCCGGCACTTACTTTTTATTGCAATTACCGGGTCAACGTTTGGTCTACGAACCGCTGCCGTTTGAGCGGGCAGACAAGTTTGAAAGGCAGACGACAGTTCAAACGATCAGGCGGCCGCTTGAGCTTCAAGACGCACTGACCCGCGGGTGGTCGGACAACTTGGCGGTTTTCACGCGTTCGTGTTGGAACGAAACAAATAAATTTGACGACCTCAGGAATCCGTGAATTAAACCCAAAGTGCTTCGCGTACAAGCAATCGTGGTCGAACGGCGTCTGGTTTTCTTTTTTCACGGCCCCTACTCACGTTTTCAGACGAACCGCACTTGCGGAAAACACATGAAAACTGATTTTCAAACCATTGTCGACTTTTCTGGTACAGCCCCAGTCGCGGCGTTTCGACGAGAAGGCAGGTTTTTGTCTGGTTTCTTCCAAAACAACACAGACATGCACGTCCCGCATGGTGACTTCCGCGCACAGCCCCGGACCGGAATTGCACCCGACGCGCCACCACCGGGGTATGACGTACAGAGCTGAGTTGTGTATACGGAGATAAACTGAGGGGTAGGAGGAGATGAGACCGCGAGGGAGCACATCAGAGCTCAGAGCTCTGACTGGACGAATTAGTGGGTAGATGCAGAGGCTACCTGCCTTTTGTCTCCACTCACTGTTCGAACCAGTTCGGACGCCGAACAATGGCGTCCGGCGTTCGAACACGAGACGCTGCACGAGGATCAGACGACGTTCCTGGTCGTTCCTGATTAGAGGGAGGCAGTGGGTAGAAGCAAAGGAAGCCAGCCTTGACGTCTACCCAATAATCCTTCCAATCAGAGCTCAGCGCTCTGACATCCCCGCGCGATCTCATCTCCTCCTCTTCCTCGGTTTCTGTCCGCAGAATAGGGGACGCTCGGGACTAGCCATTCCCCGCGTTTTTTAAACTCTGAGTGATTATGGTACATTCCTCGGTGAGGTGTTGGCGACGGTAGTGGAGCATTCAGTACATGAGAGTTGGAAAGGTCGCCACGTGAATTGGGAGTATCCCAGGCGGAAGCAGGCACAGCTGTCAGCCTGGCGTGAAGATGCGTAGTAAACAAGCAGGTTCAGGGAATAAAAATTTGACGAATAAAGACCGAGACGTTCTAACTACTTCAGACTTCAGCGTGCAGGCACAGGATACTAATTCTTACTTCGATAGACAGAATGAGCATAGTCATTCGAGACGCCCGAAGACCGCTTCGTCCTGAATATATAACCTGCGTTTTGTAATGTGATTTCACGATGCTTGCCAGTGCAAATGACTAAAATGTTGTATAGCCGTTCTCTCCACAAAACGAGACTCGGACCTTTGTTAGAGAAGAGCGTGAACGTTCATTTTTCTAGGAGGTACGGTAGAACGTTGTTCTTTGCAAAACAAAACTTTCAGACGCTGTGAATGTTTGTTCGCATAAAGTTCATGTTATACACACACACAAAAAGGTATGCGAGTTCGCTTTTCCGCAGAAGAGCAGACAACAAAACCGCGGCGAACAAAAGGAGCACGTGTGAACCGTATAACTCCGATGCATCGAAGATGTCTGCGGTGTGGTAAACAGGCACTCGCCTGCCCAGGCAACTGAGCACGATAACGCATGTTTTGCCCCTTAATTGGTATCTGTGACAGGCCCACCAGCGGGACTCGGATAAAACGCCGTGGATTGAGATTGGTCAACCAGTTCAGTGTGGCTGTGTGGGTTTTTCCTCAGTAACCTAATAAACGCATAAACTTAAAGCTAAAGCGACGGTGGATAAACTTTTTGTGGTAGAGAGGGATGCGTCGCCGGTTCACCGAGGCGTTAGGCCAGGGCAAAGCTCTCGTCAAGCTCATCTAACGCGTCCGTCACTAACTCCCATATGGACATCGTCCTGATGCCGTGAACTTGCCGTGAAAATGCGAAACTCGATCGAGAGACTTGGAATGTATCTATGGAAGCTTTTCGAGCATCATGCAGTTACTGAAGCCTGCAGCAGTCGGTGCGCGCTCCTCGAGCCGCCGTGGCTGACCTGCAAATTTGACCGCGCCTGTTCTTCCAGCCTACATGGCCACATCGCTCGCGGCCGCCATATAGCGTGCGATGGGTGACGGCAATGGGACGCGTTAATCTCGTCTAATGGCAAGACGTGCTGAGTGGTAACATGGAAAAAACTGCAGTGGAGACATTAAAGTCTGGTGCCACGCTGCGTGTATACTAAACACGCCCTTCTCGGCCATGGACACTCCACGCATGTTTAGTGTCCTCAATGCAGCGATTCCTCAATGCAGCGATTCCTCAACTAAAAGAAGAACCTCGAACCGCGTCGACAATGGTTGCTCCGATACTTGGATGTCTCCACCGCTACTTTGATTGCACAGTGGCGTCAGTTAATCGCTAACTGTATCCCTCATTTGTGCACTTTACGCTGGATGTCGTCGGTTCGTTTGATTCTTAGAAGCGCAAGAATTCGTTTGCACGACAAAATGACATGCCATTAAGTTTAAGAGGTACAGGCGTTTATTCTAAAACGCTAATATATTTTCTTTTAGGTTAGATTAAGCCACGCAAACAATTGCAACAAATTAAAGATCGCAGAGTTGTAGCATTGAAAGCACTGTGGCAGCGAGTAACACATTGCACGACTCGTTTGGCACGAAGACGTAACCGCACGCTTTCTTAATTTACACATAGTACAGTGATGTGATTGCTGCGCCTTTTACTCCAACTTGTGTATACTCTGCTACATCCTGCTAGATTTTAGGAAATTGAATGAGTGGAATTTGCGAATTGCGCCTAAAGTTAATTATACTTTATTAACGCGTAGACTGATGGCTCGGGCGTCGCTAGACTGCCAAATCTTTGTGGAAATTATGAAAATTTTTATAACTCCCCTCATTTTGCCTGACAATAGAGCATTAATCTGGCCATATTCTTGTGTTGCCGACTCACTCTCAATTCATTCAATAAACGAAAACAAAATATTAACCGGATGCACAAAATATAAAAACAACATATAAAGCCGGCATAATTTTAGGGTCGATGGAATGAAAGGCAAAAATGAAGCTTCTCTGGTGGCGTGCACAGCGGAAGACGCACTCCACGGGCGAAAATCTGAAGGTCAATTAACTATGGCGCCAATGTAACGTAAAGGCAAGATGGCGGCTTCCATGCGAAGATGTCAAGCGTCTCTACTCCCGGCAGATAAACGTAAATAATAACGTGGCGTACAAGCCTCAAGCCGAAGAATGTCTATGAAACTTATCGTAGCTAGAACGCGGACGGTAACCGATGAAACATGCAAACACGCTCTCATACTCAGCACGCTTTTTTTTTCGTTTATATACCGAAAAACAAAACGCCATCGATTTTAGCTACCAATAAACATAGCGACGTGGCGTAAAAAAACGAAGCATCGACAGGAGCAGATGACACTCTGCACTTCCGCTTGTTCGTGACTTCCAGAAGTCAATTATAGACGCTTTGAAGCAGCTGTACATGGGCGCCGCCATAACTGACCTTCCGTTTTTGTTTTCTCTTATTTCGTTTACTTCACTTCATCGTTACTACAGCAGAACAGGTTATTGCAATTCGAGTTTCTGCTGTGTCCTTCTTCCTGTAGCATTGACCTTAGTGGAGGTTCGTCAACTCTCGCTTTAGTGACTCGGCATCTTGGTAAGACAAGAGAAGGACAGCAATGGCGGTTGTAATCTGGCCCGTGTGCAAAGCGCCAGTTTAACGCCACGGCTGCACTGGCCCTGCGCTATCGCTTCACAGATTCCACTCTCTTCTAACATAATGATTAAAGAAAAACGGCGCGAAGACGAGAACGAAGTAAAAAAGGTAACCGACAGGACAGAGCGCTGACTCTCAACTGAAGTTTATTCATGTCGGCGTCTAGTATAAATAGCGTGCATGTCACCCAAATATTCATTTTAGTTTTTGTTATGTATGCATACCAACTAGCCCAAACTTCAATGTTAATCCACTCTTCTGAACTCGGGAAAAACTAGTTCAGACCTATACTTAATATACCTATTGACCAGACCACACACGAAATACGCTTGGCGTAGAAGGAGAACCAGTTTTCTATCTTGACATTCATCGCAAACTCTAAAAAAATGTCGGTTCGTCTATTGATCCGTAAATCACATCGGAGATCCAATCACAAGGATCTACGGAAGATTTCTAAAACCGAAAGAGAAGCGCTTTCTCCGAAAAATTGTATATATATCTTTTTTTTTTTAATTTCATCTTATTTTAACATTCTGCCAGCCGCGAGGCCAAAGCAGGTTCGCAGGCAATTAAAAAGTACAGGGACATTTAAGTATTCAAAATGTTATGAATAATAGACATATTTTAACTATTTACGGCAGCTGCACTCTAAAAAATGCCCGTGCGTCTACTTTCCCGCACGACACTCGGAGAGCCAATCACCGCAACTTACGGAGGCAGCTCAGCGAATGACGATGTCAAAACATATGTTTAGACCAAAAAACGCAGTCTAAGTTGTGAAATTAAGCAATGCAAAACGTGACGCTTGCATTGCTTAGTGTCACAACTCAGACTGCGTTTTTTGGTCTAAACATATGTTTCGCCATCGTCATTCGCTGAGCTGCCTCCATAAGTTGCGGTGATTGGCTCTCCGAGTGTCGTGCGGGAAAGTAGACGCACGGGCTTTTTTTAGAGTGTGTGGTCAAGCTGTTCCACTTTTCGGTATACTTGTAACAAAAATATAGTTTCTAAATCAGTTCTTGTTGAAGCGATGCCGTACTACATTTTTTGCCTCGTTCATGTTGCATTATTCAAGTGTGAAAATGTTACATACTTCTGAATATCAATAAAGTGATGACCATGTATCAATTGAAAAATTTTTTTTTTCGGGTAAGTATCATTCTGGTATTTATGGGCAGAAGGTTCGCATCGGTTTTCAGCAGAAAGACAGAGTTTGTGGATCGATAGCGATTTAAAATCAATCGGACAGCTTTACTTTGTATGCCTTCTATTTTGAGAATGTTTTGTGTGAATGGTTCCCAAACTAGGGTTGTATATTCAATTGCTGTTAATATGAGCGACTTATCTCCAGTTAATTTGAGCTCTGGACCGGAAAATTCTATATTCTGTCGAAGTGTCCAAAGTTTTCTTAGCGCTTTACTTGAGGAGGAGGGAATAACTTTATTGAAAGAAAAAAGAGTTGTTCTAGGTGGGGCCCCTAGTCTGGGGCTCCAGTGCTTCCCGCCGCCATTTTCCCATGCTCAACCAGCCCTGGTTGGCTTTGAACAGACGAGCTGAGCAGAGCAGCTTCCCAGGTCTCGTAGGTAGGGTTGGGTTAAGGAGGGAGAGAGAGATTAGATAGGCATGCCCACATTACATGGTATAGAGTGTCAGATACCCTCCAAAATGCGGGCAGTTATTGAAGTATCTGTCGGGATAGAATTTGCGTAGGTTAGCTAAGTGTGTGCATGCATTTGTCGGTATTTGACGCCTGGCCGCAGCTTCCTCGCGAGAAAGATTCTTGTCGGGAGGGGGAGAATTATGTCTCATATCCCTCTGACGGGCAAGGATCTCTGACAACTGATGTGGTACCGGTCCTGGACGGTCCGTTTGTAGTGAAAGTTCCCGGAGGACACTTGCTCGAGCTACAGCATATGCTTGCCTATTTTCTTCGACAAACTCGTGTCCCGGCGGCCACACCAGCTTGACGTTGGGAATACCATTTCCACTTTTAAGTTTTCAGTACGAGTTGGTTTGCTTGCGGGGATATCGTGCCTGCTTTGTAGCATCTGACAGTTGCTTGAGAGTCAGTGATGATTATTACACTTGATTGGCTAGTTGGGCTGGTGATGGCCAGTGTTATGGCTATCTCCTCGGCCACTACTGGAAGGGTGGTTCTAACTGAGGCTGTGACGATCGTGTCCATTTTGTGGTCGGTGCCACTTGCTACTGCTGCAGTCCGGTCCGGATACGTTGCCGCGTTTGTGTGTCTGACGTTTTTCTCGTTACCATAGGGCTGTGGAAGAGCCTCGGATCGTGCCTTCCGGCAGCCCGCGTGTAGGGACGCTTTCATGTTGCGCGGGATTGTTTCCTTCTAAATCTTGTCTCGAAGTTCCTGTGGCATTTGAGTGGTCTCTTGAGAGGTGCTTGGAATGGGTATTCCAAGGGAGCTTAGCCCTCGACGTCCCGTTTGCGTGAGTGCAATTCTCTCCCTCTGCCTGGCTTGATGAGCATCCGCCAGTTCCTGGTAGGTGTTCTGGACTCCTAGCTGTAGGGCTTGACATTGGGTGTGTACGAGGGTAAACCCAAGGTTATCGTGCAAGCTTTGCGGATGATTGCATCCATCTTGCTTTCGTCCCTCGCGGTAAGTGTGAGGTTGGGAGTTTCATACACGATTCGGCTGATGATGAGTGCCTGCGTGATCCGGATTAGGTCTGGCTCCTTCAGGCCGTGTCAACGACTTGTTATCCGGCTCAACACGCGGATTATTTGTGTGGTTCTATTCGTGAGTTGGCTAATTGCGTAGCCTGTTCTGCCGTCTTGCTCGAGAGAAAGCCCTAAGATCCGGAACCTCTTCACTAGACATTTTCTATCTGTGCATACCGATTCAGATTCTATTTAAAAAGAACTCTTATGTATTTGTACTCCTTTACTCATTTTAAAGGCATCATGCCAAAAATATAGGTGAACCGTGCTGGTACTTTTCTTCTCTCGTTATGTTAATGTGTACAGTTTTGTTTTTGTTCATTTCCATTTGCCATTCATCACACCAGCTTGTCGATTTCTGTGAATGATTATTCAATATGTTCTGTAACGTAACGCTTCGTAACGAAGTTGTCCCATTTTATTTTTATTTTACCAGCTCGCTCTTTTTTTGTTTTCTTTTTGTCAACCAGAAGCTTACAGGGACGACAGCAGAACGTTTTATTCAGGGTCGCCGATTATATACTGGCCCCTGAGAAAAAATCCATAAAAGGATGTGAACACGAAAAAATAAGAAAATCAATCAGGTTCTTGCGTGTTTTTTTTTTTTCCTCATTCTTTTTTTTTTCTTCTTTTTTTTTAAGCGCTTAATTTAAGAGAATGTTATTACGCTCCCTGTTAATCCAGCGATTTAAAAATAACTGGCGCCACCTGGAAGAAAACGGGGTTCCAGGATTCCGAGGATGAGACAACCCGCAGGTTAGGAAGGAAATTGGAGAAGCGTTTTAGAAACGAGCTCGAGGTAAATGATAAGCCAGAATAGGAACAAAAACTTTGGGGGAGTCCGATCTAGGTCTCTGCTGCTCAATAGAGCCAGCCGGAGTTTCCTTCCTTAATTGAGGGAGTGACCGCTCTCCCTTGAGCACTCTATCACGTATTTTCATAACAGAACACCCTAAACCGGCGATTGCCTAAACTGGTCTGTTTCGGTTCTTCAATAGACCCTTTCCAAAATTCAGTCTAGCCTCTTTGATCACGACCATCATCTGAGGGATGACATATGTGTTGTACTCATGGCGGCCTTGTGGTTACTGATGATGGAAGAAGTTGCAAGTGCTCTGAAGCGAATGGTGCGAGGCCTATACATTCGAGACGTTAGTACGATGCGACGCAGAAATTGAATACAAGAGCTGCGTAAGCGTTCATTTCTAGCTCGGGTCCAGTTAATCTGTTGGCGGCACACAATTTGCTTTAGAGCCCTTTGATATATAAAATGTAATCCCGTCGTCAATATGGGTCGGTGCTTCGTCCTTACCGGTTGTATATTTGTCACCATCTAAACTGAGAGATTCAGAAGGACGTGTAAGGTAAAAACACACATTCTCGACTGCTGTTTAGCAAAAGGGAACATGCCCGGTAAAATATTACAGACTGCAGGTCGATTAACGCCCCTAGTAAGGTAAAAGATAGACTGCTATTTGAGACACGAGATGGCACTGAATTTCGAAAAGGGTCTATTCAGCTTAGTTACCCTTCAGTTTTTCTTGAAGATTAGTGGTGGCTCTTTGGCACACTGGCGTTGTATCAGCTTGTGTGGGAGGCTTGAACATTGGGGCACGCTTCCCGGTGAAACGTCCCAATCCTGCCGTTTGTGTCTTATTTGGTATGTTACGGTATTTCGCAACTTTCACTGCCTATAGGGGGCGCACAGGTGCCAGTCAAAATGACTGTCATCTGGATGATCGTCGTAGAACAGCAGTTCGAGGCTGGATCTGTGACGCTTAAGTAACTCTAATTTTGCTATATGAGCATGTATTACAGCCTCACTCTATTGTTTTTTTCAGGAAGGTGTAAGCAAACGCCTGCATTGTAAATCCGATCATCCAGGAACTAGGGAGCGCGATGCTCACACCGTGGTATTGCCATCGGTGAAAATTGCGAATATCATCAATAATATCCGAAACAGTTATAGCGACGAAAGCCGTCAAGTCGTCTGGAGCTAGCCGGAACGCTTGTCACTGCGCGTGCCGCCGAACTGATTTGCTGTTAGTTGCCCAAATTCTGTGCAGCTTCTGTCCTCGTTAAAATGCGTGAGTGGTGCGCGCTGCTATTCCTCGGATTCCATCGACACCTGACATCTGACGGCATAAGGACATGGCAACCAAAAAGCTTAGGCTTTCGTTTGTGTTTTATTTAAATCAGTGAACTATCTTCTACGGTTGCGGTCGTGACGAACTTCTATGATTAACATAAAAACGTTTTGTCACTGTTTTCTTTCGTTTTTTTACTAACTAAACAAGTTTTCTTTTTTTTTTGTTGACTAACAGATTTAGTTTGCACGATTATTCACGTTCGGAATGAGTCATTAACTAACTGTTTTTATCGTTAATTTGTTTTGTCGTACACCGTTGATTTGATTTATGATTAATTTAACTATAGTTCTTTCACCTATACGAACGTCGCCTCTGCTATTGTACTATTTACGATTGACATGACCCTAGTATGTGTCCACCGGATCATCTTAGTTCTTTTGTTCTTTTGAGTAATTTTCTGTTTCCTCACGGGATTCTGATAAATTTCTTAATGCCCTAACTCCTTCGTAGCACACCATTAATAGCCTTTTATAAGAGCATATTAGAAAGCGTTCAGAACGAACTTCCTTGAAAAATAGGCGAACCAGCTCGCGACCTCCACTTTGTACGTGGTCAGCAGCATGCACTTCTTCTCCGACTTTTTAGAAGAGTTTATCCTTGAGGCCTTCACCATTTATGTCGTGACCCAGTCAATATATTTGGTTTTTGTCGTGATTGACTGATCCCTTGTGAAAACCGAGAGTCACGTGGAGGACAAGAAAGATCAGATAGTTCTGAAACCGATGTGCATCTCCATATTGCATCGTCTTCTCCGAGATTTGAAGTCATACCAGTTCTCTCCCCCCCTTCCCCCCCCCCCCAAAAAAAAAAAAAGAAGAGGTGTAATATATTAGCTCACAAGAGAGTATGCGTTCATAACAGGCGAAAATTTCTCGCCGTGCTGTGACTTGTTCTTTCTAACCAGTGTTTCATTCAAGCAAAGTTTATTGTTTAGCCCTTAGGTTGTACATGATGGTAATTAGATGATTCTAAAAAAAATACACAGTCATTACAATTAGAATAAAATAAAATCTACCGTATTTGCTAGAGTAATAGCCGCACTTCTTATGAACACCGCCATTGCTTCTGCTTTTCTGCAGAACACGCATACAGCCAATCATCGCTCTCTGCATAAAAAAACGCAGCGAATAACAAGGTCGAGAACACGATTTTCCGTACAAATGCGATTTGAGGAGATAGCGCTCTCGCAGGAAGACGTTATGTGTGTCACATGGATCGCGGCCATTTTCCAGCCGATCGCGGTGAGTCCCCATTCCCGCGCTTCGCGGTAGAGCAGACCCACAGGCTTTTTTTACGAACAGCACGGCTATTACTCGAGCAAATACAGTATATGATACAAATGAAAACTATTAACTCAAAATGAAATCCCTCTGTAATGGTTTAATTGTTGCCTAACTTTGTATTCTCGGCCTACCGCTGTCAAAGAGCACTAAAATTCAAAGTAACGCAAATATTAGTCTGTTTGCTTCTGAAAGTAACGGTAGCGTTATTTTGTTTTATTTCGAGAGCGGTAATGAATTTCAGTAACGCGTTAATTTCTGACGATCTAACGAGTAACGCTATTTCGTTAGTTGATTTCGTTAACGGGCTAACCCTTGTATAACATATTTCTTGTACGAAGAGTGCGCTATTTATTACTTGGGAATGTCGAAAGTTCTAACGTTCCGAAACATATAATTTTGTTTTTGTTGCTTCAGGTGGGTAACGCTAGGTATTCAGGATAAATTTTAAAGTTTTCGGTAGTTTAATGGCCGAATTCCTACCTTGAGAATAAGCTTAGAACAGAGACACAATTATACTCCTCAACGTTGAGCGGCGAAAAAACGACAGAAAATAGTTAACAAAATATTAATTACGCCGAGACGCGATAACGTACACAGCCTTTCAAGCAAGCGGAAAAAGAAGTTGGTAAAGAACGCGGAAAACGCGAAGGCGTCACTATGGCTCAAGCGTGTATATGTCGGCAGAGTATAAAAATGTAAAACATGGCGTAGCGTGCTTTCATAACAAGGAGCCGTATTCAGGATGACTCAAGGCAAGCTCTTTTTTTTCTTTCATCTCGATGTCTGTGGAAAGCAAATCAAAATCACATAGCACCTTCCTAATTTAGGCAGTCGAAGTCATTGGAGGCGTGGATTATAAAAATGCATTTATAATTTAGAATCACATGGTTGTTTGATTTTCTTATTGATATATTTTGTTTTGACAAAGGTGCCAAGTTGGTTGGGACAAGCACCAATAAACCTTGCAGGTGTAGAAAGATACTCACCGAGAGCCGTCGCTGTATTTCTGTGTAGGTGTATACGTATCGCGTTTATTCCGATCGTTCTGTGCGGCCTTGGATGAGGAGTTTTGGTAGATCCCTGCGATAACTTAGATAACGATACCCCTCACACCGCGGACACCTTGGCGCACGCAGCGCATCGTTATCGGACTTTGTTATCATAAGTGTCGGAACGATCTGCTAAAGCCCTCTAATAAGTCGAAACTACTTCCGTAGACCTGCTTAATACATGCCTTGCACTGCTGTTTTCAGCGAGCAACGGAGTGTACCATACAGACAAAAAAAGTATGGTAAATTGCAAGGCAACTGTATTGCATACTTGAAACATTCTAGCATCACAAGCATTTATATAATCATTTAGCAGCACGGCTAGTCTGTTCAGTCAGACGCCTACGTTCACGTCGATCTTCATCAGATAATTTGACATGTGGCATCCGTACACTTGAAATGATAAAGACGCTGATCTTCCAGAACCTTCTAACCCACTCCTCCTCTCCCTCCTCACCTCCTCACTTACCTCTCCTGTTCCTTCTACCCCTAGTCACATGACCTTCCCGTTAACAACTCGTCGGGCACCTCACCCCTCCTCTAACAACCATCAACCAATCAGTGCCGAGCCTCGCGGCCACGCTTTTACCCAGGCTTCACGTTTGGGCTTCACGAAATGCCGAACACTTATCCAAAGAACGTCTCACGTTAAAAAAAGTCAAACTTAGAATGTAGTTAATCCCAAGCTTCTACCATAGCCTCCCCTATGGAGGACAGTTCTACAAAACACAGAGGAACACAGAATTTTATCTGAAGACGGTGAGAGGTGTGTGCAAAAACGTATACCTCACCGCAAATACCGCACACCGCGCACCTCTGCGTGAGCGCAGACGTGCGGCGCTCAGGCGTGGTCCACGTGTACGGTGGCATCAAAATTCAACAAACTTCCGCTTACCTGTAGTAGTCCTCCTTGCAGTAGATGTTCCCGTCCCTGGCGAAGCAGGTGAGCTCTGAGTCGAGCTGCTGCTTGCAGTGGCAGCAGCGCAGGCAGTGGGTGTGCCATTGGCGCTCCACCGCCAGCAGGTAGAAGCGGTCGGCGATGGGCGCACCGCAGGCCGCGCACAGCTTAGCCGTGGCCGGTGGCGAGGCAGCGGACCCCGGCGATGGCCTGAGCGACTGCGTCGACGAGTCGTCGGGGTCCGAGCTGATCACGGGCATGGCTCGCTCGGCCTCGGCTCCCTGCGACACCGAGAAGGACGCACGTGTTGGTGTGCGGCCGAAAGCGTCGATGTGGGATCGGTCCTCTACCGTATTTACTCAGGCTACGAGCGACGAGTCAGTACGAGGGCGTGGGCTTAAAACACGTCTTTTTAGTGAAGGCGCTGGAGCAGCGAGAGCACTTTTTATGCAAAGTGGCGATTTATAAAAAAATATAATGTGATAAGGCGGGGCAAAATGAGACATGGGGGCTAAATGAAACATTTAGAGTTCAGCGCATCTGTGTTAGAATTTTCAAATGTGACTAATTTGATACTTTGCCGACTTGCGTCTGCACTTGTCCGCCTTATTTAAAAAAAATCTGCTACAATTAGTGGAAACATTTTGGCAAAAAGAAATAGTGCAGTTCTTGTTCACGTGTTGACGAATCGCCAAAATGCGGTATAATTTTGCACTTACAATCTACTGAAGGCGTACAACCGAGTTTGGAAAAAACAACTACGCTGTAATTTCTTATTCGATTTCTATATTTCTCTATTTAATTTTTTGGATCAAACTTTATTGCTCTAGGTTTTTATTATTATGACTATAAAGGTGTCTAAAGAAGAGCATATGCAAAAGACAAAGGCCAGCAATATAGCTCTCAACAGGCTTAAACTGATTTCTGTCGGGTTTAGTGATTGTTTCGGATTTATAGTTTTTTTTCACCTTATTGTCTATAATGGTCCGCAAGTAAAAAAAAATTCCAGGGCTTTGTGGTGCAAAAGGTACACAAAGAAAGCACTTGAATGAGTGCATCAGCGGCGTCAGCAAGGAATGCAAAAAGTAAGTAGTTTTAAAAAGTAAATTCGGATCCAAACAAATTCTTTCCGGCAAGCACAAGAAAAAACTCTTTGTGCATATTGTGTTTATAGAGAAGTCTCTTTTCGGGAACACTTTAAAGGATGTGCAACAAATAGTTTGATCCTTCTATCAAACAAATGAAGCAGGGGAGGAAGATAATTCAGAGTGAAGGGGGTAGTCTGCAGACTTTTCGTTCACTGAATAATCCAGTTAAGTGGAAGCGTTTTGCCACGCGCACGACGAGCGTCGATACGAATGTCACTGCTTGGTGTGCAAGAACTATGTTGCAAACATGTAGGAAGAGGAGACACATAAGGGACGATACAGGCGGTACAGTCCCGTCTTTATCGTCCCTTATGTGTGTACTCTTTCCAAATGCTTAGAAGCACCAACACGCTCAAATAGTACAAGTATATATGTTGCAAAACTGCGTCCCGTTCTGTTTTTCTATAGCACGGAGTGCGAATAGTGGGCTCACAAAGATTGCGTGGGGGCCCATGGAGTATACTTTAATTGTTCAAAATGCGAAAAGACAGCTGCCTTTTTTTCCTTTTTTTCTTCGTGGTGTAGATGTTTTGTTTGGCCCCGGGGAAGGCGGTGCGGTACAAAATGAGATATTTGTTACCCTTTATTACCAATAAATATCTTGTAGTTCTATTATAACTCGAGACTAGTCATTTTTACTGAACGCAATTCCAAGACACTAACGAATAGGGTAGAAAGCAAATTTTTTAATTCGCTATATATAAAGAAATATACAAGCTCGATTTGCAATGTTTTGTTTCATTTTACCCCGCCTGACCCTAATAATACAATTTGTTCTCATTTAAAGTAAATGATGGGGTCCGATAGAAAAAGCCAGATTAGACGGCTTGACGAGCTCTCGGCTCTCGGCCTCCGTACAGACTACAGCAGCAGCAGCAGCAGCCACATGACACAGAAGTTCAAGCGAGGTACACATCATTAATCCCTAAGAACAAAAAAAAAAACAGTTAAAAAAATTGTGCCCGGACTGTTATCTTAGTTAGTGAAGTGGGCCTTCAGGACAGCATTTAGTGCATTTTTCCTTCATTCGCTTATTCCTCATACTTCATCCTTTTTGCTAGAGGCTCATGAGCCAGAAGCCATCGTACTGATTATTTCAGAATTAAAAGCATATATCTTCGAGTAATCAGTTCAGAACCCAGGAATCCTTGTTTTAACCCTGTCCACTTCGACCTGGTTCAATATTGTACCGACGTGCAGTCATATGTCGCTACTTCGTGATGCATGTCAAATCCCTCATGATATAGTAGTGGTATATTGCATGGCTGAATTTCTCATCTACAGCGGAGACATCACAAGTCAATTGGTGCTTACTTGCAGCTATCCAATCATACACACAAGAGGATTGCATACTTTATTTTGGGCGAATTAATTATACTGGTCGAGATTTCGCTATAATGTATTTATAGTCACCGACTGGACAAGAAGAGCAGAGCGTCTTTTTCGAATGCCCATGTTTCAAGCTCGCGCTTGCTGCATCCCATTGAGCTTTGGCAGCGCGTGCACATTTCCAGCTTGCGAAACGCCGTAAGCGTTTTCGAAGGTAGGAGGCTTGCGCCGAAGGCGACACAACTAAAGACTATCCCTGCCGTTCTTAAGCCGGGGTCACGCTGCTTATACGTCATACAAAAGACAGACTGCATACAGATTTGAACTCGAGTCATTGCGAGATACGTGCTTCGAATGCCGCATGGCAACGAGTAGAAGGAGGAAACGTGACACGTGGCGTTCGATCCACTGATATTGAGGTGACTCGTGTTTGCAGACTGTATTTTGGTTGATGCATGAGCAGTGTGCCCCCGGCTTTATTTTACGCTCGAAATAACGATTATAGGTGAGCGGCGTTGAAGGAAACCACGTGCCGCGGTTAAGAGTGAAATCGTGAATGACGTATGTAGCAGCTGAGTTCGTTTACGCGACGACTGAAACCACGCACTTTTGTAGTTTAATTTTTGCTCTTTTCCTTATACAGGTACAAAGTCAGAGAGAGAAGGAGATGATATCGCACGGGGATGCACCAGAGAGCCGGACTCTGACTGGAATGATTAGTGGGTACACGCAAAGCTAGCTGCCCTTGTGTCTACTCACTTTCGAACGCATTCGAACGTCGAACGCTGGCGTCCAGCTTTCGTGTTCGAAGGCGTTTAAGTAGTGAGTAGACACGAAGGCAGGTAGCTTTGTGTGTACCCACTAATCATTCCAGTCAGAGCCCGGCTGTCTGGTGCGTCCCCACACGCTCTGATCTCCTCCTCTCCCCCAGTTTCTACCCGCATAGAAATGGAAAGTACCATCAAAATTAAATTAAATATTCTGCACTCATTTTACAGATAAGTTAATAATTCCTGCAAGTGTCAACAAATAACAAAATAAAAAGCAAAGTTATAATTTTTTTTTACTTTTTCAAAGGCTGCGAATAACATTTTCATCATTGTAGACAGACTTAGCAGCTGTACTTTTTGTTATAATTAGCGAGGAGATTGAACTATGAGGGGACTTCGTACAGCTTGTTTTTCAGAAATCTCGGCGTTTGCCCCATACAAGGCCTGTGGACCGAAACGTTATCTTTAACTCGATCAAGCGCGGGGCACATATTGGAAACAAGTACGGCGTCAGCATTTGGCTGAGAATTCGCGTTGAATGGTATACTCCACTGCTTATTTGAACACGAGCCTCAGCCAAACGCTGACGCATTGTGGGGCAGCGTTACCTGGGCGCGGTGTCAGCGCATCACGAACGTATAATTTTTTGTCGTTATTCCCTTGGGTTTTGTTTTCAACCTAGACTCTAGGGGCGCCACGGTTCGATCTCGTCCCACCTAAAGGAGTAGAACTTGCTTGTGGCTCATATGTCTGACACACCAGTGGCTTCAAGTTTGACACTCGGCGAGAAAGTCGGCGAGATTGCTGACCGCCGCGTGTGGGTGGTGATACCTTTGACCTTGTCGCTGGCCACGTGGCTCTAACCAACCGCGGTGGTCGGCGACGCTGCGCATGCATACAGTCAGCGGCATTATGAGTTGCAGGGGCCAAGCTTAGTACAAGCCGAAGAGGGTAAAATACCGCGTGGGGTGCCTCCGGCGTGCTAATCTATGAAATCGAGTTCCACTTTGCGCTAATAGAAAATGTGACAGTCCCTTCCAACATTATTTTTGTTGCTGTTGCTTTTTTACAGCTTAAACGCACGCGGGGCTCTCTGCGGGGCTTTTGTGGCGCACGGCCGGTACGCTGCTGCACCAACTCATAACGCCGCACCCTCTACCATCAACGGAAACAAAAGATTTCGATAGACACTGCGCTTTACGGCAACATTCCGAGCCTTTTCTTCAAGGCAAGTGCCCGAGTGTCGCAAGCGCTACAAACAGACGGCGGACTCACCCGTATGTCGAGTGTACGGTGAGGCGGACGAAACTATTGAAAATATTGTACCGTCATGCGCCGGCCTGCATCCAGAAGCACAACCAGCGGAGTGCGGACAGGCGCCCCGGGAGCGTCCGCTCCAGCAGGGCCCAGTCGAATTTGCGCGCGCCTCTGCGCGCCGAAGCTACGCCTTGGCCAACAGAGGGTGAGGCGTAGAAGAAACCACCGAGAGAAGAGTGGAAAAGGGGTGGCTGCTCGTGTAGTAAAACGGAGGAGGAAACAACACAGCTATACGGTTGCTGACAACTTCACAAACGCGAGGCGCGGAGAGTCCCGAACATTCTATTACTGGTCCGCAGCCAGTGAAGTTGCGGCATTATCCTGATAAGAACGCCGTAGCACAAATCACGAAGGAGGAATAACCGTAACATAATATGCCACGCGTATAGCCCCCAAGCACTACCAGACAACCCCGATTCGAAAAAACGGTCAAAAATCATCATCATCAAAATTGTAGATGATGATGATGATGATGATGAGCTGAAGGTTAGAAGACATATACGCAGACTCACAGGCTAAATAAAACGCGATGTCACGGTGCATTCACACCGTTTGATTGGTTGAGCCGGTGATCGCCCACGCAGGGAGGAACAGCGAACGCCTTGAAGTTCCATGTTTGGCGTTGCTTGGTTGGTTCCGTCGGATCGCAACGTTGGCTACGCTCTGACGTACGACGAAACGAAGCACAGCGGCGGAACCTGGCCGAAGATGAGCGAGAGGAGCAACAGAGAGAAAGGAAACCAGGGAGGCATTGGAGTGCGACACGTCCTTGATACAGAGTCGGTAGCACGGTGCCCGGAACGTGTTTCCGACCGGTGTTTTTAGCGTCCTGTACAGAGCGCAAGTTCGTCTGCTTCTTTTGCAGGGGCTGTGGTAACGTCAAAATGCAGAGCTCTGATTGGCTCTGGTTGAATGATAGTGGGGAGACCTCGAAGCAAGCAGCCTCGAGGTCTAGCCACTATACTTCAATCGGAGCCAAACAGAGCTTGGGGTTCTGACGTCATCACAACCCCTGCAAAAGGAGCAGACAAACTTGCGCTCCGCATACCACCCAATGCGTCGACAGTTGTTTCGAAGTGGCAACAAAATACGCCACAAGAGTCGGAGTGTCATGCTGTCGGATGTCGTGATCCTAAGCAAATAAGCGTAAATGTTTCGGAAAAAGAAAAAAAAAAAGAAAACACGGGAGAACGCTAGAGTCGCTCACGTCGCGGCGTCCCAACTCTTGGCAGCCGAAGCTTCCGTGGACATGTCAAGCTTCAGAGCGACCTGATGCAGAACGGGCGTCTACCTTATCCAGCACCGCTGCATGACACGTGTATGACGTCATCAGGCGGAAATGGACCACATTTTCTGGACGCGGTGAACGCACCAGTCGGAGAAGCGTTCCAGGCATCATAGCTTTTAGCGCCGAATGTTTGGTGTCAAATGCTGACATGGGGCACTGTTTCGACACGAGTGCTGCGTAGGCGTGCGGATGGAACTAATGTTTTTACTGACAGAACACGACTTTCATTCGAACGCTTTACTCAGACCTTGCATCCACTCCGTTCCCAACGTCTCCCTTCCTTAGGAGACGTCAGGAATTCAGCACTAAAGGCTGATCTACTATACCTAGGGGAGGCATTGTTTGGAGACGTTGTGAGCCTGGCTGAGAATGATATTGCACGTCATATCGCGCGTTAGATGTTATCTTCGGATCGCGATTCAGATAAGTTACATGTTTTAGTTTATGCAACACTCTTGTACGCAGAAGGTTCTACCTTCCCGCAGATCAGCTGTGTTCTTATATCTCGCAAGACCTCCACGGCTGTAGCCTAGGCTGAGAGGGTGAGTCTGAGGACTGTCTGCGTGTTGTTTCTAGACTGCGTTCGTTGGCCTCGACGGTGTTTTTACGGGAGGAGAATATTGTAAGCAAGAAGACAAAAATGACGGTTTATCAGGGGCGCGTCCGACCACCACGAAAACTGTGTCAATCGATTTAATAAAAAAATTTCCCGAGAATTTTTTTATTATACAAAGTTGCCGCAGTGTAGTTTCGACATGCCTGTATTGTGTGTGTCGACGTTAAGTTTTGAATAATTGCGCACAAAACATTATGTCAGAAACATCAAGCTACTTCATAAACGCTTAGAAAAACGTCAACAACTAATGAAACCTAAATCGAGTAAGATACCAGGGAAAATAAGCGGCGAGAACAAATCGCGAATAAAAACGCTAAGTTGCGTAAATTGGTACAAAAATAAATAAATAAAAGTACGGAATCAGAAAGGCAGAAATCACTTCCTGTAATGGCGTCTATCTTCTTCTTTTTTTCTCTATGTATTTTTTTTTCTCCCGCGCGTATATTGTCGTTTTGTGAAGCTAGAACACACATTTTCACTATGCCCGCCGCTCATTCGTTTCTCCATTCACATGGTGTGAGGCTCTCACTCTGCAGCTTGGCTTCTTCGTAACTGCGTTTGCAGTTTGCCGGAGGCAGGTGCAAACGAAAGAAACACTACTCCGTTTAGTACGGATATTTAAGAACCCCAAAGTGGCAACTTATGCTTTAAGAAAACAAAACAATAAAAAACGTCCCCCTCACTGCGAACCTGCATCTACAGTCAGAGGCGCAATTATAGTATAATCGATCGACTAACACGTGACTCTGACGTCACACCACTGTGGTGGTGCTGCTATCGCCGCGGCCCATGCGCAGACGCCTCAAGGGGAATCTGGTTTCTGCACAAGCGCAGTGCCCACACCTGGTGGGGGCAAGCGCCGACTTGTTTCGAAACGCTCTGATGATCTGTAAGATTAGGTGTTAATCCACTTTACGGACCCAAGCGAGGATGTGTGAAGGAGAATATAAGCGCGTTCCGAACCAGCTCAAAAGCTGCTTGCTCATTGGGCCCAATATCGTATCATGCGCGCTCGCGTTGAAGACGCGATGTGTGGAACGTTAAATTTTTAGCTTTCACTTTGCTTAAAGGCTGGAGAGCAGAGCGCCGTCTTAAAACAGAGTCGCAAAAAAAGAAAAGAAAGATTTAGGACGTACAAAAATTGTTTATAAACATATTTTTTGTAGGAAACAAAGCTATAAATTGGTCATCGAAGAAAAACAACAAAAACAACAACAGAAAGTGTGCAGTCGACCTGGCGATAATTGATCGAATTGCAACACATAAGACTGTGTTGCAAAAAAAAAAATAAATAAAGAAAACGGGAACTTTAAAGTTTAAGGAAGGGACAACAGTAAGGGCACGACTCTTCGTTCTCCTGCTGTTTTATTTTCCTTCGACCTGATAGTTTCCTTATTTTTCCGCACCGCAGTCTCCGGTGTTACATGATAATAGATTGGTCAGTTATGGGTCAATCACTGTCTGGGTGGCCAGTATAGCTAGACAGATCCTCACGAAAACCGTTGCCCTGATAAAAAACATAAATGTGTTTTGTCCCTATCGTTCTAGCTGACCATTTACCTAAAATAAATGGGCGCTGCGAATGTTCACGCACCGAGAAGTTGACCTGCCCAACGAGGCAATTATAGATGTTTAGACTTTTACGCAAATAAATTTCATAGGAACAAGATAATCAAAGAACAATATTGGTAACTAATTTTTTTTTTAATGTACTTGTCAAGATTTGGCATTTTAGGGCACCCGCCTCCCTCATTTTTTTTTTCTTTACTCGCGTGTGATGCCGGTACAGAATTAAAAATACATTTAATACCAAATAAGCCATCTCTGGCATATAATTGTTATAGAAAATAACCTCAATAAAACATAACATTTTCACATCTGAAACAACAAAACGTGTTTATTGTAAAAATACGTGTAGTAGTGAAACGCGAAGAAGCTCGGGTGACTCCCGGTGTACCTGATGTCAGAGTGCTCTGCACTGGTTACCTGCTTTCAGTGGGAATTTGTTGGCTTTTCTTCAGCAGATACGCAACTCTCGAGCGCACAATTTTTCCTCGCGCCTCTTCTAAATACCATGCTACAAGTAGTCACTAGCATGCTACAAGTAGGCACCATACTTTCAGTCACTCTCGGTGACTGAAAATATGGTGCACGTGATGTTTCAATCACGGTCATTCAAAATCGTGGTGGAAGAGCGCGACTAGCGGAACGATCGACATAATCCATACGCCAGGCGCCGAAGGACGGGAATCTGCCGTCCGAGCGGTCACACTCTGTCCAAGCAAAACAGAGTTGAGCGGCACATTCGTTTCTTAGATCTTTCTGCATGACCATGATCGAAACATCACGTGCACCCTATTTTCAACCTTGAAGAGTTACTACATTTAACTCTTACGCTCTTATGAAAACTGTTTTCCGCTACCACCGCTAGGAGATTATTTTCTGATTCTAGTTGACCAAAAGAGTAAGCCAAGCGCCAAGCCCTCTATCTGCGTCTGTCGCACGCCCTGGATCCACGCGACTGGCCGCCGCCATGTCTCTGCTCCTGCGAGCGTGCCAAGGCTATGTCTACGCGCACGTTTCATGTTTTGCACGCATGGGGCACCGGTCGGTCCGCCATGCTTGCAATTGTCTATAGTCCGTTTCACGATAACTTGGCGAACTGTGGAGGCTACGGCTCCCTTGACCGAATAAGAGTGTCAGAGCAAGGCACGTGACAACACTCCATGGACGAGGCCACAGAGGCCTCACTATACAGCCACGGGAACAGCGTCATCCACGACACAAACTAGTTCTAGACTTCTTTTTTTTTAATGGCAATTGAACTTGCGCGATTTTATCTCTATCGAGTATGTATAATAAATAAAGAATAAATACTAGCAAATTTATGAGTTTCAATTATATCTAAACGAAAAAGTTACTCCACATCCCTAGTCGCTATTCAATATTCAAGACAAAGGTAACAGAGAAGCTAAAGAAAGTCAGATGAGGAGCTGTTGACGTTTTATATCCTCTGACGAATTTTTCCAACAGCCTTTCAACAGAAAAGCACCACACGTTTTCGTAAGGCGGAGAAATATTTCACCAGAAGATAAAATCTTCGATGTGACACAGTCCGTAAAGCGAGCATGCGACACATTGCTTGTGATTAATGCAACATTGCAGGCTTCGTTTTTTTATGGGTCTATATATTATTTAGAACTCGCCATTGACCCGGTTCTTTCGGCAGATTACACTGATTGACTTCCTGAGGGCTGCACTCAAAGGTGGTGGCACAGGCACGTTTTGGAGATCGCGTGTAGTTTAAACTTAGTATTCGACACGGAGTACTTTTACTATCGGGATCCGGCGATGAATGTTTCAAAATAATAAGCTTGTACAAATGAAGTGATGGGTTGAAAAAAAAAAAACAAAAAAACATGGCAATAAAAATAAATAAAAAAATCTTCTCAGCGGGTTGTGATCGGCTGCACAATGGAGCTAAGAACTGTTGGCGACGACGCTGAAGTTTACCTATATTGAGTGCGTTCTATGATACCGAAAAAAAAAAGCGTACTCTAGTCGCAAAATGCGAATACACCCGCGCTCTGATCGCGGCAACCGTGATGAGTGGTACGATACAAGGCAGTACTCTTTTATTTGGAGCCGGAACAGCAGCCTATAATTACTTAAAAGAGCGCTGACACCCCAAAGGTCGTATTTGTTGTTGTTGTTGTCTAAAACGATGAAAATTGTAGTCCTTGACACGTAAAAATATAAGAAGTATTCACTGGACGCCTTATTCGTGGGTGCTGTCTAGAGCGCATGCTCAAAACGAACCCACATTAATAGGTAGCTAAGACCGGCAATCTTGATGGTGCGGAATACACGTTGCAAAAGAACCGTGAAAGTTCGCCATCAGCACGCGCTCCGCAGTACCGCACACAACTATGGCCGCCAGTGAAGACCTTTCCAATGTTTACAAAATCACAGTCCAGCGTGCGATCTTCACAGTCCAGCACGTGCGTGTTCGTCGCTTCGGAAAGCGAGCAAAGAACGCGCCATACGCACGAACACTCAAAATGGCACCGGCCACACGCTCTTTTTTAGAATGGTCTATACAACCACGCGAAAATGTGCGACTTTATCGTTGGCGTTTTTTTCTAAACCTTCTCATCTCCTCACTTCCTTTTATTTGTGACGTAATCGATTATGAAAGTTATAAAGCTTTGTAAGAGACATTTCTAGAATATTTAATAACGTTATTCGTAAAACAAGTTTTTTTATCGGAATCGCGAACGCACTACGGCCCGGCCCTTCTTTTAGATATACCGAAAATTGAAGTCCGGAATAATGCCACCTCATGGCTTTTTCTCCTCCCCCGGAAATCATGGCGGCGCCGCTGCGCTCGGCACATGTAGCACTGAGGATGATTGATGAGTCGGGGAATCAAACAAAGTTATCTTTTTTAGGTGCTCGACGACCTCTCACACTTCGAAAAGCAAATTGTCAAACGGTCAAACGGTGAAAACAATTGGGTTTGGTGTCTGATACCGTAGCTTCTGTTGTGACTCTGCCGGGGTAGCTTTACACGTGGAACCGGAGCGACGTGGCCAGCCACGCCACTCACAGAAGTCCACTGCGCGTTCTCTTTGATCTCACACCATTTCAAAGATGATCGCTGAAAGGGCCCTGAAATAACTTCATACTCGATACTGAAGCATCGTCTGCTCACAACGATAGGCGTCACGCACGGAGAAAGGGCGGTTGTTCGGGGGACGCGGGCGAACACGGCACTTCGGGTCGGGACGGCTCGGAGGCGTAAGAGAAACTCGCGTAGCAGGACGACTCAATCTTTGATGTCACTGCACTGGCGCGGATCGCGCAGGAACTTCAAATTCGCCTTTCGGCAATTGTTTTTTTACTTCACAAACACTGAGTCCCCAAGTTTCGAATTTTGAGGGTAAAGTCCAGGTATCGTTTTCATTCGTTTCGGAGAAAAAATACAACTATGGTTTTGACCTGTCAGTGCCCCTTTAAGGAAAGTTCATATGGCAATGTTTTAGTTTTGTTTAAAAGGAGCACGTCACGCTTCAGACAACCAAAAAAAATGAATGTGGTAGTGATTACTTCAATGTGTGAGATGAAGTACTTGCTTAGCGTTTAATTTTTATCATCTCTATACTAAAAAAAAGCATCGCTTCAAATAAAAAATTTCTAGGTATCAACTTAAATCACTAAATGTAAATTTAAGAAAGGAGAGCGATGTGTCAAGTCAAAAAAAAATCTGAGTACGTCGCCGAGGCTTTGAATTCCTAGTGGCTCAATCTTTGAGTAAACACCCAATAAACTTGAAGCATTGCGGTATGGTCCAGGTTAGTATTGCTTTTTAGAGAGAAATAGAAGCACGCGAACTAAAATTTCTGAAAATGTTTATTTAGTGAATTTCAGTTATTTCCAGAGAATTTTTAGTTTAAAATTAATATCGTTATAGTTATACTTATGAATTCGTATGTTCTCAGAACAACAAAACAAAAAGTTTAATTATCTCAAATACTACTCTCGTTCCTAGTTAGATTCTGTGTCGGTTAACTTTTTTTTGTGCGCTTTTGACCGAAAGTTTCTGTTTAAGGAGGAGCATTTTAGCTTGAATATTGTTAAACACACTGTAGATTAGTTGAAGCATAAAAGTACATGTTGAAGTCAGCGATGAAAAGGTGGACTTGCGGCAGCGTCGTTCAATCCAAGCCCGAGCTGAGAAGTAAGACTCAATGAGAAGCTCACAAGCCATCAATGCATGAGCGTTCCCACGTCTTCTAAAGCCTGGTTCACACAGTTGCATTTGACTGCGTTGCGGCAGCGAGAAACCACGACATCCTTGCTGCTTATATCGCGTGCCAAGATGATGCCTTGAATTTGATTCCACGCTTCATACGAAGCCCAGATGTGCCGGTGACTCGCATTCGGTTCTCGACGCAACGCAGTCAAACGCACTCAAACGCAAGTGGCTGAACCGGCCTTAAAAGCCCCAACTTCTCGAGGAGAGAAAGAAGAAAACGGCTTGACTTTTCATACGGGGCCGCAAGTTGTACCACGCTACCAATCTGACTCTGTACTCCTTTCCAGCTTAGCTTGGCAAACGGCATAAGCTACGGCCCCCAGCGAGTCGATTTCTGCGTCGGAGTGAGCGAGATACACGGCGTAACATGCCACAACCTAGCATAGCTGTGAAGCGCTGTCACGAGCTTTGCTTCCAGGATTGCCACTATCACGTTTCCTGCATGACGTATTACAGGAGCGTATTTAATCGAGCTTCGACAAAACAGATGTACTCATTTCCCTTCTTCCTTCCTGCTCTTCGCAATCACAGTTATCTCCTTCCGATTCGATGACACTCCATTCAAGCAACCGCAAACGTTGCCTCAATGAAAAAGTAATCTTCTCTTTTTGAACGTTTGTGCTTAGAAGTTTAGCGCCTCGCATGCATCTCCAGTGATGCCACGTTGTAAAAAAGAAGAAAAAAGTACGATTTTTAATATACATTTTTGTTTGAATATCTGTAACACACCTAACATTTACTGATTTTTGTTGTGTTCTACCAAATGAATTTGCTGCCTGCTTACTTTCTGTTTTACTTCGATCTGTTTTGTAGGATCGTTGTGTACAATATTATGAAATTCTCTTCAGCTGTTAAACTTTAGAAGAATAAGGTCTCTCGGGCACCACGCCTTTATCCCTGCCCCCTACGCGGTGAACTGGCAAAACAAACAAAATAAGCGCATTTTCTCGAAACACTTGATCAAATATTATTCGCAAGGGTGAATTCCAAACACTATTCATGAAGTGTCGTTCTTATTTCTTCGAAGACATACATTCGCATACGTGTGAGCGGTGTTGTGATATATAAAAAAATGTTCACCAACAAACTTGTGTAATCATACCTACCATGACCCGTCACGAACCTCTCCAGTGCTGACTACTCAGGTTACTGCCTTATTTTCTTTTTCTTTTTTCTCTGCTCTGACAGTTTTGTTAGACATATCGTTTGCTGTAGATCTATAACAACAAAATTAAAATCTAGAGAGGTACTTATATAAAAAAAAAACATCGTTGGACATTTTTTCCGAACCGTGGCTTTTTCATGCGGCGTCGAGCTTCAGTGAAAATCTATCCCAGTCCCGGCGCTTAACGTTTTTTAACGTTTGTGTGTTGTTAGTCCAATGGAAGGACATAAACCTGTTCCCGGCTGCCTTAGACTAGAAAAGAAAGATAGCTAACACACCGACTCCTCCATCTTAAGAAAAGAGACATTAAGAATATTATAAGTAAATGAATGGGTAAATAGCTATAAACAAACAAAGAAACAGGTACATAAATAAAAAATAAACAATACTATAAATAAACCAAACATAAGCAGATCGAACTATAAATAAACGCAAAAAAATTAGCAACTGAAGCTATATTAATAAACACGCAAACAAGTAAACAAAAAGTAGTCTGCTACTTGCCAGACATTAAATGTCTTCCTCTTCCGGTCATTTCCTGTTTTTACTCTTTCATTTCTTTTCTCTTCTCGCTTTATTGTAGGAATGGACTAGGACAACAAAATCACGGCACCGCAGTATATTGTAACGAATAAGAAATTATAAACAAATTAAAAACTTAAAGTAAATGTTTCATGAGGCGAACTTGTGCCTACAAAATAAACCAGAATTCATCGTGCATCTTGCGTCGGTGATGGGAAGGTGGCTCCCTGAACCAGCGCCTTACAGCTGCTTACAGTGGCACGTTCTCTAACATTCTGAGCCAGAACACACGATGAAAGTCCAAAATGGCCAGGAACTTTTTAAGAAATGAACGCCGGGTGGAAGTCAAATTCTAATCCTCCACCTGGGAGCCGCATGATTTGCTAACTTCACCACGCACGCGGTAATGTACAGGGTGTCACAAAAAAAATTACAGCGTTTTGTTTTACTGCAAAAATAAACTAGGCATCGCCGAACGCTTATTCTCCGCCCAAAGGTAGCGCTAGAGGTCACAACCAGATGCCAAAGTTTCAGCCCGATCCGATTCTTTATTCAAAAGTTGCAAGTGATTTTCTGAAAATATCAATGGGAAAATGGCGGCCGACGGAGTTTTCAAATACATGGGGCTCTATGGCGCCAGAAACCGAAAACAGGCAAAAATGGGCTCCATTTTCCCATTGAAATTTTCAGAAAATCGCTTATAACTTTTGAATAAGGTATCGGATCGGGCTGAAACTTTGGCATCAGGTTGTGACCTCTAGCGCTACCTTTGGGCGGAGAATGAGCGTTCGTCGATTCCTAGTTTATTTGTGCGGTGAAAAAAACCCTGTAAAGTTTTTTTTGACACCCTGTATATATACATTTAAAAAAAACACGCAATATGAATATCTACAAACATGGGACGTTTGTTGGGAATGAGGAGGACATAGCACAGGACTGAAAAATGGCGCTTTGATCACGGCAGAAGTCGACTGCTACCTGGGTCTTTAGTACGCATCAAGCAGTAAATATATAATAAAGACTTGGGTCGGCGTGACGCACATGCATATGAAAATTCGCAGCACCAGTATGTTACAATAAGGCGAATGTTTACGCACTTTGGTATTATGGAGTTTTAATTGAGCGTTTCGTCTCCGCTGCACTAAGTGGTAGTTCATCGTTTTGAAGCGTGGACTCAGCAGGCGCCCCCAGCGTACGCTAAAGTAACAGGGAATCATCATCGATCGTTTCCGCCGCCCCGCGACGTTCCACGTAAACGCGCATCCACACATAGAAAACAATACGCCTCTTTTGGCCGACGTCGCGCTGCCCTTGTAAGAAAAACGCGCTTGCGACACATGGCTCCATGCCGTCGGCGTCGTCTCGAGATATGTTGAGAGTCTCAACGTGCTCTTGAGACGACTCGGACGGTCGAAAACCCTGTGCTGCAAACTCGTCTTCTCTTTTTTTTTTTTTTTTTTCAACGTCGGGGTTGTTGTTGATTAAAGCAAGCGTTTTTTGTTTTTTGTTTTTTGTGTGTGTTAAAGCGGTTCAGCCCTCTGCGAGATCTGGAGCACTGCAAACAAGGGGAGTGGCGCACATGAGCAGTGGTGGCGTCTTCGTTGCGGGGAGCGTGGTGGAAACTGTGGAAACAATCTAGGCAATGTTCCTAATTTCAGTTTAGCGTACGCTCAACCCCTCTTTGGAGTGATGGTACTAGCGGCCGCTAGCAACACACTCGGTACCGTTGCCCTCCTCCTCCTCAAGAGCGTGCACTCAACTAAAGCTGTCTGTTAAGAGTTACTTTGTTAATTGTTCCAACTTACAGTATGCTAATCTAATAATTATAACTACACAATGGAAAATAAAATAAATGACACATGTCAAATTTTTGAATTCCTGACCTTGAGAAGCAAAAATTAGATGTGTTCAGCACATTCCCTCAATAACGTATAAAAAGAGAGGTATGGCATTCAACCAGAAAAGCATCGCTATTGACACTAGGGAAATGTTGGAGATAGTAGGCTGCGGATTGGTGGCTGCACGAGCACGGCTCAATCTCTGCTCAAAGTGACAGACAGATCGCTTCCACTAACAACGCAAAGCTCTTGCGCTCGATGTGCGAGAAGTCCTCAATAAACTTAGAATTATTTTACAACTAACACGCCAGGCATGCCAAGCTAGAGGAGCATAAAAAAACAAACATATGTGATTGGCACGAGCCTAATTAGAGACAGTTTCTTGAATTTTACAGGGATCGAAAAAGCGCCTTTGGGGTATTGCTTGGAGACGCTTCTATTTACGACATGACGATGTTCTACAATAAGATAATTCGAAGTACGTTGCAGTGCCGCGATTCAATTGGAACGACTACACGTCTGAGTTGTCGACACTGTATTTATAAACAGGTTCCAAAAAGAGGTCCGGAACGCAAGGCAGCAGGTAGAGACAAAAAGTGACTTTTTTTATCTAACTGGTGGCTACCGAATAAATAAACCCGTGCATTTGGGTAGAAACAGAAAACAAAAAAGAAAGTAATGATTGATTTTTAGGTTAAATCACAACCATCTCAATATACAAATTTACATTTTTTTAATAATATTTTAGGCACCCAAAAAGCAGGAGAAGTATATTATTCAATGCGAAGTACAAACTTTGGTCGGTCTATACAACTTAAATGGTTTAAATGTTTTAAAAGGGCTTTCTTATATAAAACATTGTGGACATAACGACAGCCGAAAAAGGCTGTCCATTCAGCGACTGTAAACACCCTTGGTGGGCGTTTGGATTCGCTGAGAGCGTCTAGTGGAAATGGCTCTCGATAAAAGAAGCAACGGGGCGGGTTTTTTTATGTAAAACTATAAGAACAGCTGCGGAGTTTGTGAGTGCTTCTGTTTTTAATTTAGCTGTCTCGGTATTTATGGGAAATCTGACCCTGTGTATTATTCATTTAAACCTTCCGTGAATATATTCGCTTCAGAGTTGATCTAAAGATCCATCAAACAACTGCGACAGCATCGACTTTGTTTTCCCCGAAAACGACACAAAACCAGCTTTTTGACAGCCGAAAAAAATTTCCGCACTACTGTGTTCCCCAACATATATTATTTTTGCAGTACGTTGATGAAAGTCGGTTCAGAAAACAATTTACGACCATTTTTAATTTTTTGTTTTGTTAACGTGTCTACAATTACTGTTTGCTGTTTGCCATTTTACTGGGACGAAGCTCTCTGGAGTGACACAGCTCTGCGTTTTGTTCATAACCGGTACTTTAAAGTTGCCAGATGCAGGATGTTACACACGCTGTGGCGAAGAACATAAACTATGATAAAGCCGTCAGTCGAAAACAATTTTCTCACACTCAGAAAGATTGGTGACTGCAACGGAGAACGTGGAAGTGAAGTCGAAGTTTGTAGCGTATTTATAACTTACGGAAGCGCATGGAATGGGTTAACGTCCCAGCTCTTATACGCGTACTTCGTCTCACATTAGCATGGACTAATTGCGAAGGCTCTGCAAACGCGAGCGGCTGGCCTTGAACAGCTGCCTCGACTGAAGCACTCGCTGCACGAGCGCTCGTGCAGCCGTCGAGGCTTCATCCAAAGCAACTAGCTCACGCTTTTAGCATGCGCGGCTAAGAATAGTCCATGCTAAGGTGAGACAATGTATAGCAGTTCGCGCTTCTACGAAGAGTTCCAATGTTTAATTAATTGGGTTGTCTGTGTGTTTATACAGCCTAGAACTTGGTCTGCCTCAACGGGTGACGAGTCTCCCAGCTGTTGATGAGAAATTTAGCCAGTGCAGTACAGCCGCTAGCCTGGGGTTTTTAGCGTGCACCACGCAGTAGTGATACGCAACCGCACGCCGGTACGATGCTCATCCAGATCGAAACGGGCAGGGGTGGGCATTGAACCCAGGATCCCTGGGTTCTGCAGCGCGAGCTTTCGCTCCACGTGCTCCGAGCTGGTGTGCGCTAGCCCACTCGGCCACCGATACCCCCCGTTCAAATGTTTGCAAAACCACATACCAGCGTGTGATTATCACGGCCCAGCACGCGCATTTTCGTGGCTTCAGAAAGTGAGCAATGCACGCGCCCTATGCATGAACACTGCAAAGAGCACCAGTGAAAATTCCTTTTCTGGAAGGGTCTGTCACTCGCAGTGTAATATGTATTAACAGTCTGGACGGTGTTATATTCTCTCACACACAAAAAAAAGTGATCAAATCAGCTCGCGTGGACACCCTGATTAACGACAGATTAGCCACCTGATTAGCACCTTATTTAAGTCACGTGATTAGCACCTGATGAGCGAGCGTGTACACCTGATTAGCCAACGACTCAAGAGTCTAAAAGCCGTTTCACGTGGAGCGATATTTGGTGAAAAACGTTTCGAAACGCAGCGCAGGTATCACCTTCACTATACTCTCTTTTACTTTTTTGATATACTGCAGTGGACGCTACAATGCCATCCGGGCTTCATGTGACTTCAGGAAAGAAAGCAGCAACGCGCGGGAGCCGCAGTAACGTGAAACATTCACAGCACTGGATTAGCTGGTATGACTTGTAGCTTATGCTGAGGTTCACCCCATGATGAAACGGAGTATTGCTTCGGATAAGGGAGGTGATGAGATAAATTGCCGCACCTCAACAACAAAATGTGTTTTAAATGCCGCTCACACATCTTGTTGGTCCGTACACTCTAACAAATGCCTGCGCATGTACTTACCCGCAAGACACTGAAAGAGTCAATCCCCTGCGATCTAGGAAACCAGCTCAGCGAATGGTGAGGCGGAACATCCGTTTATACCTAAAAATGAAATCTGCGCTGTGGCATTACGCTAATGCAAAACGTCATGCTTGCATTGCGTTATGCAATAGCGCGGACTTCACTTTGAGGTCTAAGCAGATGTTCCGCCTCATCATTCGCTCAGCTCATTTCGTAGATCTCTGAGATTGGCTCTTCGAGTGCGTTGCGGGTAAGTAGACTCGCAGGGATTTCTTAGAGCGAAACAACGAGCTCACAAGCACCAGCTCTCTTCGAGAGGTCCACTAATTATGACGTTTCCACTTCCGTAGTATAGAAAACAAAGTATACAACCTCACAGAATGCAGGCCCTTGGTTGCTTTCTTTTGTTATGAGCTATCTTGAACGGACAATGGTTGCTTTAAAATGAATGTGACCTTGGCGCACCAAATCAAGATTAGGCAACAATCATTGGGCAGAAGAAAAAAAAAAAAAAAGAGGGTGACGCCTTTTTGATTCGACGCACCCTTCTGTCACGTCTATGTAAACGCAGCCAGCGATGGCAATGGGCTTCAGATTTCGAGCGACGAATCAAAACTTCGACATCCGAGCCCATCGAGCGGCGGTGACCCCGGCCTACAGACCATCTCTCTCGTGACATTAATCTGGCCGTCATTAACTGCCGTTCCTTTTCTGTAAGGCTGTTGCACGTTAAGAGTCGACCTTCTGAATCGACTTCTGCGGGGAAGGAAACCCTTCCCCAGTTTCCTTCTCCCCATTCCCTCGCACTCTTCTCTCCTCCTCTCCCTACAGGAGCGGGTCTCTGAGCTACTTCCAGCAGCAAGGAGGACGGTCTCCCTCTTTCAAGAATGGAAAGGAGGAATTGTGAAAGTCTTTTCCTCTTTTCTGACTGCTCGTCGGCATTTAGGAATAGGACTACGAACTCCTCCCATAGAGCACTCCAATCTTTTTACTTTAGTATTGTGAACGCTGAAGAGAAGGCGAGGGGAGAGGAGTAAAACAGCAATCATTGCGAGTTGAGATCTTTGTGAGAGGGGCCTGTTATGTTATTCTAAACCTGCAACAGACTATAGGTCACTTTCAAAAGGGATTGTAGAAGTTTCTTGGTTGGCGGTGAAATCGCATTCTCATTTGGATAGTGTATTTCACCAAGGACATAATCACAAGGTGTAGCTGAGTTCAAAGATATATGTTTGCATTGTATTCCTTAATGTGAACTTGTCGCTGATGTTGATATGTCGGAAGCACATAAGATTGCATTCTAGTTTTTTGTTCGTTGTTACTGTTTTCGGTTTTTCACGACCAACACTTACTGACCCTTATAGTGTTTCTTATAGCAAATAAATGTCGTGTCAATTTCGCCTTGTTTCATTGACTTGGTTTTCTTGTTTTATTTTTACTGTATAATGTTTTGTAGAACCTGTTATCATGTAACTACTTTGAGCTGCTGAACTTTAGGGTGCAGAGGCTTTGTCAGGCACCACACCTTTATGTCTGCCCCCTACGTGGCGAACCCACGAAACAAATAAAAAAAAGCAGTCACGCCGCAAACAGGATCAATCATTCTTATAAAATTTGAGCTGAAAAAAAAAATAAACGCAATGCCGGAATTTAAAAAAAAACGTTGTGGTAGGCCGGTTGGAAATCGTCTCTAGTGTGCGCTTATACACTAGCTATAGGTCACCGATGTAAGGAACTCGGGGATCCTGTGCTCAATCTGTTACGATACTGAGGGCGTTGTTCTGGCGAGCTGGCGTTTGTTCCCTCGCGCGAGAGGCATGCTAAATGCCCCAGGCAAAACCTTGGCAGTACTGCCAAATTTCCCGAGGGAAAAATTCAACTTGTTTCACGGTCGGCTAAAGGCCCGCTTTCTAATTTGACGTCCAATTTGGCTTGGAAACTGAATCACGTTTTTGGGCTTAAAGAAATTGTCTGTTGTGTTTGTTTCGACAGCTTCAAGTTACTCGGTTCCAATGGGCGACTTGTGCCTCCGCGTTGTTGATGAGAAATTTCAGTCAGTGCAGCAGGGTAGGGCAATAACGCGCTAGAATAAAAAAAAAGACACGATGTATTTATGTTTTAATATCTCGATATTTTTGTTAAACTGCATTTTGTACTTTTTATCTAAATAAATTATCGGCTGGTTTTTTGTCTCTCGATACTATTACCTGCTGATGTATTCGGTTACAATTTTGAAGGTATCGTCGTTGACCTACACACACAGAGAAGTTCAAGTTGACCATACTTCTTTTTTTCTGCCGCGAGAGGGGTGAAGGTTGGCGGAAAAATGGGACGTTGATGAATTCTTATTGCACGTACCAAGGTGCGTCCGAGACGTTATGTCTTTGGATATATCTGACCCTTTTCCATATACTGCAAAGATGATAAATGTTTTCAGGGACTTCAGGTAGTCGACTATTTTTTCAAAAAGTTTAAGGCGCTGTGAGCGCGGCGTACCAACAGATAAGAAAATACAGGTTCATGCGCGGTGACGTAGTAAGGTTGCGTCAACAAAAAAGTGCTCCTATATGGGTGTATTATGGTATCTTGGGGTTGTTTAAGAGGACACGCAACTAATTTTGCATCGAAAACCGAACAAATGCTGACAAAGAAGAAAACAAAACAACGTGATCCAGCTTTCGTGAAAAATTCGCTTGCTTCTCTTATTACAATGGAAAGTTCGAGCTGATAACTTAGCGGAAAATTTATAGGGGCACTCAAGTGGATTCTAAGCACACTAAAAAACACCTGAAATTACAGTCATGGATGGCCAATTTTCCTTTTAAAAGGCTACTCAAATATCGTGTCACGCCCCTCTTTTTTCTTTTTGGAGCAGACATCAGGGGGCGCCGTCAGGCAGCGTTTTCCAACAATAATGGCTGTATTACGTCTCCTACACCCAAAGATTTGACTTTTTTGTCAATATATACAGCACAACGCGCCTAAATGAAGCAATTATAGTAGCGTTCGGAATCTCCACGCAATTAACTATAACCGTGGATCGATCTGAATTAAAGAGTCCGGGACAGAATGGTACCGTACAAATTGGTTCCGGCCAAAATGGCCTCGGACAAAATCCATCCACAAACCCGTACAAAATTGTTTCATCTAAATTTTGCAGCATAATTTTCTTGGTAATTCGAGGTTAGTCGATCGCTTGCACTCGATGCAAATCGGACACAAAGAAAAAAAACCGTTCTACTTAATACAGAAGTTATGAAACGTGAACCATTTAAAAGTTTATACATTCAATTTAAACACACAGCATTCCAGTAGCTGAGCCAAGGTGAATGGAAAAGTATACTATAGAAATAATATAAAAGTGCATGTATTAAATAATGTATCGATAGTATTTGCCATATTCAGTATGAGAAAATTGTAACACGCCATCACACATATGTAGCGTGTGCGTGTTAATGTACGTGATTCATCATGTACATGTGTTTTCTTCTAGCTCCATTGCGCTAATTCAAAATTTAAGAAAATAATTTGGCAGAATCAATCAAGCAGTGTTGATAATGAAACGTAGTAATGGCGTTCGTCGACTTTTAATATGTGTATGATATCACCGGCTTGCTCAATCATGCGCAGAGACTGCGTCGCGACCTCGGGCGTTTAGTCCACGGTATGTATTTGTGTAGTGAGTGACTTCCAGGCTCAAGCTTTGCACCGTGCTTTGAATTAGGCGAATAGGAGCCACAAAGCGGAGTGAGCGATAGATGTTTCCTAAGGTAGATTACGAAAAGCTTATATACATATACCTTACGCCTCTGTTGAATTTAATAAATATAGAATTAATTAAGCAGTCCTATCCTTCAGAATGACAGTTCACTAAAACTATCAAAGAGCACCCTAACTCTCAAGAAACCACTTGGAAACATTTTGTCCTGGTTTACATTTGCGACCATTATGTCCGGGACCTCTATGTCCGGGACCATTATGTCTGGGAACATTTTGTCCTACAAGCCCCCAAAAAACGACATCGTCGAAAGTCAGGTTGCATCTTGCAATAAGCACTCGTTTGTTGGTTTCAAGAAACTATCTCGGATTGCAGATCATGGTTTTCTTTTCTTTCCTTCGTATACACTAGCAATTTGAGAACAACTATCATTGTGTTGTTTTTCTTTCGAACAATGTATTTCTTCCCCAGAAAAATGTATTCAATACATTTGACTGTATTTCTGCCCAACCCTGCAGCGCATTACGATCGCTACCTTGGGGTCGTTAACGTTCATCACGCCGTAGTGACACGCGGCCTCACGGCGGTACGATGCTTGTCCAGATGGAAACCTGCCGGGGTAGGTACTGAACCCATGATCCCTGGGTTCTGCAGCCCGAACTTTAGCTGGGGTGCATTAACACACAGCGTCAACAATATGCTTGACATTTCTAAGTGATCACACTGAAAGCACCTTTGTGAAGCGTTTCTATATGAACGACATATACTCTCGTGCCTATCGTGCCTCTCCCAAGCCATGTTGGTGTTCCTCCTTTCAGAAAAGTCCTTACAAACCTTACAAAAGTTTGAAGGCACAAGACTGAATGAAGAAATGTTAAACATGTTGCACTTTTCGTGCGTCTAACCTCTCGCACTTCATAGTTTATTGATTAGAATGAAGAGAACCCGGGTGCATAGCCTGTACCCCAGGAAGGTTTTGGCCTTTCTTGCTTACCGCTGGCGCACAATGCCCCTTGCGTTACAACTTGAGCAAAGTATGAAAATTACTTTCTAAAGTCAGACACTTGATTCTTCGCACGCCATAGCGCCTCACAGAAATGCAATCTTGGGATCGAATATGACACTGTACAATAACAACCCGTGCAGTCATCCTCACAGGCCTAAAAATGGTCTACACATCAGTCCCTCCAACGGGAAAAAGAGCCCGCCTTCCCCCGAAATTAAGCAGACACTCTAGTATACACAGGAACCCCAAAATGCGCACACTCAACCAATTAATCTTCAAGTGCACATAGTGTTTCCCTGTTAGATCGAAGTGAACAGGCCTAGAAATTAGAACGCATCCTCTTCGGTACGTGAAAACTAACGGATAGGTTAGAAAAGAAAAACACGTAGGCTTAAACTTCGCCCTAGTTAAAAATGCAAAAGAAGCCAAACGATCACGAAACAAAGTCGGTGTTTACTCTGTTGAATGTTCGAAGTATATTATATTAACGTTTTTCTACTTCAAGGGGCAACACGGAAGGTTCGCCGCCTTCAGGACATGCAAAGGTACCAAGTTCTTCCGGTCGTACAGGGAAGCGCCTCCACAAGTTTCGCGCCGAGCTATTCAATGTAAGATTCCCCTTTGAGATGTCTGGATTTCCCGGAAAAGTATGCGCAGTTCCTATAGAATCATAGGGTTGATAACGCTCCTGCAAAGTGTTTGCAGTCGTAGCGCCGGAAACGCTTATACCCGGAACACTTCTACTTTCACCATATATATGTGCTCTCCTTTTAACTCCGGTACTGTTTTTTTTTTTTGTGAAAACAAGAACTCTTTCATTCGTGTTTATTGGGGGAGGAGGGTTAGCTTTTTTATATAATTAGTTGCATTGTGAATTCAATATTATTTATATAAATTTAATAAAATTGACCCGGATGCGTATTCGGAAAAACTTGTAGAGTAAGTAACAAGGCAATTCGGTTCCCTGATTCGAGTGACGGGTTACAATGTACGTCACGTCGCCTGGTCTACGGGCAGGGGAGCAAGGAAGGAGGTATACGGGGAGAAAAAAGGGCAGCCTATGCACCCGTGTTTACCTATAAGCCCGAGGCTTAGGTAAACTCGCATCACTGATTCACGCACTAACTTTTAACCGGCTCTCAGCTTTGCTGACGCTTATCGGGCACAAAAATACGAAAGTCGGCTAAAGGATAGCACGTGTGTTCACTGAGGCGTGTTTACCTAAGTCTTAAGCCATCTTCCTCTCTCCCCCTTCTCCCCCCTAAAAACTTGGCGGGATGTGTCGTCGCTTGGCCTGTTGATTTACACCACATGCTTTTCCGAATACGCGATGGGGATCGGAAAAAGCTACGAATTTCGAACAGCATTGGACCAGAAAGACGACACATCCCCACCCAACGTAACCCTTAACCAAGAAGAAAGAGGTCCAACTTGTATGCATCCTTAGACAGTGGGAATTCGGCACTTTCCAGAAAAGCGTCCGGTGCCTCAGCGGTCAGAGAGGCTGTGTACGGGTGCAAACCTGGTGTATTCAACGGGCATCACACGGCAGCTCTTAGACAGCTTCAGGTGGGTACAGCGACCGTCCTTAAAAAGGGTAGAGATCGGATTTGGGATTTTGACGTTGGAATCTCCAACGCAGATCATCAGCCGCTCACAGTAAAGAAAATGTAAAATGTCAGCAGCAGTTTCGATGCCCTGTAGTGGTGACAGCGGAAGGCACCGTCAGAACGACCTCAAGGGCGAAGGTCGGAGTAGCGGCCGCGGTAAAAAATGATTCGTGTCTGTTAATTTAATAAATACTTAGATGACCTCGACTTCATAGCGCCAGTGAGGAGATGTTAGAGTTATTCCTTACTGACAGCCTCTTCTTTTTCGATATTAAATTTCTGGGCAATAACCGAGTTCCTAATGGGTACCAAAGGCATGAAAAAGATGCGCGAAAAACTAAGCCATACTGACATAAAAATCGAATTATGCGAAGATCGTTCCATACTATTTTCAAGAATTGAAGTGTATTTACTTCACGAAAGAACCTAGATATGATTTTTCTAAACAAAATGTGTATATATATATATATATACTACTATATATATTTCAGACATCTGTGAATAAACATTGATCCGAAGCTAGTCTCTCAAAAAATTATCTATATAATTTTTTATGTCTCCAATTTTGTGCGATTTTTCGGTGTTTTTTGCGCACCAGCCTTTTAGCCGGGATGTACGACAACCTGGTTACATGAACGGGCGAAATGGCCTGCAAATCGTTTATTGTTGAGCAACATAATTTACGAGGGTAAATAGTTCACACTCTACTCGCGGGAGAGTAAACTATTAGAGAATGCCACAACAAAAGATGGGGCTAGTTTACGCGACAAAAACCTGCCGCACATGGCGACCTTCTGTTCGGATAATGAGAACACTGCTGTCATGTATTTTGTTTTTATTTGGCCTGAGAGGGCATAAACATATGGTGAATATTAAATAACTTACCATCAGTATAAGCGCTTCAGAAGCTACAGGTTTTCGCCGTGACGGCTTTTAAACATCTCGGCGTGGCATCGGCAGCGAAAATATTTCGCCTCCTGAGTCCTTGACTTAGTGCAAATGTTTAAGTAGAGCTACTAAATAATTTACGATTTAAAGTTACTTAAGTCGCCTTGGCACTGAAAATGATCCTTATCAGTTATCTGAAGTTTGATCCGAAATCTTTGAAAACGGTTTTCTATCATCCAGAAATGTTAGAACAGTTCGCGGCAGAGTAAAACTATTTCGCCCGAGCTTCCTGCAGCACAGTATCAAAGACAGGCGACATTTCAAAGTTGTAACGATCGCCACTTGCGCCCGCTCTTCACTAAGCACCGAAATAGTGGCGCCCACGAGGAAACTATAGGAATGGAATGCCGCTAGTCTAAGCGCCCCTTATCCGATGACTCTAGCGTCGAGTATCCGCTCCTGAATTTGACTAGGCTTTACTGGATACAACTCTCTCCCCTCACACGACGTTGGTCGCAACCGGTATGTGTATCCTTTATTCCAAACCGCATGTAACCGGCGATGTAACTTAGTTGTAAAAGTGACAGCGCATCTGTATGATTGGAAATCATTGCGCATTCAAAGATGTCATGACCGTTGCCAACTGCGCTGCTTGTGCGGATGACGCCAGCTGGTGACGCGAATTATGCCATTTTTGAGCGCTGGCCTCTGACTTTGTAGATTTATTGACGAGTTAATTGCTGTCGAAAGCAGTGTGCCACTATCAAGCTCTCTGCGTTCTGCAAAATGTTTGGCCTCTGGAAATCCCGATTACAAGTGCACACAATGACTTTGCTGGCGAAAAATAGTCGGCATGTCGAGATGGATGCACATCCCTCTTTAATTCTTCTTTACCCGAAGAGAAGCGATAGGGCAAAGATTGTTATCCCTAATATAATACATAACAATATTCTTTGAACCCGATCTTTTGTTCTTATAAATATTATTTGATTAAAGCCAACACCACACACAAATGCATTAAAACTAGAACTGTGAGATTGATCGATTAATCTACCAATTAATCAATTAATGCTTTCATAGCAATTAATCTTTTTTTTTAAACTGGTTAATCATCTGAGGTTAACACCGGGTAAATCAAAACAAAAATTAAAAAGCAAACTTTACTTCTAGTTTTTTTTTTTATTTCTTTTTACTGCCGTGTTCTTTACCGCCGTGCTATTGACCGAACGGAAAAGCCTGTGTCTGTCGCCTATCGTTACACAGCCGACGGGACGAACAACGAACTGCAGTGGCAATTGCAGGGCTTCCTCGGTTCTGAACTAGTGTAGGTCGCAAACAAATAAAGTCTGTCTGGTTTACTTGTTAGTGAGCGCGTTGGTAAAGATGTAAGTTTAGAAAGAGTTATATACGTAAATACAGCGTCTCTAAAGCGCCTGCCTGTGCAGCAAGGATCATTCTGAAGAAGCAGGAAATTTGCTCATGGCGGAGAGTACCACAAAACTCTTTCTGTTGTACCTTCGCCAGTGGAATAATAATCTGAGCTCTTTCGAGTGTACTCAACTGCACACGTTTATCTCCAGCCGAAAATGCATACTGCGGCGTTTATCGTGGGAAAAAAGTATCCAAGAAAAAATGTGCTCTTGCCCTTTTGACAATATTATGCCTGGAAATCAGGAAGTTGTAGTAGATCGTTTTTCTCCTCCACTACGGTATCCGTAAAGAAAATGCAGCAGCTGCGCATGCGCGCCGGCAGCCTTGTCTGCATAGTTTAAGGTTTTGGGGCGGATTACAGAGCGCTATTCGGGTCCTTAGCGGGCTGCGGAAACGCTCTACTACAACTCCATATTAACGCGCCCGATTTATCCTCTCTCTAATCTTATATTTGCATATGTCCTGGCTTCATTATAAGGGCGCTACGACTGCTGCCATTTGCAGGTGAACAAGAGCAGGTACAATGAGAAGTTTGCAAAAAATGTATCTTCTCAAGCTCTATAAACATGCTTGGGTCATATTAGCCAACATTCAGGACACCAAGCTTAAAATTACGTCAACACATTTCTTTCTTTTTTTTTTAACTTACAACGCAGCCTCCACGTGCAATCTCCAGAGTTCATCGTGCTCGTTGCTGAGAAAAGCGATCAAAACACGCGCGCCATTGGTACGACCGCGGAAAATGATGTACAAGTAGCGCAGGGCGTCTCTTTTTTTGTGTCCGGTTTCTAGAACACGCCAGGTGCCTTCCGTCATGCTCATGCTGTGCCTCCAAGCCCTAAGCTCAAGCGACGCACAAGTGATATTGAAGGCAAGATGGTCGCGCTGGGGGTTGGAGAACTGAAAGAACATTCTGACTCTTTTTTTTTTTTATTTGTCAAGTACGATATGTACAGTTCTTCATGGGAATGGTGTAATGACGACTCTGTAAGAAACGCCTTCCAATCCTCTTTCTCAACTTAAAATTGCAAAACTATTTTTTTTTTCGGTCCCGAGTAGAAGAAGCGTAATTGCAATTTGGACAGCGTTATGAGCGGGTCACACGTTGATATCGCAGCTTCTTGCCCACATGAAAATATGCTGCTCTAGATAACGACGTTAATTTGTACCTGCACGAAAACTGCACAACAACTCAAGGTTCAGACATGACGCTTTAATGATCAAAAAGCTGCTCCGACTTTACTTAACAAGATGAACAATTTAATCAAAACGTTTCGTCTCCAATGCGGGAGACATCATCAGTGGAACCTTCAAGCAGGAATGAGCGAAAAAACTTCAACAGTCCTATTTAAGCAAGTCCTCGTACACATCGGGGAGGGGGTCGCGGTTGGAGTTACAAGCCGATGAGTCACTTCAAGTATTGGTATTTAAGTATTTAAGCATTGGTCGACAAAGTATTCGTGAGGGCAGCCTGGGAAAGTGTACTGGTCGCTCGAGTGCAAGTGCAACAAAGAGTGACTTCAAAAGCTTCGCGTTTGCGTTCACATAATTTCATAGTGTGGTATACACATTTCCATAGAAGCGTATGAGAGCACGTTTATTGCTGTGTTCGTTTATTATGCACGCACACTTCCTGGTTCGCCGATATTGCGAGCGAGCGTTGGCAGAACTGTGATTTTGCACTTGTGAACTGTGACTTTTGTAAGCAATGGAAACGTGCATATCGGTCACGAAGGCAGAAGGGCCTATAGACCTTTAAAAAGAAGCGTGCGGCCGGTGCCTATTTTAGTTTTCGGGCCTATGGCGCGTGCTTTGCTCACTTTCCGAAGCGGCGACTACGTGACGCATGTGCTGGGCTGTGAAGATCGCACACTGGACTGTGGTGTGACTTTGTAAACATTGGAAAGGTCTTTAGATCCCTTTCGAAATTCACGTGCCGATTATTAGAAGGTCGGAAGCGGAACCAGTACACAATGGCGGAACAACTGCATCGAGGAACGTGCAGGTCATTCCGCAAAATAGCGAACGTCGGAGCGCGGTATACGGGCCAACGAGCCAATCAAACAGCGTCGAAAGTGCAACGTCACTGCGCTCATCAACTTTTTCTGTGGGTGTGTTTCTTCCATTGCCATGACGTTGAGGTTTTAGTCCGCCATTGTGCTGGGATTCCATGGCTGCCAACAGAGGGCTGTATTTCGAAAGGAGTCTATAGACCTTCGCAAAACTCGCCTTCTGTACGCCGCCATCTTTGTCAGCTGGGCTGTGAAACGCCTTCTGAGCATCTGCTGTTGATCCGCTGTGCGGTATATAGGACGCTACGCATGCGTCCACAGCTCACTAGACAGTTTTAGTATAGCGTTGCTGGCTCTTACGTACGCAATACGCAATAGTATAGCGTACGATAAAAATGACCTGCTCGGACCGAATTTAGTTGTGCGTTAAGGCCGGTTGAGACACTTGCGTTTGACTGCGTTGCGTCGAGAACCGAAAGCGAGTCACCGGCACATCTGTGCTTCGTATGAAGCGTGAAATCCAATTGAAGGAATCATCCTGGCGCGCGATATAAGCATCAGGGATGTCCTGGTTTCTCGCTGCCGCAACGCAGTCAAACGCAGTCAAACGCAACTGTCTGAACCAGGCTTAACGTTTTCGAGGGAACACCGCGCATGCTCTTGGTGAAATTTGCTAGAGCCGTAGAATTCCGCGTGATTATAGCGCAACCCTGGCGCAACCATGCTCCTGGAAAGAAATATTGAAAATGAAAACGTGTCCAATCATTTTATTTCAAATTAAACCAAGCCGCAGCTGCCTCGTCAAGTGCGCTTTTCTGCGGGGTACAGAGGCTACGAGTACGAGTGCGTAGCCAAATTTGATCACGGAGCCTCCGTCAGTCGTCCCGTGGAAACGGCAGCTTTTATCAATGCTATCGCGGAATGAAATTCATGACCTACTGATGTCCAGTGCATAGCGAGAACGTCGGCGATTTCTTTTAGAGTCGTTCGTCCGTCGGCGATGAATTGTGCGAATAGGCTTAGCGTTGAGCAGTTCGCAGCGTTGACGCACATTCCGAGCGGCGAACATTTTCACTGTGCACTCTGTCAGCTGCACGGCGATCTGATTCGACCGCGGTAGGTCCCAGAAAGAATTGCCGAGCTGAACACCACGCAATTTCACGTAACACAGAACTTCGAAGACACCACGTCGCCCTTGCTGCGCCAGTCGAGGTAACCGCCATCTTGAAACTGGCGCTCTCGTTGGGTCCGAGATCTCTCGAGAGCGTCCCGCAAAGCCCGCTAGCCCGCCACGCAAAATCCCCAGCGTTGCGTGCGTACGCAATACGCTAGCTCTTCTATTGCGTTCTGCGCACGCGCACTCCCGACCCGCAATTTTATTGCGTACGCAAGGCTTTAGCGTACGATCCACTAAAACTGTCTACTGACTGAGCATTTTTCTCCCGGATGATAAGCGACGCAAAAGTCTGTAGTTACGTTGCTCTCGGCCAGGGGGCGCGAGCGAGCGCGTCCTTCAGACGTGACCATGTAATGCTTGCATTGACCATAAAGCAAAACTGCGGATCACGCCGGAGTCACGGTCGTTTACAACCGTGCGTCAGCACCTGTGTACGAGCGGTAAAAGAGCGTATGAAAGAATTAAACAAAACGTTTAAAGAAACAATAGACAAATGAAGCTAGTGCATTCAGTATCTTATCAAAACGATTAATTATGATTGTTGCTTTTTTGTTTTTGTTATTTTTTTCTCGAAAATTTAGATCCACCAATGAAGTTTCGCCAGCTTGGCGTCTGCGAGATGTGTGAGAGGGCGTAATGTCGCACAACCGTAACGCGGCCGAAAAATATTCGATTTTGCTTGCCAGAGGCGCTGCTCAAACTTGAGAGCTACAGGCCTATATGGCGTTGCCGTGCCGCATGCTTTTTTTTTTTGCATCACCAAGAAAGGGGATGCTAAACAAAAATCAATAAAACGGTTTACTCTGAAGCTAGAACACTTTGTATATTGAGCAGACCCCATTGGCGGACGCCTTCGTAAAGGGGTATTCACACGGGGGCTGCTTTTTGCGGAGGGTTGTGCGTGACGTCAGTGATCGGCAGTAACCAGCGGGACTCCCGCTCCGACTCAAGCATTCACACGAACGGCAGGGAGCCCAGAGGAACTTTTGTTGTATCAGACGCATTTAGCGGTCGGATGGAATGGAGGCATACACGGAAGTGCATGAAACGGTGATACGCGATTATGGCAGTAGCGCCGTTAGATGCAGAAGACGACGACCTGTTTCCTGCTAAAAAAAAATAAGATGTTTCTCAAAGCATCTTATTTCTGCTACACAAAGAACGTGGAATCCAAAACGCGTTGTATGAGGAGCGGCTCGAAGACGGCATTCGTTGATGACTACTACCGAAGATCTTCGGGTGCCTCGGACGACTTGTGCAAGAGCACAAGCCACAAGTTAGGCGATCCCGATGCTACCACCGGTATCCCGCTGAGCAAACTTTGTAAGGTTTCCAGACACGCCTACAAAATACCTCTAATTGCGAAGAGACCCCACGCCAAGGCGGGGACTGTTATTCCAGCCCAAGCAAAAGCCCCGACTCCCCTTGTCAACGTCAGCGCGGCTCCGCGCAATGGCGTGACGTTGTTACCACGTCATGTGCATGCCGGGCAACAAAGGGAGAGATTTTTCGCCCGTGTGACGCGACCACGTAATGCGTGCATAAAGCATAAAATGGCGCTGCAGCGTTCGATCATGCACAAGCCACGGGCGTTATACGAGCGTTTGTCAGCATATGTTTACGCGCGGCAACGAAGCCTCCGAAGGAACAATTTTTTTTTATTGAAACAAACTAATTCAGCTCTCGCTTTCAGTGTCCCATCAGAACGATAAGAATGCTTTTCTTGTAGCTTTTCTCATTCTCGTTATTTTCTTTCGCAAATTTATACGCACCAATGAAATTCTATCTTAGCGATCGCAAGCAATGTGACGAAACGTAATGACCGACAATCGAAACGTGATCGAGAAATATTCGATTTTGCTCGTGAGATGCGCTGCGCAAACCTGAGAGCTTCAGGCCTATTGTTCTTCTGCATAGGAGCGACTTCTGGGAAGACTCACAAAGGAAGCTGACGTTTCACGAAAAGACATATAGACCATTCTATACATCGTTTCAGCTTAAGTCTAAACGCAGACGAAGCGAGCTAATGGGACCAATGAAGTGGCGTCAAAAGCGCAGGTCACTAGGCCTTTTCTGTATATTATTGGTTCAGCGATGGTAGAACACGTATAGAAACATGACGAACACAATGATGGTGCGCTTTTGATGCTGTCTGATTGGTCGCATCAGTTCCTATGGCATCGACTGCGCCTGAACGATTGAACTTGCGGTCTGCCGTCTTTCTTTACTGGGCTATAGAGAACAAGGGTGCGTGAGACTGATATTCATTTCGGTCCTTCTCATCGATTGCCTCTTTTCATATAGTATATTAGAATGATACGGGTTCCACAAACCTAAATAACTGTAAGCTGGCAAAAAAAAAAAAAAAAACTTTCAGTGTTTTTATATTTTTTAATATTTTATACAGCGTTTTTTTTTTTTTTTTTTTTTTTTTGCTAGGGACTGTACAGTTTTTCACGTCTAGCGGCTTGACGTTATTCGTACGCCCCACCCTACTTTTACGCACGTGTCAAATATGACGAAAGCAAGTTCTGCTATGGGAACTACGCCAGTAAAGTTTGCCGTTATCGGAAGAGCTATGATCGGCGTAAGTTAAAGGGAACGATTCATGCATTTCCAGTTACACAAAATGATGCGGACACAGGTGCACAACATATTTTTAGGATTACGAACTTTTTTTTACAAATTTCCGACATCGCAATCCTATAGACGCTTTACAGCAGCTGTGCATGGGCGCCGCCATAACTGACCTTCAGTTTTTGTTCCCTCTTATTCCGTTCGTTTGACTTCATCATTTCCACAGCAGGACAGGTTATTGCCATTTTAAGTGTTACTGTGTCCTTCCCCCCAGCATAGGCCGTTGTGGAGACTCGTCAACGCCCGCTTCAGTGGCTCGGCATCTCGGTAAGACAAGAGATGGGCGGCTATGGCGGCTCAATCTGGCGCGAGTCAGAGCCGTATATGTAGAGAGTTTGGTCAATGGGAGGCGCGGGCAGAGCCAGGGCGTGCGGCAGACTCGGAAAGAGGGCTTGGCATGCTCTCTTGACCAACCAGAAGCCGAAAAGAATCCCCTAGCGGTGGTAGCGAGAAACAGTTCTGATCAAAGGTCTATGTTCGTAAATGGTTTTAATAAGCGCGTAAGAGTGAAGTGTAGTAACTCTTTGTGTTTGAAAATAGGGTACACGTGTTGTTTTCATCATGATCATGCAGAAAGATGTAAGAAACGAATGCGCCGCTCAACTCTGTTTTGCTCGGACAGAGTGTGACCGCTCGTACGGCAGATTCCCGGCCCTCGGCGCTTGGCGTACGGATTATGTCGATCGTTCCGCTAGTCGCACTTTTCCACCATCATTTTAGATGAGCGTGATTGAAACATCACGTGTACCATATTTTCAGTCATCGAGAGTTACTCCATTGCAGTTATCAGGTTTGTTTCTTGCGACCACCGCCAGGGTATTATTCCCGGCTTCTGGTTGGTCACATTCGAATTTCTGAAGACGCCCTGGAACACGCCCAGCCCGCTTTCGGCCAATGGCGCCTCCTCATTTGTCTCCTATACTTCCCAACGAATGGCCAAACTCTCTACATATACGGCTCTGGCGCGAGTCAGAGCCGTATATTAGGAGAGTTTGGACAATAGGCGGAGCAAAGGCCGCCGCCAGCGCCGAATATTCCCCCCACGCTTAGAGCGTAAACTAAATTTGTGACACAGCGTCGACCAATCAGGAGACCTCTACTCCATCTCACAAATGTCGACAGTGAAGACAAAGGCACAGGCGCGTGACTGCTTATACGTTATACAAAGACAGTCGGCGTACAGATCCGAACGCGAGTCACCGCGAGATCCGTGCTTTGAATGCCGCGTGGCAATGAGTTCAAGGAGAAACTCGGCACGCGGCATTCGAACCGCGACTATTGCGGTGACTCCTGTTTGCAGACTGTCTTTTGAATGATGTATGAGCAATGTGATCCCGGCTTAAAGGAATTGTCTGGTGACATCCGGAAGTTACAAAGTTTTTTTGCGCTGGTCGCTTAGTGAGTGCCTAAATATTAGCGGCGAGATATTTTGGGGGCGCCCTCCTATGGTTCCCCCTTGTGACGTCATTACCTTGCAAACAACAAGTTCGATGGTGTTTGTAAATAGCATGGTGGAAGCTTGAAATCATTGCGCTCTCAAAGGAACACTGCCAACACCGTCAAAATTAAAGTCCTTTCATTCCTCTTATTTCCGTCAATGATAAATCCTTTTCTGACGTCATAGTCAGCTTTCGGCCAATCGTGGAAGGCCGACCACAGCGACGCTTTCGGTTGCGCACGTCGCCAATAGTTTTGTGATATTTTTTTTCTTAAAAGACGCCCCAATATTGGTTAAATCAATTAGGAACATGAATACGAAATCTCACGCAAAATTTCGCAAGTATGGTTGGTTGTTTCGTGACGTCACATCAAGCTTGTGACGTCACGACACGCGCGACGTCGCGTGATGTCGTGACGTCGCGCGCGTTGATTTATTCTCGGTTTTGATCAACATGGTTCAGGGTGCCTACAAATGTTATCGTAGAGTTATTGAGTCTCTCAATACCGTAAATCTCGTCTTTTCCTTAACGAGGTTATTTTACTGAACAGCAGGCAAGAGCTGAGGTGGCTCTCTTTGCCTGCTGCCTACGTCAGAGCTTCCGCTGTTGCCAACGGTTTTTTCGCTGGTGCAATCTGAGTAGTTGGGCTCTCTTTAAGATTCGAGTTACTAGTGTGGCGGATGATTAAAAATTCGGATATTGTGCGGATGATATTCCTAAAGGTACTGAATATATATTCTTAATTGTTTCCTGAAAGATAAAATTTTACCGGACAATCCCTCAAAGGGTGTACTTTACCAATGTAATTTGTGCAAGAAGGCATTAAATTCTGCTACAGACGGGCAAAACATTAGATGCCCATTCCCCTAGCACGGGATCGTTGTCTTCAGTTGTGTTTTGACTCTATACACAAAAAGCCTGGCAGTTCGACGACGGAGCCATAGAGTGCCCGGTAGCAGATTTGGAGCGCGAGGATCTAGTAGCACAGAGCATGAAAGAGCCATTTCTCGGGGAACCCTTGACGTCACCCCACTGGTTTCGCAGCGGCGAGGACCCGAAACACGTATGTTCGCTCGGGAGAAGTGTGTTGTGGTGTCTCGCCGCAGAGGGGCGCCAGTCACGTGGCTCTACTCTCATCCACTGCCTGCCGCTCCACCGTTTCCATTTCGGCCTCGAGCGTGCACGCGCGCAGCCAAGGCATGACGGAAGGCAACGAGCGCGTGCTCGAGGAATCGACATCACGAAGAGAAGCCCTCAGCTTCTTGTCCTGTCATGTGACCATATAGCGAGCTTGCGCCGAACGCGGGAAAAATCCAAGGACCACCCAGGCGCTCTATATCATGTTTGCTCGTTCACTGTGCGTGGGTCAAAGAAAACGACAACAAAGACAGCCAATAAAGTCTTAAGTAATTTCTAAATTATTTGTCCCAGGCACATTAGCCACTAATGTGTACTGAAGGCCCAACAAGAATTATTTATCCAGCGTGTAAAAATGCAGTCTTCATGAATGCGTCTCAATCGACTTCATAGTATAGTAACCTGCACTTTCCATGACTATCGAGTCTAGATCAAACCCGTAATGTCCCCAATATAAAGGGGTGAGAAGAAAATGTTGGAAACAAGGTTGGAAACAAAACAATTGAACGGAGCAAAACTTTGAATAACAATAATAAATTACGAGCACTGCAGTGCACAGTGCAATGCAGAGCGCAATGCAGATACATTCCAATTGAAGTATATGTATAATAACCGGACATCGACGCGGTGTCCGGTTATTATGCGTGCATCATGAATGTGGCACTCCGGTTATTTATTATATATATACTTCAATTGGAAAGTATGTGCCGAATGGTTCAAGTTCACAAGAATAAACAATAATACCCTGTTGGTACAGCAAACGTGCCCTTCGCATCACAACCAGGAAACGCGCATCAAATCAGTCTTGCTCCTCGCGGTTATAATAAAGAACAAAATCGATTTATTTCTATACAATGTTGCTACAATCACTGTAATTATTTTTATATATTCCGGTTGATTGCCCAGGGGCGATTCACCACCTCGCTCGTCGCGTTAATTACGTCACACCGTAAAAGCCGAACTCGACAACTGGAAACTCAAACAAACGGTATAAAACAAAAGCGGGTTTTGAGTTGATTAATATGTTTGACCTCTAAACCTAAGGGCCCATCATTTCTTTTTTTTTTAAATTAATTTACATTTTTTTTCTTTCTTCTTTATCTCTCTTCCTATCTCCGAACTTGTTGCCACTCGTTATTGGAGGAAAGAAAAAGAAACAGTAATAGTTCAGCAAAATAAACATTGTACACACGCACCTGGTATAGATCAGCAACAAGATCTGTTGGAAAAAGAAATTATTTGCCACTAAATGATCAATCCGTTAGATCACTGAATACAATTCGAAAGAAATGATTACTGTACATTAAAACCTTCTAAGTGCAGTTTAATTCACAACTTCTTATTAATATAAACCAGTCATTCTAGCACGAACGCAACTGATTCATTTAGTTAGTGAAACTGCTGTATTTGATATTTCTTTTTTTTGTGAATTGCTTGCGATAGTTGAGTAATTTTCTTGTGTTTGTTTTTTGCCCATTGTAATTTGCTTGCAGTAAGAAATTACGTAATCGACAAACAAAGTGGAACGTAAATAAAAACAAACAAACAAAAAACTCAACTTTTTCATTTGCTTAGAAAAGTTTTCGTGTTCAACCTGCTGCGATAAATCAGTTTGACATGGTGATTCTTTTGTTTAAATACAAAACACGTGCATATAGAAAACACCAAATGATAATCAAACAGTAAAAAAAAAAATATTTTTAGGATAATTAATGCTGGAAAGGGTTGATTTAAATTATCGTAGCAAAACCAGTGTGATTTCCATAACGATATAAATCATGATTCTATTTGATTTTTATTCTCCACCGTGATGGAAGATCAATTACAACCTTTGCAGATTGACTGTTCATCAATGGCACAGGACATTTATCACGCTGTTGTGGCTACATTAATGTTTGCCAGTAAAATTGCCAACCAACTCATAACAGCCAAGGCTGAGGATCGACCTCTTGATGCAAGTACAAAGCTGCGCGATTTGTGCTTTCTCCCATTCAAACATGTGCAGCGAGAGGTGACCTGTGCGTGTTAAAAAATGTGTTTCTGTTTGAAAAGTAGCAAAATATGTGAACAGTCTAAACCAGAAGGAGATTTAGACATTCATGATCGTAATCTGAGCTAACCCTACAGAACATTCATAATTTGAATGTTTCTCGTCCAAGCGATTAGACTGCGTATACGTGGTGCAATGTACCGGGTTTTTGCCAGAAAAGAAAAGAGTGTTTTTTTTGCCCCGCGTGAACAAACTACGCATCGCAGAAAGTTCAAACTCCTCGAGAATGTGACGCTAGCAACGGTGATAGAACTCGAAAATATGAGAACATCAGGTTAAATGAAAAAGGTAATGAAAAGATTAAAAGAGAAAAACCAAATATATCTGTAAGCCGACGTCCATCTATAGGCCTATTATTATAAAACAAAATGACATTATGGGTGTCTGTAGCATTTGTTTCAGTTGAAAAAGCTCGTCATCATGAAAGAATACATCATTCTATTTCTGGCTGACAAGTGTTTTTCAAAGAAAAAAAAAATTGGCATGCATCCAGAATGTATTTTTTTGCTTTCCCGATTTTAGGCTCAGGTGGACATCGGCTCAGAGAACATTCGTACTTACCATTTATCTTTTGATCCAGGTAACGTGATATTATCAAAAGTTCGTATTCTATCACCATAGCAAGCGTTGAATTCTCGCGGAATTTCGGTTTCCACTGATATGTGCTTCATCTACGAGAGCCAGAAAGCTCAGCACTCTTTTCTCATAAACACCCGGTACTACGAGTTGAGAAGTCTCGCTTAAGTAATAGACTTAACACGTTTGGAACGTATTCCACTTAACGAATGCGAGGATTTCTTCTAAATGTAGTCACTAAAGGGAGCACGAGGACGCTGCTGCTGAACATATTTCCAGACTGTTTTCGTTATACGGAATAGTTGTCCCGATTCAAATATTTCGAACATTCTGATACATTAATTAAAAAGGAAACCAATGCTTACGTTTTGTATAATTCGTTTTAAGTTTAAATAAAACGATAGCTATAGTTATTAACGCGAAAAAATTAAACAAGTTCCAGCAGATTTGGTTGATCTACCGTCCTTCCACTTAACATATTGTATTTCTCTAATAACACGATAAATTAAGATATAAACAAACAATACCTCGGAGAAGAAAAAAGAAATTGAAAACGTACCGTGCGTTAAATTGATAATTCAATGATGCTACACTTTCCAGCGGGTCTTCCTTCAGTATTCAAAAGGTTGCAAATCCAAAATTGCTTTAATAAAAGATCAAGCGAGATAACCCGGTCAGCAACATGTGCGCGAGCGACCAATCTATAGACACGAATGCTCCTAATATGCGAGCTCGCATCATGCAAGTCCCAAGTAAACACGCAAAATCTGAATCTCCCCCCCCCCCAAAAAAAAAACAAACAAACAAACAAAAAAAAAGCTTTGAGAACGATCATAAATCCGCGTAGAGAACAAGAAAATTCCGCCAAACCCGAATATCTCACCTTGCCGCGTATCTCGACGTATCCAGCGCTCCAGTGGATCAGTTCCGCGCGGGCGGCCGAATCACTCTCACAAACAAAAAGAGTAACACACACGCACACCCACACTCCAAATCAGGAGGAACACTCGGACGCAACAACAACAACAACAACAACAAAAACAAAATCAGAAACAACAGTGTCGGATGATGGAGAAGAGGATGAAAACCGAGAGGAGCGCGACGAGCGATATCGTTCACGTTGCACTCGCCATCCGCCGATCCACCGATGGAGGGGAAGCGTCCGCGGCCGCGTCGCCGACGCGAGTGAGGCTTCGGCAACGAGCTCGGGCAAAGCACCGCCTCCGTCGGCCGCTCCCGAAGTGCACGAGGGAGGGCCCGCGGGGGGATGCTGGCACGCCCATCACACCGTTCACCCCCCACACCGCCGAGCTGGGTCCCGTTCTCTTCCGAGCTGCTGCCTGGTCCGAAATCCGACGGAGCGGCGGTGGCGGTGGCAGAGCTTCTTTTATATATGTATAGCTTTTTATTTTTTCAATGCTATTTTCGAAAAATGAAAGCTATTTGCTGTTTTGCGCGTACGAGCGCTGTCGGGTTTTTAAACACGCGATCGAGGAGGAATTGTGCTCTTGGGATGGTCTTTCCCGAGTTGGCTTGCAGCCGGGGTGGGCGGGATTTTGGTATTGTTGCTATAGTGTCGCTAGTTTTGCGCTAACTTGTGTGGTGTTGTTTGCTGCTGAGGTTTTTGTTGTTTTGTCGTTGTCAATGAGGTTTTTTTGTCACTGTGGCAAAGCACACTGAGTTTCGTAGAATTATTTGTAGGGCCCTTCAGACCACCGTTGTGACGTGTGGCTGTTTGCAAACGACAATACACTCTTCGAAATATGAATGTGTCCGACTTCCCCATAGATCACTCAAAGACCCTATCATAATGATGAACGAAAAAAAAAAAAAAAATCTTAGCAAACCGTGACAACAACAAAAAAAAAGTTTCCACGTGAAAATGAAGTCGGCAATGTGATCCAGTGCATCACGTGCGCATATGAAACATTGCCGAATGCCCGGTCGATCATCTCCGATTTAAGTTTGTGGTGAAAGAGTGTTCCCGGCCTTGTCATTCAGTGAGCTTCCTTCGGAGATTGTCATGATTGCATGTCTTAACGTTATATTGCAAGTAGATGCATGGCCTTTCTTCTCCTTTTTTTTTAATGTAGCATAAATGTTTATTATAAGTCAGCAAAAAATCTCAAAACGCTATGAAGAAAATTACGCCAATTCCAGCAATTGTAAATGTTTACATCTACAGCTGCGAAACGTTTATTTCCTTCTTTCAGGTGTACATTGTTTTTGTTAGAAAATTTGTGCAATATATTACATTTGTAATAAGAAATTTCCCTTTTTTAATAATTGACGAAGTTGAGATTTTACCCACTTACCTTATGATGTTATCTTTCTAGATCCAAAAGAGGTTTTCATTGCTGGAGATTGAAGCCAAAGACAAAGCATTCTGCTCTTCTTAAGTACTGTGCCTCGTGGCACAGTTCGTTAATAGGATGACGTCAAATGGAGCTAAACATTAATGCGCTAATCCTGCTATTTTAGGTAATTTGCGTCATCGAACAATTAAAAAAAATACAATAAAGAGAAGCAGACAGTGAATGTGCATACTTGCAGACATTTTACTGTTATGATCGCAGTGTTAATGAATACATCACAAAACCACTTTTGCCTTTAAGAACAGACGTGTTGTGAGTAAATGTGTCAGCTAAAATCTGCCGACCCAAGTGTGCCAAGGCCAAACGCAAATGCATTGATTTTTTTTTGTTTTTTTGTCGCCTCCTTTGCTTTTTTTGACGTCGGTGTTTGTCAGATTTGACGTCACACTCCAGCTGCCAGTGGTGCGCCTCTTGCCTGTCCACCTGTTCTGCCGCGCCCTCGTATCCTGAACTGTTAGAAAAAATACCGTTTAAAGGGGCCCTGCAATCATATTTAAGCGTCTAACTTTTTTGCAGTTTCCACGTCTTTTGGGGTTCGGGCAAGCCAGCGGGCACGGAGAGAGTAACTCAATATCAGTACGTCATATTTTAACCGGACGACGTGGAAACCTCCTCCACCTACGGGGGTGACCCGCGGTGCCGAAAGCGCGCGATATGTGAAGTCTTTGGTCCTGGCTTTACTACTAGTCAGAGCCGCTAAAAGCTTTTTTTTTAGTCCAACTTCAAAATATAAATGGCGCGAACCGTTTCAATTATTTATAAAAGTAGTTTTTGTTCAGTATTTTAGATCAGAAAAGAAACAAATGCAGTTTATAAAGTACGGAAACAAGAAACGAACCGTCAACATACCCGCCACCGAGCGGTGGAAAAGGCGGCGCATACTAGAAAGGGGTTGTGGGATCAGGCCAGTGTTGGACGAATTACTCGATAAAAGTATTTAAGTTAAGTTACTAAATACCTGCTTCATAAAGTATTTAAAATACTACTCATGTTACTTTCACTGTAAAGTATCTTGAGTAGGTTACAAATACTTAGAAATGTAATTCAATTACTCTTGAAGATACTTCCGCATTGCGTATCGACGTCATTGACAACGATAATTATACAGCTGCGCAAATCTGGTTTACCAGAATGGTTTATTAGCACGGAACAAAACAAACCGGCAAAAAAGTAACGTAATTTTATGCAGTTTAACTATAAGGAGCAGGATAAAACTGATACATGTTACAAAATATTTCTAGAAAAAAAAAAAAAAAACTGAAAAGAGGTTGCTTCAGCTATGGTAACCTGCGGCGCACCTTAGACGCATCGTTTAACTACGATCCATATTCCCTTTATGGGCAGTTCACTATAAACGAACTTGGGATACGGAAATGAGTGAATGGAGAATGAAGAGAGCCCACATAATCCAAGACACTGGTCGCACCTTCTTGAAGTAGGTTGCTTTCAATAACTCAATTAACGTTGGGGGACACTTTGTTGTCATTTTGAAAGGTAATCCTGCTCGAAGTTCGTTTCCTGTCCTCTTCTCTGCTTATCAAGGTTCGTTTACAAGCAGTGTTCGCGAGAGAAATAAGTGCCAAACTAACGGCAAAAAAAGATAAAGAAAAAATAGCTTCACATTTTGCCGTACAGGAATTAAATATACAAGCAAAAAAAAGCGTCTTCTTTTTGTGTCCACTTCTCATTTTCTTCTACTTGTTACTTTCTTGACACTGAAGTCTGCATTGTTGTCGTGTGTCGTTTCCCCTTCTCCGTTGCGCCTCAGTGTGGCAATCTTTACTTCCGTAAAAACACCTATTTTGCTTGAGAAGTTTTTTGGGGAAACTCTACGAAACAAAAGGTGCCTTTGGGAAGACGAAAGGAAAACCTTCATTTTACGAACTTTGGGGTGAAATATGACTCACAATCGGCACAAAAGCGATGTTTTCACGAGCTCAATCTAAGTCACCGTAACTTATCGGAGCTAGCAACAGGATTTGGTTGCTCGAACGTTCACGTTGCTCGTGCCGCGCCCGCGACACTTCATACTGAAAAACTTGGAAAACTGCGGAATGTCAGAAATGTATTTGAGACAATGAGTACAAGATACTCAGAAATGTAATTAAAATAGAGTATAAAATACTGTCGATCAAAAGTATTTGCAAGATATCAAGATACTTCAAAAAGTATGTGAAATACAGTATCTTGAGTGGAGTATTTGAGATAGGAACAAGTCTGGATCCGGTACCGACGAGCGGCGAGCGTAGAAAGGTCCCGGATATACGCGGCGGCGTTGCTGTCGTATACGGGCTCAAGGATCCGACCGGTTCCGAGCGTTCCGAAGGCCTTCGGCAAGCAGGCTTGACTTGCGATTTGGCCGTTTGGCGGTGTGGCAGCGCGAAGTAGCTCCCGTTCTGAACTGATCTTTACTCCGTGTTTGCTGTCGTTTGTGACCAATCAAGTATCATGCCGAATTAGTGCTTAATTGCGCAGCAAATGCAATGCGAGCCGCCCTGGCAGCCCGCTTCATCCAGCCTATCCAGCACATGCTTTAGTGGCGCCCTCTCGAGCCGTCGACACGGAGTGCGGCAGCCGTGAGCGCTCAGTGAGCTCACTACCTCTCCTCTAGTTCACGGCCACTCAGCCACGACCAACGACGTCATGAAGGAGGTTAGTTTTTGCTTGTTTTTGTAATTTTAGTTTGCCTTTAACTTTTAAAATAAAGCAAAATGCGAGAAAAGAAAAGTTCCATTAAGTTACTACGTTCAGTGCGCTCAGGTTACGGTACAAGTTAAAAACCAGTCAAAACGATGTTGCAGGGCCCCTTTAAGTATACGGTAGATATCAATGCTAACCTTGCTGCTACAACATGTTCCTAATCTCTGAATTACATAGCATGTACCATAATTCCTTAGTACAGAACATTTTGTGGCAACAAGGAAGACATGCTTGTGTCCCAGTGTTGTACACGTTCCTCAAAAAAAGGAACGAAAGCTCGTTCCTCGTTCCTTCTGATTTTTGGAACGCGTTCCCGTTACAAGTTCCTTCTGTTAGAAAGGAACTCGTTCCCGTTACAGTTTAAAAAATGGAACGTATCGTTACTTATACGTTACATTTCTATTATGGTGATTACTATATTCAATTAGATCAAAAAAATTGTTTTGTTTTGTTGTTTTTATCTACTCCATCAAATGGCAACATACGAATTTGACTGCCGTGATGGAAGGACACCAGGAGAAGAAAACAAGTATGAAATAAGGTTTCATTTGTTGATATATTCACCTTTAAAAATTTCAGCTTTGGGCCATATTCATCTTTGTGGTGAGTGATTCAGACGAGCCAAATGTACTGATACCCTATATTGAACGAGTGTTTTACAACAACGTCATACGTTTCAATCTAACAAAGTCCCTTGTCCGAACTTAACAACAATCGCTTCTCGACATTTCTGTGCACAAGACGAGCAAGTGAAGAAGAGGTTAGAGATTTTGGAAGGCCAGTCTGGGAAACTGCCAGTCCTTCGTAAAGGTTGGATTCGTTGTTCAGCTTCAAGGGGGGGGGGGCACAAGGGGAGAAAAAAGAAGGTTAATTTGTGTGTATCTTTTAAGTGACCAATGTTCGGGATACAAGGGTGCGTTCGATGTCCGGTAAGCTGTTCTTCTGGTGTAACTGAAGTTCTCTTTGTGAAAGTTCAGTGATGGCTGTAGTCGGCGTTAAGTTTATGGGTGTATGAGGATTCGTGGAAGCAAAGAAAGTAAACTGAGTTTGAGACGTCCCTCTTTCTCTGTCTTTTCCATTGCCTTCTTTTTTTTGTACCGAAGTCTCGGGCACTGAAAAAAATGTATCAACGTCCATCAGAACTCCTGCACCCAACTGTTACCACGCGAGAACCCCGCAAAATTAACCCAAAGATAAGTAACAAAAAAGTTAACGAGACCCTGCTCTTCGTAGTGATATTGTTTTTATACATTTTAGTATTTCCATCTGAGAAACAAATTAAAAATTTCTCCACTGGACGAAAAAAAGGAACGCCGTTCCTTTTTCCGTTCCAGCAAAAATGTAACGAGTTCCCGCTCCAGTTCCACCAAAGCAAAATGTAACGGCGGCGTTCCTTCGTTCCTCCTAAAAGGAACGCGTTCCAGGAACGTCGTTCCTTGGAACGCCGTTCCGTACAACACTGTTGTGTCCATACACCACTTTATTGATACAAGAGTGATGTTTGCTGCTAGCTACGGGATGTGTGCCATCATGTTCAAAAACAGCCCATGTTCTCTTTGAGACGATGTCAGTACATGTTTAATTTTACATCATACTGCACACTCACCATTTTGTAGAAGGTGTCCCCCCAAAAAATGTGCTATTTTTACTGCAAACATGAAATATGTATTGCACAGCGCCCTGTTTGCTCTCAAATATAGCGCAAGCAGTCTGGACCAAATAGCGAAATTTCAGAACTGCTTGTTAATTCAACCAAACTTTATAAGTTACTTTCGGAAATTTTTATATACGGAAATGGCTGCCCACGAATTCATGGAGATGAATGTCATGAGCTCACAGAAACGAGCCATACTTTGCCACCGAATCTTTCTGTAAATCACTGATAACTTCGAATGAGATGGCAAGTTCTGAAACATTAGCGTCTGGTCCGGACTGCTAGCACTACATTTGAGCGGAGACTGAGACCTTGGGAATGCATAGTTTATTTTTTTGCGGTGAAATACACTGCCCATATTTTAGGGGACACGCAGCATCATTAGACAGGTTCTGTAAGTCAAATTCTGCAAGATGTACCATTTCGTGAAGGTATTTGTATGCTCCTGTTGTGTCACACACATACAACATAGCTGGTGAAGCCGAAGTTCATCATGGTGTGGATGACGTATTTTTTGTGCGAGGAACTTCGGTGGTTGCCTGAAATATCAGCATGTATCAAGGGGAGAATATACTTCTAAATTCATAAAGATTCGATGAAAGGGGAAATACACATTCTTTGGCCCTGGAGGTTTCTAATCATGGCAGTAAACACATCGTGAAGAAAAGCCAAGTGTTTCTCGCCTGAAAATTTTTAATATTTATTTACAACAATGAATTGTACCAGTTGACTGGGTAAAATGATCTGATATCAGCATACAACGTTTCCTTGAAAATAAATGACGAAAAAATATGTCATAATGAAGGAACAAACAAAACCTTTTGGCTCAGTACTAAAATATTTATATGGGAATAATTACTGTTGATAAAGCAATTGAATAGATAAATGAAAAAAAAAATTCTATTCTATAGTTTGTCGCAGGTTGAGAAACGCGGCCAGGGCGTTCCGGGAACGCACTGTTGTCACCATGATTAGTGGTATCGAGAACTCCGTTTTGGGAGGGGGGTAGGGGGGCGGAAAGTTAGTAAGCATACTATTCTCCCATTCGGGGGAGTGTTTCTCCAAGTTCAGAGTACAAGTGTGCCTGCTAGGGTGCAACCTACCCTATTTCGGACCCTCGTCCTTGAGTACCGAGCCTTCTACCACCTGGCAAGCCGGTAATCGTTTTTATTTCGGGGGGCAGGGGGAGGGGTCGGGGGTCGGGGGTCTACCTATGTCAAATTGCCCTCCGAGAAGGGGAAGGGGGGGGGGGGGGTCGACGTTGGGGGGGGCGCCGCCCCCGCTGCCCCCCCCCCCCTCCCTTGGATTCGTCCCTGGGTTGCAGACGTCGCATGTTGAATAATCTTTCGATGAAACATCGGTCGACGAGCTGATTGCTACCGGGGTTGTCGCGCCTTTGGTTCCACGCAAGAAGAGGGGCAATACATCCAGTTCGTTCACCATTGGTATACCATGGTATTTAGAGAAGGTGACTTGCGGTCAGGTAGTTACCGGGTTGTCTTTCAGGTTATAGCCAATTGGTAGGCTGAAAGCGGTTCGGGCGTCTCCGAGATGACCGAGGACCATGCCGAGTCCTCCTGGGCAGCGGTGCAGCCAGGGGAAAGTCTTACGGGGCTTCAGCCCAGCCCAGCTCAGCCCAGCGCTGCTGTTCATATCTTTATGTATTAAGTTACCCACATGATGTTTTGTTCGATAGAATAATTTATCAAGTGTGATTCATACGCCAAATACCAACTGAACAAATGAACATAAAACACCCGCAGGTTATTCACCTCTTTTTATATTGCGGGGTTTGTATAGTGTGAGGTCGTACGACACTCGCCTTGTATCGACTTGCTTGGATTTCCTGGCACGTAACCAGTTTATGTTAACAACCGGTGCGCAATAGCTTACTTTAAGATGATAATGAAGGTCCACTAACACACTACCGTTTGCTTACGTTGAGTTATGTTACGGCAGCTTACGTCTGCTTATGTCAAGAGTCACCGCGGGGCATCCGTGATACGAAGCACGGATGTCTCGGTGACTCATAACGTAACGCTAAAAGAGGTTAAGCAAGCGCCCCTGTGTGAATAGGCTTTTAATAATAAAAAAAAAACCAAAAAAACGCGCGTCTCGGGAGTAAAAAGAAAAATTCAAAACCAGAAGATTTAGAGTAAAAAAAAGGTTTTAACAAACTGAGGCGTGGCTGATCCCGAACATCGTACTATCGTTACGCAGCCTATAAGCTTGCGACGTTCGCCGATAAGGGCGCCATAGAGCGAATCACGAAACAGTAAGCGGGAGCATAACAAGCCGCGCTCCGTGTTTCTTAAGCTGTCGCTGACTTTAACACGTGACATTGTGTCCAGTCATAACAAAAGAAAAAAAAAACAAAGGAAGTTTAGCGTTGGTTGAAACTTTTGTCAGATTTACTTTGTTTTTGAAGGGACATTCACGATCTTTAGAGACTTCTGACTTGGAGTTCTAAAGTCTCAATTTCTAAGGCTCAGTTAATGACGCGCTACTTCGGGTAACCCAATGCAGTGGGGGCTTAAGGAATGGTTGGACCTATGCATTCGTGGAACAAGCACCACGTACGTGACCTTACGCGAATAACCGACCACGAAGCAGGATCGGTGTACAATCAGTTCCGTTCGAACTGTTTCCCCACATGCTGCTAGGGTGTAGCTTGACTGCAGTGCCCTTCAGCAATGTGGCGGAGCCCACCCCTACAATGTGCCGCACGCCGTTTCCGCGTTGACTTTCTTTCCGAGCAATTCGAGCATCTGTCTTCTCAGTTCGTAGACGAAAATAATGAATTATGCGGCCGCCAGTTATATCTATGCCGAATTCTGAACAACTACGAGACACTGAGACCGCGAAAAATCATGCTGAGCGTACCAACGTATCAATCCGGACCGAGTAGACAAACTTTCTACTCGGTTCAAATGGTTGGAGTCGAGAATGAATGGTCATGCTCATGAGCTCAAAAAGTAAAAACAAACTTGACTTTTTGAGCTTATGAGCATAACCACTCATTCTCGACTCCAACCATTGGTGTGTAGCCGTATTTGCTAAGGAAACTTTCTATTAGTTTTTTCTTGTTCCCTTATTTTGAGAGGGAATTAAGTCTTCAGTCTGATGCACTTTATTTTTCATTTCTTTACTTGCCTCACACAATTTTGTGTTTTACAAAGTCTTCACATATTTCTAAACATGTCTGAACATGGCTGTATAAATTACGGAGTATAAAAGATATTGCCTAAACGAGGCGTTTTTGCACTTTTATTATACTTTTGCTACTAAAAGTATGCAATGCAAAGAAAGATACAGTTTAGGAAACAAATCATGTATATCATCTATAAAGTAGCGTTCCTTAATTTATAACAAAACGACCTGGTTAAGAACGAGTGACTCAACGCTTCCGTCAGTCTTTGCCCCCCACACCGAACGCTCACACCTAAACAAAGGACTGCCTCTCTAGCGGTCCGCTCTCTTTGCATTCAAGGCCACGTACCGGAAGCCATCTCTCGTTAACCTCCAGTACAGACGGCGCACGCGTCGTCCTGCCGATCACTATAAGCACCAGCGTGCCACACACCCCTCAACCTCCCATGGCGTAAGCGCACAGCTCACCCGTAATAAACCTAAAAAAAAAAAAAAATTATATTTGCAAAACTTCCGCAGAAGACAAACTACCGTGACACAATAAATAACTAAAGAAAAACGGCGAAAGAGAGCAGCAGTCTTTCCAACAGCGAACCACCTGTCCGACTCTGAAACTCACGCGGTAACCACCACCACACAAGTGTACAAACAAATATATGTATATATTAAAAACAAAACCGGCGGATCGGCGCCGGCAGTACGGCGCTACGAAACCGTGAAATGCGCGCCACGGTGTGTGACGGTCCTCCCAAAGACAAAAGAGCACGAGAGAGGGAGAGAGGTGCTTCACTGGTTGCAGCTTTTTTTATTTGTTCCTGACTGTGTCTTCTATATACTACGTCGGTTACGTTGTTCTAGGTTTGATTGTTCCAGGTTGCAGCAGTTTTCACGGCCGCCTTCACCTGGCCACCGATCTCCGGACGAGTGCTTTTTCTTTTTGTTTTTCTTTTTTACTTGAAGTTGTCGGCGCACAACATGAGCTCTTTGTGCGCGCTCGCTGGTGATACGCACGCCGCCGCCAAATACATAATGGATCGTCGGGGCGGCCGGTCTCCAAACGGTGGCGGAGTTAGCCGAGCTGCTGCAGGCGGTGTTATCTGTCTGCGGAGCGGCAACAGTTGGTTCCAAACGCCTCCCCCGTATTTGTATTTTTCTGTTGTTTATATTGACTTTTGTTTGTCCTTTTTACGTCTCTCTTTTTGTGTGTGTGTGTGGTTGTTTATGGTGGTTCGTTGTGCTTCGCGAGGCTGTAAGCTATACACTTGAAGAGGGTGGCGGATGGGTGGTTGCAGGTTCTTTATTGACACTAAGACGGTACACTGCCGTACCTTTGGGACGCGATATAACGAGGCTTTAAAAGAAACAAGATGGTACCCGTCTAACGAAGGTTACGGCTGAAGAGGTAGTATACGAAGGCCGAGCCACATCTTTTGTTTCGTTTTTGTTTGCGCTATCGAGTTGCATTTTGAAAAGCGAATTATGCCGTTTATACGAGCAAGCATAAAGAAAGCGTGAGGTCATGTAAAGCAACGATATATTGTTGTACAACATCGTTATATCTCTCTCTCTCTCTCTTTTCTCCCCCTTGCTTTGGTTTGACAGATGTTGTAAATTCGGAGACTATCGCTTTGGCAGTGGAAGCGATTAAACGCACTACAGCATTGTTATCGTTTTCTCTGTATTACTTTTTCTCCCACAATGTTTCCAATATTTTCACGAGTGCATCGAGTTCGGCTAAAAGAAGAGTTAATATCGTGCGCACGTATTGCGTCACTCGACGGCTTCCCAGTTAGAGCGAAGCGTTGATACAACCTTTTATTTTTACGAAGAATCGCGCCTGCGTTTAGAACCGTGTTCGGATGTTCAGCTGCAGCGAGACAACGTTGTTACGCGTCCTGCTAAAATAATTAAAATTGTTACAAACTAATTCGTCGCCATCTGTCCGCTTTCGCTCACGAACCTTATCATTTCCTTCCATGCCAATTCTGATTAACCGAAATGTCCCTGCTGAGCCTCACAGTAGACGACTCATAGATGTGTCCAATTAAATATATGGCCTTTATCTGTCACGTTGTCACTGATAGCCAGTGAGGGTGCTAATGGAACCACATGATTTTCTTCAAAGCGCATGACTCACACTAAGTGCAGAAAAACGATTTACTTGGTTTAATGACTCTACTAAGTGATAGAAACAATCAAAGTTGTGTCGGTTAAACTTCGGAGAAATTATATCCTTTAGTAGCGTTTTTAATTGGGAGTTGTTACAAGTTACGAAAATATTAAAACAGCACAGACAAAATATAAAACCACACGCCCCCCCCTCCCCCCCCCCCCAAAAAAAAGAGTAAAATTTAAAACGGCGCTTCACAGTGCATTCTTTCTACATTTCCTCGTCACGTTTCTGCATTTTTTGTGTGTTTTTTTATTTTTTAACAGGCATTTTTTGTAGTGTGCATTATTTTAGAATAAGTTACGTGGCAAACATTGCGTTGATCAAAATAATGTTGTTTGTTTTTGTTTGTGTCTGCGAATTGTTGTTCCGCGGAGGCAGAGGCAAAAGACTAAGGCAAAAAGCGCAAGTGTCTGACAAGACCATAGTTCCCACTTGATATTGAGCGTGCAACAAACTAATATAAAATATAAACAATAAAAAAACTAACACAACATTATGCAGAAATTTCAAATAGATTCAACAACCAAATAAAATAAAATTAAGAAGAACCTAATAATCAATAATAAATAGCCTAAAAACAATAAAACATGGGAATTATAAACAAGATAGAAACCGTCAGCCTATAATATAAGAGCTATGCACAAGCTTGTACTACGTTCAATGGACAAAATATGTCGAAAGCATGTAGCTGAAAAATGAAAGAAAAATCCAGAATGTAAGAACACTTTTCGCACAATAACCGTGTAAAAATAAAAGAGAGAAAATTTAAGAAAAAATATCAACCATATCAAGAAGGTAAAAAGGTGCTAACAAAATGTGAGAGCACTGTAAAAAATATTTTTTTAGAATCTTGTTTAAATAAGAGTACTCATACATAAAAATGTAATTAAAGTTCCTCGCAATTCAAAATTGGTGTTGTCTGGAAAGCTAGTGTTTCTTTCCGTTATTTGTTCTTATCGTAGGTTTGTAGCAGCTCCGCGGCAACAACAGTAAGAACGTGTCTCATGAAACGAGCGACGTTAATAGCAATTGCTCCACACTCACTCCTCGAGAGGTGCCAGCTCGAGACGGAACATTGGCACCATCCGGCTTCTTCAACGACATAGCTCCCGATCCGATGACCACTCCTTCCGATCTATGTTTTTTCTTTGTAAATATGTGAAGGGCCACTTTGACCGCTTCAATTAGTGATCCGGAGACCAACACCGAACGTAGACTTCATTGTCGAGCCATTAGCCAACGTATCTGCTAACCGGAAGCCCTCACAAACGTCCTCTTCCTGACCCGAACCGGACTCCAAAAACGTAAAGCAGGGCCCTGCCGAAGGTGAAAAGGCGTCTACGCTCCAGGTTCGGCTTCCAACATTTTGGGCAAAGAAACCTCGAGCATGGTTCGCTCAAAAAGAAGCTTAATTTCATCTGGAGAAGATCAACGCTCAGCTGTCCAGATACTACTACGTAGTATCCGCCCTGCCCCCGGATAGAAATAGCTGACGAACTCGACGACGTGCTAGCGGCGACACCACCGGCACCTGGCTACGATCATCTGAAGGACACCATTCTGCTGAACGGAAACCGAGTCGACAACCAGTCGCCCGTCACAATTGCTGCACCGGATGCGCCAACTACTTGGGGAAAAGACCTCTGACGTAAACAACCCCATCTTGCGCCAACTGTTCTTATAACGTCTACTCCAAGGCATCCGGATGTTTGTCGCCTCCGCAACCGACATTTCCTTGGACCGTATAGCGGAGATAGCTGATCGTGTGGCTGAGCGCGCGGCGCCGACCATCTCCGCGCTGGTAGTGCCCAGTTTCTCGTAAACTGCTTTGCAAGATGTGCAGGTCAATATTGACCAGCTGACGGTGACCGTCGCCGCCCTTCAGCCACCTTCCGGCGACACACGACGTCCTTCGGGACGCAGCCCGTCCCACCGTCGGAATCCGTCGCAAGCACGAGATCGATCGCCGTCACAAAGTCAAGGTACCCCGTGATGAAACCACTGGAACTACGGAAACCGCACAGTCAAATGCCACAGTCCGTGTGCCTGGGAGGAAAATACCCCGGCCAGTCACTAAAGGCGGTAAGTAATGCCGGGCGACCAGCAAGCCGTCTTTCCTTTGTTGCTTATTGGTTCACAGGTAATCGACTGTTTGTCGAAACCGGCGCAGAGTTGTCCGTCATCCCACCCACAACAGTAAATAGAAAAAACCTGAACTTTGGCGTACGCTTATTGACAGCCCATGGGACTCCTATGCCAACCTTTGGTTTACTATCCTTGACCCACGACTTTGGACTGCGCCGCACTTTCAGGTGGATCTTCATTATTGCTGGCGTTAAGTGTCCCATCTTAGGATCGGACTTCTTGGGCTACTCAACCTGGATGTCAGCATGCGCCTCCGTCGTCTTTTCGACGGCACGACACACCTGACTGTGAATGGGACATTTACAACAGTCTCATCTCGTGGCATTTATAACATCTCGCCATCAACAGGGTATGCAGCTATCTTAAATGAGTTCCCCGAAGTCACAAGGCCTTCAAATAGGGCGCAACCGGCAAAGCATGAGGTAACTCATACCATCTGTACCTCTGGTCCTGCTGTCTACGCACGACCTCGCCGCCTCTCTGATGAATGGCTCCAGACAGCTCGCCGTGAATTCGATCACATACGTGAGCTCAGAATTATCCTGCCTTGAAATTGCTGCTTGGCGTCACCTCTCCACATGGTTTCCAAAAGGGAGCCAGAGGACTGGAGGCCATGCGGAGACTACCGCACCCGCAATGTAAGCACGTTGCCGGACCACTATCCTCTGCCGCACATTCACGACTTCACGAAACAACTCACCGGAACCTCTATTCACAGTAAGGTCGACTTTTGTCAAAGCTTACCGTCACATACCGATTCGACATCCCCAAGACAGCTGTAACCATGCCTTTTGGGTTATTCGAGTCATACGAATGTCCTTCGGACTGAGGAGCTCAACACAGGCGTTCCAACGATTTAACTGTGTGCTGCCTGGGTTATACACGAAGTGACACGCGGACTTCGTGTTGGCATACGTCAACGACCTGTTAATCGCCAGCAGTTTACCTGAAGAGTACAAACAACATCTTTAGTTGCTCTTCGAGATACTGCGCAGCTACGGTCTTGTCATCAACGCGACGAAGTGCGCCTTCGGAACAGCAGATCTCAAGTTACTGGGATATAAAGTGACGCCTCAAGGTATCCATCCGTTGCCTTCTAAGTTCACATCATCAGGTACTTGCCCAACCGACTTCACTTCACAAGCTACAAGAATTCTTGGGCCTTATAAACTTCCACCTTCGATTCGGGAACTGCGCCAAAATTTTAAAGCCACTCACAGACCTGGTGCGAATACCCAAGAGATCCACGGCACCGGTCAAATGGAACTCAAGTGCACTGGAGGCTTTCACGAGAGCGAAGCAAGCCCCGGTGGAAAAAAACACTTCTTGCCTATCCACAACCCGATGCGCCTACTAGGCTCATGGTTGACGCTTCCGATGTCGCAGCTAGAGCTGTGCTAGAACGGTACGACCAACCGGTCTGGTTTTCACCCAGCTTCATCTCTCAGAAGTGTAAGCCAGTAGAGACGCACTGCAGCATGTTTGGTAGCGAGCTCATTGCCTTGTACACTGCAATGAGACACTACCGGCCCTTCCTGAAAGGCCGGGTTTTCCACGTCCGGACAGATCACAAACCGCCCACCTTCGCCTTCTATGCCAATCGGACCTCATACTCGAACCGCGAAATTCGTCATCTCGCATACATCTCCGAGTACACAACCGATCTGCGTCACGTGCCTGGAGACAACAAGGAGGCGGCCGATGCTCTTTCATGTGTCGAGGCACACACTGCATCCCCTGACTTGGACCTTTTCAGACTTGCCAAGGTTTAACAGGATGACGTCGAGTTGCAGACACTACATGCATCTTCCACCTGCTTACGGCTTCGACTTGTCCCGCTGCCACTTGCAAACTGCGATGTGATATGTGACACGTCAACCGGAACACCACGGCAGCTGATCCCTCCCGCTTTGTGGCGCGCCATCATCCATTAGCTCTATGACATCAGCCATCCTGGTACTTGAACATCCCGTTGACTCATTTCCTCACGATACGTGCGGCACCAAATGAATAAGGAAATTAGCCTCTGGACACGGACCTGTGCTCCTTGCCAACGAGCCAAGGTGCAGCGACATACCAAGAGCGCGCTGCGTACTTTTTGACCACTAGACTCCCGCTTCGATCACGTACATGCCGACATGATCGGACGCCTCCCACCTTCCCAGGAGCTCAAATATATACTCACATGCGTATAGGTCGTTTTGCTAGATGGCCAGAGGCCACCCCAATATCGGATATTGCCACCAAACCATCGCGCAAGCGTTTATCACCAACTGAATTGCAGGCTACGGTTGCACGCCCATCATCATCACGGACCGCGGTAGGCAGCTCCAAAGCACATTTTTTGCATCAATCGCGAAATTGCTTGGAGCGCGCCATATACGCATGACCGCCTACCATGCGTCTGCCAATGGCGTGGTCGAAACTACATCGTCAACTGAAGGCCTCGCTCATTCACTGGAGACAACAGGAGTAGCTGGTCACCCACCTACCGTTGCTGCTCCTAGGCATCCAATCCACCTTCAAGGAGGACGTCGGATTCACTGCCGCAGAACTCTTACACGGCGCCACGCCCCGACACCCGCGGACGAGTTTCTCACTCACCTGCCTACTCTACCACCTGACCTCTCTAACTATCTTCAAGACCTTCGAGAACTTTTTCACATCATTACCAGCGACACCTCCTCAATGTCAAACACCGCAGCGAGCGTTCATACCAACCGAACTGGACAAATGTACGCACGTCTTTGTCCGCATGACTCCGTTCGTCCCACATTAAAACCACCCTACGACGGTCCCTTTAAAGTCATCACGAGAAATTAGAAGACTTTGACCCTCCTCATTAATGAAAGACGAGACATCATTGCCGTCGACGGTGTGAAGCCTGCACTCATGGAAGCAGCGATTCGTAACACTACAGTTGTCACACTCTCATCTGTTTCAGAACACGACGACACTCGTCACCCCGCTCAACAACCCTCTCCCGACAAAACAGTGACGTGGAGCAGAAATCTCTGCTCTACTGAGGGGGGGAGGCTTGTAGCTGCTCCTTGGCTGCAACAATACGACCGTGGCTCATGAAACGAGCGACGTTAATAGCACGCTACACACTCACTCCTTGACAGGCGCTAGCTCGAGACGGAACATCGTCACTATCCGGCTCCTTCAAAGGCCTAGCTCCCGGTCCGTCGACCACTCGTTCTGATATATGTATTTTCTTTGTAAAGAAATGAAGGGTCGCTTTGGCCACTTCGGGTTGTTTACGTTTCAGTTGTAAAATATTCTTTACTGGTGTTCGTTCACTTTCGGGTGTAAAGGAGGCTCCGTTCCTGCGGATTAATGAAAGCAGCCTAAAGTATTGAATGCGGCTTGCCTTAGGCAGGTCGTGTTAAACAAAAACAGAGGTTGAGTAGGCAGGTTCCTTTAATACCTTTGATTTGTAGTCCTTGAGCATGTGTGAATGTTTGTTTTTGAGCGACTAATAATTAATGAAAATTAGTGGCAGCTGTCGTTTTTCAAACGAAAAGTTAGTTTTGATATAAATAAAGAGTGATACATATTTCTAATAAGTGAGCTCGGGATGAAATTATTGATTTTCTACAGTGTTCCTATAGTTCTGGACAGATCACTTTTTAGCTTGCTACTCCATGACAATTCTTCACTAAACCAAACACAAAAAAAGTTCTGCTCCCTTAATTGCTCCAGTCTCAAGCCTTCAAATTTTACGGTTTTGCTATCGTCGTCTTGTTTACTTACTGGTTTGTAAATTACGTATTTTATTTCGTTTAAGTTTAATTGTAATCTATTTCCTTGTAACCATTGTGACAGTTTTAAGAAATAAGAGATTGCACCTAGTTTTATATTTAGTTTTGTTTATCCACTAAAAATATGTTAGAATCATCAGCGCACATGATTACTTCCTCGGGGCCTGATATGCAGGTCAGATCATATATACTGTAAACGACTTAATTTTCGCGAATCGGGCCAAAGCTGGAAATTTGAAATTATTCGCGGTTTCTAATTTTCGCGAATCGAGTGTAGCTTCCGTAGCGTTCACATATTGCCCGAATTGTTCGCGGGACGTACTTTTCGCGAATTGTAGGTGATTCGCGAAATTCGCGAAAATCAGGTCCTCGCGAAAATTTAGTCAGTTTACATATATATATATATATATATATATATAAGAAGAGAGCTATAAGATTTGTCGATGGGAACACCATGCGGTATATTTGAGCATAAACATGGTATTTTATTTATTGTTACATACTCATAGCCAGGCATGTAGCCAGGATTTTGTTTCGGGGGGGCCCGTCCATGACAAAATGGTGTATGAGGGGGAGGGGGGAGAGGAGGTCCCAGCAAAATCGAAGATTTCGGGGGAGGGGGGGGGGGCGGGCTCCATGGCCTCCCCCCCCTAGATACGTGCCTGCTCATAGCGATCGGTGAAATAACTTTTTACTAGTTATTGTGCAATTACTTGTGTGCGTATTTATCAAGTTTCTGTAATAATATTTCGTGCTGCATTGTATCTAATGTTTTTTTAGATAAAAAAAAAATCCCGAGGGTATATCATTTACCTTCAATGTTCGCAATTATTTTTTCTTTGATGAATTGGAGAGCTTGTCCCGTAGATTTATGTTTCTTGAAAGCCGTAGTATTAAGAATGCTTTGTGACTTAGTGTTTATTAACAAAAAAATCATTACAGCTTATTCTTTAAAATAGTTTTTTGGAAAATTAAAAACAATACACAATAAAACAGAACTTGGTCTAAAATTATTTTTGTTTTCTACCCCTACATTGTTGACAGAATTAATTCTGGCTATTTTAAGTTTGTTTGGGCAATTTCCGCATTCTAACATTTTATGTGTTAAGTTAAAAAGAACCGAACTTCTTAAAGCACCACATGTTTAATCTGTTGGGGCTTAATTTCGTCTTCAGCGGCTGCCGTGCTTTATGGGTTCTATAATGTGGGCCACTACCTTATCTCCAGAAATTAATTTAATTAACTTGTAGAGGTGAGACAGGGACCCACATTATAGAACCCATGAAGCCGGGGTCACGACTCACAATGCTTATACATCGTAAAAAAAAAGCGGTCTGCATAAGGATTCGAACGCGATTCGCCACGAGATTAGTCTGTCTATGATAGTTCGCAAACTCAACGATGAGGTTAAATCAATCGGTCGCTGACTGGCTGCCCTCTTGGTCAATAGATATGACGTTGCGATTGAGTTTTTCCCTATAGAGTTCGATGAAGTTCAGGTATGCTTGCGAAATAATAAAGTTTGCGGTGACGTCAAAATGTCGCCACGATTCAGTTTGGCGATGGACATAACTTTGTAGTCGTCTGGCAGTCGGAGTTGCTAAAGTTATTGAAGATGGCGACGGTCACGCTCGTGGACGGGGCGAGCCAAAGCAATCTTTAACGGACCCTCGCTATTTTTTGTTTATATGTTCAGTTTAAGATACGGCAGGGACGTAATCGTGGAGTTCTTCCCGACACTCGCTGCTTCTGTCAGTTGCCGTGGAAGCTTTGGCGGCGTCGCGAGGGGACCCATGCGCTGACAGCCGACCAGCAAGTGCTCTCAGCTTCTGCGTTGCTGGCGGCACATTTTGCTGCGACGAAGACATCACCGTGCATCGGTGCATTGTGAGTCGCGTTCTGTTGGATGTTACAGAGGTGATAACCGATTACCCGGGGTTCAAGGCGGTTAGCTTCGCCCAAAGAGATGACGGAAAGACGACAACCAAGAAGTTCAGCGGTGTGCTTTGTAAATACTCTTACGTATCAATACGCTGCGTCCTAATGCAGTTTGAAAATAACTTTTTCTCTGTGTGCTAACACGAGAGGTCTCGATAGAAAACGGGAGCCATATATATAACGTGATGAATGTCATGCGAGGTTGCCTTAAGCACGCATTCAAGTTTACTCTCGTGATTGCATGTGCATCATTTATCCAAAGGTCTAAGGCCCCAACATCGGGAAATTGTTCAGCTGCAGCACGCTGTGTACGTTTTCACTTTACACTTGCCAAACTCTGTATGAACAGATCATGATACATAATTTTGATTGCCTGATATTCACGCTGCGCCTCTTTGCTCTGAAAGTCATGATTTTTGGTATTGTAAAAGCCAAGTATAAAATACCTCCATATTTGTTTTTGCAAATACTATTATTATTTTTTATATTGCAGGCTTTTTGGGATGCTATGAAAGCCTACATGCTATTAGCTTTAAGTAGGGGCTGCATTAGCATAGCGATCCTCTAGCGAGGAATTTTTTTCCGCTAAATTTAGCGGGGGCAATTTTCCGCTTGATTTAGCGGGGAAACTTTTCCGCTAAATTTAGCGGGAAATTTTTCCGCTAAACTTGGCGGGGAAAATTTTCCGCTAGATTTAGCCGGGAAATTTTTTCGCTGAATTTAGCGGGGAAATTCACCCATCATGCACCGCGTGGTTACGCCGACGCCGACGCCGCTCAAGCCGCAAACGGGCGGCTAAGAGCTGCGCTCTAAAAGCAATTAATTCCAACACCGTAAAGTGTTTTTTTTTTTGTCACTGCTAATTATACGTTTGTTATCTATATTTCGTAATCGGTGTTCAGACGACCTTAACATTTGGTTAATATAATTTATGTATTTACTTACTTATTTTATCCTGAGGATCCAGAAGCATTACAAAGTGTTTGTGTGGAGAGAGGGGGGGGGGGGGTTGCAAAGAAATAGGAACGAAAGTAGAACATGTTCAATACGGAAATAATAGATACTTGGTGGTTTGCAATTGTTGCACAAAAATGAAATGCGTAGTCATCAATTGATGTTAGCGACACGGGTTTGAAGTCTTGGGACGAATGATGCCTACAAAGTATCATAGTAGCAGAACAGGACACCAGCTTTGCGACGATGACGAAGACATGCTGAAAGAATCAATGGGGTGATTATTAGGGTAATCAGACAAAAGCTCACCGGACAAAAGCTCACCAAACAGAATCTCACCGGACAAAAGCTCACCCGTTTCTTCACAGACCCGGACAAAAGCTCACCTTTTCTTTTTTACTACCAGGGCGAAACATGGCCTGGGATAAAGTGCGCATGCGATAGACATTGCACCATTTTTAGAACTGGCACCCCATCTCATGCAGAGGTGTCGATAGATAGGGCATAAAAGTCCGAGAAGCAACTATTTGGGGAAAAAAAAAAAATTAGGTAACCGAAATTGAGTGGAGCTGATAAGATCAAGCTGATTGACTCAAGGTATGCCGGAGCACCCTTGTGCCACGCCGAAGAAAGTTGGTGAATCCAAGTTTTTAACCCGAAGAGCGACCGAAGAAGCGAAGTCACTTTTCGGTGACCTCGCTTTTTTATTGTGCATATGTCACGCTAAACCCGCACATAAAGGTTAGGTAGAATGTCTCTTCATCACTAACGCGTGGGTTTTTGGGGGGTTCAGGTTAATATTTGAAGTGAATGGCTAAGAAAATATATTTTCCTTCATTGTGCGTCGTAGATGTATTTGAAATCAAGGATTATCTCAGGGTGTTGTGCAAGCAAAACTGAAGCAAAACTGTATTATACAAATCATTGAGTTGCGAATTAAAAAAAAAATGAAGGAACGGGAGTTGGGCCTTTTGGACAAGCACAAGACAGATGACCACTTTAGAAAGCTGTGCGGGATTTTAGATAGGCTGGCGTTGCTTGCACCACAGCTTGTGTTCGAAGGACTAGCCTACATCAGGGAAAAGTGTACCGATGACATCGGCGACTTGCTGGACTACTTGACTACACGTATGTCAACGGCCGCTTCGGTTACGCTTCTGTTCCTTCTGCGGCGGCACCCAGAGCGAATTCTTCCCTTTGCCTGACTGTGCCCCGACGACGACCAGAGTTTTCCCCAGAACGGTGGAATATGTACGACGCCACTCTTCAGGATAAAAACTGGACAAACAACACCTTCGAAGGATGGAACACCGGGTTCCAGAAGCTCGTCGGCCACGCCCATCCAAGCGTCTGGTGGCTGATTGAATGCCGAGAGCAAGATCAGGCGCTTTTTGTCACGGCATTGACACAAGCCCGGACAGGTGAGCCCCCAGTGAAGCGGGTGCGAAAAACCACTCTGCGCCTGCAGAATCGTCTGAAAAATAATTTCGAGGGATTCCAGGTACACTTAGCTCTACGAAGACAGCTGGGGGTAGTAGGAAACTGCATTCGCCTCTTACCAATCGATAAATAAACTTGTTACCACTCTAATCAACAAACCATGTGCCTCTCAGATTTAATTTATCGTAGCATTTTAGTGTCGCACGCATGCACCTAAGTTGACCGCACTCGTGTTAAGACAAATATGTAATTTTCTCCTGGTGAGCTTTTGTCCGGGTCTGCGAAAAAATGTGAGCTTTTGTCTGGTGAGCTTTTGTCCGGTGAGCTTGTGTCCAGTGAGCTTTTGTCCGGTAAGTTTTTGTCCGGGATTCGATTATTAGCTGTGCATTGAGTTGAGAAACATGATGGTAGATTTAATAAAAAAAACGATATATTCTTCGACAATGTGCGAGACTTGAAACTAGCAAAAAGTTAATCATTTATGTGACACCTGCCTGCTGTTATAATTGGCCAGTATAAAACGCGCGGACCTGTTTTTAAGCGAGTGAATGTGATAATCAGCAAAGGAATCCCGGATGGAGTGTGTATATTCGAGATCAGACTGCGCCAGAGTTTTATAAAAAAAATTGTTTTAGAAATTAAAGGCATAGATACAAGTTACGTTCGAGATAGCTAAGCATTGGATGAGCATAGTTATTCAAGTAATTCACAAGCAACTGCCAACGAAGATAGGAGTTTAAGGCCGCGGCCAGGCACATGTAAGAATCTACAGGCTATGAAGGTATGTGATTAAGATAACCAGTAGCTGCAAATTTAGCTTTACGTGTTACACGCATTATTTTGCATTTATTAATATCAAGCTCCATGGACCTGTGCTGGCTCCACTCAAAAATAAAATCTAGATTATGTTTATTTAGTTATCATTTATTTATTTACATCAAAATCCATCAAGGCCAGCAGGGCATTGAAGGCGAATAGGTTACACGTATATCAAGCAGAAACATAAACAACAAAGTTTAAGAATGAAAATAGTTGTGTTAATGAAATGCTAAAGTAGTGACATTGTTAAGGCAGTTTTCAACGTGGCGCCATCAGATAGCGTTACCCCGGATACTGGAAGATGGTTCATCAAAAGCGTAGTTCGGGATACGAACAAACTATGAAAAGTTGTTTTTGTAGCGTGAGCTACACTGGCCGAGGTTGAGCAGTTTCGCGTGGCTCCCAAAGAGCCGTGCTGCGCATGCGCGAGGAGCAGTGACGTCACATGGCGCACAGCTGGCGCGCCGGAGCCGATGGCGCCGCGCGCTCCGCCGCCGCCGCGCGCGCCTCGCCGGTCTGCGCATTCCAGAGGAGTGAAGTCATAGCCGCGGCAGACGCACTGGCGCCGCCGCGTGCCCAGCTGTGCGCCTCCGTTGCGCAGTAACCAAGTCTGTCGCTGCACCGAAGCCGCTTGATAGCGCCTCTCATTTTGTGCGCATAAGCTCACGCTACGTATATCCTGGCATAGCCGAGCTAAGCCACCGCAATTTTTCTTTCAAGACGTTATGCCTATCTTGTGTTGATGACCCAGACGTAATGATATGTACAAGGGAGGTATTAGTTGCAGTTACTGTGATTCTGAGTTGCTGAATATAACGCGGTTAATAGCACAGCCATCCTCAGAAAATGTAATTTAGATGACTGGTATGTAAAAAAGTATAATTTAAATAGCTACTTGCGAAAAGTTGCAATTGATTGGACTCGCTGGCCCTACTTTTTAAGGAATAAGGAGAAGAAATGTTCCGAAAATAAGACAAATTGTGTATCCTCTTTGCGTATCTACAGTAACTAACAGCTCAAGAAGGTAGGGCGAGGGAAAGGAAGGCCGAGGAGGAAAAAGCCGACGGAACGCTGGACAGAGGAGGTTTCCCCCCTGTCCTCTCCAGTCTGCTTCCTCATCCCCGGATTTCCTTTCCCTCGCCCTACCTTCTTGAGTCATAACGGACAATAGTTCGCGTGATTTTTAACGAGCACACACTTTTACTTTAGCCGAGAAAAACATAGGTGGCGGAAAATCCACTAACCAATCGAAAGTGCGCTCCCTGTCGACAAAACGTTCGCTCAGACAGGACACGCGGTCGAAAAGAAGAGGACTGCGAAAGAAAAGACATCTATCAGAGAGTGTCCAAACTAGCTCGTTCGTAAAGCAGGTGGAACGGAGGAAAGAAAAGTTCATTCATCCGTCTTGCCACTTTTGTGCGTTTTTTTGTTGTGTTTTATTTTGAAGGTGAAACTTTCCTAACACAACCAACAAGATAGACAAAACAACAACAACAACACTGGAAAAATAGTAACACTAGTACAAAAAGGAAAAAAAGAACGGGACAGTTTAGACCAGATGAAAAGCATGGCTGACAGCCCACGTAACACACTGACGACGCGTGCCAAGCACGAGCCACGCGCGCCCTAAAAAAGAACAAAGAAAAAACCCTTCTACCTGAACCAGTTTTTTTTTAATCATTTTCTGCTTCTTTTTTTTACCTTCTCTTTTCTCTTCTCGCTGTTTCGCTTTCATTTCTTGTGTTTCTTTACACATATGCTTCGCAGGAGCCGTGCGGCAAACGTCTACCTTCGACACCAACGAAGAAACCTGCTCCTCGCAAAAAGCAGCTGTTGTGGCATCCGCGTAAAAAGCGGCCGCTCGCTTTTTTTCCTGTTACCCCTGTGACGTTTTTCGTTTCTGTCGGTTTTTATAGCGAACCCCCTACTCTGAAGAGTACTCTTACGAGATAGCAACGAAGAGTGAGAGGAGCCGACTTGGAATGGGGGAGGTGATGCGGGGAGGGAGAGGGGGGGGGGGGTTAGTTGTGCATCGCGACCGTCTGCCGCGCTCTTAATGTATGCGATCAGCTGCTTCCTTCCTTCCACGCGTGGCGGCGATAGTCTCGAGAAGCGGCTGCGCCAAAAAAGGCGGTTGCGTATATATCACGGAAGGAGCGGGGCATTTGGTTCTTATTCGCGATTAATTCCGCAGAGGCCTAGCCGTAACGGCATTAAGGGTGCGGCGGTGGGATCTGTTGAGTGCCCTTGAGTTGTCTATGCCTGCCCGCTTTCGTATACGGCGGGACCGGACCAGTCGGTTGTGTGGAGGTGTGTTAAATATGTTGTGAAAAATATTATTATTATTATTATTATTATTATTATTATTATTATTATTATTATTATTATTATTATTATTATTATTATTATTATTATTATTATTATTATTATTATTATTATTATTATTATTATTATTATTATTATTATTATTATTATTATTATTATTATTATTATTATTATTATTATTATTATTATTATTATTATTATTATTATTATTATATTGAAGAGGCTTCCCTCTGGCCAGAGGGAAGCCTCTTCAAGGAGTTCACAGGCCAGCTGACTGACAGCCGCACCTATCAAGCGGTATCTCAAACACCTCTCTCCAATAATACCGAAACAGATACCTAAACTAGACATTTATTATCAGAATGTCCGAGGTCTCCGCACGAAAGCCAATGAATTTTTTTCTAACGTAACCCTAACTCATGCATCTATTATTGTGCTAACCGAGACCTGGCTTGTTCGAATATTTCTTCATCTGATCTCTTCCCACCTAATTTTACAGTATTTCGACGTGATCGCGCATTCTCTACATTCAAAAAGACGGGGGGTGGGGTGCTGATAGCAATCGATACGTCATTGCAATGTGTTGGGCGTCCAGATCTCGAGACATCATTTGAGTCAGTGTGGGTAGAGCTACAATGTGCGAATGGCGAGGGTATCCTTCTGGGTGCTTATTACTTGCCCCCTGACACCTCTCCTGATGATTTCAGTCAATGTCTACTAGGCATTGAGCGCACAACCAACGCCCTTGAAAAATTTAAATTTATGGTTCTTGGCGATTTTAATGTCCCCAACATATGTTGGGAAACTGCCTCTGCGTCCTCAAAACATTACTATATTATTCAAAAATCTAATATCTTGCTTAATTTCGCATCATTTACGAACTTAAAACAATATAACTGTATCCCGAACACCCAGGGCAACATGCTTGATCTTTGCTTCTCAGATCTTGACTGCATAGATGTAACTGCGGGTGCGTCAGGCTTGGTTCCCCCCGACGGATATCACCCCCCATTGGATATTAGTATACCTGTCCGACGGGGCATGAGACGTTGTTCACGGAGACTTCCTGAAGGGAATAGACATAATTTTTCCGCTGGAGATTATCTTAGTTTGTACGATTATTTCTCCAATTACGATTGGTCCTCAATCATTCAGTGCTCTGACGTTGATCAACAGGTTCGCGATTTCACTCGAATCGTTCGTGAAGGAATGAATCAATTCATCCCGTTACGTAAAACATCAGGTTCAAAGTTTCCATTCTGGTTCTCGCACGAATTACGTACTCTAATGAATAAGAAACTGCGCCCTCATCGAAAGTTTAAAAAGAACGATACCCCCGAATTAAAATCAGAATTTGGGCGCTTTAGGTCTCTCTGCAAGGAAGTTTTTAAACGTGATCGTCAGGCGTACACTGATTCCGTCGAGTTTCAGCTAACTAAAAATCCAAAAGAATTCTGGAAGTATGTTCGCTCTCGGTCCCAGACAAAAGGTAGAGGAGAGATCACCCTGCTGGACTCACAGGGAAACTCGACGACAGATGTTTGTGAAATTTTTGCACGCCACTTCCAGTCCGTTTTTAAGCATCATCCAACCCCTTCAACTACTGCCGCGCCAGCTGTCTCTGGCAATGCATCCTGTATTGCACTCTTTGAGGAGGAGCTACTGCGTGAGTGTGTAAAAAAAATGAAACCATCATTGTCTTCCGGCCATGATGGTATCCCGTCGGTCCTCTTGAAGGCATACAGTGCCATATTTATTCCTGTTCTCGTACATATTTTTAACAACTGCATAAAGAATGAGGTCTTTCCCGCCATGTGGAAAACGGCACTTGTTGTACCTGTGCATAAATCCGGTCCAAAAACAAATGTGTCGAACTACAGACCTATATCTCTTCTTTGCACATTTTCGAAGCTCCTCGAAGTGGCACTACACAAAATATTGTCATTCAATCTCAAGCGTTATCTTATCCCTAACCAACATGGTTTTATGGCGGGTAGCTCGACCACAACCAATCTCACCTGTTTTATGTCAACCGCTGCTCACGCCGTCGCTAACAGAGGCCAGCTTGATGTGATTTACTTCGACTTGAGTAAAGCGTTTGACGTTGTTAATCATGAGATGTTACTAGCTAAACTGTCAAAGCTAGATATTCACAACTCATTGCTTTCATTGCTCAAAAGTTACTTGCGTGGCCGGAAGTGCTTTGTTAGCTCGAATGATAATTCTTCTGCTACTTATGAGGCGACAACGGGTGTGCCTCAGGGCTCCGTTCTCGGACCTCTTCTGTTTTCAGTTTTTGTTAATGATGTTTCGGCTGTGATCCGTCACTCCTCCTTTCTACAATATGCAGATGACATTAAGATGTTTATAGAGGTACGAGACGAACGCGACTGTGTTTTGCTACAAAATGATGTATATGCTTTCGAAAACTGGTGCAATCAGAATGCCCTAAAACTAAATAGTTCTAAAACTAAAGTCATGTCCTACACTCGAAAGACACATAATATTTTATTCTCTTATGACATTCAGTCAGTTCTTTTGGCACGTGTGAATGAAATCAAAGACCTTGGAGTTGTATTTGATAGTACATTACGCTTTTCGCGTCATGTTGACCACATTGTGAGCTCAGCTTTACGCACGCTTGGTATTACGTGCCGCATTACTAAAGAGTTTAATAACCCTAGTACTTTTGTCACACTGTACAGTGCTTTATGTAGACCACACGTCGAGTATGCCTCTGTTGTATGGAATGGAATCTGCGCGACAAACTCGGCTAGGATCGAACGTGTTCAGAATAAGTTTTTATGTATCTACAAACATCGTTTCTCGTCGCGCAATGCGTCTACCTTAAGCGATGACCCAGCAGTCCCAATCCAACATAGCTTGGCATTGCCCACCCTGCGGCGTAGGAGGGAACATGCCGATATCCTATTTCTGTACAAACTTGTTCATGGCACCACTGACCGCACATCATTGATCTCAAATGTACGTTTGAAAATTCCCGTAATAACTACACGGCAAAATGCATCCTTCCACAATGCTCGCATACCTAATCTTCACGACCCCGTGTCAAGGATTGGGCACACCTACAATTCCTCTTTTACAGACACTATTGATATATTTAACAATAACACACAGGAGTTCATCAGAGCACTAAAGGTCCTCACCTAAATTTTGCTTACCATTTTTTTTTGCACTTGATTAAGTTGCTCAGAACCAAATTTTATACTCTCGCTTTTCTTTTCTCTCACTATCGTGGTGGCATACCGTAGAGAGTTTATGCGACATATGCGATCTGTTTTAAGTGTTTTTATTGTTTACTGTTTGTTTGTTGTGTGTAGTGTTATGTTTTCTTTTTTATGTTTCCTGAGTGCACCCGTACCAAGACCGCAAGGTTGTTCCTGGGCACTTCAATAAAAACATTGATTGATTGATTGATTGATTATTATTATTATTATATTATATTATTATTATTATTATTATTATTATTATTATTATTATTATTATTATTATTATTTAGCGCGTTCGCAACGTCCGTTGCAACACCCGGTAGTGTATGGTGGGTAGCAACCGATATTCTTCCAAAACTTTTCAAATTTCTTAAGTGGCCGCCCCGGTCAAAAATCGAACCAAGAAAAATTATTGGTACCGCTTTAGAGGCATCAAATGTGATCACAGCCGAAATATTCGGTTAAAGTGAAGCCGCCTACGTCACTAAAACCGATAGTGGAGATGCTACCGGCTGATCTTTAGCAAGCGGCCAGTGGGTTAGCTGCTAAGGTTGGGTCACGCACTTACGTGAGTTCGACTGAGTGTGTGAACCAACCTTGAGTCAAGCAACACTAGGCTACGCCATAACGTTCGTTGTTTAGTTCCCCTCCTGCAAACACCCACCTGGAATCAGCCGTACAGCGTATGAAACTCACGCCTCTCATTGGTATGATGCAATAGTGTTTACATCCTCCTCTTATGCATACCATTAATTTTCATTTCCGCGAGCAAGAAACATTAATTCTGTTGTGCGTCTGTTTATACATCCTGTAGTTAGCCTGCCTCAACGGGTGACTTGACTCTGTTGTAGACGATCAATTTAGCCAGTGCCATACAACCGCTAGCCTGGAGTCTTTAACGTGCACCACGCATTAGTGATACACGACCGCTCGCAGGTACGATGCTCATCCAGATAGAGACGGGCAGGGGTGGGGATTGAACCCAGGATCCCTGGGTTCTGCAGCGCGAGCTTTCATTCCACGTGCTCCCAACTGGTGTGTGCTATACTCTATTTTACCCAGTACTGTGCCAAATACTCAACAAAACTATTTAAGATAATATACTAAATACTCATTTGAAAATGTATTTAGAGAAGCATTTATGTCGCTTTTAGTACGAACTATCTTGAGAAGAGAACAAATACTGAAAAAGTAATTCAATTACATTCAAAGATACAGGTCATGTTTTGCAAGCTGGTAATATAAGAATAAAAAGTCGGAAAGCACTGCTCGATTTTTATTACTTCTCTGACAATCAGATTTTTCTCCGACCTCTATTACCTCCAAGAAGCGAATTAGCTGCTGCAATTGAAGTTTATACTCGGAAACAATTCGGGATATTGTCACGAATGACAATAGATGAGGCGGTGATAACTGAAGAAACTAAACGTTTAATGGGGCGAACTTGTGCCCAAAAACAAAAGGAAACAGAAGATAACAGCAGAGCGTCACGGGCGTCGAAGTCGGCGTAAGAGCAGAGTCGAACGCTGGGGCGAGACTGACTTTGGCTCGCCACGCGAAGCCCCTTATGTACACGCGTGGGCTTCTGGAATAATCGGCGTAAACGGTTCGACGCGTAGAACTTTCGGACCTCTAACAAGCAACAGGATTCTCGAATTTTCCAGAACACTAAATTGCAGGAATAAACAAAAGACACATCGCTCCCAGTAATCGAACCCTGGCTTTTCGCGCGCGATAACCGTTAGGCCACGCGCGCGCTGCCTTGGCCAGCTGCGCGCGGCAATAAGCAACATACTGTGTTGAAATATCTTAGGACCTGATTTAGTTTGACGGCGGGCTCGGCTCATGATGCATTCCGCAATAAGTCCGTAATATGCCCCGCCGCTACTCGGGGGACTTGACATGTAGTCCGGCATTGCATATTCATAACAGCCGAACTAGGAGTTGAACTGGCAGCCAGACTTGTTGATGAATACGCGCGTGACCGAATCAAGTGCACGCTCAAGAGAAACATTGACTCAAGGACAGCAGCTGCTGTCGCTGATTAACAACCAAGAGCGAGTACTCTGTCCCCAAGTCAAAATCGAGAAGGAGCACCTATATCTTCAAACCGCAAAAGGAAAAAAAGGCCAAGAGAAAAACAGAAATCAGAGGAGAGTGTGCACAAAACCGCTTCTAGCCCCCTGCCGCTCTGCACCAGTTCACACCATTGTTGACGTATTGAGGTCGAGATGTTCAAGATTCCAGAATCAGAATCCACAATAAAAAAACAAAAAAAAAACTTCATCTCACCTTAGCACTGACAAACTGCAAAGGCTGTGCAAGCGCGAGCGGCTAGCTTCGACTGCCTTGACTGGAGCACTCGCTGCACGAGCGCTTGTGCAGCCGCCGAGGCTTCATCCAAAGCAACTAGCTCGGGCTTTTAGCACGCGCGGCTAACAATAGTCCATGCTAAGGTGAGACGAAGTATATACACATTTCCCGTAAAGACTTGACCCCAGGGGCAACAAACTGTTTTCCAGCCCAGTCACTGGGGTTGCGGCTAGACACTCACCTGCGTCCCTGCTAACCTTAGCCTAGTGGACTGTGATTTCGATAGGCGCAGCCTGCGTGGGAGCAGTTTCAAACACTGCTGGTGGCTAAATTCTCGTCTTTTTTGCTGTATTTTGTGTTTTATGGTGTACGAGTATATATTTTCCCGAGGACATTAAGAAAGCATTGTACCACATTTAAAAAAAAAAGCAAAAAAGAACTGTAAATTTATTTATTTATTTATTCATAATACCTTGAAGGCCCATTTCTGGACATTACACAAAGGGGGGGGGGGGGGGGGATTCGGTCAAATTACAGTATAGTCAACACTTAAAAAAAAAAAAAACAGTACCAACAGGATAGCAATATCACAACGGCAAAAAATACTTTAACAAAATTGTGTATTATACAAATTGTAGGGTCCAAGCACATATAACACTTCATTATGTGGCCAAGAGCATCACTGTAAACGAAAACTAAATAGTACTTTAAAAATCTTAACAGCTACTCGGTAATGCTGTAGGGTCGCAAAGTGTGGTTATGGGATCAGGAAGAGAATTCCAGTGCATGATTGCGCGTGGTAATGAGGAGTTTTTAAAGGCAGATGTATGACCAGAAATGCGCGTACAAGTTCGGCTGTTAGTTAAACGACGAGATGTTCGGTTAGGAGGCTCAAGCAGGGGGGCGATAACGTTAGGGTTAGACTAGCGTGATTTATGAATGATGCATAAAAGGGCAGCGGTGCGGCGTATTTCAAGTGGTTGTAAGAGGATATAGTTTTTAAGAAAGGAGACACTTGCTTGGCGAGAGTAGGTTGATGTTATAAAATGAACTGCACGATATTGGATGCTTTCGATCTGATTGATAAGGTATTTCTGGTGGGAGTTTCATACAACGGAAGCAAATTCAAGTATAGGGCGAACGCATGTCTCGTACGCTAACTTGTGTAGATGGGGGGGGGGGGGGGGGGGGGGTGCATAGAAAAGGTTGTGTTTTGGATGCAGTGTTCCAGTGTTTTGGATGCAGAACTTGTAATGGCGTCGATGTGGTTAGACCAGGATAGGTTGTCAGAGAGATGAACACCAAGGTATTTCTAAGAGGATGAGACTGAGAGGGGTGAGTTGTATAAAGATATGAATGAAGCGATAGCGATTGTTTGCGACTGAAAGTTACTACATTACATTTTGAACCATTAAGAGCCAATTGTCGCACCAACCACTGATGGAGTATAGGTCTTGCTGGAGCATTACGTGATCATCGGGATTAGTGACTTGCCTGTAAATAACACCATCATCCGCAAAGAGGCGTATTTCGGACGAGATGGAATCGGGTAAGTCGTTCCCGTATATTAAAAAAAGAAGAGGTCCGAGCATGGTTTCCTGTGGCACACCAGACATTACATCAGACATGTTAGATTGATAATTACCGCACACTGTGTATTGGCGTCGTAGCGTTAAGAAGTTACGTATCCAGGAGAGTGTGAGAGAGTCAATGTGAAGTGAAGAGAGTTTAGCGAGTAGTCGGCAATGAGGAAGAAAATCAAATGCTTTGGAAAAATCTAAGAAAATGGCATTAGTTTGAGTGTACTGGTTCATGTTTATGTGAATGTCGTGAGTGAATTCTATTAGTTGTGATTCTCACGAAAACTCTTTACGAAAACCATGCTGCTTCTCATAAAAAAAAAAAAAAAAGTTGTTATTTTCTAGATGAGATACTGTGTGGGATAATATGATGTGCTCGAGCAATTTGGATGCCACGCTCGTCAAGCATATAGGGCGGTAGTTCGCAACTAGGCTACGGTCACCATTTTTGTGGATCGAGATAATCTTGCCAATCTTCCAATCGGTGGGAATTCAGCCTGTAGCAAAGGATTGTCGAAAGAGCAGACAAAGGATTTTACTAGAGATTTCTTTGGTGTTCTTTAAATTTTTTGATTTTATATTGCCGTGGCCAGTGGAGATAGATATTTTTAAATCGTCCATAAGCATTTCAATGACGTGTGCGGAGATAGCGATGGGCGCCATAAAAGGGTAGTCGACTTCACCAACTGGAGGAATGTTGTCCGTGTCTTCGATGGTGAAGAGTGATTCGAAGGGGTCGTTAAGGACCATCGGGTTATCAGCCTCTAGAATACGTGTGCCTTCGTCAGTCGTTAATCGTATGGCACTGGGGTTCCCGTTAGGTGATATGAGTCGCCAAAATTTTCTGGAATCATTTTTAGTATTGAAGGTAGGTCATCATTAAAAAAAGCGTTTTTTAATCTGTCGCAAGCGTGTGACATATTTTTTGTTAACACTGAAGTAAGCGTGACCAAGTGTTGTCTGTTGCCAGTCGCTTAGCTGATGAGTAGAGTCTTTTCTTTTTATTCCGTAGGCTCTCGAGTTGACGATTATACCAGGGCTGATTTTTATCAGACATAATTTTGACAAGTGGGATAACGGTATTAATTAAATCGTTTATTTTTGTTTTGTACAAGGTGCAGTTATCGTCAATAGATCTAGCAGAGAAGGCTTCAGAAAAGAATTCATAGAAGGACCAGAAACCGGTGTTAATTCCGCTGTAGTTAGCCTTGTTGTACGCCCGAATTTGTTTTGTTGGGCACAGTGCGAATTGTCCCTTCAGAATCCTTCAGAAAAGGATTCATAGAAGGACCAGAGACCGGTGTTATACCCGAGTCACAGGACCAGCATAAGGGTACCTTTAAATAGGCCCCTTGGCAATCGGCGAATCAGCCCGCGCTCTTCGGTCGCGAGCAATCGTCACGCGCAGAGGATCGTGAATTGATTCGCCGCAGGGAATAAACGTCCCTTAGCTAAAGGTATGTACCTTTATGATCGTGTGAATGGGGTATCAATTCCGCTGTAGATAGCCTTGTTGTACGCCCGAATTGTTTTGTTGGGCACGTGCGCGACAGAACGAATGCGGCTGGAATGTTAGCTGTCTTGTTCGTTTCTTTTACGATAAGTTTCGACGGCGCCGCCCGATTAGCCGCGTATCAAACGACAAAGCGCTTAGCTGTTAAAAATAATTTACAACAGGAGATAGCCGAAAGGCATGCAGTTTTCACGCTCTCAAAAAAACGTATTTACCGATGGACAGGACACGGACATACAATTTAGCAAGTGTTAACATTCGAACAATATATTCTACGTACCACACGATGCAGCGTTATCTGAAAAGACTTGAGAAAGATCTCAAATAACACAGTCACTGTCGACGACAGTCATATCTTGCCGATTTGACGGAATCCAAGAGGACAATTCGTTTTGGGGTACTTTTTTGGGTGATCTTCCTTTCTTTCACACCAGCACCAAGACAAAGGAATGTGCGCGACTGATTTTAACCCGAACAACTATTTTTGGCTATGACTGAGAATGACTCCACGCTGATTATATCAGGCAGGGGGGAGAACAGTTCTCAGTTTTCTCAAAATCGCATTGAGGGCCGTTCGACGTCCTTCCCCTGCTTCCTTTCCCGTGAATGTCTAGCAGAAACGCTTGAATGGCCAGGCACTTACCATCCCTGTTTTTCACAGTGGAAGATAACACAGAAATGGTACGCAACATGCTTCAGAAAAATCTACGTGGAAACTATTCAAGAGGGGCCAGAAAACATCGAATGCAAAGCTGCCAAACATAGGTAGAGAATGGCGCTGAACGGGTTTCCACAGACCAAGAGAGTGGCAGACATTTTCTAACTGATAGAGGGCGCGAGAGTCGCACCAGCCGCATCACCATTAGCAACATGGCGGTGCCTACACTGTAAAAACAAACCGTAAGTCAACAGCATTTTTCGAAACTGGAAAGCGCTGTGATAGGTGCGCACGGGTAAAACGCCGTAGAGGCGACATGACGGCACGACTCACGAGTCAGTAAATGTACGGCTTAACATATTTCTTAGTTCCCAGCTCGGTATTTCCTTTTCTTTCAAGTAAAAGCACATAACACACGCCACGTTTGCTCTAGGGATAGTTTTCTAGTTTGCAAATGTCTCATCTTACGTGCCATTCGTGCGAATGCGAAGATCTCTTTGAGCGGCGGAAGGAGACCCACCCGAAAGCCGGCGCACTCAGCTCGCGGACGAAGACAAGCGAGCTATGCGAGCGAGAGGAGCGACGGGAGCACTGATCTCAATGACAATTGCTGGATCGCGCTTCCCGCTCCCGCAAGTGAAGCCACCGGACGCAACCTTGCTGGGATACGATTTGCGGTTTTGCCAGCGTTTTGCTGCGGTTTTCCAGCGTGCTGTAAACATGTTTTCTACTCGTTCGTCGTCATTCGCCGAAGAAGTTTTTGTAAGACTCTGTGTACCGTTGAGACTTGCCGTTGTGAACACGTGGAAAATTTTACGAAAGCGCAGTACCGCAGAAAAAAGGCACAACTCATCAAAAGCAAGTTTCGCCGGTCTGGCAGAGTGTTCAAAGCTTCCTTGGCACGCCGAAGTGCCGTGTCTCTGTGCATTCGCACGCTTGGATACCGACCAAGAATCGACGCCGTGTGGATGTGTTTTGCGAGGCAATGTGCGTGAAGCCGTACGTATCTAAAGATACAACTCGTCGAAAGCAAGTGTCGCCAGTCTCGTGGCGTGATCAAAGCTTCCTTGGTACGCCGAGTGCTGCATCTTAGTGCCTTCGCACGGTTCAATACCGATCAAGAATCGACGCGGCACCAAAGTTCTGGATGTGTGTCGTGCGTAGATGCCTTTAGATCATTTATATATATATATATATATATATATATATATATATATATATATATATATATATATATATATACAGGGTGAAACAAGGAGACGGCAGGCTCTTTAAATCGACCGGAAAATTCGGTTTCTTAACCTATCGCGCTACGATTTTGTGCAGCGTTGCCCACAGATGGTGATTTTTTTTGTAAAATTTGCAAAGAACGAACTTACCTGAGGAAAAAGTAAAGAAAGAAAAAGGCTTAGCTCCTATGGAAACGCAGCGACGCCACCGGTCTTCAAACAACACGGCGCCGTTTCGCACGGAAGACAAGAGATGGCGCAAGCGGTCGCGACGCCAGCTGCCGCCAACGAACCAGCAGACGACGCCGAGAGCCGGCGCTTTTAGCAGACAAGGAACTGCAGTTCCTTGTTGTTACCGCGCCTGTTTTTGTTTCTGCGACTGTCGCCGCCTGCGGAACGCGCGCCGCTTTTGAGTCGAAAAGTTCGTCTGCTAAAGAGGCCGGCTCTCGGCGCCCGTATTCTCGTTCGTTGGCGGCGTTCGTTGCGCCATCTCTTGTCTCCGGTGCGAAACGGCGCCGTGTTGTTTGCAGACCGGTGGCGTCGCTGAGTTTCCATAGGAGCTAAGCCTTTTTCTTTCTTTACTTTTTCCTCAGGTAAGTTCGCTCTTAGCAAATTTTACAAAAAAAAAAAAAAAATGCACCATCTGTGGGCAACGCTGTACAAAGTCGTAGCGCGATAGGTTAAGAAACCGAATTTTCTGGTCGATTTAAAGAGCCTGCCATCTCCTTGTTTCACCCTGTAGATATATACAGGGTGTTTTTTTTAAGCTTAACAGATTTGTTTAAAAAAAGCCGTGAAAGTTACACTTATGCAGCTTGTGGAGGTGAGTTCTACGACCAGGGGGACAGATTATAGGGAGCTAATCGTAATAATCAGTTGGCTAATTAATTAAAATTCGTTAATTAACTTTTTAATTAATGAAAATAGACATATGGTTCCAATTAGAAATTTGCTCAGCATCATCGAAAAACCCTAAATCAGTCATTTTCAGAAAGACTTTGAGCGCGTGAGAAACGTAGTAGTGCACTAAAGTTACCACTCGTGGAGCAGGTACAAGGCTGGGGCTAGATAAGAGACGGAAAAATCGCGCGGGCGCCTTATCGCAACCTCTAGCTTTGTACCTGCTCCACGAGCGGTAACTTCAGTTCACTACTACGCTTCTCACGCGCTCAAAGTCTTTCTGAAAATGACTGATTTAGGGGTTTTCGATGACGCTGAGCAAATTTCTAATTGGAGTCATATGTCTATTTTTATTAACTAAAAAGCTAATTAACGAATTTTAAGTAATTAGCCGACTGATCGTTACGATTAGCCCCCTGTAAGCTGTCCCCCTGGCCGTATAACTCACCTCCACAAGCGGCACAAGTGTAACTTTCACGACTTTTTTTAAACAATCTGTTAAGCTTAAAAAAAAACACCCTGTATATATATATATATATATATATATATATATATATATATATATATATATATATATATATATATATATATATATATATATATATATATCGGCCACGGAGTTCTGGATCGTCCAGCTGTTCCGGTGAGTTGTGATCAATAAAGTGGGGGGGGGGGGAGATCTGTACGCGTTCTTATGTACTATTAACCATGGCTATGTTCCAAATGTACTCTAATGGATCACGTGGGAGCACAAATAGAGCAAAGCTGTGGAGCAAGGAGGGTTTTCGAAGGCAAAAGTACAAGACGGCGAGAATGAAAATCTTTGAAGCGCGGACCATATGGTCGTGTGCAACCTGCTGACCAATCCCAATTAGGCGAGCCGCGCTCAAACGTCAAGTGCAATTAAGTAGGTTGATAATAAGCCAGCACTGATCAGTGATGAGGAGCTGTTTTGTGCAGTGTTATGTAAATCGTCTAACGACGACAAAAATACGTACCTTCGCCCCCCTCTTCCGTCGCTATTGGCCGCTGGAATAAGCTCGTTTCTGGACCGCGAGTGCCGCAAGTATACAGCTAGTCGTCAGAGTAAAGTAAGACGCTGATCCAGGGGCACATACGGCTCCACGTACATTGCGCTCGCAAAACATATTCACACGGCGTCGATTCTTGGTCGGTATCTAAGCGTGCAAAGGCACAGAGACACGGCACTTCGGCGTGCCAAGGAAGCTTCGAACACGCCGCAAGACCGGCGAAACTTGCTTTCGACGAGGTGGCCTTTTTCGTGCGGTACGGCGCTTTCGTAAAATTTTCTACGTGTTCACAACAGCAAGTCTCAACGGTGCACTGAGTCTTAAAAAACTTCTTCGGCGAATGACGACGAACGAGTAGAAAACGTGTCTACAGCACGCTGAAAAACCGCAGCAAAAGGCTAGCAAAACCGCAAATCGTATCCCAGCTAGGTTGCCGTCCGGTGGCTTCACTCGCGCTGCAGCGAACAAGCAGGGAAGCGCGATCCAGCAATTGTCATTGAGATCAGTGGACGAGAGCGACCACGGATCTCAATGACAATTGCTGGATCGCGCTTCTCACTCCCGCGAGTGAAGCCACCGGACGCAACCCATGGGATACGATTTGCGGATTTGCCAGCGTTTTGCTGCGGTTTTCCAGAGCGCTCTAAACACGTTTTCTACTCGTTCGTCGTCATTCGCCGAACAAGTTTTTAAAGACTCTGTGTACTGTCAAAACTTGACATTGTGAACACGTGGAATTCTACAAAAGCGCAGTGTCGCAGGAAAAAGGCACAGCTCGTCGAAAGCAAGTTTCGCCGGTCTGGCGGCGTGTTCAAAGTTCCTTGGCACGCCGAAGTGCCGTGTCCCTGTGACTTCGCACGCTTGGATACCGACCAAGAATCGACGCCGTGTGGATGTGTTTTGCGAGTGCAATGTGCGTGAAGCCGTACGTATATGAAGGTACAACTCGTCGAAAGCAAGTGTCGCCAGTCTCGCGGCGTGATCAAAGCTTTTTTGGCACGCCGAGTGCTGCATCTTTGTGCCTTCGCACACTTGGATACCGATCAAGAATCGACGCCGCACCAAAGTTCTGAACGTGTGTAGCGCGTAGATGCCTTTAGATCATTTATATATATATATCGGCCACGGAGTTCTGGATCGTCCAGCTGTTCCGGTGAGTTGCTATCAAGAAAGGGGGGGGGGGAGATCTGTACATGTTCTTATGTACTATTAACCATGGCTATGTTCTAATTCTACTCTAATGGATCACATAGGAGCACGAATAGAGCAAAGCTGTGGAGCAAGGAGGGTTTTCGAAGGCAAAAGTGCAAGACGGCTAGAATAAAAATCTTTGAAGCGCGCGGCCCATATGGTCTTGTGCAATCTGTTGACCAATCACAATTAGGCGAGCCGCGCTCAAACGTCAAGTGCAATTAAGTAGGTTGAAAATGAGCCAGCACTGATCAGGGATTAGGAGCTGTTTTGCGCAGTATTCTGTAAATCGTCTAAGGACGAAAAAAAAGACGTACCTTCCCCCCCCCCCCCTCTTCCCTCGCTACTGGACGCTGGAATAAGCTCGTTTCTGGACCGCGAGTGCCGCAAGGATACAGTCGTCAGAGTAAATTAAGACGCTGATCCAGAGGCACATACTGCTTCACGCACATTGCACTCGCAAAACGCATTTACACGGCGTCGATTCTTGGTCGGTATCCAAGCGTGCGAAGACACAGAGATACGGCACTTCGGCGTGCCAAGGAAGCTTCGAACACGCCGCCAGACCGGCAAAACTTCCTTTCGACGAGTTGTACCTTTTTCCTGCGGTACTGCGCTTTCGTAAAATGTTCTACGTGTTCACAACGGCAAGAGTCAACGGTACACTGAGTCTCAAAAACCTTCTTCGGGATATGACGACAAAAGAGTACAAAACGTGTCTACAGCACGCTGGAAAACAGCAGAAAAAGGCTAGCAAAACCGCAAATCGTATCCCAGCAAGGTTGCCGTCTGGTGGCTTCACCCGCGTTGCAGCGAACAAGCGGGGAAGCGCGATCCAGCAATTTTCATTGAGATCAATGGGAGCGACCTTCCGTCACGTGATGTTTGCTTGCTGCGTCCGGTCCGTACGCTTGCTCACGCGTGAATCGTGAACCATTACAGGCGGTGAGGGCGGCAGCTCTCTTAGTTGTCACCGCGATCACCTGTCACCATTCAACCGCACAAAAAAGGTAAGCTAACTCATTTTCGCATGCGCCTTGTGAGATAACCGAAGTGCAGAAGGAATGAAAATAGCGCGGGCTGAGTCAGGAAACGCGCTAAATTTGTTGCTTTAGCTTCCCGACTCAGTTGCACGAGGGAAACCTATCCACGCATCAGACTCGCTCGATGGACGTGTGCAGGCACAGGGCTCATTGATGGGAGTTTGGTTTGCTGTGGGCTCTCCCGACCTCTTCCTGTTCGTACCTTTTTCGCTCTCAGGCGCAGTCACCCTTTCGCTTTCGGGTGCGATGAAGAACCGGAGAAATCCAATTTTAACATGAAACACTGAACCGCGCTCGTTGAATAATTATAACGACATGCTCTCAGTACGCTGTCGCGTACTGAGAGCATGTCGTGTTTTCTCTAGTTTATACACTGATGTTTAGGACAATTGCTGGATGGCGCATCCCCGCTTGATCGCTGCAGCCCAGTGTGGCGACCGGACGGCTATCTTGCATGTTGAGAAATCGCGTTTTTGGAACGTTGCAGAGGCTGGCGGCAGCGTGCTGAAGACACGGTTTCTACTCGTTTGTCGTCATTCACCGAAGAAGTTCTTTAAAACCCTATGTAAGACGTGAGACGTTCCGTTGAGAACGCGTGAAAATTTTTACGGAAGCGTAGTGTCGCAGGAAAAAGGCAGAACGCGTCGAAAGCAAGTTTCGCCGGTCTCGCGGCGTCGTCAAAGCTTCCTTGACACGCCGAAGCGCTGCGTCTCTATGCCTTCGCATGCTTGGATGACGATCAAGAATCGGCACCATGTGGATATGTTTTGTGAGTGCAATGTGCGTGAAGCCGTATGCTTTTAGAGCAGCGTTTTACTTCACTCTGACGACCGTATTTGTAACTATGTGGCAACAGAAGAGGGGGGAAAGGTACGTCTTTTTTTAGACTTTAGTCGGTTTACAGAATACCGCGCACAACAGCACCTCATCACTGATCAGCTGTGGCTCATTATCAACCTACTTAATTTCACTTGACGTTTGAGCGCGGCTCGCCTAGTTGTGATTGCTCAACAGATTGCGCACTTTCATATGGGCCGCGCTTCAAAGATGTTCATTCTTGCCGTATTGTACTTTGGCCTTCGAAAACACTCCTTGCTCCACAGCGTTACTCTATTTGTGCCGCTATGTGATTCATTAGAGTAGATTTGGAACGAACTATGGTTAATAGTGCATAAGAGGAACCGTATGGATTACTTTCCCCCCTTTATTGATAGCAATTCGCCTGAACATCTGGACGATCCAGAACTCCGTGGCTGATATATGATGCAAAGACATCTATGAGCTACACACTTTCAAAGCTTTGCCGCGGCGCCGATTCTTGATCGGTATCCAAGCGTGCGAAGGCACAGAGACTCGGTGCTTCGGCTTGCCAAGGAAGCTTTGATCACGCCGCAAGCGCGGCGAAACTTGCTTTCGACGAGTTGTACCTTTTTTCTGCGGCACTGCGCTTCCGTAAAAATTTACATGTGTTCTCAACAGCAAGTATCACAGCTTACAAAGGGTTTTAAAGAACTTCTTCAACGAATGCCGACGAACGAGTAGAAAACGTGTATTCAGCACTCTGCCACCAGCCTCCGCAACACTCCAAAAATATGTTTTTCGACATGCAAGATGGCCATGCGGTGGCCGCACTCGCGGAGCGGGGATACGCGATCGAATAATTGTCATAGAGATCAGTGAGTGTATGGATAAATAAAAGTTCTTGTCTATGGCAGTTTGTTTCGAGGTAGGCCAGTGATCTGCAGTAGAGGGCTGGATGGCGCATTGAGGAAACAGGTACGAAGCCACCGGAAGTAAGCGGCTTGTCCCGTAAGTGAGCGCTTGGCAGGCTTTCCCACTCTTACGAGTGGTGGTCCAAACAGTTTCCAAGGCGCTTGATTTGCTTTTGTTATATGAAGAGAGCCTGCTTGCTGCGCAATAACAGTTCATGCAGGCCCGAGAAGTCTTCTTAGAAGCCATTTGATGTGTGAGAATTTTGAGATCCTAGTTGATCATGTGTACATGCCCCAAGTTCAAATGCCTCATTCTCAAGATTGATTACGAAAAGGGATTATTAAAACCCACGTCATAATGCAAGAAAGAGTGAACCAAAACATTAACTAAATGCACTTTAAGACTCAGCAAACACTCGACTTCCGGGACAAGCATACAACTTCCGGTGGCTTCTTTTGCGCCCGAATCGGAGCGATTCTAAGGCCTTCCAGCCCCCTATGGAGGAGATCAGTGAGATAGGCCTACGTCATTAGATGCCGGAGAGCCTCAAGTAAGAGCGCGTTCAACTCAAACCACGGAGAGCGTTTGCAATTTAACGGCGGCGTTAGAGATGGCGGATTATACACTTTTTCGCGTGTAAAAAATGCCATCCTATCGGAACAAAAATGGTGTCTATAGAAAAGTGTTATTTTATTCTTTGCATAAAATCTTCAAGCATCTGTTTATAACCGGATTTACGTTGAAAAACCACCCGTAGCCCCACAAACACATGCCCCGATCCAGCAGTTGAACGCTCTTGAGGCTCTCTATTGGATGCTGGCTGGAAGCAGACGACGACATGCCACCTGCTTTTTCCGCTATGATTTATTAAATGCTTTCAGCAGATATGATGTATTACCGCTCGATAATAGACAGGACTGAGGTACACAAACCACTTTCGTCCCACAGTGAGCTTCCATAGATGAAAACAATTTTGTTCTTTCATGAAATTAAGGAACCCCAAGTTACTCGCTTATATTTCCCTACGTAAGAGCGACTATTAAAATATGTGCTCGAGCAAAAAGTGGTCACTTTCCGAGAAGAGTCTACAATTCTTAGTTTCCATTTATAGTAGCGTATCATTATTGGCTGGAACGATTATTGATGCCTTGCATGGAAGGAAGAAAGGTGTCAATCATTGTTCCGGTGGCACCGATTACTTGAGGAACACTCGTATGAATCTTCCTCCCATTATTTTAATTTTAGGGGAAAATGCATGTTGTGAGATGTGTGGTTCATTCGCTATGTTAAAATAGTTTTGTTGCTTTGCAGTTGTCAAAGATAGGACTGATTTAGTAATTGCATCGAGATTTAAAGGTAATGAGGTGCTTGCTAAAGTTCTGTGTTTTTTACTTTCTATCCCCTTTTATTACAACACTTCCAATAACAATCTTTTTTTGCTGTAAATTACTGTCTGTGTTATAATTTCAGTTAAAATAGTTTTATAGCACTTTGACGAACTGCGGGAATTTTTATAGTACTTGCATCGCTTTTTACAAGGTGATAAACCAGAATCGCCTGCTCCAAAAGCTCAAATGTGAAGGGCACGCTACCACGGCCGTGATGAAGCACTCACGCATCTTTTTGCTGCAGATTATACTTCTGAGCATCGCCAGCAATCACGGGGCCCATATGCTTGAGGAACCACGGGACGCCACGGAATTGATCGTTCTCGAGCCAACCACGGGAAAACAGTGGCTCCTGGGACCCATCTTGGTGGATTTAAAGTTGGGAGCATTAGGAGCCTGCCAACACTGGTCTTCAGCTACGATGCCTCTACAAAAGCCGCTATCCCGTGCCAGTCATTCGAGGCACGCTACCACAGCCATGATGGAGCGCTCGGACATCCTTTTGCTGCAGGTTCGTTATTTGAATACTTCAGCTTGCCGTCGTTCAAGCAACTATTGTCTGCTCGTGGTATCGTGCCCCAGTGATTGGTTGTGCCATTTTCGTTGCATGTGCTCTTGGTTTCTGGACGTCCTGTCCACAAGTTTGCAGTGTGAGATAAATGAAATGAAATGTTTGCTACGAAAGCCGTGTTTTCGCTACAAAAACTGCTACAAGCCGTTCTTTTGTAAGTTTCACCACTGATGATGACATTTTGTCTGTTAATGCATGGAAACATTAGCCACTTGTGCTTTCTTGCGTTTGAAACATTCTCAGATAATGATATGTTTTGAAGTTGAACTGTATCTTTGTTTACTTTTAAAATACAACACTCATCTCCAATATTGAACTCGAAGAGCTTCCTGCAACTCCCACCTGCATCGCACTGGGCAAGCCTTTGTGCATCTTTTGGTATGCAGGATACAGCACTACTTTATTTCAATTGTAGGCTACTCTTTAGGCTAAGATTTGTACTTGAAGTGTGGTTCGGTACAAGGGAAATAGTTTTTCTCTATATGTTCACAAATCTGGTTCCCTCCATTTTCAATTGTATATCACAGTTCACCATTTGCATTTCTGGTTTATTTCTATGGCACGTACTACACAGCAAGTAATCACCTGGTGCCACCTACTTTATCAGGTTTCAGGTTTAGGTTTATTGTGCGTAGATCAAAGGTAAATACATTAGAAATATTACAGAAGGAGGTCCCAGAGTCAGAGACTGGAAAGGAACCTCCTGTTAATGGTAGCAATAATAATAAAACAAATTTACAGCAGTCAGAATAGAAAATAAATTATGACATGAATAGGTGAAACACAGAACTAATTGCAGTGATATAAAATGAACAAAATAACAGTAAGTTAAACACTCATAATAATTATCAACTTATAAATAAAATAACACTGAATAAACAGAGCAAGGTTATAACAGTTGGAATTGCAAATCAATTTTGAGAATAAGTGAAATGCAGTACTAATTACAATAATATGAGAGACAAAACGGCAATTATCAAAAAGAGAGATACACAATGACGTCATGACAGCAATGTATGACTAAAAGGACTGAAGAAATATGCGAAGTTTCTGCTTAAACACGTGAATTGATGGTGATTGCTTGATGGCTAAAGGTAATGAATTCCACACAGCCGTGGCTGAGAAGTTGGTGGTAAATTTACCATAGTTAGTCCTAGGCTTCGGCAATAACAAGTTATGATGAAATGCGAATCGAGTTATCTTATGCTGTGGAAACTGATTATCGTTAAGAAGTGTTAGAGCGAGTTTGCCGTTCACGAAATTATACACAAGTAAACCGAGGGTATGTTTATTTAAATTGCTAACAGATAAAATATTAAAAGCACGGAAAAACCAAGAAATATCAGATGAAAAGAGACTAAAGGTGATGATACGAAATGCTTGATTTTGGACGTGCTGCAATGGAGACAAATGTGTGCGATAAGTATTTCCCCACGAAGATATGCAGTAGTTATGATGAATATGTATAAATGCGTAGTAGAGGGAAATGAGCGTATCGATGTGGAAAAAGGCGCGTACTTTGATTAATGCTCTTATGCCGAATGCTGCTTTTCTAGTTAAGGAGTTAATATGCCTGTGGAATTTTAAATGAGTGTCTAATTCAACCCCAAGAAATACAACATGGCTTGCAGCCGTCAATACATTAGAGTTTAAGTGAACCGATGGAAGCCCTGGAACGATTTTGTTGGTTGATGTGACAATGACAAAAGTAGATTTAGAAGCGTTAATGTTCAGTATATTACGCCGACACCAGTTAGCAACATTGGCAGCGTCAGCGTTAATTTTGAATAACAATGAGTCAAGGCTGTTATCGGAAGTAAAGATGGTAGTATCGTCGGCGTATAGTAAACAGTGCGAAAAATTAATGCACTGAGGAAGGTCGTTAATATATATTAGGAACAACAGAGGTCCAAGAATGGAGCCCTGGGGGACGCCAATATTAGTAGTTCTAAAGTGGGAATAGGCACCAGAAATATAGACGACCTGTTGTCTGTCCTGTAAATAGTTGCTAATTAATGCTAGTGTGGGATCAGTTATACCAATAGCGTCTAATTTTGCAAAAAGTATATTATGGTTAATTGAATCAAAAGCTTTAGAAAGGTCAATAATTAAAGCACCAGCAAATTTACCGCAGTCTATGGCTCTTTTAATATCATCAGTTAAGGAAATTAGTGCCAGGTCAGTTGAAAAACCAGCCCTAAAACCAAACTGACGGGGCGACAGGACGTTAAATTTTGAGAGGTAGCATGTGAGACGTATAACAACTAGTTTTTCAATAATTTTGCTAAAGAACGAAAGAATTGCAATCGGACGATAGTTAGTTACAAGGCGCTTATCACCCTTCTTAAAAACAGGTATTAGCTTAGCTACTTTCAATACGCTAGGAAAAACGTCAGTTTTAAATACGAGATTTATAATGTAGGAAAGAACGTCACAGATTAAATGAGCTATTAGTTTAATATGAAAAGAATAAAAGTTGTCAAGACCAGCACTTGTTATTTTTAGGTTATGAATGACAGTGCGGACTTCAACAGGAGATACGGGAAAAAGAAAGAAGCTATGAGGTAAGCGCTGATAATGGTGGTCGTGAGGAATAAAAGGCTGAGGATGATCAGTAAAAAATGAGTCGCTAAAAGCGTTCGCAATGTCAGATGGGTTATTGTAGGAAACGTTACCAAATTGAACAGAATTTATGGGGGCAGTCGTGGTCGTCCTGTTCAAGAACGAGTTTAGTATTTTCCATTGCTTTTTGACGTCGTTACCAGCACGGTGAACTTCATTCTCGTAAAACCTTCGTTTAGCATCTTTAAGCAGCCTAGCTAGTGTATTACTATAATTTCGAAAACGAATCTTTAGCGGTAAATTAAAGGGTTGTCTTTTAGTCTTTTGATATAGGTTATCTTTTTTTCGCAGGCACCTCAGCAGGCTAAATGTCATCCAAGGGCTGTAAGGAGTCGACGTATTCTTTTTACATGTGGTTATTGAAGAAGAAGCAGCCAGAGCCCTGGTAATAATGGCACAGAGCTCGTCAAAGGCAACCTCAGGATGAGTGACGTTAGTTACTGCTGACCAATCAGAGTTAGATATAAGCTCAACAAACAATGAAGTGTTTACTTTCTTCCTTGTTAGGCATACGTCGTTCTCATGGGAAACAAAATTCAATCGCACAAACACAGGGTAATGATCTGTGATAGAAACTTCGATAACGCCAGCGTCCGGAGATGTTAATAGATTAGACAGTGCGTGGTCAATTAGTGAAGCCTGTCCGCTGGCAGTGCACCTAGTTGGAGTGGTTATGAGACATTCGTAACCGTTGCCATTTAGACAGTTAATGTATTTATTATAACAAGATGTGTTAGTATCGATTAGGTTAATATTAATGTCTCCCAAGATGATGACGTTTTTGCGTTCGATTGATAGTTTATGAAGCACTTCGCTAAGCGCTAAACAAAATTCACTAGTGGAGGATGATGGTGAGCGATAAATGCATCCAACAATAATGTTTTTTCCGTCTTGCGAAAAGAATGATTCATGGAATTCTGCCCAGACAGATTCACAGCTAGGCAGGTTAAGCGTTAGGTCATGTCGACGATGATAATGAAAGCCAGAAGAGATAAATATAGCAGCCCCACCATGACTACTTCCAGCGCGATGGCAATATTCGGCTGAGTAAGAAGGAAAATCGTACAAGTTTTTATCGGATATACTCAGTCAAGTTTCGGTAAGGCAAATAATAGAGAACCGATGCCCAACAGAAGATAAAAAGTTAGTAATGTCATCGGTGTGCTTGCGCAAGCTGCGCGCGTTAAAATGAATCAGCGATCTGCAAGGTGAAGAAAAGTAATGTTCTAGTTCAGAAGGTGAGACGAGCGATGCCATTATGAAAGTTTAAGAATAATTCAAGTGAAAATCGAAAGGTCTGAATCGGACGCTATGCGAAAGACGCGGCTTGCAGTATTTTGGCGAGCTTTGATATGGCAGTTATCAGTCCAAAGGAAGAGCCAACCTTTTTCCTTCTTCAGTGTTAGTGCCTTGGAAAATAACCGTTTGTTTTCAGGAGACAAATTTTCGTTAACGAAGACAGACTGCATATGTTGCCCCGAGAAACCCAGTGCGCGTGTGTCCAAACGCGCCTTGCGTGCTTTCTTGACAAACTCATTCTTTTTATCGCGGGAACAAAAGCGGGCGATGATGTTCTGCTGGTCATTTTTTGTTGGTACACGATGACCTATGTCTAGATCGGTGGGTGAGACGGGGCATTCGACCTTTTGCCCAATTGCGGCCATTACGGCGACGCAATCCTCGCCTTGGGTGCAAGGCACCCCCTTCATTTCGACGTTGTTCAGTCGGGAGTATTGTTCGAGCTCTGCAACTCTTTTCCTCAGTGCCTCATTTTCGTTTTTCAGGGCTTTGTTCGAGGTGAATAGTTCCATCTGTTGGCTACGCGCTTTCTCAACAACATCATTCAGAAGTTGAAGACTACCTGCCATTTCAGAAACCTCTTTTCTCATGCCACCGACATCTAGACCCGCATCCTGAAGCTTAACTTGCACTTTCACAACCAGCTGTTCAACAAGCTTATTCAGATTATCACTAAACCGTGCCTCCAAATCTTCAATTTTCTTATTCAACTCGGCACAAGTAGGCATCGTAAACACTCAGAAGATATAGGGGACCCCGCAAACAAGAACAGTAAAATAGAACTCGCAGCAGCAGCAGCAGTGGTGAAGGAAAAACACTTGTCAACGTGAATAACTACGTAGATATGACAATTCACTAACCTGGTGATAGTAGAAAACACACTTAGCAATGTGCTCTTGACCACAACCGCTGCTGCTATGAAGCCGGTGTTCCTTGAATGTTGATTTATAAGGCGATGGCAGAAGCCCACGCACGCGCAGACGTGATGGCTCGGATGCGTCGGGACGAGCTGCCTCGTGGCTCGGATGCGTCGGGACGAGCTGCCTCGTAGCGCTGGAGAGCGGCTCAGGCACGTGGACGAAAAAGGGCGCGTACCGAAGATGACCACGCAGGCCGAGAACGATGAAATCTGGTGATAGTAGAAAACACACTTAGCAATGTGCTCTTGACCACAACCGCTGCTGCTAAGGAGTGAATGCTGAGGAGGCTTACTTGTGTTTATTGGTTGAAAGTAATCAAGATCCTGTTTAACGAAGAGATGGACCGGATGGGGAAGCAGTTGTCGTTGTCACGAGCCAAAATCTCACCTATCTTCACTTATCCTTGTGATTCTATCCTGATAGCCTGCAGTTATCTGATCTTTTTGAACTCTGTCATGCAACCGCATCTGGTAACTCTACTGCCAAATGTTCACACGACACCGAGGGCTCTCTTTGATTTAGGGATTTGCTTGACCTGCATAGGCTATACAAAAGCGGATCATATATTGTTCCCACCACACAGTGCACCTGGACGTGCCTCCTCTTTCAATGCTTTTTTTGCTTCCCCTTCTCTAGTCAATACACATACTGATATCCCATGTGGGGTAGGTGGTGCCATATAATTTAAGTTGTCTTCTATGTTTTGTGTTTTATTTTAATTCCATGGTAGCAAACCTCCCCTGAGAGTTATCCTTTTGTTTGTCAAGTCACTTTTATCCATAGCCGTTTTTTTATGTTTCCTTTGCGACGTATCGACAGGCCAAACTTCAGTTTCAGTCACCATGCATGGATTTCGTCCCAATTAGATTGACGAGTGGGATCACTTCTGGCTCTGTTTTGGTTGTTGGAGCACCATAAAAATCCACACTGTTTCATGGGAGTTACTTGCAGCTGTAGACATTATTTTAGCATTAAAGTGGTTCTAAACTTTTCAGGAACAGAAAAAAATGAAATCTAAGTATGTCGCTGAAGCCCAGTACATGTTACTATAAAACTGCCAAATTTGTTTATCAAAGAACGCATTAGTTTCACACAAAAAATCTATTTAGTTGTCGGACCCTCGGATCCACCTATTCAGCGAGCCAGCCATGTTTGCAAGCGTTGGTGACATCTGCCTCGTCCCTTTAGTGGCCCTAGTCAGTCCCAAGCAGCGAGGCGGTACCACTAGTAGATCTCTTGTATGCACTTCCAGTCGTGGATCAGAAGGCGCTCAGGCGTCCTTCAGCCCCAAACGTGCTCCTTTAGCCCCCTTTTCCCTCTCGAGTTTTGGGCAGTTGGAATATCTGGCACAGCTTGCTCCTTCGAATTCAACGTCACTTTTGGAAGGGATACGGCAGAGAAAGAAACAGGTACAGAGCCTGAGTAATGGACATGCGTGGTGTGGTGAACGTGGGTAGAGAACAACGAAAGAGAGAGTGTTCAACGCCTCAATCAGAGTCACGTGGTTCATGGACGAGCTGCCGTCGCCACAGTAGGAGTTGTGTCAAGGTATCCTATCCTGGTCACCAGATAAAAACCACGAACATTAAAAAAATAATTTTGTAATTATTGGAGTTTTAAATATTCTGAAATGTTTTGTGCATATCCAATAACCTATGGTGCTGTCATGTAACAAATTCTCTAACTTGCCTAATTTCGGTGTCCATGCCCCTTTCAAGTAATTTCATTTGTGTTTACAGCTTTCTTAAATCACACTGGCACCTGCAGTGCACTTACGTGTAACTCATAGTTTGCAGATATCGGGAGCTTTAGTTCGTCATCGCATTCTATTCATAACCTAACCACATTCCACATTTTGTTTTTCAGGTTCTGTAGTTGTTCATATGGACTTGATTGCTCTGGAAGTTGTGAAGATTGCCCTCCACATGAAAGCTGGACGTGACCCACTAATTAATTCTCAAGACTAAATGTATGCACGTGTTTTACTCCAAACTGCATCTTGTGTGCACTTCCCCGAATTTGTTTACTAACACGGTGTTCACGCACCTGTTTATCTCTGGGAGGTGCACTTGACAGTAACATCTGAAATTAACTTGTGACAGCAGGCTTGAAGAAACTCATTGAATGCGGCAACTCCGCCTTCGAAGGCATTTTTCAAACTTCCCTTGCTAAAATGGTTTCGTAGCATAAGTCACAAGTTGGTTTCACTGTCTAGCGCCTGCCAGAATTAAGCTGAGGTTCCTGAACTGCACTTATGTGTAACTCATAGTTTGCAGAAATCGGGAGGTTTATTCTGTCATCGCATTCTGTTCAGAACCTCATCACATTCCACATCTTTTTGTTTTGTTTTCGAGGTTCTGTAGTTCTTCATATGAACTTGATTGCTCAGGAAGTTAGAGATTGCTTTCCACATAAAAGCAGGACGTGGCCCACTAATTATTTCAAGAATAAAGGTATGAACATGTTTTACTTCGTACTGCATCTTATGTCCACTTGCTTGAAATTTCTTACTAACACGGTGTTTAATTATCTCTGGAAGGCACAGTTGGCAGAATCTTCTGAATTTAACTCGTGACAACAGGCTTGAAGAAACCCATCGCACGCGGCAATTCCGTCTTCACAGGCATTTTTCGAACTACCCTTGTTAAAATGGTTTCGTATTATAAGTCAAAAGTTGGTTTTACTGTCTAGGGCCCGCCAGAGTTAAGATGAGGCTCCTGCAATGCGCTTACATGAAACACAAAGTTTGCAGAAATCCGTAGGTTTATTCTGTCATCGCATTCTGTACACAACCTAATCATATTCCACATTTTGTTTTGTTTTCCAGGTTCTGCAGTTCTCCATGTGGACTTGATTGCTCTGGAAGTTAGATTGCCTTCCACATGAAATCTGGACGTGGCCCACTAATTATTTCTCAAGAATAAAAGTATGAGCATGTTTTACTTCGTACTGTGTCTTACGTGCACTTGCTTAAAATTTCTCACTAACACGTAGTCTTGTGCGAATAGTAGATGTTGAGTTCAAAGCGAATAGAGGTTTTGGCCGAATATTTACGAATTGAATATCGAATAGTTTTTCCACGCATTTTACTACCAGTGCATGATGCTTAGGTTGTTTCACTTGTTCATTTATAAGCCAAGTATATTCTATCTATATTTATGAACTGTAACCTTAGAAGTTCTGATGTCTTGGGATGGCAAGTGAACGATGGATTTGACATAAAATGAATCCTATAGAGATGGCCAACTATACCCAAATGAGTGAATTTACAAATTTTGCTATATAAAATATTCATTCTTTAATCTCGAGTTAAAAAGGTATGAATCGCGCATGAGGAACGCATGTTGTAAGGGCATCTCTGCCTAACATTGTATACTCTTGTATAACAGTCAGTTTAATTTTGAAACTTTTACCACGAAGTAGATAACACATTCACAAAGCTTCCATTTACTTTCAAATACAGCCGACAGGCTTGCACCATCCCGCTTTCAATGTATGATTTTCTTCCAAGCATGCAATTGCGATATTCCTACTTTCCTAAGTGTTCATCGCGGCGGGTACCCTGTTGAGTGCGCTTCTTACCGAGCACCGGTGTAATGGAGAGAAGCAACACCCAAAAAGCTCGCTTCCGCTGGTATTGCTTCTCCGCTGTGCACCATTGCTCGGTAAGAAGCGCACTCAACGGGACAAGCCCGCCGCAACCAACACTTCGAAAAACACGAATAGGGCAGTTCTTCTCGAAGCGAATATAGAGTAGTCTATTATTCGAAACTACTGCTGGAAATTCCGAATATTCGCACAACCCTACTAAAATGGTGTTTAATTATCTCTGGGAGGCACAGTTGGCAGTAACTTCTGAAATTAACTCATGACAACACGCTTGAAGTAACTCATTGGACGTGGCAATTCTGTGTTCAAAGGCATTTTTCGAACTTCCCTTGTTAAAATAGTTTCGTATCATAAGTCACAAGTTGGTTTCACTGTCTAGTTCCCGCCAGAGTTAAGCTGAGGCTCCTTCAATGCGTTTATGTAACTCATAGTTTGCAGAAATTGGGAGGTTTATTCTGTCATCACATTCTGTTCATAACCTAACCACGTTCCGCATTTTTGCGTTTTGTTTTCCAGGTTCTGTAATTCTTCATATGGACTTGATTGCTCTGGAAATTAAAGATTGCCTTCCACATGGAAGCTGGACATGGCCCACTAATTATTTCTTAAGAATAAAGGTATGAACGTGTTTTACTTAGTACTGTGTCTTGTGTGCCCTTCCTTGAACTTTCTAACACAGTGTTTAAGCACCTGTTGATCTCTGGGATGCGCAGCTGGCGTTAACTCCTGAAAGTAACTTAGGCCCACAGCCTAATCATATTCCCTGGGCACTAGATATTTATTTTAAATTGTTCCCGCATCAAAAATTAGTTTGGGTGTTGTTTGTAACTTGCGGCGGTAGAAAGCTGTAACTTTCAATCACTGAGCTGCACGTCGTGCGTGACGACGGGAATTGTTCCGACATTAAAGGGTTGGTGCAACGATATTCAATTGGAATTGTTTCACTTTACACGAGCTTACTGGCACTAGTAGGACTCAAGGTTACTCGCACGCAACGCCACTGGCCAAGAAACTCCTTTGTTGCGGTGTAATTTCAGAGACAAAAGCGATCATTTTCATTCAATTTCTTCAATGCAAAATGTGATGACGTAAAGTGGGGATCGGAGTACACCCATATGACGATATTTGAATGCTGTTCATAGATTGAACCCGAGCATTCCGTGGGCACTCGATTTGGGCTCGTGATAATTACTAGCTCCAGAAGCATTCGGGTAGTGGCCTGTGTCCAATCGCTGCAACGACAACAATAGCCGAGCCATAACACTGTCTGGAAACTCAGCGCGTGTCCTGTGCTTTGCCAACCCTAGCGCGTGGCTATGATCAACACTGGCGGCATATAATCGGCTGCAGATCACGTGGCCTCTTGTTCTGGCTGCGAGTTGAGGGGGTGAACGCTGCTCGTTTTTTTTATTATTTTTTTTACTGGGACTTCTATTGCGTGGGGTGAAAAACGAACGCGTGCTTCATAGGTCATTAACGTCAGGGATCCGTTCTAAGCTGCATTTGCGCAAAGTACAAAAATTGCTGCATCGCCCCTTTAAAAATTAGCTAGCATGTTGTCCGCACCTTGCAGCAATGGCCAGATCCTCTTGAACTGCTAGCTGCAGTGATTTAACAAAACGGACATCTCAGTGAACAATAAATATAGCAGTACAATGCTATACTGTTCTTTGAGACGTCTGTTTTTTTTAAGTCACTGCAGCTAGCAGTTCAACAGGCTCTGGTCATCGCTGCCAGGTGTGGACAACACGCCAGCTAATTTGTTATGTAGGAACGATTCCTGTCGTCGCGCATCACGTACAGCTCAGTGATTGAGATTTACGGTTTTTTGCCGTTGCACTTTAGGGACAACACGCCAGCTAATTTTCGATGCCGGAACAATTTCCGTCGTTGCACATCGCGTGCAGCTCAGTCATTAAGAGTTACGGTTTTCTGCCGTCGCAAGTTACGGACAACACGCCAGCTAACTTTTGATGCCGGAACAATTCCCGTATCTGTGCATCACGTGCAGTACAGTGACTGAGAGTTACGGTTTTCTGCCATGCTTCTACGGGTCAAGTTACGGGCAAAAACCGTAGGGCCTCATTACTCTCATGCACGTAATACCTAGTTAATGTTGTGACTGTGATGCAAGACAACGGCAATTGTACCGGCATCAAAAATTAATGGCAATTTCTAGTAATTTGACGGGATTTTTTTACAGTGTAGGAACGTTTTTTGGAAATATGGTGCGAGGAGAAACGGGTGGAGGAAAGACAGTGCGAGGGGGAAAAGAGCGGAAACTAGGAAAGCTGAAGTGGAGAGGAGCGACCTCCTTTCCACAATGACCTTTCTCGTGCGCGGCCTTTTTCCCCTCGCACTGTCTTTCTTATGTTGTATCGGACTGTAGTTCTTAAATGGCTCCACCTGGCGGAAAACTAGTTTCGATGATTTTGAGGATGAGACAATGCGCACATTTGGAAGGAGATGAAAGTAAAGATTTTGAACGAGCTTAGGAGCAAAAGTTAAGCCACAATAGATAATTCCATTTAGAGCTCTCAGGGCGGCGCCATTTTGCTCGACCGCAGCGCCCTCTCTGGACATCCGGGAAGTTCAGCACGTTCGGCGGGGTAAAACGAGAGAGAGGGCACACGCCCGATTCCGCTAGCAGACAACGAACCGGGAGGTTGCCGTTCTTCATCTTTGGGCTGTACCGGCGGGCTGCACCGAACATGAAACTCTCGCTTGTGGCTGCCATTGTGAAGTGGTTCGCGTCCTTAGAATATTTTTGGCTACTCCAAAAGCAGCGTATAGCATCCTGTTTTTTTTATTTCAGTAAATGATCAACTAGCGTATCTTTCTTTCGTTACTTCAATAAGGAAGTCAGCCGGCAGTACTGCGCTCAAAAACTGCGTCTATTGCGTCAGGAGAACACGTTTTTATTTATTATTCCAGACTTCCACTCATTATCGCTAAAGGCCTACACCAGTAAGAACTTTGTGCAGTAAAAAAAACTACAACAACCGGATTTACTTTTCACCGGAGAGACCGGCCACTCGGACACAGTTTTTCCACTTCTTTTCTTTATTTGCACGCAGGTAACAGCGCAATTGGACTCGGTTAATCTTCTTATCGAGGATAGCATTACATGATAACTTGCATATCAAAATTCGCGCATCGCTGCGCTTGAAGTTTCCAAAATGATGCGATTTTAAACCGAGCTTCAGCACCAGCCGGATGTTAGGTAGAGCCCACTCGGCGGAGCAGACGACGAGCGGGGTGAAAGGGAGAAAGAATTTTTTCTCTCTCCGCTCTTCTTAGTGGAACGGTCTATAGGCACACAGGGAGATTTGGGGAAGCCCAATCTAGGTCACTGCAGCTCAATAAAACCTGCAGGATCGAGCCTCTTTGGCCGAAGGAGTGCCTGTGCTCACATGAAAGCATGTTCGCTCATTTTCATACTGGAACCCCCTGAACCGGCGATTTCCCGAAAATGGTTAATTGTGATCGTCCCGAGCGTTGGTGTCACCATCCTCCTCCGCTCACGGAACCACTCTAGCTCCAGACAAAAGGTTAATTTACCGATGACGTCGCCAGCACTTTGCTAGCTCGAAGCGAAGACAGTAGAAAAAAGTTGGACAAGAAAACAAGAGGACACAGAGGCGGGGGTACTTTGCTATCCATTTGGTCTTTTGTTGGCATTTGGCGACCGCGATTTGTTCGTGCCTTGTTTCCTGCTGTGTGTTCGGGTTCAGCTTTAATTAAGGTGCAACCCCATCATTGGTTAGTGTGATTTGGAACCCACAGAATGCGATGGGATCGCATTCCAGACCTGCACATCAATGCGAGAAATCGTGTGTAGTGGCGCTTTGATACTGTGGGGTATTTTTCTATATCCTGACATTGACACACCCTGGTCCTTCAATTGTTTTTCTCTGTGCGAGCTTTCTTTGGAATGCACGCGGCTGCGCCAGTTCTCGTGCTAGGGGGTCAGTTGACTACGCTCCAGAGCTTACGTCTCCAGCAAATGTGGTCAGAACAAAACGCGAAAATCGTCCCGAGCCCAATGGCGGGAGACATGCTCAACAAAACAACCGACGCGTTGAAAATTATAAAATTGCCTTTACGCCGTTAGCACCCCGCGAGGATTTCGGAGGTCAATTACACATATCTCGATGTGATCAGATTTATATGAGAAGCCGGCCCTTTTGTCGTGCATGTGTTTGGCTCTCTGTGTGGATTTCTAGGAAAACGTGAAGACGTGATAGATTTGGGTTTTCAAAATTCTATCTCGAGGATTTAAATCCCTCAAAAATAAAAACAAGTGAACTATTTTTTGGGCAATCAGGTGTCTCATTTCGGTATCTGCATGGGTGTTTATTTTGACCAAAACCACGTGACGGGAGGACACAAAATTGACAATCAGGTTTAGATATTGAGTTTGGTAAACCCAAAGTTAGACTGGTGCGGAAGTCATAATAAAAAAAAAGTGCCAAGGTTAAAAAATTAGCTCGCAGCAATAAATGATAAGAATTAATTTTAATACGAGTTCAGTTATAAATTCAGTGACTAGCCAGGCAAAGATTCTGGGTCTGTGGATATCTTCTGCACAGAGTTTAATCAATGTACTAGTCTTAATTTGGTGATTTATGCGCGCAAGTAGTAGTGTGCAAAAATGAAAAACATGAAAACGGGTAGAGTTTGACGTTGTATAAAATATAGTGTAAGCACGCACATTGTATGCTGATTAAGGCTGAAACAGCGCTACATTTTACACTAGCTTAGGCGTATCGAAAGTTAACTTAAGGGTGCATCGAAAGCAAAGGCTTGTACACATATACTGCTCAGGCCGTAACGTTTGAATGTTCATAGTATTTTATTACCCCCAAACTTGGTGTAAGTTGTCTCCTGATTATTTACAACAGAAAGAAAGAAACATTCTACCTCTGGGTTTATATAAAAACTCCACATGCTGACAGCTACCAATCATCTCGGCGCCGATTATGAGCATTCCCTGCATGCCAACGGTCGCGTGCTTAGAGTGAGTTTTTCCAACGTGATTTCATACAATCGCAATCGTTCTTGAAAAACAACATTGTTTACTCACGCAAGTGGCCTCATGTGAAGTTTAGAATATTTTGTATTGACTGTGGCACACTAAACAAGTAGCATGGATTTTTTTTTTTTTACAATAATCCGCGAAACGGAATGCTCCGGGTTACCTTGCTCTCTAATGCATGTAGCACACAAAAGAGCACGAGCTCGATTGCAGTGGGAAACGAAAAAAATAATGATAAATAAGTGTGTAATTATGTGAAAACTGAAGGCTATGCACATATGCACAAGGTAAGCTTTTTTTCACTAAATACATTACCAGTAAAGTATTTCGTTTTATCGTGCGAGCGAAGTGGAACATACAAGCGCGTGCATTCTGCCCTGAACTAACTACTCTTCCAGTGATCAAGCGCACCGTTCAAAATGTGAAGCGCGCTTTTATAGCGTTCGGTGCGCTCAAACCTTTTAAAACACAATCATAATCGATTCTATTATTTCATTTCTTTGTATTAGGTGCGTCTATGTTTTTTTTTTTGCGTTTACGTGTCATTTTCTTAGTTATATAATATTTTCGCACAAGTCCGATAACTATAGTCTATTTCATCATAAGTAAGAACCACATAATCAAAGATGTAAACACACACAAAAAAACGCAAACGCGCGATTACGCATTAAAAATGCAATGTAACGGCGCATTCAAAATTAGTCGTTAGTTTTTTAGAGAGCAGAAGTTTTGTAGGGCGACATTGTTAACCGTTGTAGATTATAATAAATGCTGTGCAACTGTTAGCTCGGGATGTTTAACCTGTATTACGCAGTTTATGTGATACACAATCGCACGACGGTAAGATGCGGGTGGGCGACAAAACCAAGGGTCCCTGCTAAAGCCCCTTGATAAAGGCTTTTTTTACAAGTACCGCCAACCGTTGTTATGGAAACGCTCAAGACACGTGCTTCGAGGGGGTGCTCCACCGCCATTCGCTTTCAAGGGCCAGTCATTTTAGAGTTGCGCCGCCATTTGCCTCTGTTAGAACTCCGCCGCGAGGAAAGAGCCGTACGCCATGTTTCGACAAAACCAAACAGAAGATGACGACGTTTATTGGGATTGCGTAATGTGCGATGGCTGTACAAGAAAAACTGAAAATTGAGTTTCTTCACACTCCCCCACAATGACGTCAAGTCATTAGTAAATAGATTCCATGGGGTATAAAAGTTAAACGGGTCTCCTTATAATGGTACCATTAGGAAGACGCACCATAGCAGCTCGTATGTGCCCGTCTCGTCCAGTCAATGCTTCCACAACTTCTCCCGTCTTCCAAAGTTGTCGCGGTTGGAGATGTTGGTGGACCAACACTAGAGTTCCTTTCTTCAGGGCACTGGATGAAGTCGGCACCGTGAAATGAGCAGATCGCAGACTAGTCAAGTATTCCCTCTTCCATCTACGCCAAAATGATCTGCCATCTTTTGATGGTAACGCCACCGCCTGTTATATTGTCCCTCAAGGGGAGGCACAGACTCCGCAATGGGAAGGAATGAGTGGTTCCTTTTCTGTGGCTTCGGTGTAGACGTATGTCAGAGGCCTAGAGTTAATTACAGCCTCAATTTCAGTTAAGACGGTCGTCAGTTCTTCGAAGTTGCAGTAGCTGTTACCCAAAACTTTCTTGAGCGAGGACTTTACCGACTGGACCATCCTCTCCCAGAACCCACCCCACCAGGCAGCTCTCTCGATTATAAACTTCCACTGTATCTGCCGATCAGCGAAGTAGGCTTGTGTCTCCTCTCCACGCAACGTTGTCCACAGTTTCTTCAGGCCCTTTGAAGCACGCTGAAACGTTTTTGCATTGTCAGAAAAGATGACCCGGCACACTCCTCTTCTTGACACAAATCGTCTGAAAGCCATCAGAAAATGGGGGGTGGACATGTCGGTCACTAGTTCGAGGTGAATGGCACGGGTAACGGCACAGGTGAAAATGAGGATGTAAGACTTCTTGTTGTTGCCTTTATCCCTTGTGTTGAGCGGTCCCGCGAAGTCCACACCAGTCACCTCAAAGGGGGCGGCTTGGGTTACTCTGTCTCGAGGGAGTGGAGCAACTGGCTCGGTGGCCGCTGGGCTGTTGACACGGTCACAGATCACACATTTCTTCAGCACCTTTTTTACCAACTGTCTTCCTCGAACAACCCAGAACTGTTCCCGCAGTTCTGTCAGAGTCTCAAGGGGACCAGCGTGAAGAAGTCGTCGATGCGTGGCATTGGTCAAAAGCTCGGTAAAATGATGAGTTGATGGAAGAATGATGGGATGCTTTGCATTGTCGCACATGTCAGCGTTACTGAGGCGTCCTCCGACCCTCAGCACCCCGTCCTTGTCCAGGTATGCGTTTAAGTCTTGTAACGGAGAGTTGCTTTCCATGCGTGCCGAGCGTCGAACGCATTGAAGTTCTCTCTGGAACGCCTCCTGTTGGACCTGCAGGATCAGACACGTTTGAGCTTGTGCTACCTCTTCGGTCGTCAAACAACCCTCGTGTTTTTGGCTGGGATGTCTAGAGTTATGCAGAAATCGTCGTATACAGGCAACAACTCGAACAAGCTTTGAGAGGGAACTGTAGCGCTGCATAGGCAAAACCTGCTCTTCTTTTAGTGTTACGTTATGGACTCGAACTTGTTTCTTCTCTTCATCTGCCGCGGTCATATCAACACCCGCTTCATGCGTTGGCCAGGCAGCAGGTGACTCCGTAAGCCATGGTGGTCCGTTCCACCATGCCGCGCTCGACTTGAGTGCTTCGGGTGTCACCCCTCTTGTGAGCAGATCAGCCGGATTTTCTAGTCCAGGGCAATGGTTCCAAAGCTCTGGATCAGTCAGCTGTTGGATCTCCAATACTCGATTGGCCACGAAGGGCTTCCACTGTTGAGCAGAACCTCGCACCCAATGTAGTGCGATTGCTGAGTCTGTCCAGAGGTACCAGCTGGCGACTTGTAGGTTCAACGACCTAGTAAGGTAGTCCTTTAGCCGTGCCCCTATCACCATTCCCATCAATTCAAGTCTTGGGAGAGAAAGTTTGTTCAGCGGCGCCACCCGGGTCTTGGACAAAACCAAAGTCACCCTCGTTGGTGCAGTCTGCTGGTGCAGGTACGCCACAGCCCCATAAGCCTTGGGACTAGCATCCGTGAAGATGTGGACTTCGTTTCGGTCATCCTCAGGAAGTTCAAGGCACCGTCGGGGTACTGTTACCTTCGTTAAGTGGCGCAGTGCTGTGTGCCACTGCGTCCATCTTGTTTTAACCTCTTCAGGTAGTGGTGCGTCCCAGTCGACACCCAGTTCCCAGAGGGTCTGGAACATCAACTTGGCTGTCACGGTGACTGGGGAAAGGAGTCCTAATGGGTCATAAATGCGAGATGATGCCTGAAGAATGAATCGTTTCGTGTTGCTGTTCCGGTCTAGGAAGTCGAAAACGGGCCCCATCGAGAACGCCAGGCAATCGCTGTCTTTGTCCCAGACAAGTCCTAACACTCGAGAGATGCTAGGAGTGGTACACTCTACTTGATCTAGAACACACCCGGTTCCTTCCTCGTTAAATAGCTGCTGTAGCTCCGTAGAATTTGTGTTCCACTTCCGCATTGTCATTCCGGCTAGCTTCATGACATGTAATGTTTGTCGATAGAACTGTTCCGCCTCTTCCTCGGTGTTCGCTCCAGTGATAAGATCATCGACGTAGAGTCTTTCGGGTAGTGATTTCGTTGTTTCTGGATAGTACTCTGTTATCGACAAGTGGTGACGTAGCGTGGCGGCGAGAAAGAACGGGCTGCTGGTCGCTCCGAAAGGAACCCTTGTCATCCTCCAAACTTCTACAGGAGGGTTCGGCTCTTGCTTCGTTGGCATTCGTTCTTACCAGAAAAATCGTAGAGCGTCACGATCTTCCGGTCTCAGTAATATCTGTAGAAATGCCTTCTAAATGTCTGCACTGAGGCCGATACGATGAATCCGAAAGTTCAGTAACACTTTCAGGAGGTCTGGATTCAGGTTTGGTCCTGGCTCTAGTGCGTCATTCAGAGAGAGACACCCTGGCTCTCTTGATAACGCATCGAACACGGCTCTGACTTTGGTTGAGAGGCTGTCAGGTCGTAACACAGCACGGTGAGGCATGTAGTACACTCGGTTCTCTGCCTTGTCTGCACTCGGTGAAATCTTTTCTGCAAATCCTTGCTGGAGATACTGGCGAATTGTCTTATCATACTCAATCAGCATCACATCGTCCCTAAGCAACTTCTTTGTGAGGCTCATCAGACGCTTCCTTGCAACGCCTTCATTGTCTGCCAGCTGAATGTTCATTGGCTTCCAAGGTAAGGCCACCTCGTACCGTCCGGTAGTTAGCTTGATGGATGATGTAAACGCTCTGACAACTTCATTCTCCTCTTCCTTTTGTGGGAGGTTAAAATCGGTGATGCCCATGCTTTCCAGCTCCCAAAATGACCGGAGCTCGGTAGACAATGAGCATGTGCTTCTACCCACATTGGCTTTGAGAACTGACGCAGTGGAACAGGAGGCAGTCAAACCGCTGTGGGGAATCGGTCCTTGAAGTGTCCATCCAAAGTCTGTTTTGACAGCGACTAGAGCGCCTTGCACTTTTTGGACCTCACCAGAGACAGAGTCCAATAGTAGTCAGCACCGATAAGAATGTCGATGCCATGTCGTGTTAACTGGGCTGGTGGCAAGGTGACGTCTGCCACCTCAGCTATCTCTACTTGGACTCCTTGCACTACACTCTCAGGTAGAAGAAGATGATCGGAGCAAATCTCTGGTATCTCCAGAGCTTCTAGGCAGTGCTTCTTTTGGCTGTACTGGCTCCTTAGCCAGACTCGTACCCTTCTGCGTTTTTCCTTGATGATGTTTCCTGCTCCTCCAAAAGGGTAGATAGTAATGTCTTCTTCACCAACAACCTCGAGCCGCAGCTTACGTGAAAGTTCTTCCATCACAAAGGTTCGTTGGCTTCCTCCATCAAAAAGGATGCGCGTGAGAGCTTTTTGCTGTTTCCCTTCTGCCCAGACCTGAGCTGTTTGAAGTAGTACAGCAGGTGTTTTATCGCTCTTCCTGCCAGTCGAAGAGTGTAACTCTGCTGCGGTGTTCTTACTTCTCTTCCAGGATGGGTCACACATTTGAGTTATGTGCCTTCGCCCGCATGTTTCACACACGATTCTTTTGTTGCGACATTCTTTGGAGGTGTGTCCCTTGATCGAACACCGGAAACATCGTCCTGCTTCTCGAAATCTCTTCTTCTTCTCCTCCAGAGAAATTGATGTCTGACAATCTCGTGTAGCATGGTTCTTCATGGCACAGAATGCGCAGGGTTCAGTCTGCCTGGAGCGACTAGTTGTGGAAAAAGAAGCGGCTGATCCCTTGAGAGAGGCCTTTCAGCCTTCTGTCATCTTGGTATGGCTCATACTCTTGACTTCTCGCTGACGAACTTGTTGAGCCTCTTCACGGCTCTCCACTTCGAGCTTCAGGAAGCGTTGTAGGCTCTCTATTTTGATACCGTCGTTTTCCTTGTCCGTAGGACGTCGACACCTGTGGTAGTCAATGAATAACTCTCCTGGCAGCATTCTCAGTAGCGCAGAGCAGAGTATAGCTCCGTAAGTGTCGCTCTTAACCCCGAGCGCGGTGAGAGCGACCATATTACGTTGCAAGTGGTCATAGAGACGTCGCAGTCCGCTCACCTCGCTCGAGTGTCGTACTGCTGGCAGATCAAGTAGTTGGGAGAGGTGTTCTTGAATGAGAACGTCAGTCCGACCGAAGCGCTCCCTGAGAAGCTCAACGACGGTATCGTAGTTTTCTCCCGTTGCTTGAATGCCGGCTATCGCTGATGCTGCCTTTCCCGTAAGCGCCGACCGCAGGTACAAGAACTTCTCAGCGTTAGAAAGGCTGTCGTTGTCATGTATGGCTTGCTTGTACTGTTCCCAGAAGGGTTGCCAATCGGTAGCTGCACCGCCAAACCGTTGAAGCTCCAGTTTCAAGAGCTTCACCTTAGAGGTTGCAACGTGTCCGTCGCCGTCGTTGTGAATCCGCGTTGTACCGGCTTGGGGCCTCGCTCGTCGGAGTTCCTCTACCTGCTGTGCGATGGTGGCGATGTACGTGACGATCTTGTGGTCATATTCAATCGTGCGGGCGTAGTTTTGCTTAACGACTCCGTCAGGTACCAGTGGTTCAATGGATGCGTTCACGTTGCTCAGCTGAGTTCGCAACTCACTGAGCCTCACCGATAATACGTTGAGGCTTCGCTCGTCGGAGTGGCTTGCGATAGCTGCGTCGATGTCGGAGATCAGTCTCGTTACTTGAGACCTCAGAGCCGTCCGCTTCTGCTTTAGTCGTTCCATGGCGTCTCTGGGTCTCGCGGCGTTGCTGGCGTTGCGGCGTCACTAGGCCTCGTTCAGTGATAACGTCGGCAGCGTCGCTGGAGCTCGTTCTCTTGCGGCGTCCCTTGGCGCGTTTTCTTGGCGCGCTTTCTTGGCGCGTTTCGTTGCGACGTCACTAGGTCTCGTTTAGTGATAACGTCGGTAGCGTCGTTGGGGCTCGTTCTCTTGCGGCGTCCCTTGGCTCCTTTCGTTGCGGGTGGATGCCCCGTCGTCATTCCGTCGTGACTATATCGTAGTCATCCCGGGTTTCGGCACCAAAATGTTAGAACTCCGCCGCGAGGAACGAGCCGTACGCCATGTTTCGACAAAACCAAAGAGAAGATGACGATGTTTATTGGGATTGCGTAATGTGCGATGGCTGTACAAGAAAAACGAAAATTGAGTTTCTTCAGCCTCCAAGGGCCGCTCGAGAAACGGGCCTCGTGCATTGGCACATTTGACGTTACTTGAAAGACCAACGCAAACACATCGAAGGGCTTTAGTCCCTACAGGTTCCGCAGCGTGAGCTACGTGCTTTGAACGGCGCTCGCACTCGCGCATTTTTCCACGTGCTCTGATCTGCGGTGCCACAACGTGCACTCGGCCAACGATACCCCACCGCACTTGGTTTGGACTGTGATCTAAACCAAATGAGCTACGCTATCGGGACAAAGAGTATCGGCACTCTTTTCCCCAATATTGTTGTGGGCGCCGCCATCTTGGTGGTTAGTACAAATCAAACGCAACTGCCAATCGTCGTGATTCAAAAGTGCAATTTCCTCAGAATTAGTTTTGGCGTTAGGAAGCTCACGTGATATTGCATTGCTTTGTCGCGAACTGTTTAGACATTTATGGAGGACAAAAAAGCGTTTCCTGTGATTTCAGATAAATCTTCAGATAACTGACAACCATCATTTTAAGCACCTAGACGTGTTTGAAGCCTAGCTTATTTGGTCGCTCTAGTTTAGCCCGACCGCACAGGAGCATAAAGAGAACAAACTGACTTGCGCTCTTCGCGCTGCTTCAGTGGCTTCATCAGCCCGTAGCGTTGGCTGCGCTCCGACGTAAGGTAAATCAAAGCAAATTTTCACAGTTTTACAAGCAAAACCAACAAAAATCACTTAACACGCTCCAATGAAAAAATAAGATAAAAAATTGCCGGTTTATTTTGACTAACTAGAGACCTTTTGACGTGCAACCGAAATCTCTGATTGGCCTCCGTGAGATTGCGGGCACCTCGGCCGATATTTAAACGCTACAAATATGGATTCATGGGCCAGCGCTTTGGCTCAGAGACACTGAGACGTTTTAATGTTCTGAGTTTTGTTTTAATATCATTGCCACTTAAGAGTCACCGAGGTGGTTTCTGAAACAAAATATATACAAACCACTCCAACAAGCATAGTTTGATTGCGAAAATGATTTTGCAAGTGATAAAAACATTCAAAATGATTTCGCCTACGTGGCAGAATTCCAAATGGCGGAATCCCTTTCATGGCGCCCATTTCATTTGGATCGCGTCAGGCATGCGTACCGATGCACAGTAGAACGCGCGCAAAAGCAGCTGGGGTGCACCCGCAGCCTCGCGCTTCTTGTTCTGACATCTCTGGCTCGCTCACTGCCGGCATCCAGGCATCTGACACCCTGACCAGAGCCTTTATACTGGGAGAGTTCGGCGGGTGGGAGTGGCGTACGGCCCGCTAGGTCTAGCGGACTCAGCGGGCGCCGCTTCCGCCATGATGTGCCTCCCGGCGAGTGGGTCCCCATTGACATGCGATGTATACGCGTGTAGGTTTTGCCGTTGGTGCTTTTGTTGGCGTAAGGAGAAAGTCTAAAAACAAGCATTTTGTGACGTTAATCATACGTTAATTATAACTTACCTCGCACAATCGAGAACTCGAAGTCGGCTTCCAGTCACCTTTTTGGTTTGGTCTCCCAGATCTTGTGCCTTGCGCGGATTTCTGTTCCTTGCGGGAACCGGTACATCCTGAACCCCGTTTTCGCGTTGTTCGAGCACCCAACGGCACTGCAGCCCCCCATTTTCTTTTCTTCTAACGTCTGGCAGAGCGCAGAACGATCATTTTCATCGTCTTCTCTCGCTCCACGCTAGACGGCAAGGCACATCATGGCGGACAACGAAACTCGGAGTGCGATGCGCACAGTTGCCAGACTGTTTGATCAGTGCTGCCAGACTGGCGGCTGGATCAAAGAACCGCCGAACTCTCCCAGTATAAAAGGCTCTGACCCTGACATCTGGCACTTATTCTGTCTTTCACGTGGCGTTCCAAGCGGCACACGACGGAAAATGCACATCAAGCTATTCTTGAACAGGTGTCGCCATCCGTATTGTATATTAAGAAACTGCAATTTGCCTTTACTGAATGGGAAAAGTTTGAGGTCTAATAATATTCTTAACGTGTAATATATCATTATGGAAGTTCTGGAAAATGTAATATCGAAAGATGCTTAATAATTTAATGTCTCGTAATTCTATTTAGTTGACGTGATTCCGTTTTGTTAGCAACATAAAATGATGCCATTTTAAACTTTCTTTTTTATTTTGAAATATACATTATCTGGACAGTTCTTTGCATACTTTTTTAGTTCATTATATCCAACCGAACGCTGACGTAAAATATCGTGGACGATGGGACGTTATTACTCGAGAAATATTTTCTTCATTGTTAGAGACTGAGGTCTATTAAAGGCTGAATAATTAACTAGCAGCTAACAATAATGGTAATGTTGAGATATTAAAATATTGTTGAAAAACAGCTCTTTAATTTGAAATTAATTTTAAAAGTGTACCATACATAGAAAGAACGTTATAAACCGTCAAAAAAGCACGAACACATCATGCACGGGGCAGTTGTATCTTGAGGCTGATTTACATTGCACATTTTCCTTGTGTTTTCTTACGTTACGTGCAGGTCACCGAAACACTCGTGTCTCGAATGTCGCGTGCCAGGTTTTTTCTTTGAACTGGTAGCCATACTTAAAATGAAGCGTAGATGTCCCGGTGACTTGTATGTAAGATTTCGTAACCTAACGTAACGTAAGAAAACGGGGCAGTATGAATTGGCCTTTACCCTGGAATCTGACGATCCGTAGTTCCGTATATTGTTACGGCGGCATCTTTTTCTAAGGTTGCAAAATCTTAGTAAAGATACTGAGTATCTTTACAACTATGAGTTGTAAAGATACTGAGTACAAGATAGTGAGAAATGTAATTAAGATAGAGTAGAAAATACTCTAGACTAAATGTATTTGCAAGATACCAAAATAATTCCAAAGGTTTTTGTAATACAGTATCTTGAGTACAGTATTTAAAATTGGCACAAGTCTGATTTTCACCTTATGATGTACAGCAGAAGAGGCTACAAGCGCGAGCTCCTTGCCCTAGGGCACATCTCGGCGGCACAAGCTACCGGCAACAACCAGCAACAACGCTGTGAGCTCGCGCTTCTAGCTTTTGCTGCGGTACAGCATAAGCTGAAACGGAGCATAGCACACTCGGCCACCAATCTATCGGAAAAACAAACAAACAGAAAGATATACTCGGGGTCAACTTTCTGTTGCATTTTAGAAGGAGGAAAGACTGTGGAAGCATATCTTTCATTGGTGCTCAAGGTGTGCGAGCGCAACGGCACCCGTAGCTTTGGCTTCATTTCCACAGAAACTTGCCCTTAAGTATTGGCGACCTGCGCCATCGAAAGCGTCGCTGTGTTCAACTTGCCATGATTTGCCAAATGCTGACTATGACGTAAGCAAATGACTTCTTATCGACGGGACTGAGAGGAATGTAAGAACTTTAATTTTGACCTTGTTGGCAGTGTTGCTTTGAGAGCGCAACGATTCCAAGCTTCGACCATGCTCATTACAAACACCATCGAACTCTTTGTTCGCTGAGTAATTGGGTCACAAGAGGGAACCATAGGAGGGCGCCACTCAGAACGAGCCCACATTAATAGGCTGCTAAGACCAGCAATCTTGATGGTGCGGAATGCATGTTGCAGAAGAACAGTGAAGCTCGCCGCCAGCACACGCTCAGCAGTCGCGCACCCGCTATGGCCGTCAGTGAATACTCTCTATAGACCGACACGCGGAGCGACTCTGTTTACCAACACGGCCGGAAGGCCGCGCATGCGCGGTAGCTATGTGGGCAAAAGCAGCCCGGCTCTCCGTGTTTTCGCCATTGCGTTCTATGGCGTGCGCTCGTTGTTGACGTTGTAGGGACGCTTGTATCTTTATTTGTGCGTCGTATTTCCTCACAACGTATGTCGTATGCTATGCCCGACTATTTGAGCTCGCTGTCCGAGCCTGAACGCCAGTGGTATCGAAACAAACTGCGTGGACGGCGTTGCCTAGGAGGATCCGTACGCCGTAAACAAGGCCTGTTGGACTTCCGACGTAAAGTTGCTGCCACCGAAGTCGATGGCTCACGTCGTCGCGCCAAGCCAGTTCACGGCCGACACGGTGCAGGCGTACAAGTCTCTCGAGGCCTACGATTACTTCGAGTAGGTTTCCGCACTGCCGGCGGGATCAGCAGACTGTGGGTCTGCGGAAGTGTGTGTATTCATTAATTGATTAAATACACACAGCGTCTTCAAGTCAAGGTATGATATTTTTCCTACCCTCATGACCACAAGGCATTACAAGCAGTAACGCTTTGTCCGTTCTGCAGTCTTGGCGGTAACACGTTACAAGTAACGGCGTTGTTGGTAACCCGTTACTTTTTTCAGTAACGTAGTAACCTACTCGTTACGTTTTCGACGCAGTAACGGGTAACGTACTTACGTTACTATTTCAAGTAACGTAGTTACGTTACTCGTTACTACTTCCCAAGTCTTAAAGAAATTACACTTCAATTTTTCCGTGTTTTAGGCGTCAAGCCATGTTTTTCTTTGCGTTTTTTCTTGTGAGTATTTAGGTGAAACCGTAAAAAGAGATAGAGTAATTATGTTCAGTTTCTGCATGAACATAATGTTTCTTGATATTTGACCTGTATCGTAAAAAGCGTAAAATGTGCTAAATCATAATTTAAAAAAGTAACGCAAAAGTAACAGCGTTACTTTTTATCGGTAGCGGTAACGCGTTCCTTTTTTTTTAGGTAACTTAGCTCAGTAACGCGTACCTTTTATTTGTAAGTAACGAGTAACGTATTTCATTACTCTTTTTCGGTAACGCCTACAACACTGCCGTTCTGTCGCCGATCCCCATCTGACGGTAGCACGGGCGTAGCGAGCCTCCGACGAGCGCTTGGCCGATGCTTTGTGCGCGAACACCGTGGGAACAAAATGCGGGTGGTCTCGAGCAGACGACGGTTTCTCTGCACATAAGCAAGCTTCGGGACGGAGATTGAAATAAAAGCCGCACTTTCCTTCAAGAAAGTGTTTGCCGCACAAACGGTCGTTCGCGCGAGGCGACCATTCTTTTCAATCCACGGATATTATCCACCTTCTATGCCTTCCAGAGTCTGCCGGGAACTTGTGGAAACTCACCCCCTACTTTTTCTGTACATTTCGGTGCAATTAACGGCAACACAGCTTCGCGGCATGCTGAAATGTTATGACGCCCATGCGAAACGTGCGCGCTTTTGCCCACACCCCCCGGCTCCGGCGCGATCGCAGCGCCGCCGCAGCTCCGTGACGTCAGGCCCGCGTGTCGGTGTATACTTTATTTCTCCACGTCTGATGGCGCCATCTGGTGTCAGCGTTCATAAAAATATTCATAACTTTTATCAAGAAGGGCATGCATAGATGTTTGAAAATGCGTGAACTGAAGGTGTCCTCTTTGGGCACGCTTCTCCGCTATATCCATTATATTGCCATCATGAACCATCTTGCTCAAAATATTTGTGTTAGTGTCATTGGTAGTTCTTTGTGGGGACCTATCTGAAGCGCTGCAGACACAATTGAAATCTCCAATAAAGGCAACCATGCGGTCACATTCTAAGTATGAACGAAGTTAGTTAAAGCAAACTTCGCATTCTTTGACCCTATTTGGAGCGTAAACACAAATAACTCGCCAAGACAGATCTCACATAGTAAAGTTCCATATAATAAAACGACCTTAATTATGAAAATTTATGGACAAATTGGAAAGCTATAACCTTGTGTTTTTTTTTTAGAAAAAGAAATTCCCTGTTGACATATTAACGGCACGACTGACGCAAACATCATAGTTACAAACAAATGGTTGCAATGCTTTCTTGACTCGCTTGTATTCTGACAATATTGCTTCTTGAATTTTTAATTTTTAACCCTAAACCGCTTCTTTTTTTTATCTTCTTATCTTATGATTTCAGTTACTCCACGCATAAAGTATTATAATGATTGAACGACAGAGCAAACAGAAACGTTTTATTGAAGTCGATTGTAATTGCTTTGTTATTGGGACAAGTTCAACTAACTCTTACTAAAAAAAAAGCATCCTCACGATGGGCTGGTACCGGTTACCACTCATCACTTCTCCAAAGATGGGCGTGCGCAGAAGCTTGTTCTTCGACCAGTACCACACTTGCTCCGGTTTTTGCACAATTCCTTGCTACAGCGGGAGCGACAAGAATACCCACATTTCCTCCGTTGTTGTTGGTACCCATTTCTTGAGGCAAGAATGCTCGCTGAGTTGGCTGGCATTGAGCTTTTGCGCAGCGGATCGGTTGGTTTCCCTAACTATCAGCAAGACCAAGCCGTTGTCCAGAAAAGCTTCAAGGTACTCAAGCACGCCAGTGATTAATTGGACCGAAAATGTCTTAGCCGGGCTGCCGAGAAAAGGGAACCGAGGGTGTGCTGGTGGAACACCGTTCATGTAAATTTTCGACCACTGCCGAGCATCGGAAATAGCGCGATCTGGATCGTCGTCGTCCTCCGCTTCATCCGAGGAGCTGCTGAGTTCGACGTCGTAATCACTGTCTTCTTCACTTGAAGAACAGAAGTAGACGTCAGTATCCATGTCGCTATCAAAGTCTTCCTCAAAAAAAGCATTTCTTTTCCCTTTGGATGGGCCCAGGCCACACGTGCCACCACCACCGGACGCTATTTCTCAATCTTGTTCTCAAAAGAAGAAAAAGACAAAACACAAACAAAACAGACGCAAAATTGCCGTTCCTGTGCTGCCATCTGTCGGCAGCATCTCAAACTGCGTTATGAACGAGCCTGGGTCGTCTAAAACGGCGAAGGAACGAACGATGCAGGGCAGACGAGCTACACTCGTCCTAAACGGTTTGGGGACGGCTCGAGATGGACGAGCCAGGCTCGTCCAAAACGGTTAAGGGGTTATATAGCATACGTTGTAATTGGTATTGCTTTCGGCTGGAATTCAATCCACAAACATTTATAGAGGCGAAGCGACAAGGTTCTTGCATTTAACACATTTCTAAGAGGTAACATTATGCAGACTACACAGGAAAGTAATCTCCCGTTCATTCCCCTATCACCTGACCAAATTAGCTGCCACAGGGTGCCTTCAGTGGATCAGTCCAGACTTTAGTCGTGAATCATTATTGTGAGTTCCGTCGAGTATGAAACTTATTATAACGATCTTCCTTGGAAGTAACCTTGTTGCATGGCACCATCTCTTTGTAGTTTGTCCAGGGGACGCTTGCTGGTTTGACTCGCGTGGGGCATTTCGACGACTTCCGCGGACTCTTCTGATGGGGAACGGTGTTCCAAATTGCGCTTTTCTTTAGTTTGAAGCGCTGGGGAGCTCGATACTTCTCTTGAAGCGTGGCAGATGCCTAATTTCTGACGTTTGCTTCGTCTTTACCAGCCGTTCTGCTTTGATGATCTTCAGTGCGAGAATTCCGGCCTTTATATTCGAAGTTCAGGCCCGCTGGCGCGGTGCCCGCCGCCGTCTTGTCCGCCTCGTCAGCGTCTGTAGTCATCTCGTGCACCTAGCGAATCGGTAACACTCAGAACATCGCGGCACACGGAAGTCTCCTCGTATGTGTACAATTCGCTTACAGCGCAAGCATATCGGCGCGTGTACATGGACCAGAAGTGAGGCTGTTTACGTCAAAAAGCTTTAACTTGTTGAGTAGGCTGTCGGTCGTTGTCCCCTCTTTGAGACTGATGCCCACAAGGCTTGTCGCAGATGCAATGCCCCGGAAACCTTCGGCCATTCAGGTGTCTCGTGTAACTTCAGTAACTTTGCCCAAGCGTTCAAAGCCTTAGGTACTGCGTAGTTCGACACATGGAAAGGGATCGGACGAACCTTGAGTCTCACTTCAGCATTACTCGGGTCAATGACTAGGCAGTGCCTGTCCTTGAATTTAAGCTCCTTGGCAGCGACTTACCTGAGCGTGGCCTCTGACGATCGCAGGATGACGATCCAGACGTGATTCATCTTGTATTCTCCTACCGAAGACGCTTCTCTGATGACGTCCGGGCGTTCCAGCGCTCGTTTGAAGTCTTCAATCATGTACAGGCAGCCCTTGACGTCACAGTGCAGAAGTATAGTGTACAGGGCAAGTGCACCACGAGTTTGTGGTGGCAGTACAATCTGGTACGCATCAGTAGAAGAAGAATCAGAAAAACCACGGCCTGCAAGGGCCGTTGTAGACACTCCCATGGAGCTGATGTTTCGAACGTCTTGCGCAGTCGGCACGTGCGATCGAACCAGCCACACCACTGCGTTAATATGGAGTTTTAGAATAGGGCGCCCCTGCGCTTAGGGGTACCTAAGCCGTAGGCTGACACGAGCAGTGGCGGATCCAGTGGGGGGAGGAGGGGGGCAGAAACCCGGGCCCCTCCCAAGACATATCAACCACCCCTCCCATTTTCCGAAGCTGCGCGGACTGCGCAAACCAGAGCCTGGCGCGAACCTCGGATGAATTCGAAACGTCTGTATCAAAACACCGAAAATTCGAACTTTCCTTAAGTTTTAAATTTGAACACTGCATAGTCAAACCACTAGGATGTTTCAAAAATATGCTGAGAATGACAAAGCCTAGTGGTCCTTGGTACCGAATCGTGGCTAGCTGTAATAGTAACTGTGATGACGAGATATCTCCAAGCAACAACTTAGGTTATATAAAAGACAGGAACGATGATCATGATGGGGCGGCTCTTATATTGGTAGATAATAATGTGTCTTCTTCTCGCCTTGACATTACTACTGGGTCAGGCGAAGCTTTGTTGTGCCGCATCAGATTATCGAATGGTATATCACTATTGATTTGTTATGTTTATAGACCGTCTGGAAGCTCGGCTGATCTCATCGTTAAACTTTCCAATATTATAGAAACGATTCAGACGGATTACCTTCCTATAGGTGGCGATTTTAACATACCAGAGCTCCTCTGGAGTCAGTACAAGTCGCAGGCTGGCGCGGTATCTGGAGTCAGGAGGAAAATGTTGAACACGTTGCGGATATATGCGCTCACCGAAATGGTAGAACAAGCGACGAGATGAAATAATATTTTAGACTCAATAAATCAATCAGCTTGTGTAAAATTGACTTCCATCATATCTGAAATAAGCGGCCACCATGTGGTACTTTGTGATACGCATGTATCTTATGAAAAGCCCAATCATCAACAGAGCGGAGAATATATAAATACTCGAGTGCGAATACTGCTCAGATATGTTTTGCCATGAAAAATTATTTTCGAGAAGTTGAATTGTTATCGAATAATCTTGGCGTTAATGACCTGTGTTTGCTTTTTAAGTCCAATATATTCGAGCTGCGCGACCGATTTGTACCATCATGGTTATTAACAGTGAGTCGTGCCAAAAGTAAACCGTGTATTAATAAAGAACTAAGGGCGCTTAGAATCAGAAGGCGAAGGGTATTTAATAACGTTAAAAAACAAAACTTTCTCAGAGTGTAGATCAAAATTAGGGACTATCAATACAGAATTCAAAATTTAAAACAACAATAAGCCGAGCGGAAAGCAATTTTCATGCATCATTTCCACCACAATTAAAAAACAACCCCATAAAATTCTCGAGATGCGTTAAAACAAATGGGAAAGATAAAGCCTGCATCCCTCCATTTGCGTGTGACGACAGCGTAATAGAAAACAGTATTGACGATGCAAACTGCCTAAATGACTTTTTTGGTTCAGTTTTTTTGTGTAATGCGTTAAATTCTTGAAGAAGGGATGTGTCTTCCCGAAATTTCGTGTAATAAAGACTCTACTGCTGCTCAAACCTTTTTCTACGTTTACTACTTTCTTGGTGACGACTTGTTTAATAATACATTTAACCTTCATGCCCAGTTAGAATGAATATTGATACCATAGAAGAGCTCTTGATAGATGAACATAAAATCACATTACTACTTCAAAGATTAGAAACATCTAAAGCAGGAGGACCGGTTCGAAATATTGTTTGTAAAACATTGGAACACATTTTATGTATTAAACATTAGAAAACACACTAATACGCATGCCTTACTTAATCCAAACCAGGACGGCTTTCGGGAAGGAGTTTCATGTGTGTCCAAGCTGCGGAGTTTGTACATGAAGTTAATTCAAAGTTGGATCAGCGCAGTTGCATATATTGTGTATTTATAGATTTTAGAAAGGCTTTTGATGTTGATCGTAATTTACGCATTCGCCAACCACGTTACTTTAATATCAATCCCCGTGTAGTTGAGTGGATTCAGGAATATTTGAATTTAAAATCTCAAAATGTAGTTGTAAATGGAGCTGCATCTGAAATTATCGAAGTGACGTCGGGCGTCCCACAGGGGTCCATGTTGGGCCCGTTGCAGTTTCTTGTTTATATTAATGACGTTTCAGAAAACATTATTTCTCACATGACATTGTTTGCAGACGACTGAGTCGTGTATAGAAAAATTGAAAGGGTGAACGACAGCTTTGAATTAGAACGCGACTTTGACAGAATATAAATGTGGAGCCAAAATGGAAAGTCAAGCAAAACTAAGAAATATTTGTGCGTATGTGTTGGACAAGAAGACATTTGTCTAATAATATTTACATTACTGGCACTACACCCCTCCAAGCCTAATTTGAATTTAATTATTTATAAGAATTCCTAACACCGTCTCTGTGTTGGCATCGACATCTAAATTTTATTACTGCAAAATCTTGTGAAATATTGGGATTCTTACGACGAAATACTAAGCAATTCCCGCAAAGTTCGCAAGATTTGCTGTACAAAAATTTTATTACGTCTGTTCTCCAGTATGCTGTACAGTTTTTGACCACGAATGGCTTCCGATTCGAATAAACTGGAGTGGGTCCAAAGCCTAGCAGCCAGATATGTATATGTGCGGAAATTACAGCAGACAACTCAGCATGAGAAGTGTGGAGCAATTTTGGATTGGAATTTTTTTTTTAAATAAGATAAAAGAAATTGAGGCTAAAACTATTTCATAACATGTATCATCGCAGAGTGGAACTACATAGTCAAACTTACATTTTCCCTTATACTACATATCACAACGCGTTGACCATCAGTACAAGGTACGTGAATACAAATGTAAAACCAACCAGTTAAAATCATCAATTTTTTCCTAAAACAACTGGCGAATGGAATCAGTTGACCCCGGAAGTTGTTGACATTGTGGACAATCAAGTGTTTTTTCTGCATTGTGAAGGGTGTTCTTTTGATTTCACGTGCCCTTATTCATTGTATTTCTTATCATGTGTACATGCGCTTACAGAGATGTTCTAATATGGTGCTTGTTTATATAATTTTATAACCCCCTGCAATGCCATTCGACGCTGTGGGTAAGAGAACAAACAAATAAATAAAAAATGTAGTCGATGAGCGGAGCTCGCACGAATTTTCTTTCCCAGTGATTCCCACAATGCATAACGTGGCATTACGTCGCGATAAGGCGCTTCGAGTTTTGTAATAAGTCTACTATTACCGCGTCTCTTCAGCCTTAAGAACGGCGAGAATGAGAAGACGATCTGAACTGCAAGGCGAGATCAACTCTCATACATTGTGATTTAAGCGAGGCAAGGCGAAAGCCTGCGGCATCATTCATTGCCGATGAACGTGCCTAATTGTGCAACGACCATGACGGATCTCTTGTTAAACAAGGAATACAGGGCGCCGCAATGTTTGCCTTAGGGGCCTTAGGGGCAGCACCAACCCAAAAAGCAGTTATGGTTTGTCGCATGCGCAGTGTTGAGCCCCTATTTCTTAGGGGCCTTCGAGCATAGGTACCCCTATTCTAAAACTCCCTATTAACCCTCTCTAAACTTAGGGTTTTTGCACTATTCAATGCCCACTTCGCGCGCTCTTTAAAAAAAAAAGTAGCCCATAAAAATAGCCGTCGTAGCACTGTCAATGCCAATATCTCGTGCAGGGAGACCAGTGTGCTCACGCACTCCGGATAAAAAAAAAATAAACAAAAGAGTTCAGAGCAAAATGGAACAAAACGAAAGCGTTCGAAACAAAACAGATGTGTATTTTGTTCCGAACGCTTATGTTCCCGCCCCATGGTGGATTCAGAGCCTGACTATTCAAGAAGCCTAACTATCCAACAAGTCGGAAGATCCACCGGTGGATCTTCCGTCTCGTTGGATATTCAGACACTTTGGACATTCACGCCTGGCTGGATCCCCTGCCTCGTTGGATACTCAGACTCTTTGGACATTCCGTGTCGATGGATGTTCAGTCATGGTGAATATTCCGGCCGGGTTGGCTCTTCCATTTCTTTGGATATTAAAATTGTTGGACATTCCGTCTTAGCTGGACATTCTTTCTTGATGCAACTCCACTTGGTGTCGCCTGCCACGCGACCATGTGGATCTTGTACGTGGAGCGGCCTCATCCCTCTGGCTACCTTATTTGAGCAATGCGTTTCACAGTGTTTACATATTTCAAGCCGATAAATCTTTCAATTTGTTTAAAAGAATGTTCGTCGCACAGCCGGATTCCAGAAAGTGCGTTAAACTTGGCAATTTTGCGAAACATCTAGAACTGCGAAAAAATATAAAGAAAAAAAGACGTGGAATTTTGCGGAGCCTCATGTCTGGACAAAACCCAATACTCATTTTCGAAACATGTTTTATGTAGGTCATTGTTTTATTAATAAATTATGAGGCAAAAACGAAAGAGTCTAAAGCAGCAATTAGGCATCAAGAAAAAAATGTAAACACATACGACAATGAGTAATTGGTGCACACCGTACCAATCGTTTACAGAAAAACGCTACGGAGACGAAGCTTAATAAATTGAATAAGTTTCATTGTTCGACACATCTTCAGAAGAGGACAACGTGATCGGCAATAAGCATGAAACATTTATTCACTTTATACGTCACTAAACGATTAGGCCTACAGAAAGGACTGTTAACTAGCCCCTGGGAGCACACAAATGCTCATGATTCTGTCAACGTAACTGCAGATGTCCTGCTGGGTGGCGCAGCATGGCCACTGGTGAATGAGGCAAACACATCCATTGAGTTGAGCCTCTTGTTTCTTTCCGAGAAAGAACTTGATGTTGGTTTGGCCACAGCGAGCGGGTCCAGCAGAAAAGCCAGAATTCGATTTTGTGCGGCATGCTGCGCAACCTGAAGAAATTCTATTTCCTTCACGTAATTTTTATTAATTTTCAGCATTTTTTTAGTTTCTCGTTTAATAAAGGCGTTAGATACCAGTTTAAAGAAGAAGAAAAACAATACTGGCAAATTTGTGTGACAGGCAGAAAATTTGAACATTTGTCTTAAATAGTTAATCAGGTTCCATAAATTAAATACTTGCGCTTTCGCAAGACGCTTAAAAACAAATAACAGCTGGCTGCATCGAGTAAAGTCGTTAGCTATATATATATATATATATATATATTTAAGCTTGGTTCGTTTTGAAAGTGCGATCCTGTATATCTTTGCCGAAGCAGTCCATGAAACCAGCCGTCTTCTCTAAAGGACAACACATCAGGGGCATTTACTTTAAATCAGTCACAAAATTGCGAGAATCGTTACGGTAAACTTTATAGAGTGACGCTTTCTCTCACAGCCCGTTTATTCGCAGGGAGCGAGGTCTCATCAACATACCTACTCAACTGCTAACTGCAATTTTCTTTTACCATAATGTTACTTTAGGTTTTAATTTGTCACAACATTGTAGAGTATTAAGTAATATTCTACGTCTCCACGTATTCCGCATTGGATATCCAAAGTCAATGGACATTCAGACCTCGTTGGATGTTCCGTCTCATTGGATGTTCAGTCACAGTGAACATCTAGGCCTGGCTGGATCTGGTAAGCTGGGCGAGTTTACCAACTCGCCCAGCTTACTACTCTACTACTGGATCTTCCATTTCGATGGATATTCAGGCACGGTGGACATTCAGACCTGGTTGGATATTCCGTCTTGTTGGATATTATGACTCGTTGGACATTCCGCCTCAATTAAGCATTTCGTTTCGATGAATATTCCGTCGCGCCTGCCACGTGACCAATAGGATCTTTCGACTCGTTGGACCTTCCGTCTCGATGGATATTATGGCTGTAAGCGCCCGCGGTGTACGAACGCGACGCCGATGCCCAACGACTTCGCCGTGATATATCGCAGCTATCGCTGTGACTGTACTCTGGATTGACACAGGAGTGTTATTTTGTTTTTTCGAAAACGATACTCTTTATTTTTAATTTATTTTGTTTTACCCATCGATAGCGGGACGATTTACGATTATTCGGTTCATTCGCCTGATGTCACACGTCCGTGTACTGCTTGCTTCAAGAAGACAACTAAAATAAAACCCGGAAACACTTAGCCATAATAGTATAGGGCTTCTTTTAATGACATCACAGTAACGTTACAAGAGCGGATCCCGAAAAACCGTTACACAGCCGCTAAGTTGTGGGGGCAAGACATCGCCTGCCAAATTTAGCGATCTCCTGAGCTCGGAAAGACTAATACATAAACACCCATGTAGCTTTAAACGCGTCGCACATTCTGTCTTCTGAATTTATCCGTAGAATTAAGATACTTCATTTTTTGTAAGGTGCAGTTTTATGAAAAAATTATATACTATCATATAGAGATGTCTGCAAATGGGGTCTTTTTGTCGAGGCTCATATGAAACGAAAAAAAAAAAGTTCGATTTTGGTCTGCGGTTGCCAGCATATATATTTATTTCGACAATTTTGTTTCGTTTTGTTTTTTTGGAGGGGGGGGGGGGGGATCCGGTTTATGAATACAGATTACGACTTCAGCATTCACCGTACAATTCAGTTTATTTGTGTTCGAGTAGAACCCGTGAAATAGGCATTTAGAAAGTTGCTCCATTAACAGTAAAAATTGTTTGTTAGAAAAGAATTCAACAGTGTTTTTGATACACTTTAGTCATACCCCAATCATGAAGGTGGCTTCCAATACACCATAAAACTGCCACGCCATGTATCTTCGTGAAAACGTAATAACGATCGGTTCATTATTAGATATAAAAACCCTCGAGGCCGTTGCTCTTTTGTTATTTTTTCTTCAGTCTAATTAGTTTTATATTGCAACGTCGTTATAATTAGAAGAGTTTATTTTGATAATTGTGCGACCATTGCATATGTAAAAACTTAACAGATTCTCAAATATTGCGCTGTATTTTATGAAATTAAAACTAGCTTCTCCTTCTCACCGTCGCTGTCTCAGTTTAATAGCAGCAGCAAGGACTCATCTGAAATATTACTTTTACTCAAATCGATACTTCGTAAACTTTTCCGCGTCCATCATTTGCTTTAGCCTGGGACAAGATACTACACACAAAATTATATATACATATATTCAAACTTCATCTATGGCGATTGCGCTTGAAGCGCTAGAGGTGTTCCCCCAGGATTCGAATTCTGCACACTGCACTTTGGAGGCGAAAACATAACCTTGGCGCAAACGAGGGTATCGGGATCGACAGATGAATCGAATCAATCAAATAAAACAATTGCACGCTCTAGCTCCCACTTAAAAAGGCTCTGCTGCCGTAGAGCATTGAAAGCAGACATGAATTTTTTGGGGAAGCAGACACTATTATACTACGTTCACCCCTAAGCTGACAGTGCGGTGGAAGTTACGTGCTCGCCAGTATAGAGTTCATCTTTTTCCACGTGATATCACTCTACCGCTTATACCCTCACGCAGAGAGCGGGTTCAGGTGATAAGAGGCAGGCGGCTGATAGGTCCGGCGAGTGCGTAGCTCCCACCGTGCTGTCAGTCTAGGGGTGAACGGAGTATGGACCTTTTATCGCTTACTCTCGTCCCCAGCCACCTGGTAGACATACCCGATATGGGTGACGAAACAGATAATAAAACATTTCAACCTGCAGATAGTAAAAAAACAAAAACACATAGAGGAGGAACAAAACGAGAATGGGTGACGGTTACGCTTACATCCTAAATTTACTCCATTGGCGTGGCGACGGCAAGGCAATGTTTTCCCCCATACTGGAAGTGATGATATTGTAAGATGGCGGCGCCCTTCCGAGAAAGGTCTATAGGGAGTTTTTGTAGATTGTTCCAATACCACCGAGAACGGTACCCGATAAAGATAGCATGCGTACACAAAGGCCTAGGTGAAGTATCGGGTATCGTTATTGATGTTGTAGAAACGATCTACTAAAACACTCTTCTCTCGACCAGAGGTTCCGTTCCCAAGCAACCACGCGAATCGAAACACCGTTCGAACAACGTGAGCGCATCCTATCAATTGTACCTCTCGCTCGCAAAATTGTAAACAGGACGGTGAAATATTGCTCCATCTTTCTAGAGTTGGACAAGCCGTACCATTGTTTTTTTTTTTTTTTTTTTTCTGCGCATCCGTTCTCTTATTCGAGGGCACACAAATCAAGATTCCCTTCACACCCGGGACTTCCGACACAGCTTGCCCGCGGGTGTGTCGGAAGATCCCTCCTCAAAAGAACCACGATTGAGCGATTCCCATTTTGCTCGCGTCTCTTGAACGCCACATATCACGAAGGGTTTAACCCGGCGCTATCTTCCATGAATCGAGAAAAGCGTCACCGAAAACACCGCCCCCATTATACATCGGCCGTCGTGTCGCGCTCGCGCTCTAAAGACACTTTCTTTCACGCCGTGCATCCCCCAGAAACTATTGACGTCGGTCTACTATAGAGACGCCTGTGTTGAATTCTCGAATATATTGGCGTCGAATGAGAGATGCATGTCACGAGAACAAAGACGCACTCAGCGGCTTCCTTGGAAGCGGGAAGAGTAGAAGAGACACCACCGCGACAGTCGGGGACCCGCGGAGACACGCCCAACAAGCAGCGGTAAACCCACGCTCTATCATCTTCACTTTCTCGTGAATTCCCGTCTCGTCGGAGCGCGTGCTCCCTCCCGATGCCAACGGGCTTTTTTGTTTTCTTTTTTTCAGCCTCGATGCACCTGGGTTTAGGAAGGCCGCGCGCCCGCGCGCAACTCGAGATATCCGCAAGAGCGGCTCTATAGGCTTCCTTTCTTTTTCAAAGTCCCTCGTCCGTGAATCGATAGTTCATTAAAAGGCAGAAGCAGCAGCCGTCCGTCTTGCTTCCGCAGCCTCATGCTCCTCGTCTTCTTACGCTTCCTTTTTTTTAACCTTTTCTATTGTTTCTTTTTCTTAATACCTTATTTTCTTTGTTCCAGAGATAGGAACCCAGTAAAAAGAAAAGTTCAGTACAGAGGCCGCCCGCACAAAGGCTTTCCAGGCTCCTAATTGATACCCTGGGAGCTTGCGAGGGGAAAAGGCTGGGGAGCGTGGGGGAAGTCGAGGAACATCCCGTTGCTTAGCAACCTCCCACAACCTCCTGCCTGGTTCCCTTCTCCCCTTTCTTCGTGAAAGGACGAGGGGAAAGGAAGAGTTCCCCGACGAGGGCCCGAGGCGAGGACGACACGGAGGCGCGTGCGGCTCTGGTTTGCGACAGAGCACGAAGCCCACGGAGTTGTTGGAACGAGTTGTGTTCGGAGTGGGGAGTGTTTTTCTGTATGTACGTAAATGTCATTCCGTTTTCGTCGTCGGAAGTGCATGCGTGCGACGATGTCGTGCGGTTGTCTGAGGGCACGTTGTAGGTTGGTCACCCGCTGAGAGTGCTCTTCAAAAGCGGGCTGTCTCGATAGCGAGAGGGAGAGAGAGAGAGAGAGAGAGAGATAGGTGGGGATTGCGCAAAGGATGGCTCATGGACTTGTTGAGTCGGGCGTCATAGAAGTATGTGCTTCCAAGTTTTGCTAGGGTGCGTTTTTTATGTTGTCTTTATCCGGATTTAGTCAGCCTGGACAGCTTTCTTGGGTGGAATACGTCGAACTAAGAAAACTGGCGAGGCCGATTAAAAGTCGATTAGACTAATTGCTCAATCGTCTGGGTATAACTGAATCGGATAATGTACTTTAGTTCATGCGTTTTTCGCGTAGTGACTCCCTTGCGTCAGCGCTCCTGTAGATAAAAAAAAACAACAGTTTACAGGACTCGGTTCTCGTATTTGTATTTTTGGCAGCAAAAACTTCAACTTGTAGATAGTGGGGTATCAAATAATGAGACGGTTCGTTGTCTTTCAAATAAATCACACTGGATATTATATTTGCATATCGTGTGTCCTTGGTTTCCACCTAGAACTTTCAACAAAAAATATAGAGAAAAAAAGGTAGGTTTGTTATCGCCACGTCAGCATTTTGTGATACGCATTAAAAAAAAGCTCCGGGAAATCAGGAAAAAAGGACTTATTATAAACGCATGCGGTTATCGCTGTTAACGACAACTCTTAGCTTATTTCTACTACATTGTGGGGTCAGCTTGCACAAAATTGTATAGTATAAGCACGCCTACGGTGGCGCCGCTATACATACCCTGACAAAAGCTGCCTTTGTGTGTCATAAAACAGACTAAAACTAAAGTATTTGGGATAGCATGTATGATGTTCACCTTAGCCCGAGAGGGAACAAACAAGCGAGCTCAAGATACACCACCCAAGAAGGGAAAAAACATTCTCCTGAAGGTTGTAAAACGGGTCCCCGTCTTCAAGGACTCGATTGCTACGTCGGACTTTTATATCGTATATCTTGACAAAATAAAATGTCCAGAGACATATTCTGTGTGCCACTCATCTTCTTTCCCTCGTTTTTTTTTATATTGAAATTATGAATCAATATCAACTAGCCCAACTCTCAGTCTTAATACAGGTAAGAGATATCAACATCACGTAGGGTGGAGCGGAGCAATTCGATCTTGCAGATTCTCTCGGAAGTCGTGTGTGCAACAAGAGTGCTCGAGTTGCAGCACGCCGTAGCACAGAGACGAGTCACCAAGGCAGCATGCGAGTAGCAGCTAAAAGTGACGACCTCTTAAGATCATAATGCAATTAAATGCAAAGGTGCAAGCGAGTTGGACAAGAATGACGAAAATAAACGCTGCACGCGCAACGCAACTACTCTCCGAGTGCATCATCGATAACACAACACAACACAAAATGTTTTCACCAACAACAGGGCGGAACCCGTCTTGACTGGATTTGTGTGCAATACGTCATGAAACCAGGTGTATCCGTGTTTCGAAGCTGCTTTTGAACGCCTGCGAAGATGGCGCGTGTCTGACATTGGCACAAAGCGTACGGAATGCGGATACACGCATAGGTTTCGGCATGACTAATTTTGATATGTACTAAAGGACTTCACTCTTCGCTCCGTAAAATTTCGCCCTTCTTTTATTTTTTATCTTTAAGTTTACGGGCATTTGTATGTAGTCCATTCATTCAGGTTGTAAAAATAATGGTAGCACTACTAAAAAAAGGCCAGCTGAACTTAGGAAAATAGAATATAGAGAGAGAAAGAGACAGGCATACCGCTGGACTACCAACTGTGGTTTAATACTTCCTCCTCTTCCTGAACCTTGACTTTGTGCTTTTTTTTCTTTTTGCTTTTTTTGTTTGGCCTTTTTTAGTATTATGCACCAACAAGCTCAACTACAGCCTGTTAATGGTAGCACTCTGAAGGGCGACCTATTTTTACATGAGCACCACGAAAGCTGTAATAGACTGGTACATTTTCGTTCCAAACCCAATTACACGTGGAGTAAAAGCATTTATATAGATATTTATGCATCAATTTAGCATTCACAAACGTAAGTTTTCATACAGAAGTTATTGGTTCTGTAATGTATTATTTTCATCGAAATCATAATAATTGAATTGTTTACACTTAAAAGTACTGCGCAAATACAGACTGTACGCAAACGTTAATTGGATACATAACCTAGACGACTCTGATATTTAAGCTTCAAACCCCGTCCCCGTTCGTTTTCGGTTTGTATGAACACCTCACTAATGTTGTTTTCGTGTAATCACTGGGAAACTGGACTTAGCAGTCATATTGCGCTGAAATTAATCACGTTTTCAGCTTGATATAATACCGACAACTGTGAAAGGGCCACCGACCTCTCGCTGTCTAGACACTCAATGCCGAATTAGTTTACTACTGCTTCCAATTTTGAATAAAAGCGCTCACGGTGCTGAAATCACAGCGCGACAGGTTTAAGACCGCTACGTCGATAAACTATGTCCGTTCACAATTCTACCACACATCAAAGGTTTAAATGACGATTGATACAGATTGCTCATTCGTATTATCAACCAGCAACTTGCAAACCTAGTAACCATATGTGCCAGCCAAAACAAAGTCGAATGTACTTTGTCCCCTCCAAACTCGAACCATATGGTGGTCCTATACGATGCCTTCCTGGCCTCAGCCTCCTGGGACATGCACCATGCGCCCGCACAAATCTATCCAGGGTTGCGACGCCGGAGGCTACTATTAAGTAGAAATTACGACCAGCAAAAATAACGGATCACCTGCCACCGAAAAACTACCCCACCTCTCAGAAAGGACCCCCCCCCCCCCCCCACACACACACACACACACATACGCACACACACCCAAATCAAGTAAGCAAATAGGGCCGAACACGGAGAAGAGTGAATCCGAGGGCACCTGATACGGAAGAGCAAGCTCCATGTAATCGGAGATACCCTCTTTTGCGGTTTTGGGGTGACGGATGGACGGGGACGACGGGGGGGAGGGTAGAGTTTAATTGCGTATCCAGTTACATGGGCCGAATTCGAACCCGACACGCGGATGTAGAAGTTTGTTCCCGGCACCTTTGCTGGCGTCTCGCCGTACGCGTCAGCTGAGTTGTTGGAGCGGTTTTGTGACGTTGCAGTAAGTTGAGCTGCTTACTGCAGTGTTTCAGTTAACACCAATTTGTTTCCTAGTAGCGGTCGCTATCATAAACCGAAATGCTCATCCTGTTGAGCCAATCGTCTGGACTCATGTATTGCGATTTCTAAAAATCGGCACTTCTTTTTTAAGGAATAGAAAATTGGAGAGAATATATAAAATTGGGGGCTTTTTCTAGATAGCGCGATTGTCTCTCCACAGAGAGAGAGAGAGAGAGAGAAAGAGAAAGAAATAAAGAAAGCGAAAGTGAGACCCGTCCACGAAGCTAACAGTGATTAATCTAAATGCGGGAAGTTTACTAAATAAATCTGTCGCCTTTGAATGAAACCTTCTGCCCGCGAGCCTGATATCGTCACTGCCACGACAACTTGGTTGACGCCATTTGTTTTCGGTCATGAAGTTGTGCCACTAAGCAATGTTATCATAAGAAATGACAGACAGTCGCCAGGGGGGGGGGGGGGGGGGTTAGTTATAATCAAACAAAAAGGAATTGCATTCTCAGGCTTCCCTGATGTGCCCAATGGAGAAGCCTTTTTTTGCAAGATAATTTTTGATGAACGTGCAGTATTTTAAGGATAGTTTATCGTAAACCTATCGCAGAGCTGGACAGCAGGCTTGCTTTACATGATTATATGCAAAGTTATCTTAAAGATCGCAGACTTATTATTTAGGTAGACTCGAATATACCCGATATTAACTGGCTTACTTTTAGTGTGACTCATTATGCTCAGATGCATTTTTGACATAATATTTAACTTAAACCTCACCCAGCTTGTTCACCTGCCCAACACTGCTCATGATTCAACTAGTAACATTACTACATGATAGTTTCTTACCAATCACTTAAGTTCCTCTACCTGCGACTTCAAGATTATTTAAAAATTGACAGGTCTAGGCATGTATCCTTTCCTGACACTAGACTGACTAGTCATAATCATAGCAGAACATTGTCCAAATATTCCTTCAAAAATAGCTATTTCCGGTACTCTTTCTTTCTATTCGCCATCAGAAAATGAAACCAACTTGATCATACTATTATTATTAGCACCACCATCAATTCATTACTAAATCAGCTAGATACTCTCTTACATTGCGATTAATAATTTAGGGTGTTATATTTATGATGTTTTACTTTTCCTGACAAATCACTACTGCTCATAAGCATATTTTTGTGATTGATCTGCGTATGATGTACTACCTTAGATGCAGGCACTTGTTTGTATGTGTGTTCACTCTTGATAAAAGTTCTTGTAATATTGACTATATTTTTAAATACATAAATAATAAACAAAGTGTGTGATTCGGTAAATTATGTTTCTTTAAAAGTAGTTTATGCATTTAATTTTATATAGGCAATGTACCGGGGATTGACGCGTGGTTAGAACTTGCATTTTAAAAAGATAATACATTTTCGTAAGAACCTTGACTTGTTTATAACTAATCACGAAGTATTTTTTTTTAATCGCCTCAATCTATATTGCTATAATAAAAGTTTGTATTAGAGTATTACTACCGGTTTTGCTTTCGTGACAAATGACATGATGAATCTGCGGGTTCAGTGGTCCTCTGTGAGCGCGAGACTCTGAAATGTGGAATTACGAGGGCGAACGAGCCACAAAACTACTATCCTCGGGCACAACTTTCTGTGTCATTTCGGAAGCGGAGAATAACCGTGAACTGGTTTGAACAACGCTCAAGGTGCGCAAACAAACGGACCTCCGACCGCATATCTTCGCAATATTTGAGAAGACTGAAAATACTGTGAAGTGGTATAACGTAATGATAATAATCGGCGACGGCGACTTTAAGTGGATGAACGTTGCATGCAGGCTAGCATGCGTTTCAAGAGGTTACGGCGGCACGAAATACGCTTGCTTCGGTGCATTGTGTAATGAAGCGAACAGTTCGACAGCAGCAATAAATAGTTTGCCTTAAGTGTTTAGCCATATCTGTTCATTTTTGCGGTTGTATTGAAACCTCAAGGATCAGTAGGTCTCTTGCTTTCTGTGATCTAATGCTACAATCAGGTGCGAAACTCCCTCCGATATCGCGAACCTACAAACGAAATTAGTGTGTTAACCCGTCACATAAGTGTCGAATTAATCGCCCGGCCCCCATCGCGATGGTCCGTAAAATCAAAAGGATATATAGTCTCACGCTGTTTTGATTTGAGCTCTTATACAGGAGATGTTTTCTCGCCGATGTAGTACGTAAGATATATATATATATATATATTTTCTTTTGTCAGACGACCTCTTCGTGGTATGATTTTTGTCGAACAGTATTCCGTATCGCACGGAAATATACGTGTTTTTATAAACCTCATTAGTTTTCAAAGACATTTCACGTTCTCAATATCTGAAAGATCACAATCCTATAATTATTCTAATGATACAAACTGTTGCTGACGACCCATGCTCTTCTGTCATTCCGCTTGCGTACGTGGTGCGTCTAAAGCGGATGCATCTCGAGACGTCTGGACGACCGGAAGAAGTCACAGTCGCAAATATTTCAGGAACAGTCGATGCTTTGCAAGCGTCTTTCAGGATAAGTAAGCTATCCAGAGTTTGGGTATCAATACTGCTCTAGACATTTAAATTTTACTTCAGATTTTTTAACTATCCTTCTTTCGGAGCGAATCTCAGTTTTATGAATTGTTTCATAGCGTAGCACCCGTCAACCGTTAATTGGGAGCAAGGATCACCTACCACTACCAGGTCAATAAAGTTAAGCAGTCTTCGGGTTGTCACTCTTTTAGTATTCAATAAATCAAGTTGTCGGTGATAGAAAAATGCAGGATATAATGTCAAATTAAAAGAAAAAGTTATTTGCGATATACAATTATTTTACCTACAGCTTTTAGCACAAAAAATGTAGGCTTTAACAACAGAATGCACTTATATTTCCTGGGTAGGTTATTTTATGATACCTCAAAAGCAGGTAGCGGAGCATTTAGTGGGAGAAAGCAGTATGCGTACTATATACGCCATCGGTTTATTATTAGTTGAGACGCGCTATTTTAGAAATACTTTTTATTGACGCTATTATTACCTAATTTCAAGACTATTCTTTTGTGATCGCTTTTAGAAACGAGCTAGAGATTTCATTCGTTTTTAGCCCGGTTACTGGAATTGGTAATACAAGTGTCGGCTGTGTACCTTTTAAGGTACTACACATTCCACCGAACTGACTCTGTGGGGTTTCATCACACTGCACGACGGTGCAGAGGGGAAGCTCGCCAAGCTCTGTGATCAAAGGTCTTCCAGCGTTTATTCTAGCTGTCATCCATTATGTGCAAGACTTTAGTAAAAATAAAATAACTAAACGTCTACATTTTTTTTCAAAGAAAATACAAGATGCCGATATACGTGACTATAATACCCTGTGTACAGAGCGCGACACTTTTAGCACGAACAAGCGATCGCGAGTTTTCTGCGTTTTTCTTTTAGAACCGAAAGGTCGTCATCAAAGATATGATTGTTATAGAAAGAGCTCATTTTGGGCTCTAATATAAGGGATAAAATTGTGTGCCCACTAATATTCTTTCCTAATAAAATGCGAAAAGGCGCCGATGTCGTATTCGCGCTAACAGTGTCGCGATGTGTACGTTTTAATTTACTGAATGTAAGAACAATCACAATGCCAGAGGCTGCGAAACTAAGTACCTGATGACGATTTTTTCTGACAAGAACCGGAAGAAGGGGTGGGGAGATGGGAACGGGGGAGCATGTCGCGAGACAAAGAAATAGCCTAGACTGCCATTTCGAACATACTCGCTGCAGCTCACATCTGACATATAATAAAAAAGTTAAAAATGCGAAAACGTTCTTTTCGAAAAATGTCCCCAAAGATTAAAAAAAGAAGTTTCTGCTCTTTTCCGCTTTGTCGCATCGGACTCGGGTTACAGGATCAGGATTCGATCGCTTGTTTTTAAGACCTTACGGTCTGACGCTCTTTATGTTCTTCCTCCTTTGGGTGCTTTTAAAAAAACGTTAGGTCAAGTCCTAAAAAGTATAGTGTCTCGCCAAGGGGACCCCGCCCCTGGCTACAGGACCCTTTTTCCTCCCTCCTCCTTCACCATCCTCTCCTCTCCCTTTTCTCTGTTTCATCCCTTTCTTGTCTCCAGTATTCCTCCGCGGCTCAGGGATTCGCCCAAGTTATTTATAGAAAGTATTTATCCCGTTTTTGGCTCGCTCCCGCGCATACATCTCAGCGCGCCTCTCACACCCTCCCTTCCCTTTATTTTTCTCAGCGTTCTTTTCCCTATTTCACTCAGCGCCGCCAACTCTCCTCTTCTGAGTATCGCCGGGGGCACGACCGAAGGCGAAGCTTCAAGGGGGGCCGATCCTTTGGCCCCATTCGAGACCTGGATTGGTGCCGACGAATCCCGAGGGGGGAGTCACGGGGCGGGACTTTCCCGCGCTTTTTTTTCTTCTCTCTCTTCTTCCCCCTCCCAGGACCGGAGCTCTAATGATGACGCTGAGCTCCCGTGCCGGGTATCGATCTAGTTTTAACAAGCACCCGGAATGTCCCTGCGCCGAGCCGGCCCAGGCCTATGTGGCTCTAGCCTAGCCCCGCCGACGCGCGCGCCGAGCCAAGTTCGAGCCGGAGCCCGACGGTGTGTGGAAGTCGCCGCGCTATAGTTCTTCTGCTCCAGAAGAGCCGCACAAGAGGGAAAAAAGATTTAGGGAGAGGAAGCGCAGTGGCGTCTCTGGACGGATTCCCTTTCATTCCTTTCTTTTTTTTTTTTTTTAGTCGCTCGCGTTTTTTTGTTTTCTTTGTATTGTTATGGTCTGGTGGCAGGGCATTCGCTCGAGTTGGCTCGTCTTGGCTCTCTGTGCCGCCTTTTGTTCGTGCTTCTCGGGATTATAAGCTCTGTGCCTCCATCTTTGAAGATGCATCGGAACGCCCCTAGCTTATGGCTTCTCTTCTCCCGATGAGGGTTTCTTCGGGGAACATGACCTGTTTTATAGATTGAGAGTCTGCTCGGACTGTGGTACCTTCCCAAGAACCCTTTCCCTTTAGGTGGTTTCAGTTTGGTTTACTGATCAAGCAGCATATTTTTTGTGGACAAAAGAAAAAAAAGGGTGGGGGCAGGTTGGAAAAAGAGACTTGCCGGGTTGGGTCGAGTCGTGTATAAAGAGCTTATGGATACACTTGCTAGAGTTGGTCTCCTATTATCTTGGCAAGGCATGTCTTCTTAGGACCTTGCCGCAAGGATGTTTCAAAGTTCATTAAATAATTTTGAATTAAAGTCATACCTACACAGGTTTGGTAGATATTTCATGTTACTAAACCCCCGCGCGACCATGATGAAACGCAGCATCAGTATTCACATAAGAAATCGCCTGCACCGTAGAGGAGCAACTTGGCCTGCACTACAGTAAGACAGCTAACCTGCGGACTTTAAGGCACATCTAGAATTAGTGGCTAGTGTGAAATAATCCCAGGATATGCAGACAGACGTCTGAAACACGTTTTCGTAGGTTTGAATGAAAAGGGGAAAAAATGTTGTTTCCTATGAAAGTTACTTAACCTTGCAGCAATGGTTACTCAATACTTGATTGTATTTTAGACATCATGGTGTTTTGTCATTAATGCTGCCACCACGCGAGCACCTCGCTAGCTTCGGAAGCTAGACACTTTGATGCGGCAAATTTTTTAGATCTAATTTACAGCTCGCTGAAAGCTTCTACAGAATATATAACATCCTCAATATATTTTATTAACATTTACTGCCGCTACTTATAATTCAATTTGCAATAAATGCCCTCCCTTTTAGAATGACGAAACGTCTCACTGTTATAAATGAAAACGTGGAAGGGAAAACAAATTAAAATCATTGTTTGATTATAAAACTTGTGCCCGAAAAACAAAAAAAAAAGAAAAAAGGAACATAGCACTTCTGGTTAGGGCATCGAAATGGCGATTCACTAGCTTTGCTTGGCGATTGGCTCAACTTAATTGTTGCCTAGTTGTATACAACATAAGCCTAAATTCATAAAATCGATTTTTAAAAATGTCAACTGTAGCGAAAACTTGAGCCTGGTTAGTGCTAAACACTCTGCTAAAACATCCATTCAAAATATTTAATATTTAAAAAAATATGTGCTGAAACTACATTACTACTGCAATGATAATCGAACAGCAGCATCCTGTGTTTGTATGGCAGTCGCGCTGCACGTGCTGGTGTCTGCAGCAGCAGAGATGGCAGTAATCAAATTACTGTAATGAAATTACATTATTAATTTACTTTTTCTGGTAATGAGGAACGTAATTAATTATTTTATGCTGGATTTTAGTAATGTAATAAATTACCTTCAGAAAGTAATTAAAAAAAATTTTAATTACTTTTTTAATTACTTTTGTCTCAAATGCGAGGTTTAAAAAAAAATTGTTTTGCGTGGTGAAATCTCGTGAAATATACATCAGAGCTAATAAACGACGGCTATCTGAGCGCCAAGCCTCGTACGAAGAACTCGACAGACACACAAAGGTGGGCTGGAAAGCGAAGGAGAAAAACTTACATGTAAAAACATCGCTGCAAGGTCGAGGCTTACAAACTCCACGCAAGACAGATTCACGGTGTCACGCCATCACGACCACAATATACCTCTTTCGTCCCTAAGCTGACAGTGCGATAGGAACTACGAGCTCACCAGAACCAATCGACCACCTGCCTTTGATCCCCTGACCTGTTCCTTTCTCTGCGCGGGTATGGAAGAGAGCGTGGTTACCTGGAGAAAGATAGACATGTAATGGTTTCAACGAACACGTAGCTTCCACCGCACTGTCAGCTTAGGGATGAACAACTTATAGGCCAAAAGGCGAAGGGCACATCACCAGTGAGGCCAACACATTTTAAAACCTGAAAGGACAGGACAAACAGACCCCCAGCCTTCTTGCTCTTTCTTCAAGCAAGGTCAAACCGTGAGCATCGACCATTGGGAACGACAAACGACCGGAAGAAATATTTAATTCCAAGTGCCTCGTCAAGGCCCCAGAACATGTCGTGCGTATAAATGGTCTTGTTAAGTAAATATAGTTTTTGTAGTCAGAAAATACGGGAATCGAGCAAAGTAGGTGCCGCTCGTGGTATGCTTCGCTGCCTTCCTTGGGAAGTTTATTTATGAATAAGCACACGAACAGATATCGCCTGTCTTTTGTTGAGAAAGTGCACATTTTAGGAAGCTCGCGCCATCCCTTTTTTTAACTGGTGATGCTTCTGCCTAGCAAATATCCAGCCCCTTTTTCTGAAAACGCGCAATAACTTGGGCTCTTCGGGTGTTTGGAAACAATTCTCCTTGGGAGCAATCACGGGAAATGCGTCTAGTGCTCTTGGTAGAATAGGATTTGCTTGCGTTCGAGGCAGATGGAAAACGTTTCACGTGACAACTTCTTGTAAGAACTAGCTCCCATGGCCCAAGTTAAAATGCTGACACCAACTATAACATCTTCTAAATGAGGAACACGTAAACATATCACCCTTTAACTAACGACCTTTACCGTTGAATGAACAGTGAAACCGATGAGTCAACTGCGTTTAAAGTCGCATCCAAAGAAGAAGCTATTCATCATGTTTAACACTTATCTCGTGTTCGCCAACAAAACGACTCTTATGTATGGTTTACGTCGAGGTGTATAAGGCTGTGGCAATGTAAACAGGGATATCTGAGTTTTGGTACACATTTACTGTAAAGAAACTTAGCGCGAACTACTGGCTCAATGTATTTAAAAGCAATGTCAAAGTAATTTCATTTTTTTTGGAAAGTAATTGTACTGTAATGTCATTCTTTTAGTCTGCCGTAATTTGTAATGTAATTTAATTAAATCTTAACAGTTTTGAGAAAAGGAATGAGCAATGTAATTTAATTACTTTTTTAAAATTAATTTGGCCATCTTTGTGCAGCAGTATCTTTTATAAGCGAGAATACAAACACATTGCACTTTGGACGTGCATTCGTCATCGCCTACTTTAGTCACTTACGTGGAATCTTTCCTCTACACAAGGTTACTCCGTCCACCGCGTGTACATGTAAGACCAGCATACTCCGTTGTGTTCCTATCCTCAAGCAAAATCATGGAACTGCTTTCGCGCTTGGCTCGCGTGCTGAACAGAGAAGTCAACTATACGGAGTATTCACTGGCGGGGCGGCAATATCTGCGCACGTTGCGATGGAGCGCTCTCCAGAAACATTTCTGACCGTTAAAAATTTTGGTCATGATAAACGATTACCGTTGCTTTGCCCACAGCTTGTACTAATGATCCCATATGTGCGCAGCCATCAAGGTTACCAGGGTAGTAGGTCAATACGGCGCTTTCCGATAAACGTCTTGGGAGGGAGGCAAAGTGAAAACAAAAAAAAAACGGATATATGTCTTTTTTAGTCATTTAAGTAGGATTTATTTGATTTAACTCAGATATATTAGATTAAAATTTGATTTATTTGATTTATAAACCTGTAGCCAAAAAAGTGATAATTCATCACTTGATTTCTTTTAGAAAATGGCAGATTGATTGACCAATCCAGCAGACTATTAAAACAATGCGTACGAAACAAATACTCTACATTTGAAGTACACTTTAATTAAGAACTTTTTTTTACGCAAATCCCACCATACTTGAACAAATGCCGCTTTATTTTTTGAGCTAGAAAAAAAATTAATAGCATTTTTTTACGTTTCGATTTGCTTGAAATATGGGATTTCTACTCTTGTTTTCGTTTCTTCCTTTCGCGACATGATTTTCTTGTAATAAAAAAAACAATGTCACTTACAAACAAAGTGGAAGGTGGAAAAAACGCTCAACGTTTTGATTGGCTCATAAGAGCACTGCGTTTTTGCTTGTTTTCAGCGCGCTACAATCTATTTTGCCTTGAAGAATATAGAAGTTAAATGCAAAACAAATGCACAAAGAGAGCATTATATGAGAGAAAAACTGTAAGTAAACATAAATATATTGGAAAGAATTCCTGAGTGAAAGGTTTGATTTAATTCTTCATGTAAAACTGGTGTGATTCCCATCAGAATTAAACCATACTTTAAGTCACAATTTAAATTATATTGACTCTTATTCTGCACCTTGGTTAGGGGTGTCCGCCAATAACATTTATTAATGCCCGGTGACCAGAGGCTCTATGGAAGCATTTTTGTGTTTTCAGAGGAGCAGCTTCATTTAAAGGTGTACGTCTTATCAGGCACGTATCCAGGGGGGGGGGGGGGGGTGCCCATGGGGCCCGGGCCCCTCCCCCTCCCCCCCCCCCCGAAATCTTCCATTTTGCTGGAGCCTCCTCTCCCCCCTCCCCCTCATACAGCATTTTGTCATGGGCGGGCCCCCACCGAAACAAAATCCTGGCTACGTGCCTGCGTCTTATATTGTGGAGTAGCTGAGCGATACTATTATCTAGCAGATGATAGGAAAGAAACTGAGAGGGATGAAACGATCAAGCATCCTGAATTGTTCCCGTTTTAAGACTTCCGAGGTACAATCATTTGGAACTGTTGTAAGGGGTGGAATGCGGTCAGCGGCAAGAGCTACTATAGCGTCAACGCTGGCCTGCGTCCTTTCTCATTAGTTAATCTAGCACTTTTTAATCATCTATCAAGAATGGTTAAAGTGGGGTACAAAAGAAAGAAACGGCTGATCTTTTGTGGGTTCCTCAACAAAGGTAATAAAATACCGCTACTTTTCACTCCGGGATAAAATATAAAAATACGTAACTGCTCAAGGTTCATAAAGACGAAAAAAGTGGCAGCTCCATAAAGAGAAAAGTTTCGTTTCACAATTACGGGATACAGTGTTACTTGCAACGTCAAACGTGAACGTGCGCTTGTATGTGGAGAGTGTGTTTGAAGTATCCTTGACAAATAGAAGCTTTATTGAACTGCCGTTTTCTTTTTTTGTTCTTTTATTGGCACACACTAAGTAATATTTTATGAAACCACAACTTAAATAGACTCAGTATTTTAGGACTAGAAAGGTACTACTTTCTTCTAAAACCTTAAACTTTCTTATATGTTGTTTTCTTCTGCCCGCCAACTGTAGAACAGCGTGAACATTGAAGATGTATGAAAATGAACATAGAGAGGGCTGGAGGAATATGATCTGAAAAACACGAAATAATAAAAGCTGCAGGGACGAAGACAGGAAGTACAGTTTTTAGTGTACTGTCTGTCTTCGTCCCTACATGCTTTGTTCCTTCGTGTTTTTCAAACCTTTAAGATGTCAGTGACAGGAACAAACCAAGAACGCCCAGAGCAAGTTCCCGTCGGGTGAAGAAAGTGCATTCTCCGACGACACGGGACGAGTCTTCGGTGTTGCAACCTTTCTGCTATCAAAGCCCCCTTACGCAATCCTTGACGCAACACCATTCATTGAACGGTTGAATGCACCCGCACCGCTCACGTCACCAGCGAGCAGTGTCGGAAGAAAGCACCCCAGACAGAAGGCGACCGCGCCGTCACATCCACTACGAGGCTCGCAGCGATTCATAAAATTGCCACAAACGTTCCTACTACCAACTGCGACCTCAACCCGGTGAAAGACACTCGAAAGACGATCAACTGTGTGGCAAGAAGATTCAGCTCCGCAACCTTGCATACGATCGATAGAAGTTCGATACAGCTTCAAGACCAAAGGCACTCAGACAAGACGCCCTTCTTATGTATACGCAGCAACGATCCCCCCCCCCCCCCCCACTTGATCCCTGGACAAAAGCGACAGGGACTTGGCAAAGTTTCCCCTCCGTCTGCTGGGTTGCGTTATGCATTTTTTCTTATTCGCTTGGCTGTCTCGCGACGACCCCCACCTTCCCGCCGACCTGCTTTTGTGACCCGGAGTGAGCGAGTTCACGTGCGGGTGTACAATCGGTCCGGTGTACACAGGCTCAGGTCGCTCAGGAGGTCGAGCACAATGGCGCCCCCGGGCGACGGCCCATCGACTCGCGGCGCTCGCTTTCAAAGCTATCCGGCATCGCCGCTTTTTAAAGTAGCGTTCTGCGGGTGGCGGCTACAGAGGGCGTAAGAGGCGCAGGGTTTGCAATCCACGCGGGCGCGTGCGGGCTGTGTGCTTTTGCTCTCACGGGAGGCCGAGTGCCGAGTGGCTTGCGTCGGAGCGGAGTCGAGTACATCGCCAGCTTTTACTGGGACGCTCCTCCGCCGGTGGCGGCTGTTTGACGAATGGATCTTGTATGACCTTTTTGTATATTTATTCCAAGACTTTTTTTTTGTTTTTTGTTTTTGGCGTGGAGCTTGCGAGTTTGGCTGAGCTATGTCTGGTCACGGCTCGTTGACTTGTGCGCGTGCCTATTGCGTGGTATGTTTCTGTGGTATACCGCTGTTTCGAAACGCGGGACTGCGAAATAGAAGGTCGTTAAGATGGATTCCTAGACGTGGTGTGGTGGAGAAATAAGTTCTAGAGTGTTTTTAACTGACAGAAAGCCCGCTCTAAGTGTCGAAGTTAGCCAACATTAAAAGTTCACTATAGTCATATCACGTAAACTAGGTTCAACGAGAAAAGTTATTGGAAACATAACACAAACAAAAGACAGAAAAGGTGCATTGAGGGGAGTTCTGGGGGTCACTGATTTGCCTCAAAATTGGTTCAACGCATTAAAGACACACTGACAGGGTCTTTATGCTCCCCAATGTTTTTATTTGTAGATGACATATGAGAGCCTAACTACAAGAAAACAGTTTGCTCCTCGAAATTCAGTTTCTTTCCGCCCGAAAACCGCCGATCGAGAACTGGCCGGTTTGAGTCGCGCTCACTCTCTCCTTCGTGGTCACGTGCCGTTCTGTATGGTTTAGGCACAACCACCAAATAATATCAAAGTCGTGGGTCATCCAAGGAAAACACTCACTATTAAAAATAATCAAAAAATATAATACCCATTTTTGTAATCTCTAAAAAACTGCAAACACGGTAATCTAAAAAAGAACAAAAAAAAACACTGCACAGTTACGTGATTTCCGGCAAATCTCTCCTCTATATATCCTTTTCCCTCCAGTCCAGTTGCGATTTCGGTTTTGAGCAGTAGCGCTTTTTAACTTTATTAAAAATATACGTGATGCTGTAGCTACTGTGAAACACTTTATCTTCGCGGCCCCTATTTTTTGCGCATCTGTCTCGGAGGACATAACCACGGCCATTCAATTTCGCAAAAAATGTTGTGTGCCCTTAAATTTTGCGAATTTTCGAATTCTCGAAATTTGCGAAAATAAAGCGCTCTCGAGCAGTACTGATTGGGTATTGATTGGTATTTACTGTCTTGATTGGGCAGTCTTCTCACACCATATTATATCGCGTGGCAAAAAAAATTGCTTTTTTTTTAGGCTGTTAGAGTATTTTTAATGGAGACATCTCAACTAGTAGCACAAGAAGCTCAGCTACATAATTTCGCAGTTGAGCTTAAGACGCCGTCTGTCCACTTTCTTTTATTCCTTCTATTCTGTCTTCAAGTTGCTTTCCCGGTCTCAGGGTTTGAGCATCATGATGAATATGCACCAGCTCGTCTACACTTTGACAGTTTTTGCGCTAAATGTTTGATTAGGTACATTCAACTTTACAATGTTGTTTTTATTTATACAAATATCAACCAGACTGGTTCTGGAATAAGTTAGCTTTGTCCCGAATTCACTTCCTTTGCGGGAAAGCGGAAGCTAAGGTATTAAGGTATTCATCGGAACGCGAAACTTAATAGACCTTTTGCTAAGTTACCCAAAACCAAGGAGCATGCTGCGAGTGTATTTGCACAAGCTGCGCGTGCTGGCATCTGCAGCAGTAACTGTTCTAAGGCAAAAGTCTTAAAGAAATGGCATCTTGCAAACGCGTTCGTCAACGCCTTATATTGATTATTTACTTCACTTTTTTATACGTGGAACACGACCGCGTGCGGCACGTGTACCAACAATCCCGGCATTCTCCTTGATGCTTGGGTAATTTAGCAATACGTCTATTGGCGTTCTATCTGTGCTATATTTTATCTGTCTACCGCTGAGCGTTTAACCCAGCAGTTTACAAACTGCTAGGAAATTCTCCGCAATGATGTTATTTTTTGTTTGATTTCGCGCTGGCGGTAGTGCTTTCGACCGACGTTGTGACATCTGTGTGATTCACCCTGGTTTGAAGGGCGGGTTTACTTCCCACTGGGGATGAAATAAATATTTTCTTGTTTTCTTTCTCCACTCATCCTTGTGCTGAGCAGTGTTTGGGTTTTATGATGAAAAAAGTTATTTCAATTTAAAGCACTGTGTCAGATCCCTGCCATGTCCCATGCATCAAGTATAAAAGGGCGCAACGCCGCCTACAAAATTATTAATTACACTTTCTGCTTTTGAGACTAAGATTTTTTTTTTTTTTTTATCAGCCCGTCCAAGACCACTAGCAAATTTCGGATTTTTCCAGCGCTAAATAATCCCCTACTATAGCTTTTGTGCGAGTAAAAACATGTTTAATGTTCATGGCGTATTTAGAGTATTTTTTACACTCAAGTGGTGTCCTCAAATAAAATGGTGTCACAATCCTGATGCAATCTCAATAAATATGAACATACAATGGAGTGCATGTTGGGCTTAATGTTTTCAGGTTTTATACTATAATAGGGTAGTTGCGGAGTGTGAAAAATGTGTTTCGTACACGTTAATATTTCTCATATCGATAGTCTGGGAAGATTAATGTTTCCTCCGTGTCAATGCTTTTAAACTTCAACATTTCCGTGTTTTCTTTTTTGTCGGTGTAAACAAACAGCTGAAGTACGTGGCCGACGCAAAACATGACTTCAGCTTGTGTTTATGACCTAGCTGAGGCAGATCCATTTCAAGGTTGTTTTATGTAGATGTAGCATATCTCGATAAGGAGTCTGAATTGGTTGAAAAATTATGGTAGGACGTTAATTCTCCATATTCAGGGACAAGCATAGTTTAACCTGACTTTGGTAAAACTTGTTACGAATAACATTTTTGGTAGAATAATCCGGACATGGGTTTTTATACGAATACTTTTATTACCGTTAATATTTTATGCGGGGTATGATCGGCACCTGAAATGCAGGCAAAAGAAATACGTAACCCTGAGAGGGGAGAAGGGTTTTAGCCAAATAATTAATTTGGGAGAGTGTTCTGGAAGGGTTCGGGGGTCTGTGTACTATAGGATTTCGTACTTTGAGTAGAAAATTCAGGGGTTGGAGTATCGGGGTAATCTTAAATGGAAATGAGGGGGGGGGGGGGGGGGTATAAATCACTGGACCCTAACGAGCTCGATTCGTCTTTACAATTTTGTTTCTTTTTATTTCACGTATGTATGCTTCTGCAGTTCCAGCTCTGCAGCGTCAGCACTGCCTTCTTTCCTGGTGGAGTTGTTTAATGTAATTAACCAGCGGTTTCCCAAATTAGTTGCGGCACAGGCTGTATACTCATCTAGAATACTCCCCAGGAAAAGCATCCCCCAAATCTTATAGGTCAATCTCGGTTCATTCCTGATTGCCGTGGTCAGGAGTGGGTAATTGTCAAGCCATCAGATTCAGAGAGCAACTCGGAGCCCTTTGACCCGAATCGTATAGGTCATAGCCTCCGACAAAAGGAAAGCCTCGCAGTTGAATAAACGCAACTCCGCTTATAAAAATCGTCGAGCCCAAAGACCCGCTAGGAATACACCTTGACTCTAGACAACGAGAGCACCCCGACCCCCTTTTCAGAGTCGAGTTCTGACCTCCCGTAGTGAGCTACAACCAAAACTATAGGCGCCGCACCGTTCACCCCCCGTTCCGGTCACTCCCCCCCCCCCCCATCCCCCCCCCCCCCCCTTCCATAAACAGGCACCCTAACGTTCCTGGATCCCCGCCACGGGTCTTCCCCCAAGCCCGCCTTCAAACCGCTAGGACTATCCAAAATAGAGTCATCATTTTTATAGAGCGGGCTCTTTCTTCCTTACTCTCTCCGACACCCGACCGAATCGTCCCGTTCCCACGCGACTTCGGATCGAAACCCACGAGGAGTTTTGGACCCCCGCGTAGCCGCCTTTCTGAAACCCTCCGTCCCGAAACCTCTGCCCGCGGCGAGGACACCCGAAAAACTCCGGTGGCCCGTGCTGCGTGTGTGTTTGTGTGTTCACTCGCACAACCTATGGGTTTTGAAAGAGCTTCTAAAGAGAGTTTTAAAAGCGAACGCCGTAGGTGTCGGAGCGCGTGGTGGGAAATTCCAAACTTCCAAACGCGCCGCACCGCTGCTTGTGAAACCGAACTACAAATTTGCATTTAGAGAGCGTAGTGTAGTATATACGTAACCGCACAAAAGCAGGTCGAGTAACTTTGTTCACCGAATGGCGGCGGAGCGTTGAAAATAATATATTTAAAGAAAGAGAAGAATGATGCGTGTGAGTTGAAAGCATCGCCAAAAGGCCGAATGAGCGAATGATGATGTAGGACACAGCGGGGTTTTGCTTGTCGCGGGCTTTCTTTGTATTTGTGTGCGTGTCGTCCTGTTCGCGGTCGGAGGTCTCTCTAAGTTTTCCTTTTCCCCCAGAGTTCGACCAGAAGTTGTATGTACTCGGTGCCGGGTGTTTGACTGAAGAGAGACTTCTGTTCACGGTTGGCTGAGTACGACCTGTATATGTGGATCGCAGGAACGTAGATTTGTCGGGGTATGGCTTGAGCTCTGGGGTCACAGGACCTCCCGTATGAGGATCGCTGAGTTTGGAACACAGCCATTTTCCTATTAATTTGTTCGAGCCCATGAAACAGTGTGTAATATAGTAGGGTATTACCCGAAATATTAAAAAAAAATATGGCAACGATGTCAGTAAAAAACACAACTGTACATGGTAAACGGTGGCACGTAGGAAACTAAGCGTTAAAACCACTAAATAAAACAGTGACTAGGCGCCCAGTATTTTTGTTATTTTTTCTTGTCACGAATAGTCAATAGACAGAATTAAAATCAGGACGTGTAGAACTATTCATATTCTATTGTTTACTGAACGCATTTGCTTTTTTTATGCTTAAAAGAAAACATTTCTTTCTGTTTTAAAGATGTGTTAACAGCGCTCTACTCAGTAGGTCGCTTAAATCAGGGTTCTTCAGATCCAAACCCAAGGTCCAGATCCATCCCGCGGATGTCGCCCGATCGGCCCCCGTCTCGGTACCAGCAGAACTTTTGCAACGGGCGCACATAGAAGTACGCGTAAAAAAACGGCGCCGTGACGCGTTCCAAATGTACGAAGAAAATAATCGAAAGAACGAGAGAAAGTGCATCGTAACGTGGGTCCTCTTGCAATAATGTTTTTAAAGAACATCGTCATCACCACCCACCATTCTTGGACCCCTGTTCCCTGTCTGTGTAACTATACGTATATGTTAAAATGGCTTTGCGTTCTCAGATATTTCGTGCTTATTGTCATTTAAAGGGGCGGTGCAACGATATTCGTTTTGAGCGTTTTTCACTTTGTATGAGCTTACTGGCACTAGTGGGACCCAAGTACACTCGCACGCAACACCACTGAACAAGAAACCTCTTTGTTGCGGTGTAATTTCAAGGAGAAAGCGAGCGTTTTCTTTCAATCTCTTCTTTGCAAATTTCGATGACGTACCCTGGTGGTAGCAGCATCCTCCAGGGACGATATTTGAATACGGCTCATAGATTGGACCCGAGCATTGCGTGAGCACTCGATTTGGGCTCGTGATAATTGATAGCTCGAGAAGCATTCGGGTAGTGGCCCGTGTCCACTCGCTGCAACGACGACAATAGCCGAGCCATAACAATGTCTGGAACTCAGCGCGTGTCCTCTGCTTTGCCAACCCCAGCGCGTGGCTATGATCAACATTGGCGGCATATAATCGGCTCCAGATCACGTGGCCGCTTGTTCTGGCTGCGAGTTGAGGGGGTGAACGCTGCTCGGTTTTCTTCAATTTTTTACTGGGACTTCTATTGCGTGGGGTGAAAAACGAACGCGTGTTTCATAGGTCATTAACGTCAGGGATCCGTTCTAAGCGGTATTTGCGCAAAGTACAAAAATTGTTGCATCGCCCCTTTAACAACTCATTTTCATTTTTTTTTTTTTTTGCATTGCGAGAGTGTGCCAAAGCTCCCATGCGCTTCGATCTATGCCCGGTGAGTTTTCTTGCCCACAATTGTTGTGTAATGTCATTACTAGTTAAATATAAATTTTAAATTGAACCATTTGTATTCATCCGCCCTAGTATTTTTAGTGCCTACTGTAACAAGCATTTATGTGCTTACATGAGTATCTAGGTTTATTTATTTACTTTTTCTTGTTTATAAAGTACTCCTTTTTACTAGGCCCTCGAGACTGCGACATATCCCTAATCCGGGCCCTTAGCCGAAACGTTTCTAGACTGCTAGGTTATTTTTAATATCTACAGCTCTTGACATAACGCAAAGCGAAACAAATAATATATTTTGTAGTTTACCTCATTCGGGGAGCTATTTCCAAAGCGTGATCTCAAGGCTTTGCGATCAACTTGGATCGTTCCATCTGAGCCTTTTTTTTTCAATCGCATCAACTTCCGTGTGAGTTTGAATTCTTCCATTTTCGGTATTCTTCCCACGTTTGTAAGAGCATATTTAGGTCGACAAGCAAGAAGTAAAGAAGGTTGGCCGTCCGGGAGAGTTAACTCACCGCACCACGTCAACATATGAAGGCACTGTGCACTACGAACTCGGATAATGGGAATTAGAAATCTCACTCCTGCCGGCTCTGTTATGGACAGTCATTTCACCGGCCTACATTTGCGAAATAGCTACTACACTTTGTTTCATCTTTCATCCAGACGCAGCCGACGCTACAAGCCGATGGGGCCAATCACACAGCGTCAAAAGCGCGCCATCATGATCATTGTCATGTTTCTGTACGTATTGTAATATCGCTAAACGAATCATAAACAAAAAAGGCCTAGTGACTTATGCTTTTGACGCTGCTTGATTGGTCCCTGTACCTCGTAGCGTCAACAGCGTATGAACCTAAGCTGAAACGAGGTATAGGTGGTGGACGTTACAAACAAAAACCAACATGTATACTGCACTTACCGAATCACCACTAAAACATCAGCCACCATCTTCAGACACACTACAATCACTGACAGGATGAGATAGGCAGATCGTCTCTTTCGGATGCCCTGCTTGCAGCACGTGCTCTTTGACTAGCGCCGTGCTTCGACTGCGCCTGCACGCGCGGGACTCACGAGACGCCGACGCGTTATTGAACATATATACACCAACTCAACTCTGTTACGTCACACCATGGTGGCGGCGCGCATCGGGCGCACTTCCGGTGTTAAGGTTTGTGCGGAAGTCGCTATGCGCGACAGGCATTACTGTGTTGTTTTGGAAGAAACCAGACTAAAACCTGTCTTTTTGTCAAAATGCCGAGGCTGGGGCTGTACCAAAAGAACCAGGAAAGGTGTGAAGATCAATTTTCATACGTTTTCTGCCTGCTCGGTTCCTCCTAGACCATGAATAGGTGCTGTAGAAAGGAAAAACCAGACACCGCCGGATCACGATTGCTTGTGCAGGAAGAACTTTGGGTTGAATTCACAGATAGTGATGTCGTCAGATTTAGATGTTTTGTTCCAACATGAACGCCAGAAAACCGCCAAGTTGCCCGGTCTCACCCGCGTACCACGTGCACTGCGTCTTCCCTATCAACCTGTCGTCTGCCGTTTCCAATTCGTCCACATTCGTCTGCTTGTTCAAACGACAGTGGCCAGTAGATCAAAAGTAGCAATAAGAAGTACGTGCAGGCCTCAAAAGACTTTTAAGTTTGAAGGTTGGGTTATAGTCTCGATGTAAACAGTAGATACAAAGAGGTGTTGATCATTGTTACCAGTGGCCATCACTGACTTGCTATGCCTGATTCACTTGGTCTGATTCTGCTTGCGATTCTCAGTATTGACGTCGAGCATCGAAGCTACCGTGCACGCCTTTTGCAGCCCGAGCGATGTCGCGACTGAAAGTAGCGAGCATAATCTCATCATGTGAATCAGGCTTTAGAGTCCATTCTACGGCGTTCACGCAGAACCAATTGCCGCTCGTCACATTATTTACATAAAGTTTTACGGTGTAACGAGCCTCGTTAATTTCGCTCAGGCCTCTAAGATAGTAAGACATTCCTCGGAAGTCGTAGAGAATCAACAATTCCTACACGACAAAGAGCACGAAGACTCACACCGACGCCGACATCATCACTTTCCGATGGTTTGTTGATGCAGGACGCGGCGCTCCCCACACAGTAAACTTCAAAACACCTATATAGGTGTAATCGGCAATTTATCCAATTTCTATACCGCACACTTTTTGATAGGTGTCGTTGCAGCATTACACCGTTTTGGGAGCATATTTGAAGTATCGGCATTACACCCTTGTTATAGGTGTTTTTTAAATCATCAACCGCTATAATTGGTGCAGTTCAAGCATTACACTTAATAAAGCCATGTTCCCTCCTCTCTTGTAGGGCCCCACATTTCTCTGTTGTCCCAACTTTTTTAGAAAGCAAATACACACAGCCTTGGAGAGCACTTGAGCTACACATAACACCTAAAATGTTTTCAATTGTTAGAGAGCGCTCTAACGATAGAAGTATCATGCAAAGTGTCGTGTAAGTCTGAATTGCTCTACAAGGTTGTTTGTGTTTGATTTCTAAAAAAGGTTGATACAAGAGAGAAAGGAATGGCTCTATAAAGAAAAGTAACAACATTCTACGCATCATACATATACTTTACTTTTCTTTGAAACAGAAAATATAAACTGTTTCGTCCGGGTGTTTGCTTTGTCAGTCAAGGATGCCAAGACATTTGGGCAGAACAAAAGGTTAAATTTGATCCAGTAAATTATCAAGAGTACATGTGTTGCAATGCACATAAAAGTTAAGGAGGCACTCACACTCAACAAACATACTGTAATATTTCATACATAAACATCACAGCCAAGCCTTAGTTTCTTTAATAAGAATACATTTTTATGACCAGTTTTGCTAACTCAACAAAAACTCACTAATTTTGTAGAGGCACGAATGAGAGTGTAATGCATTTGATTGATTGATTAGTCCATATACACTATAAAAATGAAAAGAAAAAATAAAAGAAGCTCTTTCCTCTTTGACAGATTATTTGCGCCGAAATGTTTCTGTGTCGCCCTCTTTTGGCTTCCGTTCGTGAGGTCACGACCAGGATTTACCTCGTGGTGACATCACGAGTTGTAATCTTGATACTTATTATCAGTTGCAAACAAAGTTCAGTGATATGTCTACAAAGCACGACTGGGAGTCATCGCATTCTTAAAATAACAACATGAAATATTATTTTCGTTGGTCGAAGCAGAATTGTTCAAAATAAAAAACATTGTGAAAGTTTGGACAACCTTTGAATGCCGATCAAAAGGACGCTTCTGGTCGCCCATGTCAGAAATAACCCCTCCTGTTTCTACTGAGACGTTCCACTCTGTGTTACGTTTTTTTTTTTGTTCCTCACCACACTCTCGGCTGTTACACAAAATGATTAACTATCACCAACTTGCCTGCACACACGCTCTCTTTTTTTTAGACCATATCTGTTCACAGAAATATGTCCCATATTTAACCAGGATTTGGTGTGAGCAGTACACATCGCGACACTGTTAGCGCGAAAATGACATCGGCGCCTTTTCTCATTACATTAGGAAAGAGTATTAGTGGGCACATAATTTTACCCCTTATATTAAAGCCCTAGATAATCTCTTTCTATAACAATATTATCTTTGATGACTTCCTTTTGGTTCTAAGAGAAAAACACGTAAAACTGGCGATCGCTTGTTCGCGCTAACAGTGTCGCGCTCTGTACATCCGAGTGATCTGTTACTGCCGATTCTAGGTGTGGTGCCATACCATCCCGACGTTATTCGCATGTGTTGCACATAGTTATCTTCTGCAGTAGCGGTAAGTGCGTCGTTTGACAGCACTTGTAACTTAGACATGTCTCTAAGTTTTGTGTACTATAGCCACTTAAAAAAAGAGGGGCTATAGAACCCAGAACTTTGTGACGTGGTTACTGAAAGACTCATGTACCTTCAGAAGACCCAGATGCCGCTATTCCAAAACAGAACTTTCGGCAAAACAGGGAGATTACGTCGTCAGGTAAGGAATCGCCCCTAGAATCAGTGGTAACAGGGGTCCTCTATTAATTTTGCTACGAGTAAAAGGTTACTCTACCCCATGGCTCCAAATTACAGAGAAATTATGCCATTCATGACGGGTAAATTAGAAAATGTAAAACATTAAAGGTCATCAAAAATATGCAAAATGACAAAAATAAATTCCCCCAAAAACCTTCGCCTAAAAAATAAAATAAAATAAAATACCAGACAACTTTCAACAACGCTAAAGTTAGAGGGAAAACCGATAAACTGGCAATAACGTTTGTGAAACACAGTCACGGTACTAGTTCATGAGCATGACGGCAGGATGCTAGTGCTTCATTATATTATGTCTGATAAAGAACCTTTTAATGACAGGTGCCGCATTGAAGCACCCTTAAGCATAGTTGATATTGAACATCCAGAACGCTGCCATCAGAGGTGCTTGGCCTTCGGTGATGTTAATCGCTCTAAAGAGTTTCGTTGACTATGCATAAACGAACCGGTGTCAGGAAAAGTTCTATAGGCCATCCCCATGGAACACAATGCAAGGCAGTCCTCATAGGGTGCGACTTTACTCTGTAGTACGAGCATGAGGGAGTCATATTATAACAAAAACATGTACTAGAACGTCTGAAATGCATTTTGACATTTGAGTCACTACAATTAGGACTTTCTCAAAATATGACATTCAGTAAATTAGTAATAAAACATAATTCATAAGCTAACGCCTCAGTAGATTGGATCTCAAAATGCATGAGTGGTTTTGAGTTTCAACTGCGAGAAGTTGCCCCACAATAGACAACTTTCCTCTTTTCAAATCCAATATCAATCTTGTCCAAAAGTTTTAAGCTATGTTTCTAAAAAAAAAGCTGATAAAATTGTGGCAAGCTTTTTGTAGCCAACACCATTCATCTCTAAGCATTCGCATTCTGAGGCTGAATCAGTGTTTACTCGAAATCTTCACTCTTTTGGCACTTTTTTGTGAGGCACATTACTTACTTATTTATTTATTTATTTATTCAGATTACCTCGCCGCGCCTATCAGGTATTATTGCGAGGAGGGGACGGTTATATATTTTCATACATTTACAAGATTCAGCGTTTAAAGAGGCGCTGGTTTGACTGGCTCAAGTCAAGCCAGCGCGGTATACGAAGCACGAATGTCCCAGTAACTTGAAGTCGTATCTCGACGTAACGTGGTTAAACGTCACAGTTCTTCCTCATTCGAACATTTTGGGTTGTAGCCGTTAAGCTTCGTTACTGAAACGTGAACGAGTTCTTACTGACATCTAGTGGAATCATTGACTGAAAAATAGCGAATGAAGACACGCAATTTACAAAGCGAAGTTGAAATATATATATATATATATATATATATATATATATATATATATATATATATATATATATATATATTATTATTATTATTATTATTATTATTTAGTTTCCACTGGCAGTTCCGATTTTCCCCGCCTCGAAAAGAAATATGCTTATAGTCAACATTTTAGTACGGCTCCATTTACAAAACTGACGGATATAGATCGCAAGTTCTGTTTAGCCACATATAAACACTTCCAAGTCGTATAGTTGCTGCAAAAACTTGAAAAAATAATCAAGAACTTACCCTGACTGACAAACGACGCACTTCCATCCAGCCGTTCGATCGCCATGTCTTCTTGTTGATAGTGATAGAGATGGGTTGTCACCGCGGTTTAGAATTCCAAGCTGAAACTATGAGAAATGGCAGTCACTTCTTGTTTTGTGCCTAATCTTTTTTCTGATTGAATAACCCCCCCCCCCCCACATCTCCCAGCGTTCCCAAATATATATGTTAAACATTTGACAAAAAACGCCGAGGCTGGGAAGAGAAGGGATGGACAAACACAAGGTCCCAAAGAGGAGAGAAGGGACGGGCGAGCACAAGGTCTCGGGGTTTTCAGTAAAATTATGAACCACCACCAGCTCGTTTGCGCCCTAACCTTTTGTTCACTAATATGTGTTATACGCAGAGAGTATGACACCGGTCTATTATTTCAGTTTATTTATATCCCGGCAAACTCGAAAAAATGTGTTTTCAGGTGGAAATATCTTCTTTTATGTAAAAGGTGTAATATGTTCTTAACAACTTTCCGAAGCCGCCAAAATGTGTAACAACACCTCGTTCATATGCTAAGTTGGTGTACCAAAGACATTACACCTAACATTAAAAATATAGAGCGCTTTCAAAAGTTGTATTCGGTATGAAACACCTTTAAAACACCATTATAGCTGTTTTGAAGTTTACTGCGCATACCCCATCGCTCATGCCCGCCACCAGAGGCGTGCCTCTGGGGGCGCTCCGTTCTTTTTGTGAACACGAGTTAGTGTATACACTCTGCTTGCGCTCAAGGTGGGACAACTTCTGTTTGACATTATAATGTTGAACTGGGTTTATAGAGTACCTAGTCGCTACATATCTGTACCTCTTTGTTCCCGTTTCTAGGCAACTCAATACAATTCTACGGACATCATTAAAATAGCACGAACTTGACAAGGACGAAAAAGGCACACCTACGAGAGGACTGGCGCTGACTTCCAACTAAGTTTATTGCAACATCCAACCAAGCAATATATACAATCGCCTGCAGACATAAAAACACAAAAATAGTTATACATTAAGATTGTATGTCTACCACGCGTCTATTCCCAGATAAAACCATCAAGTAAAGATAATTCTTTGTCAATGAGACACACTGACGGCATTCTGACGCACTTGTCTTCCGCTTTTTTTAATAAAAGACGCCTCTACAATTCCCTCTCTGTCGTGTCCTTTGCTCTCTTCAGGAATTTGGTCGAATTCAAAAGCGGTTTACACCCACATCGTTTAACGTGCTCAGCTAGATGACCACCCAAATTGCTTCGTTCCGACAGATTATGTTCGCGCTCTCTCTCACTGAAACCCCGACCCGTTTGTCCAGCGCAGATGCGGCCACAGACAAAAGGAATTTCGCAAACAGCCCCACTTGTGCAGTTAGTGTACATGACGGCACGTTTTGTTTTCTGCATTGATCACTTTTATACCCAGAAAGCATAGGACATATTGCCAAGCTTGCAGGGAGCCGAAAAAAGGAGGTTAATACCATATCTACCAGCTATCTTTTTTTTTTTTAGTTATGCGATACTTGTGCATATAAGGCACAACTTGCACACTTTTTTTTGTTTCTCTGTTCTAGAGTACGTTTTTTTATTCTGTAGTCCTTTAAGTTTCTGTAATAGGCTCCTGTAATAGGTTTCTGTAATAGGTTTATTTATTTAAATAAATCAATAAACGCTTGATAGTAGCATGTTAGGGTACCCCGCAGATTTTAAATTCCTAAACTGCTGATGAAAGGCCGTTGGCATTTTGTGCACGCAACTTTTTGTGAGGGCCGCCAGTAAGCAATCTGTAGTTATTCATCGTTTTACAAGCCTGGAGTGGGCACTTTCAAAGGACAAAATACTTTTTTTTGGATCGCTGGTTGTACATCCAGCAAAAGTATTGCCTAGAGAAATCAAGCTGCAAATCTAAAAACTGAATGCAATTCTGGTTTGCCGTTTCGCAAGTGAACTTTAAACCTCCGAGGGAACAATAAAAATGTCGATAGTCTTTGAAGCAACATCAACTTTATTTGTCCCAGTCAAATCTCCTAAAACATTTAAGAATCGTCAACGTATCGGTAAAACTTAGGCACATCTACATCTTCAAGATACTCAGATGTACGTTTATCCATCTTGCCCAAATAAATATCGCACAACCCTGGGGCGACAGAAGACCCCGAAAAATGCACCATTTTTGTATAGTTTTATTTTGCAGTTAGTGTACATGCAGTCATGTACACTAACTACGAAATTCCTTTTAGCTGTGGCCGCATTTACATTGAACAAACGGGTCTGGGCTTCAATGAGAGAGCGCGCGAACATAATCTGTCGGTAGGAAGCAATTTCGGTGGTCATCTTGCTGAGCGCGTTAAACGATGTGGGTGTAAACCGCTTTTGAATTTGGTCAAGTTCCTTAAAAGGCCTCTGACACGCCAAAAAAAAAAAAAAAAAAATTTTCATGCTAGGCGTTGAATTGGCATATCAGGATATTACAAAAAAAAAAAAAAAATTGTTTCACTATAGTGTTGCGTAGGTTTTTTATAAAAAAAGAAATACGAGGCCCAATTCAAAGTTCCCTCCGTGCACTGTGACTTAACAGTGTACCGCAAGGTGTCGGGGCGGTCAGAAGGGAGGCATCGCCGGAAGTCACGTGATTTGTATCCCTCCTCGTGCTTACCGCGAGCGCGTGTAATATTTTTTTTTTAATATTTTTGTTATTCTACGCACCTCCACGAGCGATCCAAGCAGACAAGGTTTCTTTTATTTGCTTTTCATCGCTTAATGTTGCTGTAAAGGTAGAAGAAGCGGAGTCAGTGAATTGACGTGATCAACTACAATGCCTAGAAGGTGCTGTGTGAGGGACTGTCACGGTATTTCAGCAACTGAAGAAGAGATCACACTGCATGCATTTCTGAGAGACGTACATCGGCCGCATGAACACCTAGTAAACAAGTTCTACTCATGTTCTAGACAAAATACGTACTTTGTGCTCGACGTTTACTTGTACTTGGTACACTCACCAGTTCGTATTCTTTAGACAGCAGGCATCTTCAGCCTGGAGAGTATCCGATGATTCAACGACCTCGGTGTCTCAACCTTCAGCAATGCGATCGGGCGTGTCGTATGCTAGCAATCCTAATTTCTGCAAGCGTTCTAAATTTTTTTTTTTTTTTCAAACCTTGATAGCTTGTTTTGCGCCCAGTATAGCCCTGTATCAACAGACTGACGGCATGCACTCGCACACTGGCTTGTACTCGCAACGCTTTCATCATTGACCTCCATCACGTCGATCCACTGACTCTTCGTCCTCAAATTTTACAGCACGCAAACTAACCAACGGTGCAGGGATAAAGAGCTAGTGGAACTGAAACTTCGTTTTCTACGATCGCTCCTACGAAGAGCAGAATAAAAAAAAAAAAAAAAGTCTTAGGCACGGTCGCGGAGAGCACGAGGAGTGAAACTCACGTGACTTCCGGTGAACCCACTTTTAGTGACGTAGGTCGATGCCTCCCTTCTGACCGCCCCGACACCTTGCGGTACACTGTTACGTCACACTGCACGGCGGGAACTTTGAATTGGGCCTCGTATTTCTATTTTTTATAAAAAACAACTCCGCAACTCTATAGTGAAACATTTTTTTGTAATGTCCTGATATGCCAATTGAACGCCTAGCATGAATTTTTTTTTTTGGCTTGTCAGAGGCCCTTTAAAAGAGCAAAGGACAAGTCAAAGTGAAATTGTAGGGGTGTTTTTGTTTTATCAAAAAGCTGGACACAAGTGCGTCAGCATGCCGTAGGTGTGTCTTATTGACAAAGAATTATCCTTTCTTGATAGTTTTAATAAAGATAGGCGAGTGGTATACATGTTATTTAATGTATAATGATTTTTGTGTTTTTATGTTCGCAGGCGATGGTATATATTGCTTGGTTGGATGATGCAATAAACTTAGTTGGAAGTCAGCGCCAGTCCTGTCGTACTTGGGCCTTTTTTGCCCTTGTCAGGTTCGCGCTATTTTAGTCATGTCTAATACGAACCAAATAACCCAATCAAAACTCGTGTTACAATTCTACGCTTCTTTCTTCAAGTTTATTTTTAGATTACTTTGTAACGACTATATGTTATTTGTTCCTTTGATTCTCTCTGGGCCAATCTGTACGCTGATCTATAATCTACGCAAATTTGTTCCTGCAATTTACTTCTGTTTTTTTATTTTTTAAATGTACATTGTTTCCTTTGGGGGGGGGGGGGGGGGGTTGAGGGGGGTGTTGCAGTTGATTTCTACACTCTTTGCCGGAAAAAAGGCTACGACCCGTTAGTTTGATTTATTGTAATTTCTCTGCTAGTGCGAGCGTTGTATTGTTTCACTGTATTTTTCTATTTTTTCTTTGTTTTTATCCTTTTTATCCGCCAATAGAAAACAATTAAAAAAAATTAGAACATATTTATCATATATGACGCCCCCAAGAGTTTACTCTCCATAGAAAAGTCGAGTTCTTTCTAAATATTCCAAACAGCAACATTTAAAAAAAAATTACAAAATATAGTTTTTTGCGAACAAACCTTCCTTTTGAGTATTTGTATTCTCCACCCGGACGCTTGTATTTCAAGACAAAACATTCACACACGAAACAAAACAAAAAAAAAAATGTGTGCCAAAATTTCTGCTGCCATTGCGCTGATTCCCGACGAAATGCGTTAGCATTTAACGCAAGGGGTTCCGACCCAGCGTAGGATGGGAATTTTAACATCGCAAAGGTCCGCACACTGTTGTCTTCGGAAAACCTGAGTGTCCTCCCAGGCGTCGGCTGTTTCGGATGCAGCCATGAAAGCTTCTTCTTTCTCTCCCGCCCCCGCGGCGCATTATTGGGTGCGTTAAGTCTGCGCTCCTTTATTCATATGTTCCGAGTTTCATACTCCGAGCGCAGTAACTAAACGAAGCATAGCGTACAGGAGCGCGAAACACCGAAACTATCGACGAGCCGCATGAGCCACTTGCGACCGCGCGGTTATGACGAACCGGGTGTCTCGTGGATACGGGTGGAAGAAGCCGAAATCATTTCAAAGATAAATTAATTGAGGCCTCTAAAACGTCACAGGTGTAAAGTAAATATATATATATATTATATATATATATATATATATATATATATATATATATATATATATATATATATATATATATATATATAAATATATATATATATAGTGTGACGTCAGAAAATTTCTACGAATGTTTGAATATTTCTGAAAGGTTTTGAAGACTCGCCTCGATCATATGCGGAAAGTTACCTTCACCGATATATTTATTGACCATACATACGGTGCAGATTTAAATGAAAGACAACATTCTAGAGCTGCTGGTCGACGCAGGAAACTGTCAGACTTCTCAGATGTTTGGCGGTTCCGTCTTGCAGTGCGAGACGGAACCCGTCCTTGTGCTACGCCGATATCGACAGACCACCATACAAAAGATAGCACGTCACCATGGCGTAGCCAGGGGGCGGAGGAGGGGGGGGGGGTGCTTGTAGGGCTTCATCCCTCCAACCCCCCCTTCCCCCGAAATTCAGCCGACCCTATAATATACACATGCATTTTACCTCCTCCTTCGCACTCCAAGTCATGAACATGTCCCAGCCTACCTCAGCACCCCCCCCCCCCCCCCCTCCCTCCTCTGAAAAAACTTGCTGGCTACGCCACTGGCAAGTCACCTTCGTTACTAAGCGAGATAAAGGAAGAAACCTTTTCTGCAACGCTAACTGATGTCTTGGCTTTCCAATCGAAGTATCTTCATTCACTGGGCTAGGCATTCTAAAAAGGGCAGCGGTCCGAATGTCTTCTCCGTCTTCTCATCTCGACAACTTTTTCGTCACTGTGCTATCGGCACCATCAGCACGCTACCGTTGGTTATATGAACTCGTTTTAACGCGACAGCGTTAAGTACCTCGTGTCGCAGAAAATCTGGCGTCGGCGTCGGTGTCGGCGTCGGCGTCAGTGGGACCGGAAACTCCTGATTGGGTCATGTCATGACGTCACAGCCACGTGCGACGTCACGTGTGACATAACACGCGAGGTCAGGTCATGTGGTGTCGTGTGACGTCACCATCGCAGTGATTGAGTTTGATGAAAGTGCTCCAGAAGAAAGAGGACTACAGTGGTTGAGGTATGCCGTGGAACAAAAAAGATGTGAAGGAATTTGTAACGATCTTGACTACGATCACTGAAAGTGCCAAAGTGTGGTGTGTGTGAGTGTCGTGTGTAGTGAGTGAGTTAGATAGTCGTTGCGCACGAACATCCAAGGAACACGTGAACAAGAAACTTTTTAGTGTGTAGATAACAGTGAAGTAATGTTGTAGAATGTGAAGATCACGTGTCAGAACAAACAATGGGAACAAAGTCGTACCTTGGACTAATAAAGGAGTGTTGTTTCATGCGAACTAGGTCGTTGCGTCACTCAAGAGCATTAAAAGCGAATATGCGAAGGCGATGCGAACGGGGCCCGATAACGCTACCGCGTTCTAGTCTTAAAGGCGAAGCTTAAGCGTCCTCTAAGTTTTTTTAGACGGAAGACGTGGAAGAGGTTGGAAAGGGTGAAACGGTGTAAAAGAAAAAACAAATAAACACGAAGAGCTTTCTCTTGCTCGGGAGAAGAAGAAAAACACGATGGAAGGACGAACAAACTTTTTCCGGGCCGCTAATTGCTGTCTTGGCTTTCAAATCAAATCGTTTTTGCCTTCTGAATTAAGCACTATTCAACTGAAAAGGGGCAGCGGTCCAGCTGCGCCCTTCGTCTCGACAACGCTTCTGTCAGCGCAGTCACCTTGTTTGTAGACGTGACGTCACGGAGCGCGAAGAAGTCACTTGCTCTCCGAGAAATAATCGGTGCACGAAGCGCGCGCTCGAGTGTCAGTCTCCGGCAGCGCTCCTGTCTGGTTAGTGAACGGAGCGCCGAACTCTTGCGCTCCGGAGCACGGACTTAAATCGCCCATTGGAAGCGTGCCAGAAGACTCTTTCGCTTTTGTAAGTGGAAATGCGGACGTAACGAGCGAACAAACGTAGCCATAGAGCACGGCGGGAATTGCGCACCGCGCGACGGCCTCACATAACCAGTCCAAACCCAACCTCAACCTTCGAGAGGAAAAAATGCTGCGTGCACCAGGGCAATAAAAGCAAACGCATTACAAAAATGAGCTCTACGAGTTCAGTAAAACAAACGCGTTGGTAAGGTAAGCAATATGGGTCTAGGCCAACTCGTCGACAGCCAACTGGTTTACGGCTTATTTTCAGCGGCCCATTCCTCGAATAGGTCAATTCGTCAAAGAGCATCTAGTCGAAAAGGGCAATTAGTCGAAGGGCGATGGGTCGAATGGGTTGAATGACGTTCTGAGGTAAAAGTTCGTGGTTTCTTGTGATCGTTTGACGTAAATTTTTATTTGTGTTGGGACTAGGGACAGCGTCCTTGTTAGGTTACAAGAAATAAAAATCACTAGAGGGCAAAGACAGGACAGAACCTTGAGACAATTTGAGAAATGTGTCATTTCGGAATCGTCCTTTTGTTCCTTCTCTTTATTACTTTTTGGAATGAGCCGCCGCGGACTGTGAAGCGGCGTGAACGGGTGGGCCGGGTAGGTTAACACGCGCGACGTATTCGCGACTCCAACTAACTATAGGGGGCGCCACTCATTTTCCAAAATGGCAGCTATAGTGAGGGTCGGAGATGCGTGCCGCTGTTGAGCCTGTCTAGTGTGCTGGCTTCACTGAGCGACTCAAATTATTTTTGGTAATACGAGGAAGCTAGGGTGTTCTGAGCGCAGGTCACCTCTTTACCCTGAAAACAAGAACGGTGTTTGGCGTATTATTTACGCAAGGATGCACGCTTTAATTCTGGAGCGAAACCGAAACTAACCGCTATTTTGAATTTAATTTCTCGATATAGGTTTTAATTTTGGATTCTTTCATAACTCAAGATGTGTCTCACATCGTAATTAATTAGTTAGAGAAGTTGTTCGCGGAAACTTTATTTTGTGACATACATGTTCGATCCAAGCTGATGTTTGTAGTTGTTGTAGTTGTTGATAAAATCGGTGCTGATATTTGTGCGTTCTCGCTGCCTTTTCTCGCTCAGATAATTGTCATGGGAAATAATGAACTGCGGCCTTTTATAGTTTTTTTGGGGTATTTAGATGATTAATTGGTTTAACATTATTCCACAAGAATAAGAGAATAATTCCAATGTTTACAATATGTCCACAAAACGTATAAATTAATAAACGCTGTTCTCACTGCAACAACCCTAAAAACAGAGTCCGAGTAAGACAGCTGAAGTGTGTGTATGTGTGTTTTTATAGAAACGCGTGACGCATAAAACTTTATATTACATCCAGTGTTTGAACGTATGTCTACTCTTGATAACGATGTAAGAGTTTTTCATATGCTAAGAAGAAAACAAAATTATACCTTTCTGGAAAGACGATTATGGTTAAATGGCGTATTTTCGTGAACTTGGCGTTAATTGGGGGCATACATTGCCGCGATTTGTATTAATATTAATAATATTTAAATTCAGATATTTTAATACGAAATCCTTCAAGCTCTAATATAACTTGTTCTTATGATCTAATTTCAAACACGCTAACAAATATGACAATCAAAAGGGTGCTAATTATCACTGGTACCAATTTCAGCATTCTTAATAAAGTAATAAAGTAAAAGTCTAAACTCAATTAAAACATTCTAGCTAATGTGAGAAATTCATGTAGAATTACATTAATTGTGGTTAAAGTATATTTTGCTATCAAAGTCGCGACTTTTGACAATCGGCAAAACGTCCAAAGTCGCCGCCAATATCCTTCCAGACCAAATGCCCAAAAGTAACAAAATAAATAAAAAACACTTTTTTTATTTACCAATATTTTCATAACATTTAGTTACTTTACTTTTTTACGCGCCGTTGTTTTTCTGATTTTAGCAGTTCCATTTTAAAGGAACGCCAACCTGCTTTCACGTCTGGTCACTGCAGCACGTTTCGCTGGCGTTGGAAGCCGGTGAAACAGTAGTGAGTTTTAGTAATGCCTATACGAGCGAACGCAAGCGCTCTGTGTTTGCGTTAGCTTTGCGTGTTCCACACTGCGCGTGCGCGGAGCCCAAAATTGCGGTCTTGGATTGCGCATGGCGATAAGGCGCACGCACAACATGGGGCACGCAACTCTAACGCAAACGCACAGCGCTTTCGTTTGCTTCTATATACGCAATACTAAAACTCTCCAGTAAGGTGCAATCCCATACCGGTTGCAGCACTACGTTGAGTCAGTGAAGAGTGTTGTTTGCATACGGAAATGACATTTCGCGAGCCATGATCGTGAGCAGTTCCACCGTGCCCGCTGAGCAGGAGAATCGGGGGACCCTCAGTAGAGCGCTTCCCGTTTCCGCCACGGGAGAGCGAGCGTCGAGCTGGAGACGCGAATACTGAATGACTCCCACAGTCAGACTTGTACGTAACGCGTTACAAGTAATGGAATAGTTGTAATCGATTATATTTTACTGTAATCTCGTAACGCTTCAATTACTTCCTTTAGGGAGTAACGATCCTTGTAATCGAATTACTTTTTTGCTGTAATCGATTACAAAATTACCCATTATAATTTTTCTCAATTTCATTTTTTTTTTCGGGGGGGGGGGGCGGGGGGGCGGTGAGGGGCTAGATGTACTGGAGTCACTCAGCTCTGGGCAACGGTCAATTTTTTTTTTTTTTTTTTTGCTTTTTCGAAACCACTAAGCACGGGACCTCAAAGATTAGTAGGCCACTTGACTATGCTTCGTTTCCTGGGTACATTTTTTTTAGTACATCGGAGACTACGTTCAGGTATGGAAAATGACCTTATCCAGCCTCTTGTGAGTAATGTATTTAAACAGCGCTCTTTTTTTTTCTTTGTTTTTCACGAGAGGGATTGGGTGTGTTGGCGTCACTCACTCAGCTCTAAGCAAATTGATCAATTCTTTTCTTTCTTTTTTTCGGAACAACTGAGTGCGAAGACCCCAAGGAATATGCTACCGTAATAAAATAAGTGAATGAAAAGTAACGTGGGAAGTAATCGATTACCTTAGAGTAATTTTTCGATTACTTTTTTAGGCTGTAATTGCAATTTTAATCGGTTACTTTTACAGGGAAGTAATTGTAATTGTAAGTGGTTACTTTTTTTCAGTGACGTGTACAAGTCTGCCTGAGGGTATTAGTAGTACCACTGCACCGTGAAAGCGGCGGAAGCGGCAAGTTGTTACCTTTGAGAAGAAGCACACTTGAGGTCAATTACCGTATGGCGATTTTACGGATAACGACAGGGCTGTACTTGCTTTAAAATTTCAGGACAAAATCGATATATTTTGGAGTCGAAAAAGCGACGACCAGTTGGCCTCTTAGACGAGTTTTCCTTTGACGAGTTGCCCTATGACGAGTTGGCCTATTCGAGGAATGGGCCGCCGACGAGTTGACCGTCAACGAGTTGAACGTCGACGAGTTGACCGTCCACGAGTTGACCGTTGACGAGTTGACCGTCGACGAGTTGGCCGTCGACGAGATGGCTTTGAGCGAGTTGGTTTAGACCAGTATTCCTTACCATATCAACAACTTCGTTTCACGTTGGGAATGAAGCAGGTGGAATTCCCGTGATTAACCAATTTTGGCAAGATTCCGCGACTAATCTGCGCAAGAGAACACTCGGGGATAAACAGAGAAGTGTATCGTGACTCCCCGTTTCAATAGCACGCAGCGATGATGTCGATCCCTCATGACCCCAGCAGGTGTCGCAGTGCACACACACACACACGCACTCAAACGGGACGCGGGCGCCAGTCAAGAGGGACAGATGGCTCCTGTCATCGGAGATGCACTGGCAAAACGGCAACGCTTGGAACCGGGCAGGGGCGTCCTCTTGCCCGTGTCAGCAAGAGACCGGGGGTTCCGGGGCTTAAACCTCGTGGGAGATCAGCGGGAAACTCTCGTGGACAGAGGGTATGACATGGACGGCGATCTGTGCAAGCAAAGAGCGCGGTGTTTGCGCTGCGGATACAGGGTGGCGACGACGGCGCTCTGCCCGATCTGTGACCATCTGAATATTCAGCGTGGAGCTGTTTACGCGGGCCTATTTCCGCCGGTCGAACAAAGCATTCCGAAAAAACAGCAAAAAGAGCTTGCACTTCTTTTCTTTTTTTTTTTTTTGTACGAGTTTACCGTGTGTTTTGTACGTCTGACTTGTTTGATATGCGTGCTCTGTCTTTAACTTAGTTGAGTAAGGTGATCAGATTTTCTACTGCCCGAGAATAAATGTAATACTCAAACTTACGATGAACTTTGTCTGGCGGGGGCAAAACTAATTTGAAGCGTCGCTTAGCAGAGTTCAATTCGAATAAAGTGTTGATAACAATATTGCGTGCAGACAAAGTAGGAATTTTTTTTTTTATTTCCGGGACTACTCTTCTTGTCGTAATTTCCCAAGATAACGCAGCAAACATGAAGGCTAAATTTGGTTGTCGCAAAAGAGAAATACCTTTTTCCTTAACGGAAAATATAGTTATCTCTTAATTTGTGTTACATTTTACGCGCAATACAATAATAGCAACTACATGCGTGGAACGAACACAAACGTGGTAATTCAATCAACCTCGAAAAGCGCCTCGCGATCGTGTGTTGCCCTCCATAAAGTTATGCCACCACCACCACCGTGTTTATGTTTCCGATTTGGCAGATGACGCAGAAGCATCTCAAGGTATGCCCTCTCCTCAAACAATTTCCTGAAAACACCATTTCCTGCGCAGCAAACACGTTTGGTTTCCGTTACACCACGTGCTTGTCCGTACCCGCAAAACACCCTCTACTCGCGTTCCCGAACCGCATTAAAGCACACGGGAAACCTGACCGGCCAGTGCCGCGATTTACGATACCCAATGGGCTAGCGACCCGAGATGCCGGAAAAAGTCAATAAAAAAAAAATATATATATATATATATATATATATATCTGTAGACGACCGAAACGCCGCCACCTCTCTACCGCGGGCTTCATCCCTTTAATGTTCCACTTTTCTTTTCTTTTGCTTCGTTTCCCTGCTCGGTTCACTTGTCCTTTTATTTTCACCCCGAGGTCCTTTTGTTGTCCGCGTTACCCCCGACAAGACTTACGATCTCGTGTGCCGTCAGACTTCACTAATAAAAAGATGAGGCCGGCAAGAAGGCTCGTTGTAAAAGAAACGCAAGACAGGGGGGAGGGCAGCGCACGGAGGAAGAAAACACCGGTGGAAGTGTGTGAAATAGACGTGGCGATGGAGGTCCGACGTCAGGCATTTCAATAATTCGCTCGTAAAGACTCGGCGGGCCCTCGTTCGAATGACGGCTTCCCTCTCCGTCTTTCTCTCTCTTTCTTACGGTCGTAAATAACCTTGTAACACGCTCCGACGTACCGGAGACCCACCGCGCGTTCTCGCGTCCCGCGCTTCATTTCTTGCGTGAGTGGACGGACTGGCGGTCGGGAAACTACGACGCTGGAAACCTGATACAATTGAGACTTTAGCATTTTTTTTCTCTCTCGTTGTGGAGGTCATTGTTGTTGTTGTTTCTATGCTCTCTTTTTTTTTTTGTTTTTTTTTTGTTTTGTTTTTTTCTCTCTCTAGTTCGTCTCTCGTCCCTGCCCCTTTCGTGCGTGCAGAAAACACGAGCCCCCGGCAATGCGTGGAGACCCGTGCCGTTGTGCGGCGGGCTCTTTTGTTTTTTCCAAACCCCGGTGGTTGAGTCTGTTCACGTCAAGGACGTTATTGCCGAGTGAATAAAAACAACAAACAAACCGAAGGTGGTGCCTCGATTTCATCGAACCGCTGTTGTTTTCTTATGTGTTTCCTTCGGTTGTGTGTTGCACTTCGCCCGTCATAAAGAAACGCGCACGCGATTTATTTACATATTTTTTTAACTGTATCGGTTAAAGCGATTATGAGCGCGCCGTGTATGTTTATAAGTTGAGAGACTGAGCCGCTTGTGCAGGCACGCCAAGTTTATGCTCTTTTCGTTAAAGAAAATATATGTATATTGACGGGAAAAAAAATAGGTTTGAGGTTTCGTGTGTAAGAAACTTTCGGAGAACCCATTCCAGAGTACCCAAAATATATATTTTTTAATGGTATTATCAAAGGGGCAATAAACGAAGACGACCTCAAAAAAGCTAAGATCGTCGGTCAACAACGTAATCGACCTGTAGTATGTTGATCGTGTAGCTACGTGATCGCGTAAATGGGACGGTTAAGGCTCTGTTATACCCACTCGTCGAGAGTAGCAAACGTGGCGTAGCGCAGTACACACAAATACTAATTGGTCCCAGCTACGAACTGCTTTAATACGTATGCACGACTATATATCCATGAATAGCTTAAGAACCGTAGGGCGTGGCGAGCCCCGTGCATCTGATTATCGTTTCGCAGGCAATAAACTTTCGACATTGGCAAACAAGAACTCCGACGGACGAATCAGAAACCAAGAAGAGTAAACATAGTGAGCCACGTCTTCCGTTTCTTAAAGCCGTCAGTGACTATTGGCAACTAGATGCTTTGGTGGCTCCCTCTTACGGTTGTCATCCGTGACGTACCGACCAGGATAATCAATTGCCAGCGACAATTTAGACGGTATGTGTAAAACGCATGGAGTCATATCGCGTCCTCAAACTAACACCGCCAAAGTCGATAGTCTGACATTTCCCTTATCTCTATTAATACAATTTGAAATCATCATTTCCAAGGTGTCACAATGCGCGTTCGGCTAATCCTGGATGGCCGAACAGAGGGATGCTCTTGGTCGCGCGGGAAAGTCACAAATATTCGATGTTCGACTTTCCGGAGCATTGTCTACCGTATTTGCTCGAGTAACAGCCGCGCTGTTTATGAACAAAGCCGTGAGTCTGCTTTCCCCCGGAGTACGGGGATAGCGAATCCTAGCGATCGGCAGAAAAATTGGCAGCGATATACGGGACAGAGATAACGTATTCACCGAAAAATGATATCTGCTCAGATTGCATTTTTAGGGTCCTTGTTATTCCCTAAGTTTTCTTTTTATTTTATATTCAGAACACTATGATTGACTGTGTGTGTGTTCTGCAGGAGAGTAGACGCAACGGCCTTGTTCACAAAAAGTGCGGCTCTTACTCGAGCAAATACGTGACTTACTGTCATTGATTCCCGATAGTGCGTGAGAAGAGGCGCAGAATTTGAGTGGGAACGAAAGCTGACACGTCCAAACATAAAAAAAGACGGCTTGAAAACTGTCTTCGCCTTGCTCTTCCCAAAGCTCCAACTGCGTGTTTATGATTTTTCCCGTACAATAAATGAATAGGTTTCGCTTTTCGTCCCAAGATAAAACATGGTCACGCAACGTCGGTACTTAGAGGAACGGTATGAGCGTATTTGCTTCTGGCATGTTTTCCCGACACTCAAATATTTAAAAAAAACACGTAAGGTAAAAAGACAAAAAAAAATATTAGCATCGGCTCCTTCTTGTTGTTGTGATTCGAAGTAGATTACACATTACGATAATCTTTTGAAACAATAGCTGGGAAACACGTTAAAATTCATTTGCGTCGGGAATAACAAAAAAAAAGAAGAAACGTTCAACATTTTTTTACACATTTAGTTTATACTTTTTTAATTAATCGATCAATATTGAAAGATATGTTAGCTAAGCTTTTAAAAGTCCACATAATTTGACCGTCAACTGCTGCCTCCCCCTGCTTCCCAGTTAATTAAGAAGACCAGTCGTTTCAGTCTTCAGAGCTCCAAGATTTTGCATGCAATGGGGGAGCCGGCACACGACAGAAACTCAGTGCTCAGGTTGGCAATCAGGGATAGTGACGCTCAGTGTCACGTGAAGAATAACAACGAACTGTATAAAGGAAGTTTGTGCAGCTGCGACGGAAATCCAATTCTTGTTTACATATAAACGAGGCCAGAAATAATTACTTGGGCGCTATACCGCTATATGTTATTGAATTACCTACTCTAAACTGACTTCATTTTTGCGAGAACCTAATTTTTCGCGAATTTCGCTTATCGTCTACAATTCGCGAAAAATAGATCCCGCGAACAATTCGGGCAAAATTTCAACACACAGGAAGCTACAGTGAGGTGATTGCGGCTCGCGAAGACTAGAGCCCGCGACTAACTCCAATTGTTCAAATTTGGCCCAGATTCGCGAGAATATGAGCCCGCGAAAATTATGTTGTTTACAGTATATCTATGAAAAAAGGTCAGTAAAAAAATAAAATCATAATAAAAACATGACGTTCAAAGATGACCACTGTAAGAAAAAAAAAATACCTTAGAATGAACACGATGTCAAACCTTGAGACTGGATAAGAACATGATTAAAAGTCAGGGGACAGACAGCGTCTAACCCCTTTTTCTGTTCTCTTTCTCACCAGCTCGCCGACACTTCAGGAACTGTTCTGTTTGTTTAAACAAAAACGTTCACATGGAGGTAAGATTAACAAGAACTTCACTTCTGACTTACAGAAACAGCGGAAGGTGGCCATATTAGTTAACTCGGCAGAAATTCGGACTTCACGGGGCATATGCAGAGACCGAATTGGGGACCAAAGCCGGGTACCCGTTAAAACATTTCACGCACGTCCGCACACGGTCCGGATAACATTCATGAGGCTGATCCCTCATCCGTTAAATTGAAAAATAAATAAGCGATCAAGAGAAGAAAGCAGCCGGACTGCTCGTTCCGGAAAGGCACACACGGCGGAAGCTGCCCGAACGGCTCTAAACTCTAAAATGGTGAGCAAAATAATAGATTGAAATACAAGCCAGTGTTGGTACTCCTAACACGCTCTGAAGGAGTAGGAGTAGCAGCCCGTGAAAACAGTTGAAATGCTTTATATATATATATATATATAGTCTTGAAAATGGTCTCTCTCGGGCTAAGACGTCGACGAACTTTACAAATAAAACTTCAAACAACCGTCTCAAATACGTTTTTTCGCCGTATATATATACATCTATATATATATATATATATATATACAAACCGGTGAAGGTCTAAAAATGCTTCCGTTGATATACAGGCAAAAGTAAGGCGCGCAGACACAGGAGCCGTGGGATGATAAAAATAAAAATATCTTATTTAATGGCGAAAAACGTTACACAAGAAAAAAGAGTAAAGTGCAAAAAAAAAAGTTCTATTAATTTACAAGAACAATCAAAACTAGACACAAGAATGCTAGATACTCGGAGAGCACACTTAAAAATGACGGAATAAAAGTCAAAGTTAAGCAGAAGGACTTACAACATTAAATCGTCAAATGGAATATAGGATTAAGAATTAAAAATATATTATATGAAAGGGGTCTGACGTCCGTCGACGTTTCGACATTGGCACTGTCGAAACGTCGACAAACCTGATGAAGACAGGTCCTGAAAAAGACAGTGCCACTGTCGAAACGCCGACGTACGTCAGGCCCCCTTCTTTTTTTTAAATTATTTATTATATTTCCCATTTAACTATTTATTTTGTAAGTTCTCCGAATATCTAGCGTTATTGTGTCTAGCCTTGATTGTTCTTGTAAACTAATACAACTTTTTTTTCTCGGCACTTTACTTTTTTTTCTTGTGTGACCTTTCTGGTTTTTAAATTAGATTTTTTATTGTTATCATCCCACCGCTCCTGTGTCCGCGCACCCTACTTTTGCATATATATATATATATATATATATATAGAGAGAGAGAGAGAGAGAGAGTCAACCTATCTCACGGACGACTTTCAGTCGAACTAGAATTTGTATTTTAGTCCGACTGAATGGGCCTTTTCCGCAAATGTTGGGCGCCATCTATCGGCAAGCAGGAGAGGCGTTTTTGATGGCCTGCCTTGCTTCCGGTTCTGCTTTCTCCAAGCTATGTCGGCTGTCTGAACGCGGTCGGAAAATGCGCTCACTGCTCAGCGTTTGTTTTTCCTCTACCCAACACAACCGACGAGCGAATTTGTTTTCAATGAATGCGTTAACTACGGTCGACTTCGTCCGTTTGTACATATTTTTTCCCCGAATGAATGGACGATTGACTTTGCCGTGGCGCCCGTTGTGACTGACGACACAGTTGAAGCTCTCTTCGACCTATGAGAAAATACAAACGGTTACATTAAACTAGGATTCATGTCATATGCAGTACCGGCAGTAAATTCAGAAAATATTCGAGACCAAGTTACAGTTATCTGGCGTATTTTTATCTTGTGAATCTGAATATCACGTTCATTTTCCCCGAACATGTAACTAAACGCGAGGAAACACGAAAAACCTCCGACCAGTCGTGACGTCGTACTAGGATCTTTGGGCCGCCAAGCGCGTGCCGCACGTGTGGGCAGCGCGTGCAATTGCAAGCTTGACAGGTATATTTTTCCGCTCTGACCCTAGCCGTGACGTCTCTTTCTGACCTTTTTGAAAATAGCAAGAGTGCACGTGCATAGCTTTGACAGGCGCTGAAGATGCGCGAGAGCAGAGATTCCGAAAACTCCTAGTGTGACGTCACGCCCCAGAAAGGAGGGGCTTCGGCGGTACTTTAAAAATTAATTTATGCAGCCCCCGTGCACCGAGTTGAAAAATAATCTCGATATTCGTGATCCTGGAGGCCGAATGAAGGCCATTGAAGTGTTTTTTCTTAAATACAGAACCGCTTCAGTTTCCCTTTAAGGAAAGCCTTTTTTTTTTTAATTGCAAGATATTTGTTTAATTTGCTCGAAAATTTTAATTGGCAAAATGTATTCTCATAAATGTGAAAGCTTACTCTAAACCGTCCGAAAAACACCGGCGCCTGAACGTACCAATGTAATTCTCATCAACGATGTAATTTAGTGGTGGATTTCGCCTTGTGAAATTTCAACGCGTAGCTCTATTTCTATTATAAAATGAGACCAACAAACTTGGCCGGGTCAACGGCGGACTTGTTCCGCGACTATACTAAATGTCGTTTGCGAGCGCCGCTGAGCCTGGCGAGTTTGTTGGTCTCGTTTTTTACTGAAACAAAGCACCAATTTGAAATTTCTCAAGATCAGATTCACCACTAAAATACATGTTTAATAAATATCTAAGATTAATACGTGCAGCCACTGATTTCTGAGCGAGCCTCGTCATTGATGTCACCCCACTTCAGGCTACAGCTGTGTGTGACTGTAGGTCCTGAAGAAAAAGCACAAAATCGGCCCCACCTGTTTGCTTTTTTCACCTTTATTTTTACTTTCAGCGCATGTAGACAATGTTGCAAACTAATTTTTTGTTTACTCGATACATACACGAGGACAACATATCAAGATGATTGTTTCCTCTTTCTTATTTAACCACAAGACCAGCAGATGCGGTCGTGGTAGTGATAGATCTGCTCCCATTTCACTCTCTGTCTGTGCACGTAGCAACAAACCGTGCAGCGTAGCCACTTTACCTCAATAATTATAAAGATTTGAAAACTGTGGGTTATTCCAATGTTTACAACAACCAAAAAGCAGACAGGCAGTTTGCGTAGCAACGCGAGACCGTCACATTGGTAAACAAAAAAGGGAGCCAGTGAAATGCACTATCCCAGAAACGCCAACTCCGAGGCGCTCGCTCTGCGTGGCACATAAGCGACACGACAGCATACCTAACCAATCTGCTGACTTGTATTCACACGCAAATAAAAAATAAAGGAACAAAAACATGAACCTTCTTGAAGTGGCAACTGCGAACGCGGGAGTGCTTTGAAGGCTGCCTTTACGAGCCGTCCGCATTGTATCGCTGGATCGCCCGAATCCAGAGCTGCCGATTCGTCGAGTGCAGGCTAGTACAAGAAAACCCAAACAAGCTTAAACCACGACAACGCTTGCTGTCGTTGCTGCAGCCAACAACGAAACAGCGCCTGTCGGAGAGCTTCAGAACGCGCGACCACCGCTGCCTCCTGAAGCCCCGAGCCGGACGTACCACGCCACCAAAAATGGCGGACTCCTGTCTGCTGCTGCCGCGCATGCGCCATGGAAACCCCAGAAAAGGCCCATTCAACAGGTTCGTCAGCTTTTGTAAATGAGGTTTGTATCCTAAGGTGAATGCTTCCTTCGGATGGTGGCAGTCTGGTATTTCTTGCCCAGTATTGCGGCAGATATCGTTGAGGGAATTAATTACTCGTTTGGTTTTTACTATAACACCGCTACGTTAATCAACATGTTTTAGGGTGAGCATCTTATGGATAGTTAGAGTATCCACAAAATGATGCGAGGGTAAAAACGAAAGAAGATGTTTCGAAAATTTCCTTGCCCACAGTTCTGATATTCATGGTTGCCTTTGATCACCAGCAGCAGCGTCAGTGAGTGTACACACTTTCTTCTTCACTTCACTCGACATAACTGAAGTGCTAAAGGAGTGTGACTGCTAGGGTTGCTCAGCTTCGCTAGACGCCTTTTTGACAGGTGTTGAGCAGAACCTGATCTAAACGACGGCGAATCGCCGTCTGTTTGGATCAGGCTCTGCTTCACGGCGGTCGCGCCGATGACTCCGAGGATGAAGGGATTCGGACTGCAACCTTCCGGAGCGTGGCGGAATTACACGCGTTCCAGCTCAGAAAACGAGGTGTTCGTCAAGTACGACTGTAGTTTATACTAATTGAGATTGCGTGATCTACATCGTAAGTGTTTAAGAAGCGAATGAACTATACCCTGTTTCTTACATTCTTCAGGGAATAGAGATATTACATTAAAAAGCACCGCACAACTGACAGCAGAAAAGAAAAAGGACATTATCTTTCTCCTACCATATACGCTTGATTACACGCTGTAAGATTCGTTTCGGTAAAGGAAACAACCGGTTCCACACCATGCGAAAAACACCCTCTTTATACTTAAAACAGATTGAGCATCAGCAAGCACTTCGGCCATGTTCTCGTTTTCCGCCATTTTTCACTCTTGTATTCCAAGGAAAACAAGTTTGTTTATAACATAATAAACGTTGCCATTGACACTGCTTCTTGCTCGAGTTCGGCTCCCGAACCGTTCAGATGACATGACAGACATTGTTTCTGCTTTTGTTCAAATTCACGCGATAATAAGAGTAAGCAAGGATTCATTAGAAAGACTGCACATATGGCATCGAGACGAACAGAAAAAAAACAAAAGTTTGGAAGACTCTAGGAAACTTCTGCTGGACCAAACAATCCCAAGTTAAGTTTGTTTTTTTTTGCTGTTGTTGTTGAGGGCAGTTGGTGATCACCACGAGTAATTGTAGCTTGGCCGTGCCGACAAATCCCGTAGTACGTAAAATTGTAGAATCAGTTGCCTGCGGACGCGTGTGTGGCGCCGTGGAGGTCTCTGGTCCTCGGGGAGCTCTAAGTGCTAGTGCGTTACTGGCTTACGTTCCCCTTAATTTGGCCGGCTGTAAGCACGCCAAATGTAACGTATTAACGTACGTATTTACGTCACACTTTCACGAGACTTGGGGAGGGGGTGGGACTTTATTGTACGTCGAAGTAGGTCCCGATAAAGCCCCTTCGTTGGATGTTTGACCCTCCGACGGGATACGAGGCTTCGAATGGTAGCGCCACTTTTTAAAGTTCACCATTCACGAGCCCGACTAGATTAAGCTTCATCCTCCGAGGTTCCATTGTCTGCCAGTGTTATCCCTTGATTCAGTTGGCTCTGGGTCTCTTGGCAGAGCGTCCGTAGTTGGCGCTACATCAGTGTTTTTGTTTTCGTGGTATTTTGCTTTTTAAACATATATAGTGTTACGCCTGAGAAGTCGAGCTTTCGTAGGGCGATCAAAGGCCAGCTAGGTCGTCGTCTGCTGGATTAAAGTTTTAAGCAGCTAAATTGGAAGGCTTTATCATTAACGGTTTCGTAAAAAAAAAAGTGGGATATGTGTTCATAGCACGCGTCCCGTTCCTGTGATTGTGTTTTTGTGGGTCCCTCCTGTACCCTCCTCAGTTTCTATCTGGTTCACAATCAAGTCGCTTCATCGTCTCGTTCGTCTCGTTCTTTACTATAGAAAAGGAGAGAGAAAGAGAGATATGAAACTTTATTAGGCCCAAATAATATCAGCAGGGGGTCTCAGTCCAGGCCTCATCTGGTGGCGTAATCCAGAGTGGACTGGATGTACGCAACCAGGTAAACTTGATATGAGAATACCCCTCCGCTAAGCCCTCCGCAACGAAGAAGCCGCTACTGCACCTGCGCGCAGATGGCCTTGACTGCAGAGTTCCGGGTATTGTAGCGGGTTACGGAGAGCGTTGCGCGACGGCGAAAAAGATCTACAAAAACTCCCTATCGTGGGGTCCACCGCGTTAACGGTCTTCCGATCGTTAATCTCTCTCTGGAATGTTCGAAGTGTCGGCACTTCATGAAATAGAGCCCATGACACTTTTCGAGGATCTGTCCAGTTGTACGATGTCCAAGTCATAACGCTTCCAAGGGCCACGACAAGCACAGTTCATCCAAGCAATCGGAGTGGATGCTGCAGGAGTTTAGTGGAACCCTCCCGATTTATATCACCGTCAGATGAACTCTTTGGAATTCGTTGATGCGCCTTATTTTGCAACCGCCAACCATAAAGGCTTGATCATCCATAAACATGTTCTTGGCTGAGAGCGACTTGGGACTGAGAGCGATTTAGCACTCCGATATTGTTCAGATTTGCCTTAAAGGTTTTGATGCAGAAATGAGTTGCACCATTATCGGATAAATCAAAAACCCGAGCGTGAGACCCTACACTATAAAAGAATGCTCGTGCGTCTACTTTCCCGCACAACACTCGGAGAGCCCATCACTGCAACTTACGGAGGCAGCTCAGCGAATTACAATGCCGAAACATATGTTTAGACAAAAAAAAACGCAGTCCGAGTTGTGACATTAAGGGCCGGTTGCACCAACGCCGCTTAGCGCAAAGCGGAGCTTATCTGGGAACCTAAGCTAAGTTTCGGTTTCGTTCGGCTGCACCAAAATTGCTTATCGCTAAACCTAGCACTAAACTACGCTTATCGTAAGCGCTCAACATTGGGCGCTTTGCTTTTGGTTGTTTCTTAATCCTGGATTTAAAACATGGCGGCTGGTTTGTGGCGGTCGACGCGGTGGACGAAATTGGTTGTACAAAGTGTTTTAGGCTACAACAGCGTGAGAGTCTCGACAGAATGACCTTGGATTGTGACAAGGATGCAAAATATTGTCGCGTGAAGTGTTTATCGACCCCTGTTTTCAAGCTGGCTCTCCACTCTCAGTGCGTGTTAGCCCTAACCGAGATACGTACGGAGCTGTGGGGCTCACGTCTGTCTTCACGTTGGTTATTCTGTCAACGAGCTTATTCGTATGTATACCTTACTGATTTTCGCATAACTGTAAGGTATTGTTATTTACCAGCTTGTTTATTTCTACTTGGCACGGATATCCTTCAATCCGATGAGTGCCAGTACATGATCTCGGCGATCAGCTGATTGTCGACCCTTCTGCCGTTCGCATCAGATTGTGGCGCGTTTATATTATAAAACAGCGGAAAGTCAATTTCTTTCGTTTTCTGAGTTTCGAGACAATCTTCAGTGAATTTTCCTTGTCTCGCGAGTAGAATCTTGGCTTCAGAAAACTGTATCGTTCCATAACCGTAACTTTTCTGGTGATCGCGCTTTTTAGGAATATTTTGCTTTATATCTTTCATTCGTGGCGACGACAACTTCTATTCGTGGCGACGACAACTCGACGACTTCTATTCGGCAATTTCCGGGCATTTTCGCAGCTGCCGTGGCGAGTTCGTCACTGTTTTGAACTTCATCGGTCTCGGGCATGACTTGATTTTAGTAGTCATCTTACCTGCCTACTTACTCTCGATGGTGTTTTGTCTTCAGCGATGTAGCGAGTAGAGCGTCCTTCTCGCGTTCGGTGAGATTTGGGGCCCCCGATGGCTCCTTTATCTCAAAATGTGAGCACGAAAACTACTGTCACTCTCAAAATATTCTGTTATCAACCGATAATAAACACACAATCACAGATGTAAAGAGCATTTGTGTTTATTTAAAGCGTTGACTCCTGTTTTTGAAAGTTAAGCGAAAAAAATGATTGAATTTGGAGACCTTTAATTCGTTACTCACCGAAGAAATACAGCGAAAAGCAGACGCCGACGACGGCTACTACAGCAGGTTTTTTGTTTATATCACGAGATTCCTCTCCGCCAATCGTATTCGTCCCTCTGAGCGTTCCCTAGTTCGCTCTGTTTGTCCCTACATTCCCTAGGCAAATCCAGCGTTTAGCTAGGGGCGCGTCTGTAAACCCGTGCTTACCCGAGCTCGGTTTAAGGTGCTAAGTCGACTTAGGAAAGAGCCGCTTCGGGTTAAGGTAAGCGACGTTGGTGCAACCGGCCCTAAGCATTGTAAGCGTGACGTTTTGAATTGCTTAACGTCACAACTTAAACTGCGTTTTCTGGTTGAAACTTATGTTTCGGCATCGTAATTTGCTGAGCTGCCTCCGTAAGTTGCGGTGATTGGCTCTCTGAGTGTTGTGCGGGAAGGTAGACGTGCACGGGCTTTTTTTAGAGTGTATTAGTAACAGCAGTTAACTACTCCAATAACCATCGTCACGTCGCTCAGCCGAGATGCCTCGGGTATCAACTACCATTGAGGAGATGGAGCACTTGATTTTGCATCCGCCCAGTTCGGAATCCGGATGAATAGTAGCGATGAGGTCGAATTCTCAACTGTTTGAATGAAGTACGGTATTGTTCTGCTATTTATGTAAAATATGTTACTACGCAAACTTCAATGTTTTCCTTGCGGGATATGCCTTATAGAGTGCTTTCTTTCCTTTTTTCTAAATTCAAACGGCATTTGAAGAAAAGGGCTGACAGTTACATATTCATGAGTGACGTATCAGCGGGTTCATCAGGCTCGGGCGGACATTACAAGAGGTATAATCGTGACGATCAATTGAATAACTAAGTAAATTTTGTGTTTTCCTAATGAATATTCATTAATTTAATGCGGCTCATTTTGCAATTACTGCTTGACTATCAGCTATGATTGGGCTAAAGCAATTTGAATAATTTGCGAAATGTCAACAGGCTTTGATATATTTATTGATCAGTTGTCGAGCTTTTACCGCTTGATTTTGCCACTGAGTTCTGAAGCAACCAGTGGTTTCTCTACACACACCCCCTAGCCAGGGGGGGGGGGGGGGAGGGGGAACACCCCATTTGTTTTTCTAAAGGCACCCCCTTAATTCTCAACGACTCTTTTATTCTTAATGCCCCCCCCCCAACCCCCCTTAAAAATTTAGACACCCCCCTAATTTCAATTCTTGGGGAAACCCCTGGAAGAAACGGTGAGAACCCTTCCCACAATGATGCGTAAAATAGTCACGTGATCTATTCGGGCACCTGGTAATTATCCCGGCAGCTTGTCCTCGGTGGATCCGCCGGTGGAACGATGCCAACCTAATCACGAGGTGCCATAAACGACAAAAACCCGTCAGCAGGTGGATGAACATCGAAAGCCCGTTGCCATTTCCCTAAATATTAGAATTGTCTTAACCCCTAGAAATAATTGCCTCCAAAACTGTATAAAAACGTTACAGGCTTTACTAACAGGTTTAACGTAATTAGCCAAGTGTTAATAATGATCGTTTCCCCTCCCCCCAGATAATGTACGACGGCCACACTCTCTTTTTATGTCTAAAAAAAAAAAAGCTTGTCCATATATTGATTTTTTAGAGCCGGGGAGGGAGATAATCTCGGGATCTGTATTTATCTTGAGAGTTTTTTATGTAAAATGCTGCAGCGCAATATTATTAAAAATAATGCAAAAATATATTGAAAAAAAAAAAAAAATTCGGCTACAGATACTAACATTTTTTTTTAAACCACGCTTTTGTCTTCTTTTTTTTTGTCTGCATTGCGATATATTGTGTTCGGGCTATATCACTTCTCATTAGAAATGGCAGCACTTCAAAGATGGCAGTGCTCATGTGAAAATAACAATAAAAAAAGCTTCCATCTGTGAACTGCTTCAGACCAAAACATGTGTTATTATTTACATGTCTCTCAATAACATTACATACTTAAGTGTTTGAGCATAAACAAAAACATGTATTGCAAATTTCAAGGCAATTGTGTTACATGCATAAAAGTTTCTAGCATCAAAAACATTTGGCGATACTCTGGGTTTCCAGACGCCAAATGCCTACGTTCATGGTGCTCTTCATCCCATAGTTTAACGCGTACCATGTGTACGCTTGATAGTTGCCCTAGAATGAAGCGATACTACCGCTAATCGGGCTGATAAACTTGGCGATCTTCCAGAGCCTTCCATATTTGCAAACTCCCTCCCTCAGTGCGCACAGATGGTCGAGCTCCACCCTACCTACCTCACCCCCCTTACCTACCACTCTGGTCACATGACCTCCCCGTTAACCAACCTGCGTCGAGCACCTCACTCCTCGTTAACCAATCGGCGTCAAGCCACGTGGCCACGCTTTTATGCGAGCTTCACTTTCGGGCTTCACAAAATGCCGAACACATGGCCGAAAAAAAATGTTTCGCTTAAAATATTCACAGAAATGTTTTACACCCTTATTTCTAAAAAAAGTCCGGTAGTTCACTTCCCCGTACAAAACGATGACAACCAATCTCGCGAACAATATAAATATTCCAGCATATGACAATGCTAGACCAATTAATGCCGCGACAATGAGCGGAAACGATTCACTATCACATTGTTCCTTCTAACATCGCACCATTTAGAACTACACTCCAAGAAACGCCCGTGCGTCTACTTTCCCGCACAACACACGGAGAGTCAATCACCGCAACTTATGGAGGCAGTTCAGCGAATGACGATGCCGAAAAATCGGTTTAGACAAAAAAAAAACCAGTCTGAGTTGTGACATTAAGCAATGCAAGCGTGACGTTTTTTCATTGCTTAATGTCACAACTCAGACTGCGCTTTTTGGTCTAAACATATGTTTCGACATCGTCATTCGCTAAACTGCCTCCGTAAGTTGCGATGATTGGCTCTCCGAGTGTTGTGCGGGAAAGTAGACTCACGGGCGTTTTTTTAGAGTGTAGTCGTATTCTGAGCATTCGCTGGCGTCCTTCAATGTTCGCCGCGAGTGAGTGTCCCTATGTTCTGCCAGGACCAAAACTCGGAGACCTCACTAATGGCGAATTCGGGTGGTCAACCGCCGGCGAGACCGAGCCGGCGGAACCGGCAACCAGAAACGCGCCGGCAGCACACCACGTGACCCTGAGCACCCGAACACGAAACGCCAGACGGTGGTAGTTTACTTCGCCTCTTGCCCGCGCGACACCGCTAGCGAGATGCTGTCGCCGCCGTCACCCATGTCCCAGCGGCTTGGATTGACTCGAGAAGTGACTGGTGAAGGGACCAGAAATCAGTTTTGTTCTTTCGTTCATTTTTTCTCACTAGCCTTCTCTCTCATTTCGGAAGTGACGACACCGGATACAGTCTGGCGCCTGCTCGCCCGGCCGTTTGGAGCTCGGGCGGAAAAAGCGCCGGAAAGTTGCCGGTGCTTGCCGGAGAACCAGCACTCGAACGGTGCGCGCCGCCCGGAAACTGACCACGCGAACACTATTGCCGGTTTTTCGGCAAAATAAGTTGCCGACGACCGACCACCCGAATTCGCCATAAGTGTGCTGTCTCAGGGGCCGTCCAAACGAAGGCCTTAAAGAATCAGCGAGTCAGTGCACGCTAAGGGTCATGTGCAGAGTCGAGATCCCAAACTAATTTACGGAGAATAAGAATAAAAAAAGCCTTCTCTTTGAAGGTTCTTGAATTGCCGCGCAATGCTTACCGCAAGTTCGTCTTCTTTTTGCACACGGGTTGCGATGATGTCAGAACGCCGACCTCTTATTAGCTGATAAAAAAATATAGCGGGCAGACCTCGAGGCTTATCTAGCATTAAGGTCTTCCCACTACTCTTCCAATCAAAGCCAATCAGAGCTCGGCGTCGTTTTGACGTCACCACAACCCCTGTTCAAGAACCAGACGACCTGCTCTCTGCATAGAGGTATGCCGTACCGCCTCACCTATGTTTGGGGAATCACGCGTTAAGTCAGAATAACATTCTCGTAAAATATTGCAAAACTAATAAAACGAAAACTAATACAACAAACATTATTACGTACTTTGTGCGGACGTCTCATCAGATAAGAATGACAATTCTACAATTTTTTAACTGGAGAAAAAAGTTTAACTTTCAAGCCTATTACATAAACAACTTATTTATTTTATATAAGCAATATCTGTGCGAATTTAGCTATGACATTTGATATGCGTCTGACTGAATAAACGAACTATGTTTTTTTCTGCTCAATCTCGAATTGATTGAGATGGACAAAAAAGCTATGTGTAGATAGACTTTCATTCAACCTAAGTGTTACGTGCGACCCATCCATTGAAGAAAATTCTGTTCAACTAAATATAGTCGATTTCAGTGTAGGCAGCGTTAAATAAGATACGAAAACATCATTTACAAATTATGCATATTACAAAAACGTCGCGTAGGGAGAGCCCAGGAGAGACAAATAAGTGATATGGAGGGTTTGGAAAAAGTCGCATAGCCACTGCTAACACTTCCAAATCATTCTGGCTATGTCAATACCCTGTATAGAGCGTTTATATTTCGCTTCGTAATGTTTGAGCAATCTTGTCGAATGTCAACCAGAGAGAGGTCGCCAGTCTGGAGATGAGCGTATTTGGATACCCAAACTCTCAGCGTCAAAAACTCTCCCAAGACATCAAACAGATCTTCTATAACTGGGATGAAGGTTTCTCTCCCAGCAGCTGGCGAGCACCCCCCCCCCCCCCCTACTCTGTTCGCCAGTTTTTTTGGGTTTTTTTTTTGCAGAAATACAACCCGACAATGCGTCTATTGCTTCACCTCTGTCGCAGCAGCGTCTCTTCCAAGACCAGCATTCACTCTCGGCCGACACCACAAGACTGATTGTGCTGCGAGCAGCCGCCTCCACGAATGACAAGAATAAAAGGAACTAGAAGAAAACCAAGAAAGCGGAACGTTGGAGTGCGGCGAAGACCCGTAAGAAAAGAACGGGATTTCCCGACGCCATCCGGGCACCGGATTCCGAGCCACAGGGTTCAGACTCCCTCGAGCCCCTGGCTCAATTTCGTTTCCGCTCGCCCCGTGTGGCGGTGTCAACAACTGCTGACAAATTGCCCGCGGCGGCGGCGGTTCTGCGCGGGGGACCACCCACTGGCCAAGTGCCCAAATAAGCCCGGGCTCATTTTTATCATGCCGGGGGGAGATATAGCCTTACGGCGAGCCTGTTTGGTGCACGCAAGAGCTTCACGCTGTTACCAAAGAGGAGCGGGCCTTGTTAACAAGCGTGCACGGCCGGTCGCGCGTTCCTCCACCGGGCGTCGCGCTTTCCAGGAGATAAGTGCCCGTGTCGTGCCGCGGCGACTGGCGGCGCTCTTATTCCACTCAGTGGGGTGTGGTGGGGACGGGATGTCTGTGTGTTGGTGCTCTGCTAAAGAACGAAACGATGTTGAGGGACCCTCTGTTGATGACGACGACGACGACGACATCATCAACCTCGGCTAGATTGGCTTCTTACTCGGTCGTGCTAGCGTTCACCCGGATTCGAGCTACCGTGTTAAAAGGAGACGGAAAACAAACGGCCTGAAGGAAGCCGCGCTATGCTGGAGTTCTGTTCAATGATGGCGGAGGGGAGAGGTGGGGAGTGTGAGATAGACCTTGGAAACTAGACTTGGGTGAGCGGGAGGCGCTGATGGATAGATAACAGAAAACGAGAGAGAAAGAGAGAGAGAGAGAGAGAGAGACGAGTCGACTTACCGATTAATGCTTCTGCTTATTCTTTAGAAGTTCGCTCGATTTCAGTGAGTGCACGAGTGACGTAAGTGAAGCTTGCAGAAAAATCTGGATTTATGCGTGTTTTTATTCAGAGTTACTATAGTCGTGTCGTGATAGAAAGGTACGATAACTCCGTCCGAGTTTAAAGAATGATGTGAGGTAAAGAGGTAAGGCATTGAAGAAATAAGGTTTGGCTTGCACGTTGAAGAAGACGCTGGATTTCATCTTTTACCGCTGATGTGCATGAACGGCCTCGGGCTGTGCGCTTCGTATACCAACTGCACGCTTTGTAGCGAATAACCAAATATTTTTCTAATTCGCAAAGACATTTTTAGCATTGAAAGCCAAAGCCAGCAAAGTGCGGGGGGCATATTTGACAAAGCCAGTTGAATTTCGAACATCGCACCACATAGGCAAACTTCACCCAGATAGGTGACACCGTTCAAAAAACGTAGATCTTCTCTATTTTCTTCGTGCCACTGAAGCAAACGAGATTACCATCCCCAGGTAGGTTAAAAAAGTTGGGGCTCCAATGAGCGCTGTGAAGGTGGTCGGACAACGAAGCAGTGGTATCACCTGCAAGGATTGCCCACTGCACTATATACCCTTTTTATGGCAAACGCCGCCAGGTTGTGCTCCAGTCTCTGACGTCCCAGAGAACTTCCGGTTTACAAAAAGAATAAACAAAGGCCACGTCAACATCACTACTTGAAATGTAGATGAAACGCTTAACCACCAATTCTCCAGGTTTACAACAAAAGAACGAAGGAGTGTGAGATCTGTAAAACGTTTCGAGTATTCTTGTAAACCAACTTGCCTCCTCCAAGATGTAATAATGTACAGAGGAAGGCCCTCGTTAAACTCCAACTTTGTTGTCCGTGTAGCATTTATGCTTTCAAGCACTGGTGACATAAGCAAGCTTAACAGACTTGCAAAGATGGTGCGACCGGAAGTCGCTTGGGACTCAAGCGGGAGCTGATGTTTGTAAACAACAAAAGGGTCTATACCAAATTATTGACGAAATAAAAGTAAATGCGCGGTTCTAAAACTTTTTTTATAATTGAAAGACTTCGTACGCTGCCGTTGCCGTGGCAGCTTATGCAACCGCTATCTTTACCGAGGAACGCATGCGGGGAGCGCTACGTGCTTCGCATTGTTAACGGAGCTAGTGACGTCACTCCCCACTGCGTACTCTGCCGTTTCAGCGGTAGCTTATGCAACAGAAATCTTTACCGAAAAACGAATACGGGGAGCGTTACGTGCTTTGCATTGTTAGCGGGGCTAGTGACGTCACTCCCCACTTCGTACACTGCCGTTTTCGCGGCAGCTTATACAACCGCAATTTTTTGCTGAGAAACGCATGCGGGGAGCGCTACGTGCTTATCGTCTGTCACGTGGTTTTGACACTTGTATTGTGGTTTTCTTATTGAAACAAGTGTCATAACAGCATTATACATGATAAGGTGCGAGCGAACGCTGATAAGACGCACGCAATGGTCTTCTGTCGACTACTATTCTGTCGACGGACGCGAAAAAACCCGACCAACGAGTCATCTACAGCTTCGCTATGAGCAAAAATCACTTTTTCTAAGCTTTTTGTTTATAGCGAGGCTATAAACAAAAAAACAACACTTTTGGTAAGCTTCCTCCCATCCATCGAGAGCCTCCCTTCGTGACGATTCCAAATCAGGCATCCGTGCACCCATTGAAAAAACAACAACAATATAAGAACTCAGTTCCGTTATAACCAGTGAGCGGGAGCCACGCAGAGGACGGATCAAAACAAAACGCAATAAAAAAAAATTCAGGTAGACAACAAAACAAAAACGACAGTATAGAGCGTGAACGTGACATGCCGCCGACGGGCCAACGTCTGCGCGGCGCTTTAATTTTTTATTTTTTCTTTCCCAGCCGTCACGGGCTGTCCCGCGGGCTCACGAGCTCGCCCAAAACTTGACGGACCCGACTTCGGGGCCTCTATTTATACCGTCTCTCCATCGCCGCCAACGCCTTTGCGGTTATGTCGGCCGGAATGTGCGGCCGATGTGTCCGGAAGAAGGGGACACGGCAGTACCACCCAGAAAAGAAGGCCTGTGTATGACGTCATTGTTAGCCTGTCCCCGACTTGCCCCAAGCAGTAGAAGTGCTGAACCTCGACGAGAGACTTTGCGTCGCGCTCGTTGACAGACACTGCGAGACTCGCTGGCGGCGATGCTGAGGCAAGGTGTGCGGCGCTGCTTGAGGCCACAAGTGATGACGTGTGGGGGAGAACGACGGAGGCCTTTGTCTCTTATGTGTTATTCGACAAAGCGGGAGGGCGGAAGGGGGGAGGGGATGCGCGTTGCACGCAGAGTGCCTCAAGGGGGAAGCTGGCCGTCCCCACGGATATAAACGGAGCCCCCTTCAGAGAACGACTTATCTACGCAATTACACTCGACGCTTAGTTTCTCCGGAACGTGCTGGAAAGTCGCTACACATCGGTATGCCGACGGCGAGTTAGAAAGGCTGTCTGCTCGCGTGAGGTAGTTTATTAGACGACGAATGAATGGAGCGAGATTGGACAAATTGAAGCTGCCTGTGGGCGAGGGAAGAAGGGGGCTTCGCCCTTTCCCGCTTGGCGACGATTGCGGCAGCAGGTTTGCGAATCTCTATCTGACGGGCCATGTGCAAGTAACACGGCTTCAGTGCAACAGCCCTTTTTGAGGCCCTGATGCCTACGCGGCAATGACCCGCCGGTGGGTCACTTGTCGTTTTCCTCGAATGCTCCGCATGACCACACCTGTAGGTCCCTCGCTAAGGCTGCTCTCTCTTGACTCCGGGAGAATCTTTGAAACCTGCCTAGCTATCCTATGGCCTCACCGCGTGACCCACCGGTGGCAACTTCTCACCGCGTGCTAAATGGACAAATATGTACAAAAGCTTTAACGCTCTGCTACGAAAAATTGAAGCTTTAATTGATTTTCTTAGTTGAAAATATAGATGTTGGTACAGTGAACGCATGAGCACCACTAATGCTCAACAGTGATTTATTTCATCACACATTTTACTAAAATTACCCTCAAAATACCTCGATAAAAATACATTGTTTATTTCTTTCTTTAAATACTTCCTGGTATAGTTATCTTTAAAAATGGCCGCGAGAGATATTTATAACGTGCAATGAATTTATTTGTGTCCACCATAAATCACAACAGAAACATAAATTTCCCGGACACTCTCCACAGAATGTAATAACTTTATTAGCCATCACTCTGGCTTTCGTTGGGTTAGTGCATTCACTGATCGATGAGCATACGGCCCGTGCACTGTGCGACATGCGGGAAAGAGCGCGCCCACACGCTAGAGAAAGCTGATGGACCTCCACTGAAGGTCCATCAGCTGTCTCTAGCGTGTGGGCGCGTCCTTTCCCGCATGTCGTCTTAGATCTGTTTGTGTGTGTGTGTGTGTGTGTGTGGCCGGGAGGCGGGGGCGAAAAGGGAACGTGCACCCTCATCTTCGAAATAAAAGAGTGACATCTATTTGAGGAAGCGTACTACTGCCAATAGTATTTTCAATAGGAGAGGGCAGCACCGCGCGGGAGTTTTATTAGAACAAATGGTTGTATTGCGCGGGACAGCCGTGACCCATGACGCACTCGATGTCATTTTACTTTTTGTGGTGCTTTCCTGGGTCGTAGACGGGTCCCGGGCCCCGGCAGGTCTACCCGGCACGGAGGTTAGTCATGCCAAAGGAATCGAAGGCGAAAGGTGGTCTTATTGGGCGTTACTTTTGCTCAAAGATATCGCTCCCACACTACAGAAAAGCGCCAAATGTTAGAGGCTACAGAGCTAGCCTATACCCTCCGGTGAGCCACGACGCATTGAACGTGTTAAACTAGTTAAACGTGACTATGGCCACTAGTGCCTGTTTTTATCTGGGAATATGCCTGGAAGAATACGAGATCACACTAGAGAGTACTGAAGTAGACGAAAACAACAGCATATACACTATTTTTGCATTTGTTTATAATAGAATTTTACTAGATCGTTCAGATCCTCAAGAAAACAATACCCGAAAACGATATTATACATGCGGAAAGGTGTCGTCGTAATATCAAGAATCATTATCCGAGTCATCGGATCGACCTACTAAAACTCCCTTCTAAAGCGCAGTCTTATAGCGTACTAGATGTACTCTACACGATGTGGAGATCGCCACAGTTGTAGAGCAGAAAGTTGTCGGAATAAATTGGTCACTTTTAAGATGCCCACGTCGCAAGACGAATTAGAGTGTTTTCAATGCAAATATTGAGCTTGTCTTCTTTTTTTGTCGTTTTTTTGTCGATATCTTGATAGAGTGAGTGAAATTTTGTCGATGGGAATCGATTCCTTCGAGCTTTAATGTAAATATTACAATGGTCATAGAATACCAGAGATATTAACGTCCAAACGTCGTACGAAAAAAAAAACAAAAAAACGTTCAGCCTTTCCACTTTAGTGAAGACGGAAGACCAGCGAAGCTGTACCACGGTGGGAATGAAATAATGGCCGGCCGCAAGTCGGCAAGTCGGAGTTGAAAGGCTCGAAACGTTGCCGCCATCTATAATCGACGGCTGCAGCAAGACAACCTATAAACCGGTTTTCTGGTTGCTGCCGTCTCTCATAGATGGTGGTAGCTGTCAAGAGTTCTGTGTCATCAGGTCATTTGAGGACGGACACAATCTCGGGGAAACTAGCCCTTAACAGCTCCACTGTAAAAATAGGTTTGGATTCAGGCTTGTGCCTACCTCAAATACTCCACTTGAGACACTTTATTTCAATTACGTTTGGTAGTAATTTGGTATCCTCCAAATACATTTGATAACTAGTATCACTACGATATCTTAAACACATTTCTAAGTCTCTTAAAGTCATTATCTCAACCCCCCCCCCTCCCCCCGCCTGCGTTCTTCTCCGTGACAGTCTGCGGTGGCTCGTTACAAAGATGTTAACTCCCTGGCCCACCCGTGAACGCCGCTTCGTGGCGCCCTACCATTCGCCAAAGTGTCTTTCGATGAAAAGTCGTCATTCGCTAAAACGTCGTTCGACGAACTGAGTGCCATCCCACGAGCACAGAGTCGAACTAATAGCAAACTTGAAGCTCAAACGACAAAACATTGAAAAGGAAACATACCACGACAAAGGATGCAGACTCAAAATGCCAGAAAAGAAAGATATAAAAAATTAAAAAACTGAATTTTGTTTTTGTTTTTGATGGTTGACTTTGCCAAGGCAAGAATGTCAGTTACTTTCAGGAACTGTCTGTCGGCGAGCCGTGATGGCCCGACAGTTGCATAAGGACAGAGATTGTAACAACAAGAAATGAAAGAAGCTACGAGCTGGATGAGCTCTCAAAATGCAAACAAAGTTCACTCAAAGTTTTACGCCTTTCTGAACTGGCTCCTAGAGCATAGCATGGCGAAAAGAATAACGAAGTCGACTATCGCGCGAAAGACATCAGTGCTTCTCTGTGTCCCGTTCTATCTTTCTTGTTGGAGTTTAGCCATCTCTGAATGGAGCGCTTGGGGTACCCTACTTGAAGAAGGCGCGGCAAGTACCATGCCTACTATACGTGAGCCCTACGTGTTATTACATTCATTCTTCTGTGCACATAAAATTCGTTTTATGTGAACTCTGGATACAGCAACTACTGCGATTAGTGAAACGGTGCGTCCAATGGGTGAATTAAGAAGCTACAAGAAGGTGTTATTTTTAGAGATGTGAATAGGTAGGACGACCTATTTTTGCTTATTTGTCTTAAAACGTTCATGATTGTAATATGCACCGGTGATGCTACTCCTTCTACTGGGGCTGCATAAAATTGCACCATAATTTTGTTTTGTTTGCTTTTACTGCTTGAAAAAAAAAGCATTCTAGTGTCACTGAAATCAATACATTTACGCAGTGCGGAAGTATCTTCGAAAGCAATTGAATTACAATTCTACGTATTTGTACACTAATCAAGATGCTTTGCAAGGAAAGAAATTTGAGTAGCCCTCCAAATTCTTTATGAAGCAGCTACTTAGTAAATTATCTTACATACTTTTGTCAATTTTCTTCTCCAACACTGGGATACAGTAATCAGATAGAATATTTACCGACCGTGTATTGCCGTGTGCCTTTAGAGTTCTTAAATTATACTTGCTTGTTGCTAGAATGTAACTAAAATGTAAATATCGGCAAAAAAGTTAAAGTTGATTTCCTATATGTAGCGTAGGGAAATTCTATTGAGGGGAGTTTATCAATCAAGAGTTGCAACTCGTGATACAATAGTAACCCCTCCAAAAAGCCCCTGGGATTTGATTCAAACATAACAAGGAATTTAGACTACTGGCGCGTAAGATGTATTGCAAACAGGCTGTTTCAGGAGACGCAGGCCTAAACAGTCTAAAAAAAAAACAACTACACATGACCAACAAAAAAACAAAACAAAAAAAAACATTGCCATAAGGGTCATTGACAAGGGAGGCTGTAAACGATAGGCTATATCTCCCTAGGGAGACGCGTTCCCTAACGAGATTCATTAGGGAAATTGAACCCTAAGGTTCAATTTATATTTATACATTGAAGTTATATGTTAACAAGCTGTATACTGCGCAAGAAATGAAAAACAGAACGAAAAACATTGACATTTTTTAGTTATGTATTTTATAATAAACAAAAATGACATATTTGGTGACATTGCGACCTAACATTACGGAGTATACACCAACAGGCCGGTCTGAGGTAACTCCGCTGCGGTGGCGCCTTTGTCGCCACGGCGCACGCGAAGAAGCTTCATCACTCGAATCTTGTTTCTGTACACGCGCAATGCCCACACATAATGTCAGAAAACGCATATTAAAAAAAATGACATACTATATCTGCTTGCGTGACTTTATTAGTCAATCACTCATGTCAGACGGGTGCTATATATGTTGTGCAGCCGTAAGAGTTCTGGGGGTCAATATGCTACGCCCTGGATCTATAGCTTGGTTCCTCACACCTGCACTGAACGAATAACAGAAACAAGAACTGTCCCGCGAAATATTCAAGTATAGACTCTCAATAAGTTGCCGAGTAGAAATTACACATACAGGCGCGTAACGTGTGCTATGTGGAGGGAATATTTTGAGATTTTTGAAGATTTGTGAAGTAAAATTGTTTGCGCATATGTTAGTGTTATGTTTGGATATCTGTCAGAACTGGAAGAGTTACTGATTAACCGTACAATCAATGGATTAAGGTTGTAATCGTGATTATAATTTCAGTTCGTAAATCGGTCTCAGTCCTGAGTTAGAAAGTTTTAGAAGAAAGTAAAAATGCCGACTGCATCACTCGGTGCACATGCCTTTAGTTTAGGAGATATCACTGTCTTATTCCGTGGTGGGGCAGTTTAGATTTCCCTATAATGTTCATCTGCAGAACGATTATAAATATTGAATACTGGGGTAGAACAATTTTACTTTTTTTAATTCCTCCTTCGTGCTTTTTGTTCTGTGGCCGAGCGTCAAGTTTCAAATAAGACTTATACTGTGCCGCTGACCGCACAGCAAGAAATATTAAACCCAAAAGGTGTATATTTTTACACTTTCTTCAGATATTCTAAATAAGGTGTCCTTAAAGGTAGGGATTGAGTAGGTTAAAACGCTTTAAGGGACAGGCGCAGCTCTAATATTTACCATTTAGGCTGTGAGGGACGGGAGACGGCCGCGGCGGTGCGCGGTGCATGGAGGGAACGGGAGACAGAAGAAGAGAAATAAGCGAAGAAGCGCGGGTTTTGTGTGATGAATTATGAGCCTTCGGAGGGCTAAGCAATGCACGGTTTCAGGAGTGTAACTTAAAACGAGATGAAGACGTTTGAACCTAACAAGTGGGGGCTTGTCCGGGATATGATGTCTCTCAACCACCGTTTTTCGTGGCACCGGACTTTCTGCGCACCATGATGCAGCAAACAGACGGTTCAGCGCTTCAGCGTGAGCAGATGGCTGCCTACGTTCGTGAAGTCTTGATTCCAGCCCCTATCGAACCTACAGAGGGCGAACCGGCAGTTTTAGAACATCCAGCCGCGAATGCGACCAATCAGGGGTCCGATCAAGACATCACGCACACCCGATGGGTCGTTGCAGAGCCTCCTAAGTTTCTTGGCTTTGGAGATTTACAGTCGCCTGAAGAATTCATAGACAGGCTTGAGAGTTATTGCCTGATCTACGGTATTTAAGGGGCTCTGCAATCTCATATAAGCGTCTACCTTTTTTTCGGTTTCCACGTCTCTTGTGGTTCGGGCATCCCAGTGGGCACGGAGAGAGCAACTAGATATCAGTGCGTCATATTTTAACGGGACGACGCGGAAACCTCCTACTTCAACGGGGGCGCCCCTTTGTGTCGAACGGGCGCGGCTTGTGACGAATTCCTGATGTTTTTGGTCCTGGGTAGCCCAGGGGAGAGAGCTGCCCTGTTCCCGGGCAACTCTCTCTCCTCGGCCTCACCTCATTACCCCGTCTTCCCCTCCGTTCTCACATTCCTCAGTCACCGCGGTGCGCGGGCGCATGAAAAGGGGGAACAGAGGATTGGGGACGTCATGAGGGAGGTTATTTTTTGCTTGTTTTTGTAATTTTAATGTACCTATAACTTTTAAAATAAAGCGGATTTCGAGAATAAAAAAAGTTCACTAAGTTACTACTTTGAGTGCGCTCAGGTTAGGTGCAATTAAAAAAAAAACACCGAAAAGTCGTTGCCGGGACCCTTTAAAGCCGAAGACCGCACTGCCCGTGTCATTCCTGCGGCCCTTGACGGTATAATGCCAAGCTCTGGCTTGGCTCTGCAGGTGAGTTCAGTAGCTGAACCGCCAACGTCATGGCCTTCGAGCGTGAATTTCCACCAGTTGACAAGAAAAAGCGGCTCAAGGAGGAACTACGCAAACAAACCCGACACACCGAGGAAAACCTCAAACAATTTGTATATACAATCATCAGCTACTACAAAAGGATCGGCGAGCCTGTGACGGAAGCGCAGGTACTTTAACAGATGCACCCGCAGTTCTGGGGTCTTGTCGAGGAACGGACCTTCTCCACACTCAAGGAACTCGCCAACGCTGCCGATGGCATAGAGGAGCGCGTGTGGCGACATCTACAATACGTACCTCCGCCCCAACTATCAAATCAAGTTGCCCGGGGCTTGGCATTTCATAGTCGGTCGACTACGCCTGCAACGCGTCCACTTCTGGTAACCGCTCAAAGTGCAGCAGCATGTGCTACGCCCAATCTCATAACGCCACACCCACACCCCTGGCACCTGCATCTGGCAGCCGTGCAACCGTCCTACTACAGGGGCCAACTCGGTGCCACCGCGGCGCTTAGCGTAACACCGAGCAATGTGGGCCTTGGCGGTTTTATCGAACCTCAGTGCCTCAGTAGAGCGGCTATGATCTCCAAGTACTGTGCCATCGTTGGGGAGGCGTGGGAAAGAAGTCTCGCCAGTGTCCTACAGGAACACGCCAGAGGGCACCACCCTGTTTTCGCTGCAACTAGCCTGGTAACATACAAGCACGCTGTCCGGGAAATGAGAGTCGGTAGGTGCCATACCAGCAGGCGCCTACTTCTCAGTGCAGGTCGCTGCAACAGCCGGTGGAAAGGAGTCACTATTGGAGCTCCGCATCGAGGACATCACTTTCGGTGCCCTTCTTCACACCACATCCAGCGTCAGTTTGGCGGGGAGTGCAGCGATTAGAGCAGCAGTGGCTGTGGGAACAAATGTTAAACAGGAACATGCCCGGTCTTTGTTGGGACATTCCGCTAGGCAGGGACTTCTTCAACGCTATTGGAATCTCAGTACATATATCTTCGAACGCGAGGACTCTGGGCTATGAGCACCAAAAGCTTGTCCCTTTCGCAAAAACTGAAAACCGGACAGAAGAGACCGGTCCACCAACAAATGATCATGTCTATAGCCTAGAGCATTTGGTTGCTCAGGCAAGTGACAGATCTGGTGTGCACAGGACACTACCCAAAGGAGATCAGTTCCTACGAAATAAGGATAAAGCCCATGTCCACTATACAGAGCATCCAGATGTGGTAGATATGTTTGAGAGGTTTTGCCCAATATTCAATAAAAGGACACCATCAACACGTGAAATTTTATGCCTACGCGTTTCAAGCTCACGCCTCTCAATCTGTCATTGCCCACAAATGTAAATATGCACGCCTGCTTCGAATGTCTGCTGCAGAAGGACCTCAGTCTACCAGGCTCCAGCCGCTGGTCCTCTGCTCCAGTCTTAGCAGCAAAACGTTTGGAGGGTACCGACTAGCTGTGGACTACCGGCCACTCAATGCCAAAACCCAGGTTCCCATATACCCAATGCCAAGGACCGACTGGGTACTGGCAGAGTTGGGTAGAGCCCAATGGTTCACCAGTTTGGAACTGTCTCAGGGCTTCCTCCAGATTCCTGTCCGACATGTAGATATCCCTAAGACTGTATTTAAATGCCACCACGGGAACTTTGAGTCTAAAACAATGCCGCCTGGCTTTGCTGGTGGACCGGCCACATTCCAAGCTCTCATGGACAAAGTACAGGTGGGATCAAGCACCTGTTTTGCACGGCCTTCCTAGACGATATACTCACCTACTCCAGTTAATTTGAAGAACATCTGGGGCATATTGAAGAGGTCTTGTGTAGGATCCAAGATGCTAGACTTATCATCCACCCAGCGAAGACACAAGCCTGCAGGCAATCGCTGAAGTTCGGGAGAATGCCGGTCTGCCCAGATAAGGTTGGTTCTGTCCGAAACTTCCTAACGCCACGAAGTGTCAAGGACTTTCAAGCCTTCCTTGAATTGGCCGGATACTACCGGGCGTTCCTGCCCAAGTTCTGGGAAGTGGCTCGATACTTGACACTCCTCCAGCACAAAAGTGTCTGTTGGTGTTGGGAGACCTCGGAAGACGTGGTATTTCAGCAACTCAAAACTGGCGTACAAGGTGGTAGTTGCACTCCCTGATCTCAACCGACCATTTGTGGTGGAGACAGATGCAAGCGGCACCGGCATCGCAGCCGTCCTTTTGCAAGACACCAAGGGGTAGCTGCGGCCAGTGCCATTTATTCGCCGATCACTGAATGATGCGGAAAGGCACTACACGGTAGCAGAGTGGTAGTGTTTGGCTGTGGTTTGGGACATTGATACGTTCCTACCGTATTTAGAACATACTTCGTTTGAGGTGCACACTGACCACGTTTCCCTCAAGAGGATGTTTACCATGGAACATACTTCAAGCAGGGTACGTCGATGGGTGATACTTTTGCAGGGTTTCAATTGCGTCATCAGAGATCGGCGAGGAACGGCAAACATCCTAGCTGATGCGCTGAGCAGGTTCCCTTTATCAGCCAAAATACCAACGGAGCCACAAGACACCAAAACAGAAGAAATGGTTACCCATTGGGTCTGGAGAGCCAGATAATCGAGTCTGTTTTGAGGAGAATTCTTTGGTGAATGAGACAGACATTTCCCCCCTCCTCAGTTCATCCGAGCTAGCACACGAGCAGAGTAAAGACCGTGAAGTGTCCACAGTAATTCGCTTTTTGCAGGATCAAACTCTACAGACCGAGGACGTGGAGGCGCACTGGATAAGAGACGTTGTTGAAGACAGCGAAACTGATTAAGATAGATTACTACTTAAAATAGCAGGGGACAAAAAAAACTCATCTGGATCCCCAAGCACTTCTGCCAGACAGTACTCGAGCTGTCAAATGATAACCCTGAGTGGCCATCTTGGATACTTCAAGACACTCAAGCGAGTAGCAGAGCGACATATTTTTGGCGTGGAATGAGGTATGACGTTTCGCGTTATGTTCGATTTGGCACCTATGTCAGACTCTGAAGCTTCGTCGACAAAGGCCCGTGTGTCTGATGGACAACACTTGGGCGGAGGGACCTATGGCAGAGTTGAGCGTAGATTCAATCGGACCCTTTCCAAGATTTAGGCGCCAGCACAGTTATCATTTAGTGGTCATCGACAAGTTTACGAAATTTGTTGAGCTATTCCCACTTCGAGCTACAACCAGGGAGGCTATCTTGGAAAGAATGCTGGATGTGTTTGGTCGGCATGGTTTCCCCACGAGCATCTCTAGCTGTAATGGACGTGTCTTTATTTCCAACCTTTGGAAATCGGTGATGAGACACCTAGGCATCAAAGATCGTCACACGGTTCCATGCTGTCCTGCAGGGAAGATTGTGGAGAGGCATAATGCAACCGTGAAGCAGTGTCTCATGGCATGCTGCAATGGTCATCGAGTCTGGGACCAACGAATCTCGGAAGTTGCGTTTGCGATACGAATGTTTTATGGTGGAATACGCCAAAACAACGAGGACGAAAACGAGGGAAGAACTAGACAGGACGCGGCGTAACTTTCAACTGAATTGTTTATTTCGATGACAGGATTGTAAAAATATAAAAGCAGGCACACTTGGCAGAGCACCAAAGATATGGTCTAAAAAACACCCCCCCCCCCCTCAACTGCTAGTGTCATTGGTTGTTCAAATAGTAGAATTCTTTATCAGTCAGGAACAAAGAGGGAGCGCTCACACAAGAATCGTCATGGTGGGACCTAATCAGGAAGGCTTCGTGGATTTCTCTTGCCGTTTTTGTTTTGTAATGTCCCATGACACAGGTGTCACCAAAAATGGGGCTGCACTTTCCAGAGTTGGGCCCATCTTCGCAACGGTCACAGTGGACCGCTAAGTGGCCAGACGGGGACTGCCTGATCGCCAACGCATGCTCTCTGACCCTATCATTAATGCACCTCCCCGTCTGGCCAACGTACACCTTACCGCATGACAGGGGGATTTTGTACGTGACACTAGTGGCGCACTCGCGGAACTTAGTGACATGTCGTTTTTTGCACGACTCTTGCGGCACATCCGATTCCTCTCCTAATCTGCTTATCCTTTTACAGAGCGAAGATAGTTTATTCGGTGCAGAAAAAACGACTGGTATGTCAAAGCGATGGGCCACCTTCTTCAGATTGTGGGACATCTTGTGAATGTAGGGCAAGACAACAGGCCTAACTACCCTCCTGGGAGCCCTTTCGCACACTGCGCTGTTGTCTTTTTTGATCTTTTTTGCTAAGGTCTCTGAAACATCTCGAAGGACATGACGGGGGTACCCTGCCTCTTCAAGTCTGCTGAGCTGAGAATTAAAACTGTTTTTCATCCTGTGAGGGCAAGATTTCTTTAGCGCAGCCCTTAGGCAAGATGAAGCAATGCCCCTCTTCACCAGCTTGGAGTGCGCCGAGCTGAACGGCAACATTCCTTTCTTGGAACGGGGCTCGTACGCCCAGCAGGCATGCTCCGCACCGAAATATAACCCAAGGTCCAAAAACTGCAGCCGACCACAGACCGATGTCTCGTGGGTGAATTTTAAGCCGAAAGCACAGCTTGCGAACAGTTCTAGAAAACCCACGATCGCTTGATCATCCGCAATTACAGGGCGGGAAACACACACCAAAAAATCGTCTACGTAACGAAAAACTTTAACATGTTCCTTCTGTTGAATTTTTTCAGATATACGCTTGTCGCAATTTGCAAGAAAAATGTCACACAGTACCGGTGCCACAACGGAACCGATACAAATACCACGCTTCTGCACAAACAGCTCTCCCTCGAAGGAAACGACAGTGGAGTTAAGGTAGTGCCTCAGCAACTCCAAAAACAAAACAAACAAACAAACAATAGCAAATTGCGACAAGCGTATATCTGAAAAAATTCAACAGAAGGAACATGTTAAAGTTTTTCGTTACGTAGACGATTTTTTGGTGTGTGTTTCCCGCCCTGTAATTGCGGATGATCAAGCGATCGCGGGTTTTCTAGAACTGTTCGCAAGCTGTGCTTTCGGCTTAAAATTCACCCACGAGACATCGGTCTGTGGTCGGCTGCAGTTTTTGGACCTTGGGTTATATTTCGGTGCGGAGCATGCCTGCTGGGCGTACGAGCCCCGTTCCAAGAAAGGAATGTTGCCGTTCAGCTCGGCGCACTCCAAGCTGGTGAAGAGGGGCATTGCTTCATCTTGCCTAAGGGCTGCGCTAAAGAAATCTTGCCCTCACAGGATGAAAAACAGTTTTAATTCTCAGCTCAGCAGACTTGAAGAGGCAGGGTACCCCCGTCATGTCCTTCGAGATGTTTCAGAGACCTTAGCAAAAAAGATCGAAAAAACAACAGCGCAGTGTGCGAAAGGGCTCCCAGGAGGGTAGTTAGGCCTGTTTTCTTGCCCTACATTCACAAGATGTCCCAAAATCTGAAGAAGGTGGCCCATCGCTTTGTCATACCAGTCGTTTTTTCTGCACCGAATAAACTATCTTCGCTCTGTAAAAGGATAAGCAGATTAGGAGAGGAATCGGATGTGCCGCAAGAGTCGTGCAAAAAACGACATGTCACTAAGTTCCGCGAGTGCGCCACTAGTGTCACGTACAAAATCCCCCTGTCATGCGGTAAGGTGTACGTTGGCCAGACGGGGAGGTGCATTAATGATAGGGTCAGAGAGCATGCGTTGGCGATCAGGCAGTCCCCGTCTGGCCACTTAGCGGTCCACTGTGACCGTTGCGAAGATGGGCCCAACTCTGGAAAGTGCAGCCCCATTTTTGGTGACACCTGTGTCATGGGACATTACAAAACAAAAACGGCAAGAGAAATCCACGAAGCCTTCCTGATTAGGTCCCACCATGACGATTCTTGTGTGAGCGCTCCCTCTTTGTTCCTGACTGATAAAGAATTCTACTATTTGAACAACCAATGACACTAGCAGTTGAGGGGGGGGGGGGGGTGTTTTTTAGACCATATCTTTGGTGCTCTGCCAAGTGTGCCTGCTTTTATATTTTTACAATCCTGTCATCGAAATAAACAATTCAGTTGAAAGTTACGCCGCGTCCTGTCTAGTTCTTCCCTCGTTTTCGTCCTCGTTGTTTTGGCGTATTCCACCATGATGCAAAACCAACTAGCCCAACTAGCCATCCTTATCGAATGTTTTAAAGTGTGAACATGGGTTACACACCAGCCCTCTTGTGTTACGGGCGGCAGCCACACAAGCCTTGGGAGCAAAACCTTTGCCAACTTCCTGCGTCAGGTAGCGGCACTTTAGGCTTCGTGACAGAGATTACGTCCAGACTGCGAGAGGCACACGAGTTTGCAGGGGAGCTATTACAACAAAAATATGCAGCAGCTGAGCTTTCAGATCGGTGACGTGGTGCTCCGCGACTTGCAAACCTTGAGTGATGCCAGCAAAGGGGGGCAGCTAAACTGGCCCGTAAACGCTCTGGTCCTTTTGTGGTGGTGGGGAAGGTAGTGGCAAATGACCGTCGTTTGAAAGACCGAAACACCAGAAAATCAGCAGGGCTGGCTCATGCAGACCAGTTGCTGAAATTCTGCGAAGAGCGCACGAATTTTTAAGGGAAGAGGATTGTGAAGGACAGGCGCACAGCGGCGGCGGTGGCGCGTGGTGCATGTCAGGATCGGGAGACAGATGAAGAGAAAAAAGCAAAGAAGCGCAGCTGGTTTTATGTGTAGAGTTTTAAGCCTTCGGATAGCTAAACAATGTACAGTTTCAGGAGTGTAACCTAGAACGAGATGAAGAGGTTAAAAACTAACAAAGAATATGGAACCATTTGTCAAAATAATGAGTAACACATGGCCCGAAAAGACTCTAGGAATCAGCATATCTCGTCGCTATAGGCGCTGAGAAGTGTGGGAATCACCTAATGGTACGCAGAGCTGTTTATACTAAGAGAGTTTGGCCAATGAGCGGAGCTTGTTGCCCGCTAGAACCAGTAGATTCCGCGATAGCAAAATATGGCGTTACTTCTCTCACTTCTTTATTCCTGAGAAATCGCATAGAATACCTACGAGTATCATTCAGGGCCACAAAATGGCGGACGGAAGTAGCCCTCCTCCGGTTGTTAGACTACACTGCTGTGGTTGCCAAACTCAAAACCTCCTTAAGAAGCCAAAACTCTCTCAGTGTAAACGGATTGGTGATAGGCAGCGCTAGGAACAAAAAGTGACATGCACCCCCCCTCCCCCCCCCCCCCCCTGGATAGGTGCATGCGAAGTGGGCTCACTTGAACATTTTCTACTGATGTTAAACAGGCATGATACGTCTGCTTTAACAGGCTCCTATCTTCTGTGAAATTGAACATACGAGCGACTCGAAGGGCACGCGAACTGAATACACTGAAGCTCGCCGAAGAAGTCACCAGCATCATTCCGCCACGAATAACCATGTTACAAGCACGTCATATCTGCCTTTAACTTCAATTTCGAAAAAAGACGTCTACAATTTTGCCACAAATGAATAAGCAAAATCTTTTTGTTATTTGTTAACATAAACTCAGACAAGCTAATTCTCAGGTGTATTTTCGTTCACAATTCTTCGAGACCTCGCTAACTTATGAAATAAAAAACTCTAGTTTTTGAACATTCATCGCATTTGCGCTTCTGTGGGAGAAAAGCTGGCTTTTATAACTGCGTGGTTTGTTCACTGGGCTGCTGTCAAATTTCTGGTCTTAACGAACTACTTAGAGACGCCATCTGTATTGCATATGGCACGTTTTAACATTAGATATACTGCGTGTGTCGAAGCTAGTTCATCCGACGGGGCGCTGGAACAGAAAAAAAAAACAAAAGCCAAATTAGTCATAAAGCCGAACATCAGCACAATAATTTTCTATTGCTTTTGTACTTTGTTTACATCTGACATTGCGAGCATGGTTGTGCTCTCTGTAGAAGAGTCAGCACGAACTCGACATCGACCCCCTTATCATTTTACTCAGACAGGCTATTGACGAGCATCAGTGCCGTTTTTCAGTACCCTCTAAAGGTGCACTGACCCCCCAAATGTCGTATTTTTTATTGTCTAAAACGATGGAAGTTGTAGTCATAGACGCGCAAAAAAATCCCGCATCGCAAAAAAAAAAAAAAAAAAAAAATTTCCACGCGCGGGCGCGCCTTTTTATTTTTGGCGCTTTTCTCTCCCGCCCCTCACCTCCTCGCTTCTTTTGATTTCTGACGTAAAAAATCATTAAATGTAGAAGCTTTGTAGGCGACATTTCTATAATGCTTAATAACGGCAATCGTAAAACACGTTTTCTAACGCAATTGCAAATGCAGTACGGCCCTTCTTTTTGAAATACCAAAAATCGAAGTCCGTTGTGATGTCGCCTCCTGGATGTTCTTTCCTCCCTCGGAAAACATGGCGGCGCTCGATGCATGTATAAGAGGGTGATCGGTGATTCGGGGAATCGGACAAAGTTGTCTTTTTTAGGTGTCCGACGACCTCTCAGACTTCAAAAAGGAAATCGCCAAACGGTCAAAACAACTGGGTTTGGTGTCTGTGCATCGTAGTTTCGGTTGTGACAGCGCCGGGGCAGCGTCGTCTGCTCGAAGCGATACGCAGCACGGCACGCACGCAGGAAACCGGTTTCCCGGTACGTTGGCCCCATTCTCTCCTGCTCCTCACCTCCTCGCTTCAGGTCGCGGAGACACGTTTCGGAGCGGAGACGCGAAAGAAACTCGACTCGCAGGAACCCTGAATATTTGACGTCACTCCATTGGCGCGGATCGCGCGGAAACTTCAAATACGGCATTCGGAAATTGTTTTTTTTTTTTTACTTCACAAATACTGAAGTCCCAAGTTTCGAATTTTGAGGGTAATGTCCACGCATCGTTTTCAATCGTTTCGCATAATAAAAAAAAATGATTTTGATGTGTCAGTGCCCCTTTAAATTGGTACCGAGAATGAGCACTTTAAGCCTCAGTGCTTGTTTTTATAGCAACGTTTTAGACCGAAGATAGAAACCGGAGAGCCCAGCTATCGTTTGCTAATTTTTCTTGTCGCGCCTTTTTGAGCATGCACATCGCGGCAATTGATTCGTGAGTATGGTCCGGGGTGGGAGTTGTACAAGGTCTTCCGTGAGATGTGGTCCGATTGTTCCGAAAATTATATTCCTACAAAATGCGCATGCCCAGTTTTATGATTATTTTTTTCAAATTACATGTTTTTTTTTTTTGCTTTTGCTTTTTTGTCTATAACGTGTATTACACAATTTCTGGCTAAAGGCAGGGACTCAATTTTAAGGTGGAAAATATTTGCGGTAAAGGTTTAAGTAGAACAATTTGGATCAAATGAAAGAATCGCAAATAAACTTCGTACAATTCAACCTTCTATTCCGCGGTGAATTCCAGTTTCATACATCTGGGGCTCTAATCTAAATGCTTGCCGAAAAAGTCAGCGAGTCATTGGCCGGTGCCGCGCTTGACCGTGGCGCTGACCGATCACGGCGGTCGACTTTCTCGCCGACGTTTTTTTTTTATCAAGTGTCCAGATTAGAGCGCTTGGTGTACGCAATATTTTTGACAATCTAAAACAAATATAGTCGACTTTGTTTCAGCAATAGACAAAACCCTAGTAGGTCTTGTTGAGGTATACAGACCTACTCAACTCTCTGACGTCTCGCCTCTGCGGTGGCGCTGCTGTCTGCACTGCGCAAGCACAGATACTTCACCTCAGCAAATTGGTTTCTGTGCACGCACAACGCCCACACTCAGTGTGGGCAAACTCGGGCTTCCTTATAAAACAGCGTGTTGGTCGATAGAGTACAGAGATTAAATAAATACACGTGGTGAAGAACTGTATCAACCCTGCAAATCATTTTTTTTTATTTGTAGAATCGAGTAATCTGCGTTCACCTCAAATAACACGATGATGCTGCGACTCGATGGCTTTCCTTCCGAACTGCGTAAACGGAACGCATTAGAAGCGATCGTCTAAGCAGGCGAATCGAAGTGGCCTGTATACTTGGCTCAGAGCAGGTTGGCGTACGAGTGGATTGTCTGCTCTTCGAGGGTGATGGTGGCCCCCAGATCCTGCAGGGGGCTCGAGTCCTGCGCCACCTCCGGACCGTGGCTGGCCTGGCGCAGCAGATTCCGCCGCCACTTGGCCCTTGCGTTCTGGAACCACACCTGCGGTAGAAGGACCCGGCGAATGACATGATTGATCCAAACGCAAAGGCTCCTTTACGGGTAGGAATCTATAACTCTGTTTCACATTAAGTTCGACTGCAGCCAGCGCTGCATGCAACCCGATGAAGCAAACCCAGCAGCGTTTTCGTTTTCCTTTTGCGGCGTTTGTTTGGCCGGTTATATACCAAGCGCTCAAAGACGACGAGGCCATAATGGTTAACTTTCCTTGCTTCTGTATTTACTCCGTCAGATGGATGCGTTGACTGCAGCATTGACTGCGGTCGGCCATAATGTAAACAGAGCACATGATTATTCAGTTCGGTTAACCTCTTCGCCTTTTCAATAAACCAATGTTTTCTTCTACGTAAATTTTGGTTCTTAATGGATGCACTCCCTTTATTATTTGCGCCATGAATGTACCCTCCGCACTCGAACACAACCAGTTTGCGTATTATAAGCAAGTTGGAGTGAAGCGTGAATATCTAACTGCGTTCATGTGTTCTCTTTCTTTGATTCCTGACTGTACAATAAGGAAATCCGTGACAGTGGCACGGACATTGGGCAATCCAACGTACACATACCATTTTGCGAAGTCATCACCGTCACAAGTAAGGATGCTATCGTGGAGAGTAGAAGATAACCGCAATACATACACTATTCATTGTTTTTACACTAAATAGAAACAAAAAAAAAAAAACATATCCAACGACACATTTTCGATTGAACACACAGCACATCAAGGTCTTACAGATATCGCGAGGAGACGACTTTTTAAAGATCACGCAAACATGTACTATCGCGGACAATATGAGCTGAAGACAGCGCTCCGGTCTGTGCACGGTACTACCTGCGCCGCCTGTCGCTTCGCTCCCTAAACACTGCGCACTCTGAGGCCAAGATAAATTCTCACTTGCGCTCACTGCGCCGCTGCGCTCTTCCGGCCGTCTGCTAGCGAAAATATTGGCCGACGGAACCACCATCACGATGCGTGTGCCGTGTAGCCCAATGTTCCCGTTTTCAACTAACATGCATTTCAGTGCATTTCAAGAAAGCGCCAAAGTGGAAAATGTGTTGTCACACTCGTATCTCCTCGAGAGCGCTGCCTGACGAAGCTGCCTTGGCCCCGAAAGGAACCCATCTGAATATCATCGAAAACATTTGGAAGCGCATCAAAGCCATGTCATGGCGTCCCCTCCACCGCGCGAATTGTGGAAAGCAATGAGGTGAATAGAAGTGTCTTCGGACTGAGCCAGACTTCGTTGCCGCGCTCTATGATTTCTTACCAGACAGTATGGGAGCCGTGGTCGCGGGTCAGGGGAGAATGACGCGGTATTAAATTATTTTGCAAGTTTTACTGCGCCTCAGGACCCCCTGAAGCGGACTTCTGCCGATCGAAATAAAGCTTGATACTACGGTTGCGACACACTGTTTGACGCCATTAACCACGCATCGTTTTGTGTGGTGCCTCCTTGATCCCGATCTTCTTGTAGTGCAGTTGAACTTCCACGCCGACTATTAATCTTTCGTGTCTGACATTTCCCTCTGCAGATATTCTTTCGATGAACTTTCAAGCTCCTTCTCCTGTCAGATATATGACTGTTTGTCCCACTTTATTAAAACTAAAAATTTGTAAAAAAAAAAAAAAAAACTGGTGTCTTGTCAGCAACTTGTTTTGTTGGAAACAAACACGCGGGCCCAATAATAAAGAAATAATACTTTTGACCCCTTTCATACCCCCAGTCAAGGTTACAAAACCTTCTCAGTAACATGTATACGCTTACCATTTTTTTTTTAATCTGTGATCAATGAAAAAGAAAAAAAGTAAATACCTTGGAGCCTGACTAAATCCGACATACAGATTTTTGCCTATATTTTACGATGTCCTACTTTGTGCATGCACTTATAATCAAACAAAAACAACCTGCAACGTCTTTTGATGTGACTTTCAAGAAACGATAATCACAGATGAAATTAAAGACACTAATATATTTTCTTCACCGGTCAGTGTTTTCTTCTACGGGACTCTGCGCGATAGAGTAGAGTAAATCAATTCCAAAAGAGGGACGACAAGTATAATATTTTGTTTCCCCCGCCGCCCTACCACACACATGCCCGCTGTCGCACCCGCCGTCTCGCTTGCAGACGGCCGGAAGAGCGCAGTGGCGCAGCGAGCGCCAGTGAGAATTTATCTCGGCCTCAGGGTGCGCCGTGTGTGCGGGGCAAGGCGACAGGCGGTGCAGGTAGTACCGTGCGCCGGCCAGAGAGCTGTTTCAGCTCATATTGTCCGTGATGGTGCATTTTTAGAGGAAGTCCGTCTTCTTTCTTTCAGTAATCAAGGTGACCCTTGGGGAGTTTTGCTAGATTATTCCGATACCTACAATAGCGAAAGCGAGAGAACGACACGATGCACGCACCAAGGCGTCGCCGGAGCATCGGGCATCGTTACCGGGGTTATCGGAACGGTCAACTAAAACTAAGGAGTTTTAGGGAACCGTTTTTGCACATCCAAAGCGGTACAATGGGAACCGCCATCGAACGGATCGACCGACGCCGGAGCGGACGCCACCAAAACGCCCAAGCCCCAGCTTACCTGGAGCACCCTCTTGCTGAGGCCGGTGCGCACGGAGAGCTGCTTGAGGTCCTTGGAGTCCGGGTTGTGGTTCACCGTGAAGTAGGCCTTCATGGCGCGGAGCTGGCTGTGCTTGAACGAGGTCCGCATGCGCTTGTAGCTGCACCGCTCTGCAAATCGAGGGAACGAGGGAATGTGCAGTCATGTCTCGTTAATGTGGACACATTTGTTCCCACAAGAAATTGTACATAATGTTGACACGAAAACGCATGTATCTTACAAGCTCGTCCTCGAATTCTTTTTTTTCTTATATATAGCGGGGTATCCATATAAGCGGAGTCCGTATTAACGTGACATAAGTCTATATCTCACTTCGCGGAATATAACCTCGCGAATGATTTTTCGACCTTAACTTGAAATGTCGATAGGTTTGCATCTGCACCAACTGCGCTGTTACTGGTTAGCGTGCATTCGCTTAATTTTTGCTGCTCAGTCCAGTGGGTTGGGAAGATCAATCTCTGGTGACGTACTTCTAATTAAATCAATAGTGGCACCTTCCTTTTGCATAATGTATAGTAAAATTTGATAAGGTGAGCGCAATGTATTGGACACTTTCCTCCTCGCAACCTTTATAAAACTACTGGCATATATTTAGAGATTGTTGATAAAATCGAGGGAAGTATAATCTGTATACACATATGAATCTGCATGAAGGAGAGGAAGAGCTTTCGCGATAGGTAGCAGGGATTTATATACAGCAACCTAGGTAGCCAAATCCGAGAGAAAAATCAGCGGCCAAGTGTGCTGTTTGTTCCTGAAATAAATTCAAATTCTATCTCCAGCAAAATAAAAAGTAAAATGTCAGATTTTCGATTACATTCAGGCAAAGCGAAGACAGTACGTAATAAAAATGTGAATTTTCTAAGAGTGCTTGAAAACAGTAAAAACGCAAATACCGCGAGGACCACGAACAAATTCTACATGCTACATGAATAAAAAGTAACAATAATTTAACTTACACACGTTTTATTATTTTTCACCGAACCTCTTTTCTACGATATCAATGCAGTTATTTCTAATTTATGAGAAAATACCGTATAGTCTCTTTAAAATGTGAACTATCTTTAGGTTACCATTGTTTATTATATAATTACTATACTATCCTGGACTAGCGAGAGATTTGTCCTATATATGCATCAAGTCTTATTATGTTCAAAGGGTGCCGCTGGTCACAATAAGACCGACCAAGAAAAGGATTATGAATTTCTTACAAATCAATTTCTCGTTTTATTTTGTTAAAAAAAAGCACCGGCGCAAAACGTCAGTTTTTAAAAAAAAGGGTATCGTCTGACAAAACTATTCACACGTTTGGTTTATTCACTACGGAACCGGATAGGTTCGAAAGTCAACCATGTAGCCTCATGTTACGAAGTTTACCCTAATCCGCGACATCGCACATACATAACTCAGTTACGGTTTCACAATAAGCGAACTAACCATATAGAAAGAGGCCCGTGGAGAATACAGCATCGCGAAGCGGTAAATTCGAGTACTCCCCCCAGAACGTATGTGAAGGCAACGGGTGGCGCCGAAAGAAGGGCGATATTGCGGCAGGGATAAAGGCGGGTTGGGGAAGCCGAACGCACTCAATGAGGGAGTGAGGGGAAACGGGACCTCACTAACTGTCCGTTTCACCTTCGATAGACTGCAGCGGACGCTACGAGCAATCCTGCAGCATATATCCTGCGCTGTGAACGCTTACGTGTTCCACGTGACTACTCACCCCACGCGTCGGTATACGCATCTCTCGAAGGACACGTGACCCTCATGCGTTATTTGATTGGTTCCCACGGCTCGTAGTATACGCCGCGGTCCAGCGTTAGGTGAAACGGAGTATAGCAAAATGTACCGTCCGTTCCCCCTCCCTATCTCGCTGTTTTTCTTTGTCGTCTACATGTCGGACCCCCGGTTGGCGTGGGGAAAGCGCGGCAAAGTCGTCGTAAGTTGTCTGTTCCGATGAGTCGTGCCTGGTGGCCGCTGACGACGACGCCCCGCTCGTATTGTGCGGGGGCCCCCCCACCGCTGGGAAAAGCGCTCGGAGCACACGTGACTTTGGGGAGGGCCTTTGTTGCGCAAGGCGGCGGCGGATGCTGCAGCACGGACCAGGGCACAAAGCCGAGCACACTTGCGCTTCTGCAAGGATGCGCAAGCGCGTGGCACACTGTCCGATATACGTGCCAATCCGGAGTCTGAAGACGGGCGGCCGTGACAAAGCGGGCAAAAAAACGTCAATAGAATATCAATAAAAAAGAAAAGGAACGGTGGACATAAAATGCGCTGGAGAGGAAAGCGCAAAGAGAAGGGTCGGCAAGTGGAAAAGCTTTATTCTTTTGAATATGTGTTTGTTTTCGTTCGTTGGGATGACTCTATACTTGGAGAGCTGAGACTGGCGGGCTTTCGTTTGACAGGTCTTCGGTGAGAGGACCGATATTTTAGCGCAGGAGCGCTCTAATGATGAGGGCGTAATTTGTCGGTAGTGTGAGCGCAGTGTTGTGGGGGGGTTACCGAAAAAAAAGTAATGAAAGACGTTATTCGTTACTTGCAAATAAAGGGAACGCGTTACTGTACGTCCTCGTTACCTCAAAATAAAAAGGAGCGCGTTACCGACCTACGCTACCGTTTAAAAGTAACGCACATTACTTTTATGTTACATTTTAAAATGATGAATTAAGACGTTTTAATCTTCTTGCGTTACAGGTGTGCATAGGTGCCAAATTTGAGAAAACATGCATTAATCCAGAAACTGAACGTAATTAGCTTATATTTCTTAGAATTTCATCTAAATACTCACAACAACAAAAAAAAAACGCACAAAAAAGCAAAAAGACGAAAAAATTTAACTGCAACTTTTTTCTATATTTTTGGTAAGAAAATATAACGTGTAACGAAACTACGTTACACGTTGCTCGAAATAAGTAACGCGAGTCCGTTACCCACTAATGCTTTGGGAATGTAACGATTACTTTACAACGTTACCGAGAAAAGTAACACATAACCAGTAACGCCGCTATTTGTAACGCCTTACCGCCAACCCTGGTTGAGCGTGGTTAGGGAATAAATTTTTTGTAACGGATACTTTTTTTTTATCAATATATACATCTGCTTAGAAGAATTAATTATGTCGTATATTAACAGTGAGACTACAATGATGCAATGACGAACTTGTTATGCAATGTTTTCTCGTGCCGTCATTTGATTCTTCGAGAAAAAAAAAAACACATTATTATAAGTTAGCTGTGCTTTATCAGGGGCTTCATGGAATTTTTTAGAAACTTAAATTATAGTCTGTTGTGAACCGTCGAGGAAGAGGCATACCATGAGACCTGCTCATACATAAAACATGCTCGAAGTCTACTCCTCATATTTTTCCGCCGGTTGAGTTCTCTGTGATACCTGGTGTGCAAAGTTTGTGGAAACACTTCGCATATTCCTTTACCTTATCGATGCCATTCAAACATAAAAACACGGACAAATGGAGACCCCATTCACTAGGTATATTTCTTCAGATGTTCAGGTGTCGTCCCAAAAATAACTTCACTCTTCGTTTAAAATTCTCGATATAAATCGCGGAAAGCTTCCGAGTAGTACCGTGTGTTCGATTATTCGAGCCAGACAGAAAAAAAATCCATTAATACTTTATGATACTACTTTGATTGATTTCACGTCTTTCCTTAGGACTTTTTTTTTTTTTTTTTTAGCGAACTCTGCAAGTAGTTGCAAAATTTAAGAAACAAGCTCAGAGTGTTTATGTTTAAGCTCGAAAGGCGTTCCTGCATGTATTTTGAGAAGCCTCAGTCTATAACAACACGATCTAGTGGGCGGATTGAACGGACCTTTCAGTGGGTCGAAGGCCTCTCAAAATCCTTCAAACTGCTTCTGCAGCACTCAATTCCCCGAGACTTTTCCACGCCTTAAACCATCACGGGTTCTCTCCATAGCACTTTGACGCCGCGTAAACCCATCACGCCAGCGTCCACGATTGGGGCGCTAAAATGAAAGAGGGCGTCTGGCATCAAGCATCGCGAGGCAGTCCGCTCGCAGGATGATGCGGGGCGACCAAGCCGCCAAGAGCCGCTTAAACACCATGGCAACGCGCGGAACTCTATGCAAATACAACTAAACATGGTGATATCCATAATCCCCAAAATATTGGCCGACGCTCTCTTCGCGACAAAGAGAAACAAAATTGCGCTGCTCCCAGCGCGAATACCGTCGACAAAACGTCCGCAGCTCTCTTTCCAGTTTGACAAAAAACATTTTTTTTTTCTTTTTAAACAGGCGCGAGACATACATTAGGTACACGCTGGAACTTCCACCCTTCCTAGGGGGGAATAAAACGTCTCGATCGGCAGAGGCACGCGGTGCAAGCTTCTGCAGCAAGCTGTTCTCCGTGCACCCCGGCTGACGGTGCGGTGAGGGTTCACGAGCTCATTTGGACCAGTCATACGCCTTTCGTTGGCCACGTGATGATGACGCTTCCGCCCCTTCCACCCGCACGAAGCGGGGTTAGGGGATGAAAGGGAGGCGGTTGACAGGTCCAACGAGAGCGTAGTTTCCCCAGCACTGTCAGCTTAGGAGTGAACGGAGCACACACGTCAGCTCGGCTTGGTACAACTCGGATTGCTCTCGCTCTGACAAAGGATTCTCGGGTCACCTGATCGGATTATTACAAACGGCGCCGCGAGGGCGTACCAATCGGAACCGGATATCGATTGCCCATTCCTTTTTTTCTCTCCCTTTTAGCTCCCCCCTTCCTTTTCCACCCTCCAGCCTTCAGCCCCCACCCTTCACAAGAGGACTAAGCAGAAGTGGCGTTATTAGCCCTCTCATCCGCTGAAGCGGATTAGCCCGTTGGACGGCGCACGCTTGCACTAAGCTAGAGATTAGCACCCGTGCGAAGTCCAGGCACGCGTTCGGGTTTTGTCCGACGGAGCCCTGTCAGGAGGCAAGAGAGATGTTGCGGTTAATCCCGGAGTTGAAACTCGAGACGCAGGATCGGGCGGCGTTGGCAGTTGTCCGGCGGTGCTGTTCGTGAGTTTTGCTGGTGACTGTTGGGTCGTGTACCGTTTCTGGTGCAGCTCGGTTTTGGGGAAGGGAGGGAGGGCGTTTCGGAGTTCGCCGTTCTCACGAAGATTCAAAGAGCGGCACGCGTACGCAGCACACACCGCGACTCTTCCCGTGCTTACATCCCGATCGCTCCCTATCCAGGAAACGCCTGCAGTCGAAATTCTTTAGAATGGAGTCGCTTTTGCTTCTCTGAGAGGGATTACGGAAGGGGTTAAATGCTAGTGAACTGGGGTTTGGTCCGTGGTGTGCTGAGCATCTTCTGTTGATTGTCTCATATGCTTGTATATTTGTTGAGACTTAATTATCTCGCTAATTAGTGCAGTAGGAAAAAAATATTGCAATATTAGTCGAGGGAAAGGAGAGCCCTCATAGAACTTGTACGTGGCTGCGTAAAGGTTTGAAGTGAGTTCTGCGATGCCCACCCTTCAAAGTCTGTAGGTTTGCAGATTGTGTCTGGTTTCTTTAGAAGCCAGCGTTCTGGTGCTCCTATAGCGTTTCTGGGTGTTCTAGACCATCCTTTTATAACCGATATTGAGCATGACGACTAAAAAAAAAACAAAAAAACAACCCGATGAAAAAATAAAAAAAAGAATAAAGAAAACATGTTCACTTACTTAAGGGCTGGGGAAAAGGTGCCTTTTCCCCTTCCTCTCTGCTGAACTTTGCTATGTTCATTGACACGTTAAGAAACGCCAGGCGTAGGTGATTTGCTCTCTGGATTCTTGCTTCTCGATTTGTTCTTTGGCGTTTCAATCGGCTGATGTCGTAGATTTATTAGCTCCCGGCCGATAATAATGTGCTTAGATCTCGTCACGTCCCTCGATTACAAGCATGCCATGCAAGGTAATAGAACATGTCATTATTTTTCAGCTATCATGAATCACCATGGCAGAAACGATTTCTTTTTTTTCAGGTCAGCATGTGTTCGGCGACTGTGTGGGTCGCAAGTTCTCCTGCTTTTTTTTGCAGGGCTTGTGATGACATCAGAACGACGCCGAGCTTTGATTGGCTTTTATTGAAAAATAGTGGGTAGACCTCGATGCCGCTTGCTATGAGGTCTGCCCACTATCCTTTCATTCAAATCCAATCAGAACTCGGCGCTGTCCTTACGTCGCCACAAGTTCTGCAGAAAGAAGCAGACGAACTTGCGCTCCGCATAGTTTTTTCTACAGTCATTGTATGGGTTCCCAGAGTAACGCATTCCTTTTCTTTTTGCGTTTTGCCGACAACATACTCACTCCAGCCGATCATATTTTGGCTTGGTGAGCATCATTGGACGGTAGCGATCACGTGACACAAGCACCGCTAGACTCACCTCCATCAGCGCTTCAAGCAGCTCTAATCGCCACCATCTTGGGTCCAGCAAACAAATGCTCATCGAACGCGCGTTTACGCGCCTTCGTTTCTACGCGGTTACCGACGTCAAAAACAAGGAGGTTGTGTACTTAGCGGCACAATGCCTGCTTGTTGCGCTTTTGGCTGCAGCAGCAGGTCGGAGGATAGAAACAGACTCTTCCGGATCCCGTTTGGAAAGAACGCAACTGCAAGACAGAGGAAGAAGGCTCGGCTGGCCATAGTAAAACGAAAAGATTTCGAGTCCACCGTAACAAGCAAGCTTTGTGAGGTGAGTGCCGATTACAGCTGGTTCATGCCGCATATCGCGGAATGAACCAGCTCCTTCAACAGACTCCAAGTCATGTCACTATTGCCTTCATACCCCCGCCGACGCGCGGACCCAAGATGGCGGCGCCATGGTTTCGGTTTCAGCGCCGCGCCGCGGTTCTAGATCGAACCTTCGGAGTTTTGTTACTCTGGGAACCCATACAGTGACTCTAGTCTTTCCAGTAGTCACTGAGAGCTTAGGAGACGCAGTGCTTGGCGAGTCCCGAGCATCTCATTTTCGCTCCTCACTCAATGAGATTGTGGCACTGGCTTACAAGAGCGCCGAAGAACCAATCACGAAGCAGGAGGAGTGAATATAAGAGGCCTCGCCTGGGGTTTCTTAAGCTGGCGCCGACTATTCGCAACTCTGACGCCCTTTATTGCGGCGCGGTAGTTTCAAGATGGCGGATAAGACGGGGATAGATATTCCCTGCGCCTGCTCGCTGACGGTAGTCATAGCGCTTATATTTATTTATTTGGCTACAAATGCAGAACGGTCAGGACAGAAGCATATCACAGAAGACGGAGACATTGACGTGCGTTTGGAAAACCCGCATGTTTTTTTGATAAGTTGCGGAAACATAACAAAACTCGCGAGGCTTTGTGGAAAGCGAGCGTGTTTTGGGCGCCGATCACATCATTGTGTGTCGCCGAATATTTTTGTGGGTGGTGAAAATATCGTGGTGTTTGCGCTGTGCCTGGCCAACAGTGCTCTATAAAGTGAGTCGCGCATTGTGACCAAGCTCCGATAGAGCAGCGCGCACAGTATTGATGTCTCTGTGAGAGGCTCACAGCTCACTCCACACCGCCGTGGATGTTGTGCATTACAACACGTGATCAACCTGCGCTATGGTTAACAATAGACATTTTTGGCATAGTGTAGCCGCACGCTGAGGTATAGTGACCAGAAGTTCGCGCTCCACTTTTGAAGCATGATTTTCAGCGCGCGCCAGGAGCGTTGTCGCACCTACGGTCCACGGTAGCCTGTGGTAACGCTATGCAAGAACTGCATGATAACGTCTTCGGCGTGTTTGGGGTTCTTATTTGTTACCGTCTCAAGACAAATATTCGAATATATAGTATACTACACCTGGGTACCGTGTGATGGGGAAAGTCGAGACCCGCCTCACCAAAACTGCCCGTTCTGAGCACACCTCACGATCGGCACACACACGCACTTAAAACGCTACAAGCATTTCTTTATTTGCCTTTCTAATTAACTGAATGCAGGCACGCGTAGTTTGTGTTTTGGGAGTGCTTGAAAGAAAAACTGTCATGTTGTTACGCCTCTCGGCGCATAAAATGCGAACCCATTCTTGATGTCTATCGCTCGATATACCGTTGCGCAGTTCTCTCCTGCTTTCTGGAAAGAATACACTTTTTGAAGATCGTATGCAAGAGCTTTGCACTACTAAAAAGAGCTTTTGCCTTCACGTTGAGTATATTTTGTGCTGGCGTCCGCAGGACTTGAAATCCGCAGCGTTGCGATCTACGAAACGTTCCTAATGATATGAGACATCCCGGTCCCCTTGTGCAACACTGTTGCGAAGCGGACCACATCGATTCCTATTATAACGCACTCGTTTTTTCGCGACAGCTGCATGATGCACGAACACGCCGACCAGGACAGGAGCACCAAGGCCGACAGTCCCGGCCACCGTCTCCGCCGTCGTCCCCGCTCCTCTGGCTCTTGATTCGTCCGCGAGAGGGCGAGCGGTGGGCAAGAGTTGCGAATAGTGGCCCTTTCTAGATCGGCACAACTGTGTCTACCCCGTGTGTCTACCTCATTTTCACCCTAATTTCCTTTTACAACGCCTAAACACACACACTGTTTGACGACGCCTTTACCCACACGCACTCCTGCTTTGCGGCTAAGCTGTGCTTATTCACAAATGAGCGACCAGAAGATTTGTTTTTTCATGTCCAGCCCATGCCACCGGACGGGGGTACGGGGACGCTAGAGCGACACGTGCTCCTCCATCTTTAGAGACTTTCAGCACAGCCAAGGGAGTCGAAATTGAATTCTTAGAATGATTGTACGGTACGGTAAAGCGCTTAGCCATAACAATTTGAGCCCATATATATATATTTTTTTTTGCATTTCCGCTTTCACAAACACAAAAACAGGTGGAAGTAGCTTACAAGCTCAACACAAGAGGTGGGCACCCGTGACTTGCAAAGCTTATTTAGGTTAGACTATGAAACGCCGACTTTTGAAATATTAGTAAAAACAAAGTTGCTCCCGCAAGTTTCCGAAATATAGCATTTAAATGAGGCCATCTGGACAGTGATATCTTATAGAAAAAAAAAGAAAAAAAAAGAGAAGTGTCTAGTCAGTGTACTGGCTTATATTATGATATAGAGATATGAAACAAATCTGATTGTAAGCCAGTATTTTTTTCTTGGCTTCAATGCATCTAACATATATAGCTTCAATATTGTCAATGAAGAATACGTAATCTCTCTTGTTGAGGTTGATGCTTTAACTTTACTTCGGAAGCCGCCCGAGTGTCTACTTTCACACACACACAAAAAAGGAACACGTTGAGAGCATAAGTTACAGAGATGTTTCATTGGCCTCTAGATAAACAAGGATGAGGTTTTGCATTAACAAAGAGACAACTTTTCTGGTGCGCTCAGAGTATTGTTTGAAATTGTCAAAAGTCTGACTACATCTCACATAATAAAAATATAAATGTCCGCCTTAGGGGAGGGGGTGGATGACGGGGCACAAAATGGAGTGCTTAGCTGAACAGGTTCGGTGCACGTGTGATTTAACGCAATAATACGAGTTACGTGGCAGAAAAATATCGTGGCTCCAATCCACTCTGTGAAGGAGGTTGGCCAGCGAAGCTGTGGTATCACCTGCAACGATTTCCCACTACAAATAGGCCTTTTTTTTTACGGCAAAAGCCACCAGGCGGTGCTCGAATCTTTGACGTCCCAGAGAACTTCCGGTTCATAAAAAAAATGAACAAAGCCCGACTTAGCACCGCTGCTTGAAACGTAGATGAAACGTTGAACCACCAATTCTCCCGGTAAACGCCCCCCCCCCCCCCCCCCAAAAAAAAAAAAAAAAAAAAAAAAAAAAAACGAAGAAGCTCGAGATCTGTAAAAACTTCTCGAATATTCTGTAAACCAACTTGCCTCATCCAAGACGTTAAATTTTCCAGCCGAGGCACTCGTTATATCTCCAACATCGACGTACGTGTAGCATTTATGCATTCTAGCACTGGTGACATAAGCAAGCTCAACAAGCTTGCCAAGACGGCGCGACCGAAGGTCGCTTGGGACGCAGGAGGCAGTCCATGTTTGTAACAGCAAAAGGGTCTATACCAATGATTGACGAAGAACAGTACCAAAACGTTTATATATGAAAGGCTAGTGACGTAACTCCCGACGTCGCAAGCTGCCTTTGCCGCGGCAGCTTGCGAAACACCGGGAAACGTATGCGCTGAGCGCTACGTGCTTCACATTGTTATCAGGATGGCCTTATCATAAATGATCTGCTTCGGATGCATCTTTTGTGCTTGTTTTTTATTGCAACGAATGCTCTGCTGCATGTTGTACGCCTGATGTATGTACGTTTTCGCTTTAGTCGCAGAAGGCTTTAGAGCACAGATCTTATGGCTCGTTCACATTTCCGAAATAGGCACTCGCCGCCGACTGGATTCGCTCGCCGAAAAAAATATCGGGCGGTTCACATTTGTTGCCACTTGTGGAGTGTGCGGCGCGAGCGTCTCGCAGTTTCCCGAACAGACAAGAGCTGACGAGAGCTCCCGAACGTCCTCCTTGCCCGCGCGCGTCTCGTCGCCATCGTCGCCAGCTCGTCAGCGGGGATCTGACGTCATCAAGCGCCACTTCCCCCGTGCGTTCTGATTGGCTTGCGGCGAGAGAAAACTTTTTTCCGGCGTTCAAAATTGGTCCCAGAGCGATATTGCTCTCCGCCGGAAATCCTGCCTGCTTTCGTCGCCGGGCGTCAGAATTCTCGCGGATCCGGCCGCCGGTTCGCAAGTGTGAACGAGGCATAAGGCGCCCGTTTCCGGCTTGAGCGGCGTCGCTGTCGGCGTTGCTATCGGCGTTACCGCGCGTTGCATCTTGGGACGTTTCCCATAATGACGTCACACGTGACGTCACAAGTGACGTCACCGCGCGTTGCATTATGGGTGAAATTCCCACTAAACTTAGCGGGAAAATTTCCCCGCTGAATAAAAAATACGGCATTAAATTTAGCGTTAAAAATTCCCGCTAAATTTCGCGGAAAAAGTTCCCCGCTAAATTTAGCGGACAAAAACCTCCGCTAAATTAGCGAAAAATTGCCCGTTAAATTTAGCGGGAAAAATGCCCCGCTAAATTAAGCGGGGAATTTTTTCCGCTAAATTTCAAGGGATATTTAGCCAAAATTTTTCGTTAAACGGGACGGGAGCAGGAGAAGAGGAGGGGAGGGTACGGATGAGGAGGAGGGACATACCCTCCTCTTCGGACCTTCCCCTCCTCCTCCTCATGAGCTGCGCTCTAATTCGGCGTTACAGGGGATTGTAAACGTCTTTCATTGTTTTTCCCCGTGAGGACGGCGACACTAAAAGTTCCAGAAATTTGACCTGCGAGTTATATACAGCCTGGCTCTAAAAGAGTAGGAAGACCTCACTCCGCTATGCTTTAAGTGCGACCGCAGCCGACGGTACGATCTGACTGGATCAATCAAGCAGCGCAAAAAGTCTATCGTCATGGCTCTCATTGCCCTTGTGCGTTTGGTATTATGAGCTGAACAAACCACGCGCGGTGAATGCGCCACCGTCTTGTGCGTTTTGCTGTGAGTGATTGGTTTAGCCTGTGATAGGGAATGCACAAAGAAAATTGATGCAGCTTTGTTCATTCGACCAAACGCGATGAAATGTGGTAGCTTTACAGGAACTTCGTTAGTGAAAACAATCAGGAAAGGAAATGGTTGTATTATGCCTTACACACATCTAGGACGACGTCGAGGACGGCGTCCTAAAGGACGACGTCAAAACGACGTGAAGGACGACCTCAAGGACGGTGTCTTGGACGACGTTGAGGACGACGTCCTAGAGGACATCGTCAAAGACGACGTCTATGACGATCTCTAGGACGACTTCGAGGAGGACGTCTAGGACGTCGGGTCACGTCAGCTTCAGAAACCGGAGCTTACCAGTTTACGCTAGCGGCGCTTACGCGAACGGAGTCCACGCAACCGACTCTTTTGCGACCGGCGCTTGCGAGCTTACGCGACCGGAGCTTGCGCTTTAATAAACCCGCCGGCGTTACGTGACCTTGATAACGCGACCATGAATGTGGTAAGGCTCTATCTCTCCCACTCTCTCTCGCACACGAACGCAGTTTACGCATCCTGCGCTTTCGCGAGTGGCGCTTACAAGCTTACGCGCCCGGAGCTTACGCTTCAGCCACGGGCGTTACGTGGCCTTGATAACATAACCTTGAGCTTCACCCACGAGCACTTCAGTCGCGGGAGTTACGTGGCCTTGAGGCCACGACCTTGAGCGTGTTTGGACCTATGGACCAGTGTCCAAACTCCTAGCCCCCAGCGATAAGAATGGGAAATAATAACCTAAACGCAGGCTCTTGTGAAGAGGGAGGCTGCGCAGTAAAGAACTTTTTTCGTTTTACCGCACTCTTGGCATCGGTGATGTTCTTGGAGCTTTGTCACTATGCGTTTCTGATGTTATTGTATCACGATATGTGCAAAGATTTCTAGAAGAACGGAGTCTCGCAAAAAGCGCAGCCACCCTGCTGTGTCATGGCTTCAGCATAAAGAAACATGGCGGCGCCCATGGAACAAGCATGCACTGGTCTTTAAAGCTACCGCTTTAATAACACATACCGTGACCATACATTTTTGGAGCTGCTTGATTGGATCCATCGGATCCCAGCAACGGCTGCGGTCCTACTTAAAGGGAAAGTGAGTGGAGTATATAACGGGGGAGAACTGCTCCGAAAACGCAGACGACGAAAATACACAACCCAGACAGGACCAAGCTGCTGTGGTTGTTTATTTTCCTTGTCTGCGTTTACTCAGCTATTCAATTCCATCATGTACTTTGTGCCATCGTCTTAGCACCAACACAATATCTGCTATTTTTTGTATTTTACTTCGACAAAATATTGACGGGAACCAAATTTCACCGGTTAAACTGCTGCCATGAATGGAGACTTTCCGCCACAGTCGCAGTGTTCATAGCATCCTTTAAATTTTAAGCGAAAAAAATGGCACTGTTTATTTGGGCTGGCGTAATTTGCGAGTATTGTATTCTAAAATTCTATACTCGCTGTCACCTCGAGAGAAGAGCAAGTTTGGCGCATTGTTCGTGAGCCTGGCGAAGTGGTTCTTACAACATTTGGTTGTAAGAGGAAGAAGCGATGCTTTTGACGTTTGAAACTAGTACGTCTCAATAAGATAACATATATCTAATCTGAAATTCACCTACGAATATCTTAATTCTCCACATAAAGGCGGAAATTAGTAATGCTGCGCGAGGTGCCGGACATTTTTTACTACGGTTCTTGAGGTAAACACGAATATAGTTTCAAAAAAGAAAAAAAAGAAACAGAATCGAGAATTAACTAAGGTTAGTCACTTTGCTGGGTTTCTATCAGCGAGGACTGTTAATACGAGTTCATCCATGTCGAGTAGAGGTTGTCGTGTTCTTCACGGTTCTATTCACTCTCTTGGCGTGTAGCGTTGTTAGCTATGAGCCCATTTTGCCGTCTTCCTTACCTGACGGACTGTGGCCCAAAAAGTGCAGCCTGCAGAAGACTCTGTTGTCGCGCATTCCAAACACGTCTCCCTTGAGCAGCGGGCAGTGACAGCTGGCACACCGGAAGCATGCTACGTGGAACGATACTCCGCGTACTCGCATCACCAGGTCCCGGGGAGCAAGGGCGCTACCACAGGCGCAGCAGCGCACGAAGGCCCTGAAAAAAAAAAAAAAAGGTTAGAAATACAGTCAAATAAACTTTGCTATGATCGTTTTTCAATCATAAGAACACTTTTTTAAGGCCTTCAGCGAAATAACCTTTTTCCTTCGTAGATTCCTGTAGTGCTCTTCATACATCAAGTACACCAGATTCCTCTCTCAAAAGCAAGTAAGCTAAAACGAATCTTTCAAAGTCTTTGATATTTTGTTCTGTATTTTCGCCTGCTTTAACGTTTCAGAGTTCGCATTGAGAGCAGAAGATTGGGTGCTAATGCACTCATCTTTCTTCGCAACTTGTAAAGGGAAGTTAACGAAATTAATGTTTACACTTTAGCGGTAATTTTATCTGTGTTGAAATATGGCAACTTCTATCCTCGTAGCAAGTGATTCGTCGTATTCTCAGCAGGAGTGCTGATACGCAAACTGCCATTCATTTCGCAGAGACGACACACAATCAGTGTGTTCCTCGAGGCTTACCCTACTATTGTGTCAACCGCCAGTTCTACAACCGTACAAAATCTGCGACCATGGATTCTCAAAGTGGGTTCCTAGGAACCCTACGGTTCCTCAGTACCCTCATGGGTTCCACGAGCTCCTAAATTCTCTTCGACCGTCCCTTCCCTAAAAGAAAAGTTTCTCCAATTGAGGAACTATTTTAGTAAATCTGGGAAACTCTTTGATGCGTACCCTAGCGTAAAACCCATCATAACTTTTCGCTATCTGGATTATGGAACTGGAAATCTATTTGGATTCCATCTGGATTTCCAGTTCTCAGAAAATATTCTTTTGTCTGCAATCTGGATAGCAGGTTTGTAGAAACAAATTTCCACTTCCATAATCTAGATAGTGAAAAGTTATCTTTTTTTTTCTTGATAGAATGTAGCTTGAGTCAAAAAACTCCCAAGTACGGGGAGTATTGTTTACGTCGTCTGTAAGCTTCTGCACATCTTTACTTTGTCAATGCCGAGATCGGGAGGGGCTCCTCGGGACAGAAAGAAGCCGTGCCTTAGATAGTCGTCCTTGCAGTAGATTCGTCCCTCCCTGGCAAAGCAGGACGCTTGCGTGTCTAGTCCAGCCCCACATCGGCAACAGCGCAGGCAGCCCGTGTGCCAGGGTCTGTCCAACGCCTGTAGGTAGAAGCGTTCCTGGATTGGGATCTCGCATCCCGAGCACAACAAAGACCCGTCTTCCACGACTCCAGGCTTCGGGGAACACGGCCCGTCATGTGAGGGGGTCTGGTCGTGGCCATCGGGTGACGTCTTAGGTTGTTGATCCCTTGATGCAGAAGGATTCGCCGGGCTGGAGCTGGTGATCATGCCAGCATCGCCTGCAAGCGAGGGGGGGGGGGGGGGGTGGACGCAATGACTCAGGTTCATATAGCCTTTTGGTTGAGAAACTCAGTTAACATAAGCTGTTCACGCGTTTTCAACATTATGTAACCATTTTGCTCATAAATTGTGACCTGACCAGTATACACCGCTTATGTGGTATAGACTTCCGGCTATTTTCATTGAGCGTTTTTTTTTTTTCTGTGGTGCGGTGTTTACTTGCTTTTATAAATAGCCATTAACGTGCCCGTGATAGGATGTGCAGTGTGTACGCTGAGGTGTAGGTTTGTAAATGATGAATGATCTGAAGTCTCAAGTGAATTTGCGCGTTTTGCGTGCTTAATTTGCGCCCTTAGCCTTCGCTGTCTTTCAAGCTAGGGTGAAATAGGACATAGTTCGTCCCTCCATCGCAGTGGTTTCGACGATTAATCCTCACGGGAAATATGTACACGCTTTCGGTACCCATTATATTAACGCCGCTGGTAATTTCCCACGTCTGGCAGAGCAGAGCAGCACTATCACCGGTCATGGCGAACCTACACAAATGCCGACAGCATGGCAGTTATATCTCAAGTACTGTAACTTCCTCTGTGATCACTGTAATAAAGTGAAATAGGTCAAAAAAAAAAGGAGGGGGGGGGGAATAAGTTAGTGAGCAGTATATCCTCCCAAAGGCATCGGCAAGGCAACTTTGGCATTGCCGTCGCACATAGGAATTTCGCTGATGCAGCATTTCTGTTTTTTTCCTTATAAACATAAAACCTATAACTGCACATTCTCATTCATGAATCCCTTATTTTTCAATCTTAATTTCTGGCGTACGGCTGCGTATACTATACTTCACACGAAGTGGTTTGTTCCAACTCTATACCTACAGGAAACTCGTACGCAGACAGATCTACGTGCCCAGAGTACACCTCCAAACTGCTAAGACAATCAGTCACCAGCAGTATATAAAACAATTGACAACACGAAAAAGACGAAGTCGCTATAATTGTAAAGTTTCAAAACGATCTCTTCCTTCTTTCTTCCCTTCGCTGGCCGTAGTCTATGGCTGGTCCGCCGCCGTCTTTTCAAGCCATCGATAGCATCTTCAAGCACAATACACTAGCTCTCCCACAAACAAAGAAAGCTACAGCACCACAGAAGCGCGCAACCTTCGCAATCACGAAAGACAAAAGACGCTATATATAAAGAACTAAACAACTAGTAAGGAATCGCTTTAAGCGGCGTCAGCAACAAAACGGGCGTGCACCTCATTCCTCATGCGTTGGCGCGTATTGCTACCCGCGCAACGTGCTGGCTGTTATAATTGGCCAGCGGTCCGCGTTGTCCCTCATGTGCGACGCTGTGTACCTGTGGCAAAGGCACGGCTGGTCGCAGCCCCACGAGCGTGGCGACAATGGCAGCGTCGACCCTGGCGGGGGCCGGACTTCACGCACGGCCGGCTGCGCTTGCATCACAAAGGATCCGAGTGGCAGCGGCGGCCGGTGGCGAGTCGGCGCGGGCGTTGGTTAACCAGCTTTCGCGCGGGATTTATGCGACAGTGCGCGCTTTATGGCGCGAAACAAACGCGCGGGAAGGTCACTCGCCGCCGGGCAGAGGGATAGATACCTTTACCCTGGGCTACCCAACCGCCTGTGCCCGGAGGAAGTCTGTACGCCATGCCGTTTGCCATGCTATAAGAAACTATCGCCAGTTAGGTTAGTTTCGCTAGGGTTTTGCCCTAGCTGTTGTGTATTTTAAGATTCTTAACAACTCAGGGAGCATCCTCAGCATAACGGCGGGGTACGCAGTTTCTGATTGGTCTGTTTACCACGACGTTAGTTTGTCCGGCAGATTGATACTTTAGACCCATGTTGCGGATAAAAAAAACAGGACGCGAGATGGCCAAAAAAACATGCTTTTCGTCTAAGGCTCGTTAAATTATGACTTAACGCAGAAGGCTGAATTTCTCCAGCGTCTCATAATTTGACGAGCCTTACACGAAAAGCATGTTTTTTTGGCCATCCCGCATCCTGTTTTTTTTATCCGCAACGTGGGTCTAAAGTATCAATCTGCCGTTTGTCCCTTCGATTTTAATAAATTAACGTTACAAGCGCAAAAAAAAAAAAAGCTTTTCACGATCGTGGCGGTGGAACACAAAATGAGGCGGATACGTCAGAGACCTGTATTGCAGTAGCTTGTTTTGCAGCCAGACAGTTAACGGAAAATTAAGCAATCATCGGGATGGGCTGCACTTCAAACGCCGCAACTCCTGTAATCCAGCGCTCGCATTCTATTTTGGCTCACGCTCCTACAACCAACCAGGTTCTGGACAATCTGCAGCACTGCTCCCTCGGCGGTTCCCAGCGACATATTTTGTTCCTGTTTTAGGGAAGGCTGTGACGACGGAGAAGTTTAGGATACTATACACACTTGTCAGTGATGCGTTCCAGGCACTATATCGATATTATTAGGCACCGGAGCTACAGCAAACAATTGTTTTAACGTTGAATTGAATTTGAATTTTATTGACGCTTTCTTAATAATTGTTACATTTAGTTATCTTTATCTTTTTTTACACGCACGTTTTTAAACGCGGTGCGCAAATTATGCTAGATGGCAAGGGTTGCAATAGCAGTTTACAAAATGTAAGTTTATCAATGAAAACCGCTGGGTCTTGCCCTGGTGGGTACTTTAATGAGCCGGGTCATCCCCACAGTAATATACGGTCAAATCAATTTCTTCACTGACAAAACACTTTTCCGGTAAAGGTTTTAAACGTGACTCAAGCCCGGCTTAGAACCGCAGAATAAGTGGAAGCGTTGTCATAAAAGGATATCTTTATTTTGGAGTTGAAGAAGTCCTAGCTCAATTAGGCTCTTATTTCTCACTTTTAGAAGTCTAAGCTAAATGTATGATTGAATATTAAAAGCACTTTGAGATAAGAAGCACACTTCGAAAGAGAACCAGCTCCAGCTCGTAGTCTCAAGCCAGGGGTGTAACCCTCGAACCGCGAACCGCCAATTGAATACTCGAATTATACGTGTCTCGCTTCATTCCAGGAATACACCTATCTCGAGGTTTAAAAGAGAGTGTTTTTGAAAAGCAATTACGGAACCGTGCGCTCGTGCTGTTACTCTGAAAAATGTCTTAAAGCGCGCCCCCGTAGTGGCATCCAGCCCTTGAAAAGAATTTGCAACCCTCCCTCCTACCCCAACCCAGTGTCTGTGAGTTTTTTTGAAGAAACGCAGTGTATCTCATTAAACATACAAAATTGCAAGCTATGACAGGTTCTGCCAGACCCTGCCGCTAAAAATGATCACCGTCTTGGTGCTGAATGTAACGTGACATATAGGTCCCCTTAACGATTGTCTAACGACATCCTAGCGAGGGTCGTAAAGATTGCGGGACGCTGCGGCACGTCAATAACTGATACTATAAATGCTCAATATTAATCTGCCAAGGAGCTGAATGAATTATAAGATTCAGATGATATCAAAAGTACTCATATAAACCTGTTAACAACGTATACAATCTCGCGTGCTCCGTATGCCGTTTGCTCTCCTATCAATCAAAGTCAATGCATATTTTTATTTACAACTTTTATCACTTGACCAAGTGTGTACGATAGAAACCTAACTGAAGCATGGCAGCATAACAGCAGGCGACCAGTTTATTAGTGCTTTCTGGACTAGAATGTCGAATACAAACATGTTTTCGTTCGAGGTGGGCAAAAATCGGGATTGCCAGTCGTAGACTAGGAATTTAAACACTACAAACTTCGCTCCGTAAATTGGGTGCCTTCATTCGCCATATTTCAGTTTGTGATTTCCCTTGACGTCAGTAAGAACTATTTTACGTTTCAGTAACCAAGCTGTACTGGTGTTTATGTTTACGGTTCAAACCAAAAGTATTCGAATGAAGGAAAACTAACGTTGAAGTACACGTTTCGTCGAGATACGAGTGCAAGTTACTGGGACATTTGCGCTTCGTATGCCGCGTTCCGAGCCACCCGTTGAGTGGGTTGACTCGCGAAGTATACGAAGAACGAGTGTATCGGTATTGCGGCCGTATCTCGGCGTAAACCACCGCTACAACTTTTGGAGCAAGTCAAACCAGCGACTCCTTAAAGCGTTAACGCTTGTATATTTATTAAAATGTATAAGCATCCCTTCCTAGCAATAATGACCTTTAGGCGCTGCGAGGTAACCTGAATAAATAAACAAATAAATAATGTGCGTAAAAGAAATGCTAAAAGACCGAAGCTTTTCAATAAATGCAGTCTCAGCATACAAATACAGGAAACGGACCCCAATTTCTCATTGCAAGTTTAGGAAATTTGCTTACAACCTTTGTGCCAGATAATGGAAAGCTCTAAAACTTTGGCATCTGGTCCAAACCGCTATCACTGCATTTCGGTAGAGATGGTGCGCCTAACAATGCAATTCGTTTTCTTTTTTTTTTTCGGTAAAAAAAAAGGAAATTTTTTTTACAGAGACACCCGGCACTTATTTGTTTGTAGTTCATTTGTGTCAAAGATCTAGTTTGAAATGAAGCTACAGTCGTAAAAATTAGGTTTCAACGTTTACGCACGAAATGTTTTTTTTAATGATTTAGTAAAAAAAGATTGTATCTGAAAACAGCCAAGTTGTCCCTAATGAGAACTTCTAGGGGTTGAAGCTCTCAACCACTCATTCATTTTAAAATTAAATCTACGGAGCCATTAACTTATTAATTATGTTTCATCGTATATGTCCTGAATGTCATATTTTGTGAAACTTTTAGTGTAGTTATTAAGATGTCAAAACTACACTGCATTTCTGACAATCACGTACCTGTTCTTGTTGTTTATGACTGCTTCCTGCTCATTCTACAGAGTGAAGAGGCACTTCAGGCGGCCTGCCTTGTATTATGTTCCATGGAGACGGCCTAGCACTTTCTGAACACCGGTTTGCCCATGCAGTGTCAACAAAACTCTTGAGCGATCAACATCACCGAAAGCTTAGCAGCTTTGATGGCAGCGTTTTGAATGTTCAATATCAACTATGCTAAAGTGTGCTTCACTACAGCCTCTGCCATTAAATGGTTGTTTTTCAGACTTAATATAACGAAGCTGAAGCCTCCTGCCATCATGTTCATGAACTAGTACAGTGATTGTCTATCGCAAGAGGTATTGGCAGTTTAGCTGTTTTATCTCTAACTTTAGCTGTGGTTAGAGTTGTCTGGTGGGCAACGTCTTTTCATGCGGGTGTCGGGTTTCTAGTGCATGTTTTCTTGTCATTTCGCTTATTTTCTCTGATCTATATAATGTTATATATATATATATATATATATATATATATATATATATATATATATATATATATATATATATATAAATTATCAGATTTGTTTAAAAAAGTTGTAATAGCGACACTCCTGAGGTTTATTCGGGTGAGTTATGGCCAGGGTGACATAGCATATGGGACTGATCATAACGATCAGTCGGCTGGTTAATTAAGATTTGTTAATTAACTATTTAATTAGCTAAAATAGTCTGATGGTTCCAGTTTGAAATTTGCTGAGCGTCGTCCGAAACCCCTATATCAGTAATTTTTAGAAATACTTTGAGTGCGTGACAGCGCAGTAGTGCGTTAAATTTACCACTCGTGGAGCAGGTACAAGGGTGGTGCTTGATAAGAGACGGAAAAATCGCGCAGGCGCCTTACCGCAAACGCTAGCCTTGTACCTGCTCCATGAGTGGTAACTTTAATGCACTACTACGCTTCTCACGCGCTAAAAGTCTTTCTGAAAATGACTGACTTAGTGGTTTTTGATAGCGCTCAACAAATTTCTAACTGGAACCATATGTCTACTTTCACTTGTTAAAAAGTTAATTAACGAATTTTAGTTAATTAGCCGACTTGTCGTTATGATTATCCCCATGTACTATGTCCCCCTGGCCGTATAACTCACCTGAAGAAACCGCGTAAGTGTAGATTTCATAACTTTTTTTTAAACAAATCTGTTAAATTTAAAAAATACACCCTGCATATGCGTTTTCATTTCTACGTCATGAATGATCTAATATCTATCGAAGGTAGAGCCGTGTATAGACTCACATTTGCATACACGTTGAAAATTTTTAAAAATTACCTCTGTTACCACTGATTCCAGGGGCGTTTCCGTATCTGCCGACGCAATCTGCATGTTCTGCAGAAAGTTTTCTTTATAAATAGACACACCTGGGTCGTCTGATGGTACATCTGACTTTCATTAACAAAGTCACAAAGTTCTATGTTCGATAACCCCCCCTCCCCCCCCTCCCCCCCTCCCCCCCTCCCCTCATACACACACACACACACATATACACACAGTTTTTTTTTTTGTTTTTTTAAAGCGCAGCTCTTAGGCGCACTTTTCCCGCTCGAGCGGGTCGCCGTCACCGTCGGCGTAACAGCGCGTTGCATTAGGGGATGTTTCCCATAATGACGTCCCACATGACACCACTCAACCCGGGAAAAGTTTTCCGCTAAATTTAGCAGGAAAATTTCGAAATTAAATTTAGCGTAAATATTTCGCGGGAAAATTTCCACGCTAAATATAGCGGAAATATTTGCCGCCAAATTTAGCGGGAAAATCTTACCCTCGTGACGTCAGACGTGACGTCACGTGTGTGTCACGAGGGTAAAATTTTATGTCACGTGTGACGTCAGACGTGACGTCACGTGTGACGTCAGGAGGGTAGAATTTTTTCACTAAATTTAGCGTGCAATATTTCCCGTCAAATTTAGCGGGAATATTTTACCCTCGTGACATCACACGTAAACCTCCTCTCCATACCCTCCCCTCCTCCTCTTCGAGAGCTGTGCTCTAACTCGGCATTCCAAAGAATTGTAAACGTCTTTCATTTTTTTGCATGTGTCTATATAGTATTTGAAACTTTGAGACATGACTACTGGAAATTAATGGAGCGGTCAGACGACCCAGACACCGCTACTGCAGAACGGGGCTATGTGCGAAACGTGTGAATAATATCGGCATGGTTAAGGAAGCACACCTAGAATCAGAAATAACAGATCACCCAGATGTGTAGTTCTCACGCCAAATCGCGATGAAGCTGGGAACATCTTTTTGTGAACAGATATTGTCTAAAAAAAAAAAACAAGTATGCAAGGGAGCTGATGATAGTTAATAATTTTGTGTAAAAGCCGAGACTGGCAAAAAAAAAACGTTAAAAAAATGACACAGACTGACAGTCAAAGAAAAAGAAACAAAAGGGGTTATTGGTGACATGGGCGACCGATTGGTCGACATTCGTGTTTGGATAAACGCTATGACGTCATTATTTTAAATAATCCTGCTTTTATGAACGGCAACAATACCAATGTCAGACTGCCAACTTGTATGGTGTTATTTTAAAAATTCGATGACTCCGAGCTTCTACCGTGCTTTTACAAATACCATCAAACTAATTTTCCAACTGATAATAAGTAGCCAAGATTTCAACTCGTGACGTCACAGCCAGACAAATCCTGGTCGCGACGTCACGAACGGATAACATAAGAGAGCACCACTGAAACATTTCTTCGCTAATAGTCCGTCGAAGAAAAAAATATCTTTATTTTTATTGTTATTTCATTTGTTTATTTTTATGGACTAATAAATCAATTGAATTACAGTGCCATTCGTGGCTCTTCTAAATTTAGCGGTATTTTATTGTTCAGTTGGCAAAACAGATAAAAAAATGTGTTTTTATTGGGAAGCCAAAGCTTGGCTGTGATGTTTCTGCATGAAATATTACTGTGTGTTGGTTGACTATGAGTTCCTTTTTTGGCACACCTTTTGGGGCAGTGCAACACATGTACTGTGGAAACTTTACTGGGTCAAATAACCTTAGGATATGTCCAAAGATCTGGGAACCCTTGACTGGCAAGCATGTACCTTGACAAAACTTTTCATTTTTCAAAGGAAAGGGAAAGTTCAAAGTATATGCCTGATGCTTTGAATGTTGTTTCTTTTCTTATAGGGCCATATATTCCTCTGTTTCTTTCAGAAAACAAACATAACCAGCCTTGTAGAGCAGTTGAGCTGCACATGATTCCTTGAATGTCACTTTATTGTTAGAGCGCTCTCTAACTTTAAAAATATTATCAGTGCATAGCATCCTCTATACTGACAAAGCCTGGAAGGTCGCCACAAGACGCGGTCGCCGTAAGTAAAAAGGTAGAGTGGCAAACAACGAATGAGAGGAGAGGCATGTAACGGGCGCCCCGCTGCGGCGAGACGCCGAAACACACTTGTCCCGAGCGATGGAATGTCCGCTTGTGCTCCTCGCGTTCTTCGCGCTACCGCTTCTTTTCCCTTTGGGTTTGAACATAGCCTCCGAGATCCCGAACCGCGCGCACTTCGGGATCTCGGAGGCCATGGTTTGAAAACCATGTTTTGGGTCCTTGCCACTGCAAAAGCTGTGCGCTGACTACATGCTCCCCGAGAAATTCTCTGTGCTACCAGATCCTCGTGCTCCAAATCTGCGACCGGGCACTCTATGGCTCCGTCGTCGAACTGCCAGGCTTTATGAGTATAGAGGAGTCTATAATAAGTGTCATGCGTTGCTGAAGTGCACTCCAAGTCTGTATGTGTTCGCTTTCTAAAAAGTTTATACAACAGAGAAATGTATAGCGCTACATAGAAGAAAGACAGCGTTGCTTCATTATCTGTGATGCTTCAAGGCATACCAATTATAGAGGTGTAGGAATTGAAAAATGCCAATATAAAAATAATGTAATTCAGAAACTTTAAATTTATTCGCGAAATATGTAATGCTGCAACAACACCTATCAATAGGTGTGAGTTACAGACATTGGACAAAGAGCCGGTTATAACTATATAGCTGTTTTGAAGTTTGATGTGTACTAGTGGTTGTAGCAGTTACTGCTCAACAGCAAACATCTAAAGCAAATGACATTTTGCAGGTGCGTTCGCGAAAAATACATTTTGGTTATTTACTTCGAATCTTTTACATAGACAAGGCTATCACGTACAGCGCGTGCTCTGGCGTTCTCAGCATTCTCGATCCTTGGTGGGTGGGTAATTTGGCCAAAGATGAGTCCTGAGCACATTGAAATCTACGTACTACGCCTTGGCGTCAATGTTTTTTTTTGTGTGTGTGTATGCTGCAGTGTTAGCACTTGTATAGTTTGCACAGTTCTTCCACCACTGTGTGCACGGTTCTTCCTCCACGGAGCGCGTGTGAAAAAAACAAAAACATACCAGTTGCCTGCGCAGTAAAGTGGGGCTGCAGCACTGTGGAAGCTGAGCTAGCCGCCTTGACAACACTACACCAAGAAAAAAACATTTGACCACCAAGTATATTTTTATGCGAAGTAACGTGACCCGTTGAACGTTGAAAAATTCGTATATTATTATAGAAGTGCCAAGTATAAATTAGTGACACTTATTTGGTATCTGCAAAGGTTTACATAATGTTTCTCTCAGAAGATCCTATGTTTAAGTTCTGGTGGAACTCACAAACGTTGACACTGAGGGTTCTGGAGCAATTCCGACCTGTCTTACGTCGGCGCTGTTCATTTCTTGCGTAGCAAAAAAGAACAGCAGAGCCCGATAGAAATTTGTTTGGAGCCACTGCTCACATATATATTTTCTTACCGAATACTTTGACATTGCACAGGTGACTAAACCTTGATTGGTGCCGATTCCTAAGCCACAATTAATCAACACATATTACTCTAATAAAATATACTGCACAATATGAATATTTAGAGCCAACACATTCTTTCGTCAATTACTCAAATGTTTGAATTTGCGACATCATGTTTTAATCAGAAAATAAAATTCCTGACAAACCTAGCTAAGAATATTGATCTTTAATTATTACTTATATTACCGAAGATTAGGTGTCTTCATGCCAATCTGCAAATGAGCTTGTTCGCCAACATCTGGTTTCATATAACTTTAAAATTCAGGGTGCAAAAAAAAAAAGAAAAAAAAAAGTGCATCGTCAGGTTATTGACGTTGATCATCCACGAACGTGGCAGTGTGTCTTTTAGAACCTTTACTCTATATTATTTGCCGAGCGTACATAATACGCTGAAAATGCAGATTAACCCAGATATCAGGTGTCTAGGTCCATACTTGTGTTCGTAAGGCGAGTCAGTGAAAATGCGCATTGCATCCATCTTTCATTTGATATTATTCCCATTCTTGCTAGACATTTCTTCCGAGCAGCCTTACCGCAGTAACCAAGATAATTGAAGTTTAGATGCTCTTGTTCTCTTTGTATACATCTTTTTCAAGAAATACTAAAGCACAAATTCAAAATACACATACATTTTTCCTGCAGGTGAGTTATAACAAGTTCTCTGTAACTTCCCCAAAAAAGGTTACATGTTTGAGAGGAACCCTCCCATTTCAACAGATCATCTCGTGATCATGAACTCATAACCACGTAATCTATAGGAACTCTTACTGAATGGGTTCAATTATCTTGTTCAAAACAATTGATCTCAGAGCAGTTACCTTTCATTAAAATGTTCAGTCACCCAACGAATTATGAGCGTTGCGAGTTGAAGTAAAGCAAGCTGTTTTTTTATGGGCCGTACTTGAGGTTCAAGGTACTCGAAAATTTGCGCCAGCACAAAGTAGCGCAGTATCATAATCTAGGACTAAAATGTGTGAGCTACACAGTTCAAAGAATCTTCTGGACAAAATCAAATATGAAGCATAGTATAAGGCGCAAAAAACAACGGACACAAGGAAGAAGACACACACAAGCTCCACTTACAACTATATTTTAATAGCGCAAAAAAAAAAAAGAAATAGATATCTGATCAACCTCCTCACATCCACGCATGCGCTAGGCTGGGAGTTTCACGGTTTATCAGCCATTCACAGAAACTTATAAAAAAAATCTTATCTCCGCGTCATACAGTGCAATAGATGTATCGCTTACGCATTGTGTGCCCCTTTTCCTGATAAAGTATGCTTCCATTGACTCGCGTGCTTTCTGGCTCTTTCCCTTACCCAGAATCGCTGTCTCAGAAAGGCGTGGCTCACACTTACATTTCATTTGCCTGAGCACTGCAGGAAATGTAAGTGTGAGCCGCGCCTTTCTGAGACAACGATTCTGGGTAGGGGAAAGAGCCTAAAAGCATGCGAGTTAATGGAAGCATACTTTATTAGGAAAAGGGGCGCACAATGCGTAAGCGAGACATCTGTTGCACTGTATAACGCGGAGTTAATATTTTTTTAGAAGTCTCTGTGAATGGCTGATAAAGTGTGTATCCCCCGGCCAAGCGCATGCGCGGACGTGTGGAGGATGACGAGATATGTATTTCTTTCGTTTCTGCACTTTTCAAACATAGTTTTGAGTGGCGTCTGTGTGTGTGTGTTCTTTCTTGTGTTCGTTTTTTTTTTTTTTGCGACTTATACCATGCTTCATAAGGTTATCTAGCAGGCCCCACTACAAGTTCTTCTATAGTAATAAAATAATTGGTAAAACTTACAATCATGCCTTCTAATGAAGATATCACCATCCGAGAGCCCATCGGTACACACAAAGCGCATGGCGAGCGGCTCAGCCGTATATCATACAAACATCTACGAAACATGGAACGAAAATCCCAACAAAACAAAAACGACTTCGAAATCCACTTTTCAGTTCTGGCCACTGTATTTATAAATTGAAGAATCATTTCCCGGTTGGTCTCTAATCCCACTGAAATTTGGTATGCAAGTTTAAGGGCGGTTGGGATCCGTGCTGCTTCTGCTTTCCAGTCAAGAAAGAAGTGATAAAATAATGAATTTGCATAACTGAAATATACAATTCGCGTGCCTGTTTCTTCGGGAATTGAACGCATACACTTACACGTGCCCAGGATGCAGCGAATAATGATCCTCCTTTGTGTAGCTACTCAAAACAGTTACCTCAACAAAAAAAATCTAAAAATAAAAATAAATAAAACGGGGAAAAAAAAAAACCAGACATGTAGATGGCAAGCAAACTATGCGTACCTGGTGAGGGGTAACGGGCACCCCCGGCGGCGTAGGCTCACCCCCTCTACTGGAGCGCTGCGCCAGGCCAGAGTCAGCAGAGATCCGTATCCTCCATCCGCATCAATTTCAGCTCCCGCTGCATCCGAGGACGGAAACCTCCCTAGGGCGGAGCAGTGTCTCCGCCCCCCCCCCCCCCCCCCCCCCCCCACACCTTTTCTCCCTCCCATCCCCCCCCCTCTCCCCGGTCAGGAGGGTGCGTGTCACATGACCAAAGCCTGGTGGCCAATCAGAGCACACAGGGCGGTGCCGTGCAGCAATCCAGGCTGATTCTAGGAGATGGGGGGTAGAACGGAGACGAGAGAATTTGTGGCAATAAAGATGTGCGTTCCCTTCGTTCCGCGAGTAAAAATCGACGTCCGCCACTGAGATTATTTCAGTCCGCTTTCTTAATCCATCCAGTTTAATCTTTTTTTTTTTTTTTTTCTCGTATTTATAAAACGGATCGTCGGTTCACCTTATTGTTGCGTGCTTAAAGGCGTCTGTGAAGATGGAGGTAACGCGTAGAGCTAGGTTCGGGGAAGAGAGGGATTAGACAGAAGGAATAGAACAGCGTAAAAAATACGCAAGGGCAAGTGAAAGATAGCCACAAATGACAGCTCTGACTGAGACATCTTTACGAATGAAACAGTCTCCCAGAAACTGTGTTCTTGGACTAGTCGGATTTTTTTTTTTTTTATGACAAAGGAGAAAGGTTATTTTACACTATGGAGTGTGAGGTTTTGTCGCAAAATTGTGAACGCAGAAATGATTCCTTTCGACAACTTTCTTCTAACGTTCCATATAAAAAAATTCATTTGCGAAACATACGCTTTAACCTCCACTCAAAGCTTGAAAGGGTCAAGAAAATTCGAGTTCAGTAACTTTCGTAGGCTTTTAAGTGGTCTCCTATTTCATTTAATAAAATATAGCGTATTTTCCGGGCTATAGTCCTGCAGGAACCAATTTAGGCCAAAACAAAAAAGTTTTGCTTAGATAGTTCTTATGCCGAGCATATTCGGCACCTGGTCCTTAGTCGACACCAAACACTTGTCATGCGCGCACACACCTTGACAATGTCTGCTTCCTAGCTCACAAAAAAAAAAAGCCTGTGTTGTACATAAATCATCATTAACATACTCTTTAATTCACAAAATCCGTCATGTCTCGTCCTAATGAACGAACTTGAAAAACAATATTCCTATATAGTCTGCACGCGCAGATATTCCACCCAACTTCACCAAGCAAAATATATCCCTGCTTGACATGTTCAGGCTTTTGCTAAAATAGGCAAATATATAGGGTGGTCATAATTTTTTTAAATATATATTTACGTCAAGAACGTAGAAATGAGGAAAGGGGTTTTGGCCAAACTTCCACGTGATCAGATACGAAAAAAAATCACTGAGCTGCAGAGTTATTTGGTACGTTGTTGCTGCATACTACACTCGTGCTCTTCGCTTATTTCATCGGTGTTGTATTACACAGTGACTGCTAAGCCTTGAGATTAAACGCGTACAACCATGGGTTTATTGTACAGATTTTAATTCAGCGCGATCTATGAAAACCCAAGTGAGAACTAAAAAAATGATTAGTAGTGCTGAAGCGGCAAATAAAGTGGGCCTTTCATGTGTGCATCATTTGCTTCCGGTAACAACATATCTTGACATACGTTCTTGGTGTCGTTCTGTAAGTTTCAGGCATGAATTTGAGCTTGTGTCCTTTTCAAAAACTCCTTTCTACAGTGCAGGTCAGGCTGACCTGCGCTGTGAAAGAGAGCCATTGAAAAGTATACAGGCTCGAGTTTATGCTTGATGCTTACAGAACGTTTCAAAGAACGTGGGTCTAACGCGTTGTTACTGAAAACAAATGGTCGTGTACATGAGAGGCTCCCTTTATTTGCCGCTACCGGAAGCTTATTATAGACCACTGCGTACGAAATACCTATATTTCTAAAATAGTTTTGCATAAATAAGCTGTTAATTACTCACCATAACAAAGTTAGATGCAGCTTTCTTGAATAATCAAAAAGTGCTGCAACGCTGTGCGGTATTATACACGCCCTGGAACCTTATCTCATAGCATTCAAACTAAAAAATCGGGGTTTGTATTTTGCATACACCATTCCTTCAGATCACCCTTTTTACCTGGATACAGGAATGCGGAGGCGATCTGACCGCTTTGCAAAGCCCCGCGAAGCTACAAGTTTTGTGTTTCTTCTTGAAGGGAAAGATAAAAGAGAAATCAGCTATCGTTCGAATTTCTTTAGAGGAGTGGAAAGCGCACACGAAGCTTTAATCGGCGCTTAAGGAACGCGACCGAACGCGCTCCTTTGAATACAGCGCCACAGAAAGTTGTCCCCATGCACAGTTTCGATGGAGTAGAATCTGAACAGCATCTGAATTAGGAAAGGGTATTCCGATATTGTCGCCATATTTTAGTGTCTAAAAGAAAACACACACACACAAACACACACACAAACACACACAAACTCGCACACACGCGAGCAACGTGAGAGACCAGACTGAACGAACTAGAACGAACGTCACAACGACGTCCTCTGGTTTGGGAAAGCCGAACTGGCACGAAAACGGGTTTGGAGAGACTGAAGCTAGATGGCGCAAGTCTCCAGTGTACGGGGATTTGAAAAATGCTTTATTAGATTTCTCCTTTCGATGGACCGCATGGGGCTCCGAACTGTCCCAGCCAATCTACACTCTAAAAAAAAAAGAAAGAAAAAGGTGTTGGTCTTTTAGACTTGTTACTCTGGACCCCCCATAAGGAGGTAACTTTATCTCCTGTAATAGAATTCCAACTTTACATCCTGGGATCCTTTACTTTACATCCTTTACATCCTTGCGGATCTTTTGGGGTAAGACTACATGGCTCAAGAGGCTGTTTCTATCTCTTTTCTGTTTTAATTCACTATACGTTTTACTTCTTTTAGGGGTTAACAGCAATTGCTTAAACGTACTGCATTTACTTCCTTTTAGGTGCAACTTCAAGACCTTTTGGGGGTTGAAGTCGCTGTGCCCTTCACGAAGATCACGTGACACTAGCGCGGCATTAGATTGGCTTTAATGGTTCGTGGCGTTCTCTGGGGTTCATTGTAAAATGAAACGAAATATAATTTGTTCCGACGCGAGTTCACGGGAGTCTTAGCGGCGACGGAAGAACGTGATTGCAATTATGTGCAAAATGTTGAGAAATAAAATTATGTGCGGCAAGGATTACTATCTTCCCTACACTATGATTATGAAGTTAATCAAGGTATTGCTTCAAATAACTCGGGCTGTAGTTATCCTTCGAAACCTAGACGATAAGATTAGCCTTCTCCGATACTGGCAGTAGTGTCTGTCGCCATACTTAGTTGTAATACCACAGCGCCGGCCAACTCTATAGGAATCTAAGTATGAATAGACCTCTTAGCTCATGCGATAAAGCCTTTGGACCAGCCATACACTTGAAAACAGCTAGTATATGTGACACAAGAAAACAGCAACATACAACACACCTTTTTGTGTGTGTTTTTTTTTCAAATTGAGAAAGTTTAGAGAACTCCAGATGGTTTCTTACTCAATAATATGCAGTTCATAGGCGTTTCTGCATTAATTAGTGTTGAACTTAAAGGGACTATAAGAGTGACAAGGAGCACTCAACCAAGGATATGTCAATATAATGTGAAGGTAGAAAAAAACAAATTCGTTGCCAAAAAAGAAAAATAATTACACCATCTTCCCGAGGGGAACCATGGGATCGTTATTAACGGTGTTATTAACGGTGTTAGTAACGTTGTTAGTAACGTTGTTAACTTGCGTGTTATTACGTTGTTAACTTGCGTTGGTTACCACTCATCGCGTGAACGTTGTTGGAAACTCCGCGATGCTCCGCATCACCCCATGGTTTTCCTCGGGAAGATGGTGTAATTTTTTGTCTTCAGTGGACGTAGCGTTGCTGTTAGTTTGTGGGGTGGTGCTGACGCTTGCTTGCGCCAACCCACTAACTGACGGGACTGTTGCTTCCATCACACTTCATCGGAAGAACGGAGTGAATTGGAGTCAACAGCGCTGAACTGAACGCGCGCAGCGCGCTACCGCTGCTTATATTCACACTTGAAGGAGAGGAGACTAGAGGAGGAGAGTTGCGCATGCGCGCGCGGTGTGAGTAGAAGCGAACGCACGCGAAGTGCACGCAGCTGGTAGAGAGAGAGAGAGCGGAGAGAGTAACGCGCAGCTGTTGGAGAGAGGGAAGGAGGAGAGTTGCGCATGCGTAGTGTGAGTGCAGACTACGACGCCGCGGGACATAGACCCGAGCAAGAGATGCTCCGCATCTAAAAAAACAGTGTCATACTTGGAGGCAACTTTCCGTGGCAATGCAGTCAAAGGTACGGGCACGCCTACACTCTCCCAGACTGAGCGCCGATTAAAGCTGTGCACGTGCTCTCCTCCTCTCCTTGCAAATGCCACAGGAAGCTGTCTTTAAGTATGGTACGCGATACCGACCTGGAGGAGTAAGGTTATATAGAAATGGTATGTACCTTGAAGCATGAGTCTACTACATCGAGGTCCTTAGTGTAGTTCGTGCTGTTTATGATAAACCTATTTAAGGTGTATTAACTCTCCCAAGTCACCTGGCAAAGGTTCGGATATACTAAACGTGGCTACAGCACATCTGCCCTTTTTCACAGCCTCGGAATTCTCTGCACTGCGAGTGGGGCAATGCCAAATAGGGAAATCAGCACCCCGCAAGTTGAGAAGTATGAAGGCGACAAATATATATTTATTTATTGATGCAGTGACACAATTTGGTCGGTAAAACAAAATATTTTACCGAGGGAAACCATAAAGAAATGACGAAATCTTAGTGTTTTTTTTTCATGTATTATTCCGAGATGCTATACAACAAGGTAGCTTGCACAACGTTTGGCTTGCAACAGTGTAACTTAACTAAAATATGAAGATATGATTTGTAGGTAAACAGCGTATAGTTCAACAACTGCTCACCACTGCAAATAGGTCTGACAGCGACAAACTCTCCTTCTGTAGTTTTTTTAATATTTTTGTATATGCGCCTTTTTTAATTTATAACTATCCACCATCTGTGGACTGCTCTAGTGAAACACAAATGCGAGATTCTCGAAACAGAGTTTGTTCACGTTTACCGACCAAGGAAAGTTGGACCCATCCTCCAGTGTACTCGAGTTATCCTAAGGAGGCACTAATTATAATTTCTAAGCTTTTTTACAATCTTCAAAGATATTTTGCAGCCGAGACCTGATCTGACTGACCACTGCCATAGTGAGCCGCAATCAGCAGGTCGTTATTGCTCATTTTAAGAAACCGAGATGATGCGTGATGGCCATCTAAGAATTCGTAATGCGGGATACGCATCTAAAAAAAAAAAAAACACATCAGGATAGCAAACAGCAAACTTGCAAAATTGCAAAAAAAAAAAGAAAAACATCAAAGGGTATTATGAAATTACGCTGTATTTATTCTAAACTGACATGCTCAATTTTTGTTTGTCTTTTAAGTATTTGGGTAAAGTCTCCGAAGCCTTGCGTTAACCCACGAAATCATTCCGAACGAAGTGAATTCTACAGCCTAAATTTATTTAATAGGCGCTTTACTTCTTTAAAATAAAAAAAATATTGTATACCATACGCAATGAGTGTAATTCGAAGGCATTCGTTGTACAAAATACCTTCTGAACTCTGGAGCCCTGCTCTATACAATCTCCTCATTTTTTTATATTTATGTAAAGACCGATCGGCAGTTGCCAGTAGTAACATATTGCAATATGCAAACAACACTGTTATTTATTAGTGACACTGATATTGAAATTGCAATTACAAATGTTACAAACAGATGCAATCGCGGCCATGGACTGGTTTAGAGAGAACATAATTAGTGAAAATTTTTCTACTACTAAGCATGTTTGCTTTCGTAGTCTCTGGAAAATATTCAGCAGTTCTTTTTACACGGCTCTAACTGTTGCCCTAGCAGTTGCAATCATGTTCAATATATATTCCTTCGAATAAGTATCTTGGGATTTTTTTTATTTTTGTTTTCTTGTAATTCAAACTTTTTCTTTATTTCTAAGCGTTTGATATGTGTATCGTTCGAGCTCTTTAATCTCGAAGTCTTTCTTCCATTTGCCTCCAGGTGAATGTTAATACATAATTTGACTTACAGTGCGCTAAGGTATGGTGTAATACATTTATTTCAATTCCTCCTTTCAATGGCATGCCAAAATCGACAATATTTAATTATAATATTAACATGCGTATCTTACAACATAACGCAGTGTACAAAGGAAGACTTGTTTACTTATCTTCAAATGCCTCGTTTTACAGCGGTAGCTGTAAAACGAGGTATCTCAGCAAAAAACGAGGTATCTCAGAAAAAAAAATGCTCATGTACAAACACAAAATCCCACTCTACAGCAGAGGCACTGCTCTCCCTCTCCCCGTCGTTTCTCACACACGGCAAAGCTCTTTCTCGCCCCCCCCCCCCTCCATTCCCCCCTGTAGGCCACCGGCGTACTTGCTCCGGTGACGCTCTCACTTCCTACTCCCCCCCTCCCCCCCGCCACCCACTTTCTCGTAGCCGCCTTTGCGAAATACCATAGCCTCCTCTATACTGACAAAGCCTTGCAGATCGCCACGAGAAGCGGCCGCCGAAATTGAAAAAGTAGAGTGGGACACAACGGATGAGAGGAGAGCCACGTGACGGGCGCCCCGCTGCGGCGAGACGCCGAAACACACTTGTCCCAAGCGATGGAATGTACGCTCGTATACTTCTCGCGTTTCTCGGGCTACCGCTTCTTTTCTCGTCGGGTTTGAAAACTATGTTTCGGGTCCTCGCCATTGCAAAAGCTGTGCGCTGATGTCCAGGTTCCCCGAGAAATGCTCTGTGCTACCAGATCCTCGCGCTCCAAATCTGCGACCGGGCACTCATGGCTCCGTCGTCGTCTTACTGCGAGGCTTTGTTAGTATAGAGGAGGCTACGGAAATACCAACGGGGTCGCGCTATGCGGACGCGCTCCTTCGCCTCCCAACTGTCGCCACTCAAGTTCCGTTTTTATTATCATTTTTTACACACCGTAGTACAGCGTCACTTTTGACTTATTGATTTTATAAGGAAGAGAATTGCCCCGCGTACATCGAGGTGCAAAACGCGTTATGAAATTTCACGAATATACACTACCAATAGGGAAAATGTTAAGGCGTTCTATCAGCTTTATGTTCAAAGGATTTTTAACGCCTTGCCGGATCACTTTTTTTTTATCAAAGTTATATTTTCACCTGACGCAAAACTTGAACATCTTGTACAATGATCGTGATAAACATTTCAAAATTGAAATGCCATCTGTTAACTTGATGATGTTTTATTACTTATGTGAAGAATGTGCTTCCACTGCCAGGTCACGCCACACAAGCCTCACTTTGGCCTAGGCAGACCTGCTCTCTTGTAATGCCTTATTTTATTCGCTGAATAACATTAATATTATTATTACTAGTAGTAGTACTCTAATTACTTCCCTTTCCCTGTACGCCATCTGAATAAACATTTTAGCACGTCTCCGGTCTGGAAAATCGGAAACAATTGCCAACGTTTACTTACTGCAGATAAATTCAGCTACTTAAGTACGTGTAACATACTGTGGACAACTTCACTGAGGGGACAAAAAATTGAGTCCAAAACATTTTTAGGTGTATTCTGTCTTCAAATTTGCTACGGTTTTTAATTTAACGACGTTCAAGTGCGCAACCATCTTATGAAAGCAAAACTGTTTTCTTTAATATTTGACTCACCTTAACATTTGCCACGGTACAGATTTTTTTACGACGTTTAAGTGCGCAACCACTTTATGAAAACAAGCTGTCTTCTTTAATATTTGACACAAGTCGCGGTATCGTCAACCGAGCGACTGTCAAGTACAGAAAAACTATGTTCCATAAATGCTGGCTCTCCATTTTTCAACATGTATTACAAAATACCTCGGCAAACCTCACTCATGAGGGCCCTCACGCACCCTTACTCACACTCATCTTCACAGGGGAGGTGAGGGTGAGTGAGTTTCTGAACCAAGAAAATTCATGAGTATGAGGGTGAGTGAGGGCCATGAGGTCGTGAGGGGTGTGAGGGCCGTGAGTGCTTGAGGTGTATGAGTGAGTGCGTGAGGGGCGTGAGGGCCGTGAGGGCTGTGAGGGCTGTGAGGGCTGTGAGGACCGTGAGTGCGTGAGGGGTATGCGTGCGTAAGAGCCGTGAGGGCGGTGTGTGCGTGAGGGGTGTGAGGGGTGTGAGGGCCGTGAGGGCTGTGAGGGCTGTGAGGATCGTTAGTGCGTGAGGGGTATGAGTGCGTTGGGGCCGTGAGGGAGGTGAGTGCGTGAGGGGTGTGAGCATTGACCTCTATTATAGACCAGTGTCCGCGCTAATTCCAGGGCGCCGCCATGTTTATCTACGTTCGCGCTACCACGCGGAAAGAACTGGCAGGCAAGAGGGGGGGGGGGGGGGGCTGCGTTGGCGGCGTTGCTTTGGAGAGCTGGATGCGGCAGGCTGTCCGAATGCACCGACACATCGTGAAAGATGTCTTCACCAGAAGCCTCCGCGGCCCGTTCTTCAACCGCGAAGACGTTGTGAACATTCGAGAACCCATCTCGATCAAGAAAACAAGGGAAAACCTTTCTTCTTAGATGTTCTCGGTGTCTGCTGACCCTTGACATCCGCCTCCGCGTTTCAGTCCGGGTTCATTGCGTAGTAAATATTTCGCTACCGCTTTCTTGCAGTTTTCAAATGCTTGATTGTTGGCTTCTTGTATACGACATTACATTCGTGGCACGTTTGAGACCGATTTTCGCGATCTACTTGCCTTTCTGCGGCAGCGCGGCTCTGCCGAGCCTAAACCGAAACCGAAACGAAGGTACCATTCGTAGCTAGCGTACGTACACGACGTAAACGACCTGCCGACTGAACACGGAGAAGTGACCACCTCTGTTGTAGCCATCACGCACGCCAAACATACGCATAGAAAAAAATTGTTGCTACACTGGCACTCACTCTTGAGTTCTTGCTCGGAGTGAAGTTTTTTTCTTCTGAGTGCGGCTGTCCATTCTTGCCGAGAAGCTGCATGGGACAGAAACTTGTGGAAGCCGTAGACGTCGCATCCGCACTCGCTTCTTAGGCAATTGTGTGACTGGCAGTGGGTGTCCAAAAGAACCCTGCGTTTCCTCTGGTTGTTCGTACAACCAACAACGGCACAGTGCCGTCCGGACGAATTGCTCTGATAAATTACACGGCGGTAAACAAGACCGACGCCGGCAACGTGCTAGTACTAGGAAAGGTCACGGTCTATCGCCCCCCCCCACACACACACACAAACACGCTGCGAGCGTCTGGGTTCGAAACTATTAATTGCCAGTTCTAAAGGATGGTACTTACTTGAAGTGGGAGCTGGAATTCTACGAGGTACCAGGAGACACTTACTATCGGGCAACGAAGCAGGGTGCCTGTGGTGGCGGAGTCTAGGAACGCTACTGATTAATATTGTGACAGGCGATCAGTTATGAAAACAGACGAAACTTCGACTCGTTTGTTCAAAAGTGATATTTTATTAGCCCTCGTTACAGCACACCAAAGATCATAGGCAGTGAAATTCACATCAGGCAGGCTCGTGCGTCGTAGTCAAATGAGCGCAGTCGACGACGAGGTGTAATGAGCTACTAAGCTTCAGGAAAATGCGCGTGAGAAAGAGTTTTGAGGCAGTCCAAAACACCGATCCAGCAGACGCATGTACGTACTTACGTTTACTCCGGACTCCATGAACCCGACGGCGCAAGATCAAAGCGATCAAAGAGCACCGCCGCCGTCGCCACACGGTTTTCTCTGCACTTTGTGCGACAACGGCACTGCAACGGAGGGCACTCGCCTCGGCGTTAACAATCCGCGAAATAAATTAAATTCCAACTCTTGAAGCCATTCCAAATGATAAATGAAAATACCTCGGCGTTGTAGAACATCTGACGACACAACGGTGCCGAGCGCCTGCTCGGCTTTGTCGTTGCTCGTGAAGGCCTGCTTATTTGTAGTTGAGACGATGATTCCACATCTTTCGTGCCACTCGTGGTGCTTGCAATAACTTCGAAGGGCAGGGGAATCTTCTCACGAGGACGTTGAAGACACGCAACACCGGAGCCACCAAAGCAATCGTACAAACCGTCGCCATGTTTGCTTTTTCTTCGTTACTCGCGGCGCGGTCAACTCGTCGCGAGATGTTTTCTGGCTCGGCTAGATGGAAACCAACAGCGGCAAAGTGGCGTATGGACAAACGGCTCTCACATTACGGGCACTATACTCACATACCGCGGTAAACAGGACCGATGCCGGCGAAATGGCAGTCGGCATAGCAGCGAAGAAGCCCGCGGCGGGAAGCAGCAGCGCAGGCCGACGCAGCCCCCCCTCCCCGTGAGCGTCTGGGTTCGAGATTATTGTTCGCTTTTGCTCCTTGCGGTCGAGGCTAAAAAGAGCACTTCCGGACAAAGGTCTATAGGGGGCTGGATGGTGCATTTAGCAAACAGGTATGAAGCCACCGGAAGTAAGCGGCTTGTACCGGAAGTGAGCACTTGGCAGGCTTTGTAACCCTTCTGAGTGCTGGTTCGAAAAGCGTCCAGGGCGCTGAATGTTCGCTCGTCACCTCAAGAGAGCCTGCTTGTTGCGCTGTAAGAAAGCATGCAGACCCGAGAAGTATCATGGGAAGTCATTCAATGTAAACATTTTGAGGTTCTAGTTGATCAAGTGTGCATATATCCCAAGTTCAAATGCCTCTATTTCGGGATTTAATTCGGAGCATGATTATTAAAACCCACTCAAAGACACCGGAAAGTTCGGACCAAAACATCGACTGAATGCACAAGGAAGCTCAGCAGACGCCCAACTTCCGGTACAAGCATCAAACTTCCGGTGGCTTCACTTGCGCCCTGCTCGGAGAGCGGCTATGCGCCATCCAGCCCCCTGTAATAGAGATCAGTGGCTGTGAGGATCGTGAGTGAGTGAAGGGTATCAGTCTGTGAGGGCGGTGAGTGAATGTGGGGTGTGAGGGCAGTGAGGGCTGTGAGGGCTCTGAGGACCGTGTGTGCGTGAGAGGTATGAGTGCGTGAGGGGCGAGAGGGCGGTGAGTGCGTGAGGGGCGTGAGGGCTGTGAGTGCTGTGAGGACCATGAGTGCGTGAGGGCCATGAGGGCGGTGAGTGCACGAGGGGCATGAGGGCAGTGAGGACCGTGAGTGCGTGAGGGGTATGAGTGCGTGAGAGCCGTGAGGGTGGTGAGTGCGTGAAAGGTGTGAGGGCCGTCATGGCTGTGAGGATCGTGAGTGCGTGAGAGGTATGAGTGCGCGAGGGCCGGGAGGGCGGTGAGTGTGTGAGGGCCATGAGGTTTAGTGAAAGTAAGTGAGGGGCTGAAGGTTAGTGTGACTGTGAGGATGAGGGTGAGTGAGGGGCTGAGGGTGAGTGTAGCTGTGAGGGTGATGGTGAGGGAGGGGCTTAGGTTAGTGTGGCTGTAAGGGTGAGGGTGAGAGAGGGCGATCTAAAATGCCGACCTCTGATTACAAATAGTTTGTTTTGTGGGCCTCTGTTACACAAAGCTGGACCTGAGCAAACTGCAAAAATCTTTTGAAAAAGAACATGAAGAAATTTGCACATCAAGTAAACACCGTGAAAGCTCTTCCGAGTATGAGGAACCGAGTGCCCTGGAGTAGTTTTTCTATGGGTTATTTAAACTTTACGTTCCTATATCTCTTTTTTTCTTTTTAAATTTTGGTCGCGTTTCTATGTAAGGTTTCTGTTAAGTGAAAATGCCAGTTGTGAGAGAGTATTTTAAATCACCAGAGTTATTAGAAGTGACAAGGCTATATTGACACCGTGCACTGCATTCAGGCTAAACAGAATTAACGGTCGTGATGACAAGCGACTTCTGTTTGCCATATTTGGTGGCAGAGTATTTCGAAGACTGTAACTGAGAATTTTGAAAACACAAACATGGTTACCACTTTTCACTTTGATTGTAATATTCTGAAATAAAGCAAACTACTTGCAACAACTTATTATGTTACGACAAGATACTATCGCGGCCAATATGAGCTCAAACACAGGTCCGCGTGGTGTACGGTACTGTCAGAGCCACCTGTCACATTCTGTGTGAACGCCGCATGCTGAGGCCAACAGAACCACCCACCAGCACTTGCTGCTCCACGCTGCACTTTCTTGTCGTCTCTTACTGAGACGGCAGCTCTGAACTGCGGGAGGACTGTTCAGATGGATGGCTCGATCGCCGGGTTTTCTCAAAGCTCCCGTCCTAATTGGAAAGGGTTCACCAATATCGCTTCGACTAACGAGCGGCTCTCCTTGTTCCTTTTGGCTCGAGAACGCCTTTCGTGTGGTGCATTCCCAGGTCTATCTTCACCGCTGTAGGCGTGAAGTATATGATTAACAGTCGCTTGCGTGGCCTTGGCGTGCATTACAGTTTGCAGAAAAATCCGACAGGCGGCTCTAATAGTACCGCTCGCCACGCGGAGCTGCGCTTCAGCTCACATGGGCTTTGATAGTTTACTACTAGGCGGTTGTCATACCAGCACAAGGAACAGCACTTGCTTATGGCTTATAAATATAATGTTTGCTTCCTATCATGCCAGTGGGACAAATGAAAATTTCTCGAGGATCGAGAGGAGCGTGTCAGAACCCAGGAACTTTTAACGTATGTTTATTTTTAATGTATAAAGTTTTTGACGACCTGTTCATAGCGAGTTCTAGTTTAGTGTATTCTACGACCTGCGGGCACTGCGGGTTCGCTCGGGATCTGCTCTTCAAAGGGACGAAAAAAGTATCCTCTAAAAACGCAATGCTGACAAAAACGGTAAATTAAAGCTTCCTTATACTCCATTCATACTGGCGTTCGAATTGCAACCGCAAAGAGGATACGCTCGTTTCCATAACCAACCTCGCGTGAAACAGCATGAATCTTTAAGCAAAAGCGTTCGCAACCGCTTCGTGAATGCGGTTCAACCGCCAGAGTGAATGAGGCATTATTTCAAAGCATTCCTTGTGGGCTGAGGCATCCTATTGAATGCGCGAGTTTCAAGAAAACGGATGCTTATATGATGTAACTAGTGTAGCAGTGGTACATTGTTCAAGTGTAAGCTTCTTTCATTTTTAACACAGAATGTGTTCAAGGGCTTGGGTCCCCGGGTATAGTGTGACGGAACGCCATGGAAACCGTTATGAAATGCCCGTTCTACAGGGCACAATGTGTACAAAATAACAAATATTAAGAAATAAATGTTGCTAAAGTTGAAGCCTGGGCGAGCTGGTATGACATTTTAAAAGGTTAAAACAGCGCAAAAAACAACGGACATGGTAAAGAAGGACACAGACAGAGCGCTGACTCACAACTAAATTTTATTGAACGCAACGGTGCAATATATATACGCACAATTGAGAACAAAAAAGAAGAAAATCAGCCTAAAAAACACACACAAACCAAAAGCACAAAAAACGAAGTACCGAATCTTAAAAAGACATAAAAAGGACACGCGCTAAGATCAAGCTAATCAAGCGGCCAGAAAATTAATCTCCTTCCTAGATAAGGCGACGGAAGGGCTGCTGACACACATGACACCCAATCTTTCTATTTCTAGAGCCTCCAGAATTTCACGTGTCAGCTGGTCCCGATGACGTTTAACGACCTCGCACTGTTGGAACTGAGGCTGCCAGCTGCAGTCACGGCAATGTATGCCAAGGTGACCGGACACCGTCGAAGTGACGTTGTAAGAATGTTCCCTTAGCCTATCATTGAGACAGCGACCTGTCTGGCCAACATAACGCCTGCCGCAAGACAGAGGGACGCCTCCCTCTGTCTTGCGGCAGGCGTTATGTTGGCCAGACAGGTCGCTGTCTCAATGATAGGCTAAGGGAACATTCTTACAACGTCACTTCGACGGTGTCCGGTCACCTTGGCATACATTGCCGTGACTGCAGCTGGCAGCCTCAGTTCCAACAGTGCGAGGTCGTTAAACGTCATCGGGACCAGCTGACACGTGAAATTCTGGAGGCTCTAGAAATAGAAAGATTGGGTGTCATGTGTGTCAGCAGCCCTTCCGTCGCCTTATCTAGGAAGGAGATTAATTTTCTGGCCGCTTGATTAGCTTGATCTTAGCGCGTGTCCTTTTTATGTCTTTTTAAGATTCGGTACTTCGTTTTTTGTGCTTTTGGTTTGTGTGTGTTTTTTAGGCTGATTTTCTTCTTTTTTGTCCTCAATTGTGCGTATATATATTGCACCGTTGCGTTCAATAAAATTTAGTTGTGAGTCAGCGCTCTGTCTGTGTCCTTCTTTACCCTGTCCGTTGTTTTTTGCGCTGTTTTAACCTTTTAAAATATTAAGAAGAAGAAAACAATTCTGAACGCGCCCCGACTGGAATCGAACCAGCGACATCATGAACCCGCAGACAAGGCCCGTTTATTACGGCATCGTTAGTGGATACGCGACTTATAGATAAATCATGGCCCAGTGTATAAAAAGTGTGTACAGGCAGGCGCAAGGTGTACATATATATAGGAATTCGGCCCAAGAACTCATTGAAGGCGCTTGCACTTAATAGGAAACCGCTCCGAGGCCTGCTTTATCTTTCAAAACAACGGAAGAAATAAATGGCCGTGTTGAATTTTAGGCCGTGACTGGTGTATAGACCTTTTCTGTTTCCTGTTGTTCTCAGTCACGTGGGTTCCGTATCTGGTATGCGGGGCGAAAAAATAATAAAACGTTTGAACCTGGAATATGCGAGAAAATATAGCTGAGGCAAATCAGGAATGTGTGACAATCACGCATTTTTTCGTAAACACCTTCTATCTTCGGGGAGAGATCAAAAAGATGTTTTACCGCATACCAGAAGTGACGATATTCAAGATGGCTGCGCCCTTGTGGAAAAGGTGTATAGAGGGAAGAGCTTCGAATATGCTCAGCGTAAAAAAAATAACATGGGCTCGATTTTATTCGTTCGGGCTGCCAGGTCAAAAAGATAAAGTCGACGGCAATTGATTCCTGGTTAATAAAATAAAAAAAAAAGAAACGAAGCAGTGCCTCCGCCCCCACGGATTGTTGTGGCCGCGTCAAAAGCAGCTACCCTCCTTCCCACTCTCCAAACCAGTAGAGGTCCATTGACCAGGAAGGTCGCCTTTTTTGGGCGCCTAGAAACGAAAGCCCAGACTTGCTGGGCACTTCCCCTGGCTGTGGGCTAGAGGAAAAAAGGAGGATCGCGGCTACTTTAGAGACCCGATTTAGAATGTAGGTCGCAAGGCTGCCCGCCCCGCGACTGGCTGCAAGTCTTCTGCGGACGTCGCGCTTGCACCGGCAGTTTCCCCGAAAGCTGACAAATCTGTCGCGGTGTTCACGTCCGGAGTGTCGCTACGTCTCTGATGTAACACCTTGAAGTTTTCGAACAAATGTGTCTAGCTTGAAACTGTCAACTCCTCATATTCGGTTTGTTTCGGTTAGATCTTAATAATACCGGCCGAGTAAATGCAAACGAGAAAAGAATTCGCACCGTATATAACTCGTGATATTTGAAGTGCTCCTCTTGTTTTGTTTTGTCACCACTTTATGAGTAGAAAATATATCAAACAATTTAATGACAGGATTGAACGTCAAGATATTGCTGGTAATTTATCTCATGAACACTAATGAAGCATATGATTGTTCGATTTTTCTTCTGCGACAAAAGGTGCATAAAATACAAAATACTAACTGTGTGTCTCTGCAGATTTCTGTGAACACTTGAGACTGGCAAGTATGGCAGCACTGTAGCACAAAATGCAAGGATTTGACAGCCACTCTCAGGGGAAATGTTCAGGAAGTAAAGACATCCTCCCTGTTTTTATAGCGTCATATCAATGTTTGTTTAGTTTATGTACACTAAACAAGTTATATTTTGGCGAGACGTAATTTTCATAAACTTCGCGGGTAGTAGACAAGTCGCGAAAAACATAACTCGCGAATGCTATCACTTTTATATTCATCAACATTTGTGAAAATATTTCAGCACTAATCAACTTTATCTTTTCTAGGCGATATATTTTGTTTTGTGTCTTGTTGTATTGCTGTTCCTAATGTTTTTCAAGGTGTATTTTTATGTCATGAATTCTTGAGCGACTCGAATGAGTTGGTTGTAGTAATTAGAAAAAAAAAGTAATATTTATAGGGTCCCAATGAGGATCCCGGTTTCCAAACATTTTACACCGCGAAAATATGCGATATAGCATATATCTTTACAAATCCTACAACTATTAGGCCTTAAATATAACGTCATTAACATAATTGTTCGCTGATGCGGGGAAAGATTGCAGAAATGACCGTTTGCGCTTACGGGGACAGAAGAAAAGACTAAACAAATCAACAAGCACTCTAATACACGAATGGATAGAACAAATTGTTTTTACGACAAATGGCCACAAAAATAGCACAGATATTTATATGCTATAGGCCCTTTGAAAAAAATAAACCTGGGCGGATCACTAAAGGCAAAGCGCGACATTTCTCGGACTAAAGTAATAAAAACGGACTCCCCACCACAGTGCGTTTCGTACGTAAGGCGTATGTGTTGAGTGCACTCATGCCCACACCCAGTCATTTTCTTCTCGTTCGCGACTAAAAATATTTCTTAGAAAGGTGCGAACAAATGATACGATCCGCTGATGCGCATAACACAGACAAGACGAAAAAATTCAAGCTCCATCAGGTATATCAATATTACCCAAAAGGAAACCCGCTGCGAGAACTTTGGCTTCATTTCCTTTTAATTCTTCGTTCTTTCCGTCGCCTCGGGCATAAACTTTCCGCGTCCGCCGCGTTCAGAAGATAGCTTCGTCTTTCCTCGTACTATTTGTCTCTTCGACGATTCGCCAAACAACAAATTGAACACCGCCAGCTCCAGTCGGTTGTGACGCACACACTTGATCCCAAGAGCATTGCTCCGGGATTGCCCATGACGGAGAATATGTCTGGTACTTAAAGGTGTTTTCCAAATGAACTGCCTTTCTGATTCTTGTTAGCTGTCGCTGCCTGAAACGGGCAAGAGCTCTGGCGTGTTTATCGGCTAATTACCTACTCAGTCAACAGCTCTCATCGGGTTTTTAAGTAACCTGCAATTCCAGAAATTCCCCAGTGTGCCCGCACGCTCTTAACCGAAATTAGGAGAACGCTGAACGCGGACTACTACTCATGGCATGCATCAGGGTTGGGCAGTACCGCGATACAAATGTATCGCGATAGTGTTTCAGAAATACGCGGTATATTTATATTTCTGTATCGCAATACGATTTGTGAACTGCATTTTGTGTTGCTGCATGCAAATACATTTTCGGGTGTATTCCCGTTATCGCGATAACTATTAGGGCCAATGTATTTCGATACAATTTTAAAATATTTTTGAACTCCACACAGAGGGTCTAGACCAAGTTGCTTCCGTGACGGTTTTGTGTCTCGGACCGCACATTACTCCCTTTATCGCACAAAAGTTAACACATATTTTCTCGCAGTTTAGGTGGTCAAACATTCCTCTAGATTCCAAAAGTTGAAAGCTCTGTCGGCGTGCCCAACGAACAGATAAAAGAACACGGGTTCCTTGAATTTCATTCCACGGTGACGTTGTGAGATCACTGCTGAAAGAGGTGCCCGGATTGGACATAATTATAGTGACTTCTCGAGGTTATTTGGGAGAACACTAAACGTATTTAGAGGTTTCTGGAATTTTGCCTCAGAAAGATAAGAGATGTTGAAATAAAACCGCACTCCAGCCCCGGTGAAAACATTACTTGTCTTACTTACTACTTTTCAAAATACAAGATGTTAATTCTGCAATCTTTGACTCGAGCAAAAAACGTCGTCAAAATGCAAGCTCCACATTGAGTACTCGTTTGATGCTTTGAAAAATAAAATCTAGTCTTCTACATCATGCTTCTTTTTGTTCTTCATATTCAGTAAGGGGTGTACGAAAAGTTAAGAAAATAACGTTTTTTTTTATAACAATGTGTTTCACTGTGAGTATTTACGCCACACCAAAATATACTCCTGTATTCGTATTTCCAAATACTTCTTTATTCCACAAATGCATTTCTGATACTTATAAAGATACTTTTTTATAAATAAAAGTCTGTATCATTATTTCAGCTGTTCTGACCATGTTTTCTGTATTTTTATTTCAAAATACTTTTGAGTGTATTACTGCCCAACCCCGATAGATCTCGTGCTCTGTTACTTGTTCAATTACTTTGAACTCATCACAGTTCAAGAAATAGGTAAACAGAAGCAGTTGTTCCAGCTAGAAATTGGAGTGCTCGCTTTCTCCTTGGAACTTCCGGCGAGAAATCAGCAAAGTCATCTAGCAAGTTTACATTAAGTCACAGTAACGACGCTGTTAGTGTATCATCCGATATCACTACCTCTCCTGCTAATGGTGGCTTAAAGAACCTTGCCGCCCACAACACAAATTAAACATTAATAGTTTATATCACAACAATGGTTATTAATACAAATAATTCAAATGCATTGTAATCAATCATTCGCTAAAAAACTTAACATATCACTTTTTGTCCTTTATTTGGGCACAAGGTCTCCGAAGAACAGGGAAAAAGGCAGAAATATTCTGCATGAAGAGGCACAATCACCTTAACACATTGCGTCAGCTAGCAGTAAAAAATGAAACAAAAATGACAAATAAACAAACATTGGGCGGAATCAACAGCACAATAATATTATAATAGCATTAAGGAAGAAAAACTACACTTCATATCAATACAGTGGCCACAGTGAAGAAAGGCACTAAAATACATTAACAATGCTATTCTATGCGGAAATAAGTCGCCAAACTATAATATTCCGGACAGGGCATAAGATATCGCTTTACATGACTTTTGTAGCAAGGATGAGTAACACTATTTTGTATTATCTCCATGATATCTGTATGATTGTTTAATAAATGAGCTATTAAATGATTTAATTTCTGGTTTCTGTACGTTGTCCTTAACCGCCGTATTTTATAGGATTCATGTCCGAAACTATATTCAATAATATTGCAACGGGAAATCTAAAAAAATGTTGTTTGGTCCCTAATTACATCATTTCGTATACAAATTGAAAGCGTCAGATGAAAAAATTGGCTAACGTTAAGTAAATTGTGCTTTAGAAACTACGGGGCAGCATATATGGTTTACACGATTGAGATTTTCAATACAGCGTACTACCTTTTTTTTTGCATTATAAAAAGCCTTTCTAGATTTGTTTAAGTTGCAGAACCCCATACTAATACACAATATTGAAGTTCAGAATGCACTGAAAAGTAATATAAATAAGGCATTAGTAAGTTTGAAATCAACGATCTAACTTTGTATAAGATGCCCATGGATCGAGAGATGTTCGCCTTATCTTATCGGAGGGTCGATAATAAATTGTATTAGAAACGAAAACCTAACAATTTATAGAGAGGCATTCACTCAATTATGCGATTCCGGAATAAAAAAAATATCGCAGTCATCCAATTCCTTTTGCAGCTTAAATAGTACAAATTTAGTTTTGTTAACTTTCAACTGTAGTTGATTTTAATCGATTCAGGACGGCAGCGCTCCCAACCATAAGTTAGCCGCAGTTTCAAGATCCCGCAAATAATTATTAAAAAAAGGACTAGTATCGTCCGCATACAAATATTAGGAGTTTGAGGGATATTTACAATGTCATTAGCATAGCCGATAAAAAAAATGGTCCCGACATTTACTCTTGCGGAACCTCATAGGTAATTATTTCATTCTTGGATCGGTAGCGATTCAGACAGGCATATTGCATCCGATTTGATAAATAGCAACGAATCAAATTTAGCGCAGCGCCTCTAGTTCTATAAAATGGGAGATCATAAAATAACAAGTGGAGTTTTATGTGAGTCGAAGACCTGTTTTAAAATACAGAAATAATGCAAAGGTGAATTGTATGATTTCAGCATTTATTTTATTATTGTTTCTTTGATACTTACCAGAACCGTTTCTGTAGATTTTTTGTTTTCTGGAACCCATATCGTTCATTCACAGAAACAATTTCTCATCGAGAAATTTACGTAGTCGATTTTTATCACAGTGGGAGTATGGGCCGGTAATTGTTATTTCTACCAAGAGCGCCTCCTCTCTGAAATACAACTCTTAGAAATGTTCTTGTTGTCTAAAAAACTTCCTGTAGATAGAGCAATTTCGCAGATAACCTTTCTTTCTTGTGTCCAGGAACAGCCGAAGCCTGAATGCTGGTACAACAAATACACTCTTTGTACAAAAAGGAAACACAAAAACATTGATCCTAATAAAGCGGAATGCTTAGGGCATTTTGAAACGTGCGTTCACTGTCGAAGATATCAACCTCCGCGCTGAGTGTATTAAAACTATTTTGAATACGCAGCATGGGGGAAAGTGAACAAAGCCTTGCACATAGAACGTGTTGGGGTTCTGACTACCGCAGTGGGGCACATCATAAGTCTGCGACATTTTTGACCGGTTCGTCTTTGATACCATCGTCCCCAGCTGCATCAACGATAAGGAATTTGTTAAGCAAGCCCACCGCTGCTCCGCAGTGCTGCGAATTTGCAACCTGAAATAAAAAATGGAAAAGTAAGGCTCATGTTATGCGTACAGTCATTTTTATTCTTTGAGTAGCATTGTATCTTTAATAATATTTAAACCACTTTGTACGTGGTCAATACACAATTACATTTCAGCAGTAACAATGAACTAGCTCATCGTCCGGTTGTGAAGTAGGATTGAGGTCGAAATTATCGAGAGTGTTGTAACCTTTATTTCATTACTTGAGCCATTAGTTTATTAAATCTTTGTTTTTTTTTTGTACCTTCGTAATTTATTGGTACACGTGTAAGTATGAAATATAGAAAGCACATAAAACTTAAATAGGAATAAGGCATTCAGACACATTAAAATTCACTCCTCGCTTTTACATAGAATGAATAACAGAATACATCCACGCTAAAAACTTAGATCTGGGATATGTGGAAGCAGGGGATATTTTTCGATAAATATTTAATAAAAAGGATACAAAATTGTAAACTTCCCAGATGTTGCGTTAACAGGAACACGAAGGAGCTCATAAGCCAATGAAATTGAACCGTCGTGTGAGCCCTGGATTAACTTAGAAACAATCTTAACATTCGAAATACACGTTCTCTATGTTTTTGCAGTTTGGTTGCACTAATCCATGAGAATAGATACTGTATGTTGTAATTTTAAATCCAATGAATCTTAATGTTTCTTTTTAGTATCAACATGCGTTCGTGGCACTAGAATTCAGTCTCAGATTGCTTTAACCGAAATGCAGTAAACTAAACTATTGAACAATAACCGCTGGATACCGTACCATATTTTTACAAACGGTGATACATCATGGTTAGGCCAATTTCTAAAAAAAGCTCATGTTAATGCCTAAAATAGTTCGTTCGATTGCAGTAATTGCGAGGACAGAGGTAGAGCTCTAAAGTTTATAGCTTATTTTGAAATCCTATCTTAAAATCGACTTTTATCTGGAATGATGAGTGCATTTTCTGATAATAAATAAAAAAAAATAAACTGTTTTCGTACATATTTGTTTGGTTTCTGTTTTGTTCAAGTAGCTTGGAAAGAATAAAACGGAGCATGACAAGACCTATTATTAAGCCAAATTTAAAAATAATAACCCATGTCTGCGTTTATTTTGCAGTAGCTATTAATGACGATTTTTTTACAAATACACGACATTTGTTATAGACTCCCGAGAATATTTATAAAGTGAACATGGCGATATCGCCTTGCACTATGAGGCCGTAGACACCATTAAGAAATCTAAAAATTTAATCTTCTACCACCATTTAATTTTTTTTTGTAGAACCGCACGAGGAAGCTAGATGAGTGGACGAGAGAAAAGAGGGTAGACGCCCTAAAGGTCTCCTATGTGTTTTTTTTTTGTTAATTCAGAGATACGTAGCCTATAGAACCCACAAACTGGCAAACTGGCATCTGTTAGTCATGTATTACATGAGACGAAGCAAGACTCGTCACGAGTCACGGGAATTGCATCAAATGCTCGTACCTTCAAGGACTCGTACAACCCCCTAGGTTTCTGTTAATTGCTTCGTACAAGCTATCATTAGAAGTGTTCAAGTGAGCCAGCGCCCCGAAGGCAGTATTATATCGTCAGCCGTTCATTTAGTGGTCTATAGACCAACACGCGGCTCTGACATTACGCCATGGCGCCGCTGTCGGCTCTGCGCATGCGTAGACGCTTCACTTCACGCGAATATGGTTTCAGCGACCGCGTAGTGCCCACATCTCGTTTCGTGAGCCTCGAGCGTGCACACCTGGCAAAGCACGACGGAAGGCAGCGAGCGAGTGCTGGAGGTCAGGTATGCGAACGAAACACTCTGCCGTTGTCGGCCCCTCAATGACTACAATAGCGTCTTAACGGACAAGGCACATGTACAGCCTGTCAACTCTGACGTCATCATTACAATCGCGGACAGGATGAGCGCGGCAGGCCGTGTCTTTCAGATGCTCGGTTTATCCAGCATCCGCTCGGTGCCTTCCGTGGATCTTTGGCTGCACGTGCACACCTCGAGGCTGACGACACTTAGAAGCGTTATCGAAGATTCGAATGTATACGAAGGCTTGAGCTAGAGGCGGGACACCTGAAGGACCCTCCTTCTGTTATCTAATCATTTCGGTGACTATGCACCTATCCAATGTTTACAAATTCACAGCCCAACACTCGCATGTTCGTCGCTTCGGAGGACCGTACGAGCTCCGAAGATGTGTAACCGACTAGGAGCCCTTTACGGGAATCCCAGCGTCTTCCAACTCGCGCACGCGTCACCTCGTGCGAGTCTGGCAGAGTCCTCAAACGCGGGCAAGGCCGGCACGCAGTGACGTCCGCACATACACGCATCTGCCGCTTTGCCAAATACTCTCGCCCGTACAGTTGGGGTCAGGGATCTACTAATGATGTCTTAATGCGCGGGACTTGTTTTCTAGTGGAACTTGATTACAGTCAGCACATGACAGAAGATACGGTTTTATATCTGCAATCACGGGCCCGGCAGAGTAAATAAATCCGGTGTTGGGACAGGTTGCTTTCCCGCCGCCGGTTAAGGTTCCCGGCTCTAACTATAGATGTATTCACTCAACTCGACGTGGTGCATAACGGGATAAGAAATCGTCTTTTGACCACAATTGCTGTGGTCAAATCCACGATTCGCGGCATATGATTAGCTGCGCCGTCTTGGGCTCGAAAACAAGCAAATGGCGGGAATAACCTGCGCAAATAAGTATTTCTTTCGTACCGTACGTTACACCTGGTCAGAGGACCGAAAACAAATTATTGACGGTTCTCGCGTCGAGCGACTCTCGCGAAGCAGCTTAAGGACACCGGTGGACTAGAATTACCGGGTGTTCCAAAGCGCCCGGTTACCTGAAGGTGAACTCCGTCTTATTCTCGTGGCTAGCCATCTACTTTAATAGCTCACCAACTTGCCATTGAAGCGAGAGGACGACGATTTTATTTCGCAGTGAGCACACGTTCTAAATTGAAGCATGCTCTACAGCACATGGTCATATTATTCGAGAATTGAATACTCTTTTTAACGCTTACCTACAATGTTTAAAGGGTAGGTGTAATTATAAGGACATATTCGACGGAAAGGAGAAGACAAAAAACTTGACGAGAAGGGGAAGCATAGCCAAGATGAAGAAGGACAATAGAGATCTCGAGAAAAAAAAAAAAAAAAAGAAGTGAAGCTTGGCTCCGGAGAACACCGGCGATGCGCAAGTTCTCCGACACGACAACCCTATCCTCCCTCTCGGGATCCTGGATAAGTCCGGCTTCGAGGATCAAGAAAACACCAGGCTTTATTCACATCTGGACACAACGCTGGGCAAGTAGGACTCAGTGCAAATGGCTCTTCTTTTCTTTTATTCTACTATGTTTCCCTCTTTTTTTTTTCTCTGTCCATGAAGGGAAAACAAACACTAACAACAACGAAATCGTGAATATATCGTTCGTGAACCAAAACCAATGAGATGAATTTCTGAACCTTTTGATTCGTAAATTTAAGAGATAACCTCACATTAAGATACGCAAATTAAGAAAGAAGTCACAATTGGCCTAAATGCTAGGATAGGATGCACTGCGAATATCGTATCAATGTAACCGATGCTCCATTATTTTTAGTCATCGCCAACGGAAACGGCTGCCGGTGGGTAGCGCTAGCATTGCATGATCGTCCTATTTTCATGTATAAGCTGATCGTTCTGTCTAATTTACTCTCGCCGTGATACTTCATCGAGATTTAAGCTCAATTCAACCGCACTCTGCACAGGCGCCTCTGGCCTGTTGCCAGTAGGAGTTCTGCTGGCAACAGGCTCGTGTGTATTCTGCTTTGGTGAGCAGTCCGAAGCGCACGCTCGATTAATCAAGCACGTAGACGTCGCAACGCATGGCAGTGGGTTCCACCCATACCAGCACAAAAACTTGAGGACAATTAACTGAGGCGAAAGAACACTAAAAACGTAACACGGAAAGAACGGCAGTTTGAAATGCGCTATAGGGCTGGGAAATTGATCAAATATCTTTCCGATTAATCAATGAATGATTTAATCGCGATCAATCTTTTTTAGCTGGTCAATGAGTTTAAGTTAAAAAATTTGTCTAGAAAATAAAAATGCTCTCTTCACAACATGGTCCACATTTATGTACTTTGGGAGCGTGGGGTCTCCTCGGCCCCCATCTGGTCGACGACCGTACATTGGCGCCTGGGAACTTGCTATCGGTCACCTCCGCGGCGAAATGGCGTCTGAGCGCCTCGCTCGGGACCCATCTGGAGGACAATGACGACGGCTGCGGCGTTCAGTCAACCTGAGGGCGTGCACGCGCGGCAGAGATGGGCAGTGGGTTCCGGCGGCAGGCCGCTCACGTTCCAGACAGAAGCTCTCACCTGTCTGGCGCGCGGCGGTCGCGGAAACGGTGCAGGAAGTTGGGAAGGCGGGAAACGGAGCATAGGGAAGGAGACTCTTGCGCGGGAATCGGGCGACGGGGGACCAACGCGGGGGTGATGGCCGCTAATGACCGCGACGTAGGGCGACGGCCCGGTGACATGTTTCGGACTTCACCGCGAACTCGACCGTCGACGGCGACGTCCCTGGGATGCGGTGTGGACTGGCACCGCGAGGACAATCGGGCAGCTGCGACAGTGACGTCGCACCTCCACAAAGCTTTCTCGGTCACTTCTTACGAATTCCGAAACCCCCAAGCAGAATGCGAGTGCAATAAACACTTTCTGCCAATTGCTATGCGTTGCTGTGTCAAGTTCATTCGAAGACAGGGGACGGGAGAATCGCAGAAAAGCCTTTAGCCGAGGTCACACTGCTCATGCATCATACCAAAGGCAGTCTGCAAACATCAGTCACTGCGATATCCGTGAATCGAGTGCTGGCTACGAATTACAATGCACTTAACTTTATAATGCAATTACCTTTTTGAACTCGTTGCCATGCGTCATTCGAAGCACGGATATCGTGAATACTTGCGTTATATTCTGTTTGCACACTGTCTTCTGTGACCCATGCTTTACAGGAGGCAGCGTTTTTATATTCCATGGTAAAACACTTAAGCATTTTCAATGATTGCAATCCAGAGTAATTATCAGATTTAAAACAACTCTACAAATATTTGACATTAACAATAATTTGTTTGTTTGTTTTTTGCTTTTTTATCGGCCTCACAGCGTCAATTTTCAAATGAGGCCGCGCATTCCACCATGAATGGTATAGCAATAAAGTGTAAAAAAATCTAGTTTTGACACATTTTAGGTATTATATTAAGAGGTGAACGCAACCGAATAATCTGTTAAATAATATATTAATATATATCGATAAATCGGGATAAATCATTTAATCGACGCCCAGCCCTAAAATGCGCATTAGCACACTTGCGTGTTTACAATGCAATACAATACAAAGCAAACTTTATTTGCTTCTCAAAATGCAGTTCAAACGTGAATCCCACATAAGCCAATACTGGCTTCTGCGTAGGACGCGACAGATGCCTCTGCATTGTTTTATAATATAATGATGAAACTTGCGGTACAAAATGAACGACCTTCATTTTGTATCGCGAATTAAGTGGAGTTTCCATCCCCAGAAAAGTATAGCTACAGTCTGTTGCACTAAATGACTTAACACCAGTAATATATTACATATATTGAATTTTGGCATTACTCACTTCATTACGTCGTTAACTACAATTCAACTCATCGAAGCGAACCAATTTTCCAGAAGTGTTTTTTACTCCGTTAAAGTTTTCACGATTTTGACAGCTTTCTTTATTTTGGGGGGTTGTATCTTGAATAACTCCTCAGGTAATTCATTAAATATCTTGGGTACACAATAATTTCTTGTGGCCTCTCCATACTTGGTATAAGAAATGGTTCAATAAATTTTCTCTTCTGTCTTAACGTTCTTCTTTTGGCATTTTCCACTTCATGTTTGTTGTTGAAAAAATGTTTAATAATATTATACTTCGTTTGGTTTCTAAAACGCAACATTCCTAGTTCTTTATGCGTATTGTTTTGCAGATCAGTCTCTTCACTTAGGCAACTCGTATTTCGAACTATCCATTTTTGGATCAATTCTTTTTATAGTTGTAGAGACTTGGCACAGTGTCCGTAGACTGTTATTCCATATTGAAGTGTGTACTTGCCCAGTGAATTTTATATCATTCTTAGTATGAATCGAGGGACCGGTGCTTCAATGTGATACATCTGCGCCATTTATAACCTGAATTTTTTTACAAACTTGTTCTACAAAAATATCCCATTTAACGTTTGTGTAAGTGACTCCCTAGGTATTCCAGTTTTCAGCATATATCAGTGGAACGCATGAAGAGTTATTTCAATTCCGCTCATGTTTATTGGTAATTCAGTTAGTATCTGTTTTCTAGGGTCTCGGAAGCTCGTGTTTCAGGAACGTTTCTAATAATTTGACTTTTTTCGGTACCAGTCTGGTAATGGTACCGAGCACACAGCGATGGTAACCCTTTAGTACTACACTGAATTGTGACGTCATGAGATACTCCATACAGCTAAATCAGTGCATTTTTCATTTGATCGCCATCTTCTAACTTGTAACAAAGTTAAAAAAATAAAGGCGTAATAATGTCTTTTAGATTAATAACCTTTTTGGTGATAGATGACAAACTTGTACTTAAAATACGTATGACGGAACATGGTTTGTGAAACTATTTGCAACGAGGTTAAGTGCATTGTCAGGTGGTTTGAGCCACCATGGGTCACGTGGTCACGCGAACACTGGATCACGTAACGTGACGTCACGTGACCATGGCGTTGCGTAACAATGAGTGCTGCAAAACTATCGATAGCACTATTGAAACTGTCGATAGTTAAAGTCAAATTTCACTATCTATAGTGAAAAAAAATATCGATAGTGCTATGAATAGTCAACAATCCTAAAACTATCGAGAGTTATATCGATAGTATACAATCTTTAGTCGGCTTTCGCTAGTCGATAATCGTAGAATTATCGATAATATACCATCAATAGTCGACTATTGATCTACCGTGAAACTCGAAAACATAATAACATCAGTCGACTATCCTGAATTTTGTTATAGTAGATTATTGTTAAACTATCGATAGCCAACACTCGCGAAGTTATTGATAATGTTTTATTAGGTGACGGAGAACATCATATGTCTACCTAGGAATTGTCGTGTAACTCGGAAAAAAACGCCGTTGCAATTAGGAACTTCCGCATAATTATCGAAGAACAATCCGGAACCTATTGAAAAATGATCAGAAAGTGGTAGAAATCCTCCTTAGAGACTACTATAAACTATTAAACAATATCGATTGTAATGCACAAGTGAAAAACTATGAATAAAAAATATCAACTTGATAGGTTCGCGAAGTTTTTTTTTGCTGATTTAGATTGCTTTTCGGGGTGTGCCCTTTGCTTATTATAGCCAGAGATCAAGCAGAAAAATGAAAACCCCTGTCGTCCCTGGTAAAGAAACTATGTGTTGCTTATATCCGGAAACCCGCCTGAATATGATGCTAGCCATGGTGATCGAATGCGCAAGATGGGGACATGACTTTGCCCAAATGAAAAGATAAGTGCAGGTTTTTTTTAACCAAATAGGTTGTGAGAAAGGAAGAAAACGATATTAACGCGATAGCGTTTCGGAGTTCGTGTCGCGAAAATTCCGGCTTGGACGTCGGCGTCGGCGTCGGTTGGACCAAAAAGTCCCATAATACAACGCGCGCAGCCACGTGTGACGTCACACGTGGCTGTGACGTCATGAACCTATCGATCCGTTAAATTTGAGGGGAAACGTTTCCGCTAAAATTAGCGGAACATTTTCCCGCAAAATTTAGAGGGAAATTTTCTCTCCAAATTTAATAGCAAAATATTCCCGCCAAATTTAGCGTAAACTTTTCACGCCAAGTTTAGCGGAAAATTTCCCCTCCCAATTTGGCGGGAAAATTCGAATGAAAACACGTGACGTTATGCGACGTTACGTGACACAAGACGCTACCGACTCGACCACGCACACACGCTTGGACGGCTTGGGCACGAGCGCGGATTCAAGTGAGAAGGCTTTGCGAACGGTGCCCGATAACGCTAACGCGTTCTATTCTTAAAGGCGAAGCTTAAGCGTCCTCCAAGGTTTTGCCTTTCAGATCCACAAGATTTCTTTTTCCAGTGTAATAATGCCTCTTTGCCACCAATCCCGTTACTTGAATCACGATAAAGTTTCATTTTTTTTTATCCAGTTAGCATTATGTTCCAAAACTTGTGTCTGAAGAATGGAAAAACTAAAGCATCAGTTAATGTTGGCTTCGTGCGATACGTTTTCTGAAAATGTTCAATTTGAAATCTTCGCAACAAAATCTTTGTTACATTTATTGATTCAAAAATGTTTATTTATACATTATGTGACGGCTTCTGTTTTTGAAGTTGTATTTTATATCAACAGGTAAATCTTTTCTTAGCCACTGTTATTAAAATCTGCCAAAATAGAAGTGGACAAAAAGTGTCAACATGTCAGGGCAAACAAGCATAACTGCTTTTGTCAACAGCTATTTCCCAATTTTCGGGATTTTTCTTGAATGGACATTAGCAGGGGAGAAAATGATCCCCAGAAGGGTGTTCATTTTCACGTGTCAGTGGTCAAGGTTATGAAAAGTAATACGTGACAATTCAATAATCAAGAAAACTCAAGCGCGAAACGAACATGGTGAAAACTATGATGCTGAACATCTTCACCGAGATTTTTCCCTAGCTGGAAGACAAAAATAGATACTGAATATACTTCAATGTTTTACAAATGCGGGCATACTAACGTGTGTGAGCCTGATATCTGAACTTCATGAATATACAAAATATGTGCGCAGGAAAACGAGCAAAGCGCCGTTTCTGTTTAACCGCGATATTAATTATATGAGAATGCAGCATTGTGTTTTGTTTTCTTTCAATTTAATCCTTTTTCACAGAGCCACGCGTTGTCTGCCCGCACGTTTTTTTGGGGTACTGCTTCATTTTCGTAACCCTTAATAGTTTTGGGAAAGCTGACTTTCGATATTATCTATGGACAACGAAAAGCCAACTATCTGCAGTATTATGAATAGCATTATCGATTGCACTATCGATAGCATTATCGATAGTCAACTATCAATAATATTATCGATGGTAGTATCTATAGTGCTACCCACATACTATCGATAGTCCACTATCGATAGCTTTTAGACTATATCGATATCTTTGTAAAAACTATCGATAGTATCGATAGTAAATTTTTCGATAGTTTTGCATCAGTAGTAGCCATGCGTACAGCTACAAATAGCCGAACGTATGCCCGCTAAATATAGCGGCTAAATTTACGTTTTGTAGTTACACGTTCACTGTAGGCGCGCATCCAAAAATGTCAGCTATACATTAAAAAAAAAAAAAAACGCGTGCTACCTGTCGAAACCCGTTTTTAAATTTGCAAGCGAGCCACTGCGCTTTTCAATGGAACGATCGTTTTAAGCAGGCTTGATGTGTTTGTTTGCATTTAACGGGCGTTATACTTAGAGGTGTTATTTTCCTTGAGTGGGAGACGGGCGTCGTAGGTTCCATGCTGGAGCCGGCGACGACACGACCGCGTGCTTTCTCAAAACATGTTTAGTCTCCCCTGTTACACAAAATAATAAGGGTATTTTTATCAGCATGAGACAAAAGGTATAATGATTGGCGCGAATGAAACATGAACATGATTCTGGCCAATTCACGACTCTAGCGGGAAACCGAATTAAAATGTTTACTAATAACATGATGTCGTACCTAGTAGATAGGGCTGTATAAAAGGGGGGGGGGGGGGTGACACGGCTTCTGTGCTTACATGTCGTCGGCGGCTGGCGCGGTGGAACAGTTTTCCCAGTAACTCTTTTGTTACTGTCGTATCAGCATGTTGCCCAGATCTCTATAAACGCAACCTACGCTACTGCGTGAACTAGACATTGCGCGTTTATAGACGTTCATGAGCACCTGGTATACAATATTTTAGCGTAGGACTTTTCGGTGAAGGACGTTTTGGTGCGGGCGTTTCTAAACACGGAAATTTCGGTTCGCGGATCTTCCGGTGTACGGACTTTTCGGTGTATATCCTTTGAAATCCGGGTCATCTCTTGATTATTTCTGAACGTACTGCGCACATTTTATTACTTACACTGCATATTCTTACATCTTCATACAATATTTTTGTTATATCTCGTATAAATGACTTTCATCATTGCCTCTACAAAAAAAAGTATTTTTTTGATGTTTCTTAATTGAATAATTAAGTGATTAGCTTTGGTTTACTTGTACCGATCGCAACCCTGTTACTATAGTATAGGTGGTTACTTTTTTATGCAATCGTTTTGCTTTACCTAACGTAAAGTCAAACTTATCCTTATTATACCCTTAAATTGCATCACTGTCTGCCACTAAGAAAACACGTTGCATTTTTTTTCAAATTGTATAAATATTTAGTATTTCATAATGACTGCCTTCCCAACTGTATTCAGATATCTATCCACGCAACAAGATGACTTCGAATAAAATATTCCTTAATCAGAGACGCAATTAATTTTATTTGTTGAAGTTTATATTTGTTTTGTATATTCCGTAATTGGAAAAAAAATGAACAGTTCACTTAAGACAAATATGCGATCCATATCAAAACATCGTGCATTTTTGATGCATTAAAATATTAAAATATACAAAGGTCTGCAATGTCTGCTGAAAATAGAACTATTCATTTTCAAACACATATCGTGTTTACACGGAAATGCTGTACACTGAAACGCCTGTACACCAAAACGACCGTACACGCAAACGTTCGTGCATCGAAACGTCCCTGCACTAAAATGTCCGGATCCCATCAGCCCCGCAGTCCTTCCATCGCTTCCCCGGAAAAGGTCAAGCCTCTGGAAGTTCACATTCGCCTACATAACGCCACAGGTTTGAACCTTTGTGACTAAAAATCGGGGCAAACCATTTCGAGTCCACTGCTTGCCTGCTGAAACCCGAGCCTTGTGCGTTCAGCCGGCACATGGCACGGCAAGACTTGTTTTAGATTGCCATAGTTGCCCGATTGTGGCAACCCATATGGGTCTCTTGGGCCGCGAATTGCTGGACCGTAGGCTAAGGTCAAGTAAGCGAAGGCGTGATCGTAGCGATCTTGGAACGAGGCACGAGTGAGCCAGAGTCTTGTGAAATCCGACACCATAAGCGAAGGGCGAGCGAGCGTAGCAAGAAAACCGTTGCGCACGCGTGCACTAAAAAAAGAAGAAAAAAAAGAATGTTACAAAACCAAGAAAGTTAGATATAAGCGACGTGAGTGACCAAAAGCACCGCTATGACGTAGGTTTTTCATACTTGGTCTAACTACGGGCATAAATATATGCTTCATGCATTCACTGAGCTATTTAAGCCTACCATCAAAATTGTCGTTGCAGCTGGATATAAGTATCCAAGGTAACAACTCATTACGTTACGGCGAGGCAAATCCTAGTTCCGACGTCACTGAAGGATTGCTCTATCCAAACATCTCGGCGCTAATATTGAAACGCCTGCTTAGTGGTCCTGGTCAAGACAAGAAACGTGGGTATGGGGCTTATTTAGGCAATTCAATAAATGGTCACACAATTTACGTGCACTATGTGTCTCGTTCTCCACTCATATACATATGCATATATAGTAATAAAGAACAGGAGCAGTTATAATACAGTGTCTAATTTAGAAAAAAGCAGCCTCACAGAAGACTGCTTTTCTATTTCTCCTGAATCAAACTATACGCTGGTGTCATTTTGTAGGCGCTTTGATGCCCTACTTTCATGTAACTGATTTGTCTATTTTTTACGACGAAATAAACATTTATGTTCTTACGAATGTGTTATATATATATAAAAAAATGAAATACTTTCTAGGTTCGCGTCAATCTATAAATAAGAAGGCCGAAAACTCCATCGGCATCCTTACGTTGACATAACTACGGTGTATAACAGAGTTCGTCTTACAACGTGTTATGTTCCGCAAAGCAACAAGGGCATAGCATAAAAATAAACCACGCGCTTATCACCAAAAGCAAGCCGAACTCGTGCCCATAATGACCCCGTGAGTTGCTGCGGCAATAGCACACACAAATACTTCCAACGCCGAAAACTGCGATCGCTCTCGCCCTTCCTTTGTGTTTGAGAAACCCTCCGAGGATAGAAGTTTTCCTGGATAAGTCTCGGCCTCCTCAGATTCGCTGTAGCAGCAGCGCCGCGTTGAAAAAGCAAACCTTTGTCATCCGCCTTTGTATCCCGGGTATTTTTTCTTCCTTCTTACAGTACCGTAAAGCTTGTGGTTTACGAGTACGAAGCCGCCTGTTGCCAACAAGAAACGAAACGACACACGAAAAGCGTTGTTACGTTCGTTCCTCCGCAGCGCTCGTGTACCTCGTGGTAAAACGTATGTTCCGCTTTCAACTGGAGGAAAACGCACAACAGAGGCTCTCACTCATCGGGTCCAACTCCAGGCTTTGGTTGTCCCAGTTTCGCGGCGTACCGGCCGTGACTGGTAAATATAGACGGGGAGCCTCGAGCAGGAATGCAGATCTACACCACGTAAGGGGGAGGCTCTCCCGCACCCCGGGAAAGCAACGGAGAAGTCCGACCCCAGTTGCGTGCTCTTTTCTACCGTTGGCCCACACGTAATCCTTGAGCGGCTTAGACAAGCGGGAAACAAGAAGGCGCCTCGGGAGTGTCGGACGAATCTCTCTTGTCGCTTATTCAATTCCGCTTGTCGCTTTCCGGTTTCGATGTTGCGTGCTCTTAAGCGCCTTGCGTGATCTCGGTGTGTAAGGGAGGCTAGCACGTGGTTGACCGGGTTGGCATCATGGCTAGCTTGAAGTTCACTTCAGTCAAACGTTATACTCCGTTTCACTCCAAGTCCAACGTCACAGTAGGCGTTGAGACCCGATGGGTTTGATCGAAATGCGCCAAACCTCTTTCGTCAAAGCGTTCCTCGTACTCATGGGTTTTCTATTCCCGGCTGATGCAATCACGCTCAGTGAATGCTCCACGACAATAATCCCTGGAGAAGGGGGACAAGAGGGACAAAGGACAAACAGAAATCTCCAAACACAGCTAGGGGATTGCTGTTCGACCGAAAAAAATCCGCCTGGTCCGGGTATCGAACCCGGGACCTCTCCAATTCCAGTGGAGCGCTCCACCAACTGAGCTAACCAGGGGTTAGACGTCAGTAGAGCAAACAGGTTTTATCAGCTGCCACCAGTCTCACACCAACAAGGGTGAAAGGCTTGAATTTTAAGGTTATGATTATAATAGAATTATAATGCATTATTGTGCTTGATTGGTTTGCACGGTTATATAGGAAACGCACAAAGACGACGATCACCGTGAGATGCCATTTTAGCAACGCATAATTGACTTCATTCGATCGTAGCATTAAATGCATTTGGACTTAATGGGAAACGGAACATAGTAAATCAAGGTAAGTAGTGTACTGTATATTTTGACGTTATACTATATCACTATTCACAAGTGTACCGGTTCCCCTGGTCGTCGCCATAACAAAATGCGGCCTTAAAAAAAAAAACGTTTTCAAAAGAATTAGTTTTAGCGCGGAAGAACTCTGCAGCGTCATTGAGTGCCTTAGCAGCAGTGTTGTACACGTGCCTCGAGAAAAGGAACGGAACCTCGGTCCTCGTTCCTCTTAATTTTTGGAACGCGTTCCCGTTACAAGTTCCATCTACCAGAAAAGAACTCGTTCTTGTTACAGTTAAAAAAGAACGTATCGTTACATATACGTTACATTTGTATTTTGCTAATGAGTTAGATGAAACCAAGTTTTTTTATCTATCCCATCAAATAGCAACATAGGAATTTGAAAGCCGTGATGGAAGGACACCAGGAGAAGAAAACGAGCGGAAGCAAGTTTCATTTGTTGATATATTCACCTTTAAAAATCTTAGCGTTTTGCCAGATTCATGTTTGTGTTGGGTTATGCAGACGAGCCAAATGTACTGTTGCCCCACATTGCAGGAGCGTTTTACAATAACCTCACACGTTCCAATCTAACAAAATCCTGTGTTCGAACTTAACGACACTTGCTTCTCGATGCTGCTGTCCGCAAGACAAGCAAGTGGAGAAGAAGATAGGGCATTTGGAAGGTCAGTCTTGAAAACTGCCAGTCTCTGTTCGTGAAGTTTGGATTCGTTGTTCAGTTTGAAGGTGGGAGAAGATTAGAGGGAATGAAGGTTAATTTTTGTGCATCTGCCCAATGTTTGGGATACAAGGGTGCGTTTCATGTCTAGTAACCTGTTATTTTGATTCAACTGATTTCTTTGTAGAAGTTCAGTGATGGCTGCAGTGGGCCCTAGATTTCTGGGTGTATGAAGATTCGTGGAAGCAAAGAAAGTAGCTGAGTTTGAGACGTCCCTTTTTCTGTCTTTTCCTTCAACTAAATGTTTTGATTTTTGTACCGCAGTCTCAGGCACTGAAAAGAGAACCAATTTGCTCACTAGCTCTCCCGCACCCTACTGTTACCAAGCGAGGACCCCACAAAACAAACCTTAAGTAGCTAAAAACTTAACGAGATCCTGATCTTCGTAAATATATTGTTTTATAGTTTTTTCTTCAAATTACCCTCTTAGAAACAAAATAAAAATTACCCCACTGGACAAAAAAAAAAGGAAAGCCGTTCCTTCTTCCGTTCCCGTAAAAACGTAACTAGTTCCCGTTCCAGTTCCACCGATGCAAAATGGAACGGCGGCGTTCTTTCGTTCCTCCTAAAAGGAACGCGTTCCAGGAACACCGTTCCTTGGAACGCCGTTCCGTGCAACACTGCTTAGCAGCACGTAATTCGCATTCAAAGACACGTTCTTAAGAAGACCAGTGAATCGCAATCGGTTCATTTATCTCCGTCACCATGGCGAACGTGACGATGAAAATCGTAAACAAAGAGCCCTGCAGGCTTCCCATCAGTCCTAAATGCTTTTTGCGGTATATAGACGAATTCGTCTGCAGTCTAAAAAGGTCGGAACGAACTATTTCCTGCAGAAACGTCAACCCCATCGACCCCGCAATCCAGTTTAATGCGAAACGTCAAAAAGTGGACACCTTGCCGTTTCTCGGTGTACTGGCGCAAAGGCAGAGAGATGGTCTGAAGTTCACGGTATACAGGAAGCCAACACGCACCGGGCTCTATCTTCAGTTTGATTCTCACCACCCAGCATACCTCAAAGAGTCTGTGGTACAGACGGTTCTGTTCTGGCCGCAGGCTATTTGCGCATCAGACACCGACAGAAGAACAGAGGAGCAAACTATTGTTTGCAATCTGAGAAAAATGGCTACACCAACAGTTCCTCATTCACCGCATCGCCAGTCGGCAAGGTCATACGTATCGACTCTTACAACCCCAAGGGACACATTACCCCCCCCCCCCCCCCCCCCAGACGCATTGGTGTCCCCTGCATACACTTAAGATTGGAAAGGGTTCCGTCGAAGGAATACAAATATATGCCTCGCAAGCTTGTTTCAACATTTGGACGCCATATACCACCCGACCGCCAAATGATCGCCCTTGTAAGGAAAGAGCACAGAATGTCGTTTACGAGATTCCCTGCGCGGCTCGCCCAAACACATTATTACTTAAACAGTTAAAAAAAACACTCACAAAATGACTTGCCAAAAATAAAAAAAAACGATGTGCCCGAATTTTGCCACAAGAACAGCGCTGTTGCTGAGCATTATCACGTCAACGACCACCGTATTGACTCCGAAAACACGTACATCTTGGTAATTGGGCACCATCCATCAGAAAATTTTCTATTAGAATCATAGAACATTCAGACTACATCAGAAAATAACGGCAGCTGTCTTGGCAATTTACCTTCCGTATACACTTAACGGGCTGCGTCGTGTGACAAAGGCGAGAAAAAAAAAGACAATCTCTTAGAAGAAGTAACTGCTGTGGTTCAACGATCATGCCCGCTCCCAGGAAAAAAAGCTGATCCTCAACAGAGCGCCTCAACGTTGCTTGCTAGGTGCGCCTTGCTAGAGCGGCGACATCGTTTGTGAAGGCAAGGGCTGCTTTTTTTTTACTGATGCCACAATTTTGACTCCTGCCTCCTGACCGGCGCAGAAAACAAAATCATGCTTGACGGAATGCGCGACGTTGCGAAGTCTTAAGAGTTACCCCGCGTCATTTCACAACTGGTGATGCTTAATGACTGCGTAAACAGCTAATAAACGGCTGCATAAAGTGAGAGGAAAGATGGTGGCTGCGCCATCTTTCCTGATTAAGAGACCGAGATTGTTTCGGAACTTTGAGCACCCTCACAATTAGGAATTGATTGGTGGTTACTTCTTTTATCATAGAAAGTACAAAGCTAACTACAAACTACTTAGAAAAAATCAGATATTTTTTAAACATTCTGTTGACATAACCCTGTGTTAACCGTTTAATGTTTATATCTATTAAGCTTTCAGAACACTAAAATCTAATCAGAGCAATTAGGTGTAGATTTTGTGCAATCATTAATTGAACTGCGCGCATGGTTAAAGCTTACAGCAAAACGAAGGTGTTTGCATTTTAAACCAAAACACAAATTGTGTTTGAGACAGACAAAGGTACTTTAGTTAAAATGAAATGCTCATAAGGATGCAAGACGTAGCGCAACACAAAACAGCAAGACAAAGTTTCGTAATAAAAAAAAAAAAAATTATGCGGTTCACTGGTTTCTGCATGCCGTTTCTTATCTCTTCCTACAACGGAATTTTTAACACTGCGAGTACAAGCAGGAATTACTATTTTAGAAAGGTCAGCTGTTGATGTGCCTGTCATCTTGTTTAAGCAGAATATGACAAAGGCTCGGACAGGCCGAATTCGGCAGACAGGTGTGACCCCGTCTTACGTCATGAGCATAGCCGGCACCGCTAAGCGAACGAGTTCGCGCCGCGGGTGACGGAAGAAATTTCCTTCAGATATTTCCCCGTTTTTTGCGCTTGCTCTGCGAGCTGGTCTGGCGGACGGAAAAAGTTATCCCCCCAAAAACGCGATACGCGACATCGTACCAGGAACTGCCCAATTACGACGGCGCCTATAAGGATTGCGCAATCAGGAGAGACATGCTGTCAAAATCCAGAACTAAAATAGTTTTCTTTTCTCGGCTTGGAAAGTTCCTTCATTTATGGGATAAGAGTTTAAGCGCTAGCTTTGGAAAAGAATAAAATTTGATAGATAACTGGTTTACTAAAACAGCGGCGTAACTTGGATTCACTGCTGTGATAGTTTCTACAAGATCTTACAAAAGCAACTAGATATAAGTGAAAAGGGCATTTCCCATATTGGTAAAATAGCCGTCTTCTTGAGATCGGCTGGATTGTTGCTGTCGCAATAATAATCCAAACAAATAACAATCAACATATCCATTCAGTAAATGATGATAACAGGTCCGGGAGCCGATATCGATTGGCAAATAAATTAGGCATTTATGTTTTTCTCCTTTTCTGTCCTCGTGAATTTGCGAGATGACGTGCCTATTATCTCATTTTGTATTCAACGCCTTGGTGATACTGTGGCCAAGACTATCGACAATTTGACCAAAGTTCACATACTGGTTTAATTTATGACTTTTACTAAGTCAAAATTACTATACATAAGGTTATGACGACTATAAACCTCGGGGACTGAGACGACGACGATTAGGACCCTGAAAACAGTCGCAATTGATATAGGATAAATAAATGTATGTTCCAGACCGCCAGAGCACCAGCTAGGTTTAGAAACCGTGTGATTTCCAACCGGTCATGTGACCTGCTTATTTATCACAATTGGCTTTACTCGACCCAGAGCTCTCTGCATTTTCTCATGAGTATGTTGAACGCTCGAAGCTTTTGCATGAGACGATTCGCACAATAACCGAGGTTACACTGAGCTCTACAGAAGTACCTTGCTCAAGTGTGTCGATATGACCGTCATTGTGGTAACTAATATTATTCCCAAGGTTCATTTGTTTGTACAATTTGTTAGGTTAAGCTTACCTGTCTTACGTTTTCGTTGCACCAGGGTGGCCATGATAGCTCTCCTACCCTGGTGCTAAAGTTGCAATAATTTTTCGTACATACACCTTAATAGGTGATTCACATCATGTGAAGCTGTATCTCGAGGCAACAATCGAAAATGGAGATATGTGAGGTGTTTTTACGCTGACTTAAAATTAAGAGGTTCAGTTAGAGACACAGCAGCCACTGAGACGACAGGAAACGTAGGGCCTCCAGTGGGTGCCGGTTACGTTCTGTCCTGCTTTGGCTGTGCGTGCACGCTGGAAGATCGCAAGACACCAATGTGGTATAGAAGGTAAGAAGCTTGCACTGGAGGCGGCACAACTATTAGTGCCGAGATATTTCCGTGGCGCCCTCTTATGGCTCCCATCTCTTATGTCGCACTGCCAGCATCTGCCTCCTCACGGCATCACACGAGTTGTAATCCTAAATACTTATCAACCGCGGCGAACGACAAGTTTGGCGTTGTGCGTAAAAATCACTTCGGAAGATTGCAGTAATCGCATTTCTAAACCGCCACCATTAAATATGATCGTCTGAGTCTGGCTTTACCCTTATGTCAGCAGACAAAGCAGAATTAATTGCACTCCAACATGTCACTGTGATTGATTGGCCACTCGTAGAAAGCCTACCGCGACGCCGCTTTTGGTCGCCCACGTTGTCGGTGCGCCCTGAGCGGATAAAAGCGGAAGGAAGGAGCTTGAGCTGCCCAACCTCCATCGCTGGCTGCAGACCTTCGATAATGCTTCAACGTCTCCCGCGCCTCGAGCGTGCACGCGTCGCCGAAGCACGCTGAAAGGCAACCAACGAGCGCGTGCTGGAAGCCGGGCGTTTGGAAGGTCGACGCTCTGCCGTCCTTACCTTGTCAGTGACTGTGGAATACCTCACTGTACTTTTTATTCTTTGTAGATTAGAACAGCTGCTTTGCTTAAGAAGCTTCATACTTTTAATTAATTTTAGTATTTCTGCGAGGTAATAGGATGCGTACGCAAACCTCTGGCTGTATGAATATGACGATGCGGTCTCCGTGAAAGGCAAAACTTCCACAAAAACGAGCAACGTTTCTCAGAACCTTCCGTAGCCTGGCTTTTTTATGTCGGAAATAATTATAGGTAGCCCCATAAAGAAATGAGTTCACGATCCCACCGTATACGGTCTCTCGTGAATAACCAAATATAGCAGCTCCTCCGCAAATATCTCTATCCTATTTACTTAAAGAGCCGTGCCGCTGAAGGAAGTCACAGATAAAGCAGCCTGAGTCCCTCCGCAATCGATTTATTCCACACGATAGACTTAAGGCCACAGGCTGCGTCAGGGAAGTCACCAGCCCAAAAGCAGCACCAGATCAGAGGTGAATAAACGACCCACCATCATTCAGCCATGCGGCACCATAAAATGCAGGAACACCAAAATGAGGGAGACAAGTGTCCCAGGTTCGCGATTCGTAATCTTTCCATTGGCGGGGGCACTTAGCGTCAATGATGAGGGGGACCATCTTGCACGCAGCTGGTATCCAAAAAGAAGACCGAGGGATTCGTGCACTGCGCCACCACGTGTAAAGAAACGGAGAGGCAGCCCGCATCTTCCGCTTCACGTAATTGGAAGCGCCGTTGTTCCGGCGGACTTCCTCGTCCGCTGCTGCAGTCCGAGAGGAAACGGAAAGGGAGGAAGAAGGAAGGAAGGAAAGGCCGGACACCACTCTCCATTCAGGAGAAAGAAGCCCGAGACTTTTTCCGCCGTGGCGCCCAGGCAACAACACAAGAGATCGCCGGCAGTTGTAGATTCAGTCTAGCGCCATGAGGTCTTGGACGGTCCTGGTGGTTCTGTGGCTGCTACAACAGTCGGCACGAGTCGGCTCCACGGTTCATTCGAGCACTCGTGGTACGTTGGATGAAGTGGACCAAGATCTCACAACTACTGTGGATGGCGTCGCGAGTGCGGCTAGCACCGACGCAACGTCGGTGTCTGGAAACGTGCCAGACGTGGAGTCGCATCTCCGTAACCTCATGGACCGACTAATTCAGGAGTCCTTGCCGAGGATGACGGCCCTTGGGATTGGCGGTAATGTCACCGGAGACTGTTCGGCAGCCCTGTTCAGGCTCCTGCTTGGAGTTCGCAAGTTTGAGCCGTGGGCGCTGAGACGTAAGTCAATTTCTTTTCTTTCTTCTTTTTTTAATACACAGCGAGATTACTTTAGTAACGCTCTGCATGGGACAAAGCTGGAGCATTAGCCGAAAAGAGTATCGAAGAACGAAGGGCGAAGCGAAATTTGGGAAGATGATACGTCGTGCCCTGCCTTTCTTAACTTGTCAGTGACAATAGTTGCATAAAATGTTAGCTACATCCGCTATTGAAGCAAATTTTACGAAGTCTAGAGCCTGGTCAGCACCTTCGAGGCGCAATGTCTGCCCGAGGATTACCCATCTGTGAGATTAAATTTTGGCTCAGGTGCATATAATCTCAAGAGCGCAGTCAATGGAAATACCGGTTTTACGTTGGCAAAATCCTTGTTTGAATTCAAAGTAGTACATCGAAGATATCTCTTTGTTGGTTTTAATATTAAGCCCTAAAAATGATCTTATTAAAATGACTTTGAAGAAAGGAGCAGGAGCGGAGCCTTCACAGAGTAATCTTTGTAGGTCGGTTAAGGGAGAATTCGTGAAATTGGCGTATCAATTGTGTTTTATTGAGGTATTAAGAAAGTGCAGAAATAAAAGGAACCAGAGAACAATAGGTAGAGCGGATAACGTATTCATATAGGCTGGAAAAGTTCCATCTGGGTTGGAAAAGACACGCACTTAAGGCTTACCTGTTATTTGGTGTCCCTTATATAACGAGGGCCTTTAGAATTTCCTAAAAGTAAACCTTCCAACAAAAAACGCCGGAATGAAATAGGCTCTAAAACGCAAATATAAACTTCATTTTCTGAACAGCTGTTGATCGTGATCAATGTGGCTAAAATAGAAGAATGAAAAAAAAAGAAAAAAAAAGAGAAACAACGTACACACATAGGTTAAGACAATATAAACTAGCGAACGTGTTGGTTGATTTGAGGAGCATCGCAACAATAAGACAAGTTGGTCGAGGGACGACGTACACGTAATTTCATGAAAGAAAGTGTATGTCGTCCCACGTCCCACCTGTGTCTTATTCTTGCGGTGTTCCACATAGGTCAGTTGCCTCAGGCATTTTAGCAGAGAACATTTTCTTTTCAAGCTTCCCGTTAAAACTGATTTTAAATCGTCGCATTTTACCTTATTTTGGTCACTTGAGACTTTTTAAACAAATATTCAACACACATAAAAAAACGTGTCCATTGGAACAGAAAGCTAAACATAGGATAAAAAACACCGCGAATTATTTTCTGCAACGTGTAAATTATAGGGGTAGCTAAAAGACAATATAACCCTTCTGTCTGTCGCACTCAAGAAACGTCCGAGAGAAACTCCGAAAATAGCGTCGACGAATCTAAGCAAAAAGGTTTTGCTCTCATCGTTGTCCGACTCGGGGAAGGAATGTGCCGTGCCCTGCGTTTAAGATCCTTGAATCGGTACTGAGCAAACTAACAGCCGAAATCCGGTCATCTCAGTCATGTTCCCTTAACTAACGAGTGGACTAAAAAAGCTTCTTCACAAGCTGAATCACTGTAGGACAGGCTCAAGTTAGGCAAGAAAACTTTTTGAACGCATTTTAAAACGGGAATACGCTGTGATAGGGAACAGCTGAGACGTACATACCGTGAAAGATGACAAATACCTCACAACAGTGCTCTCCATAGAGTCGAAAAGTTTGTTAGTATGGTATGGCAAATAACAAATTCAAGCTTCCACAACATGGTCGCCGATGTGTTTTCTTCTGCTCTATTTTGCCTAATACTCTTGCCCAATGTATTAGTATAATCGGTATATATTACGAATTCGTTGTTCTCTATTGGAGATGCAACCGATTTTGGAGCTATACACTAACTTTCAAAAATAGAGCTAGAGAAAAACACACAGCCGCATATTCAAGTAAATACACCCGCCCCAAAAAACATTTTATTAAGACCGTTTGAACTTTATACGGACTGCTTGCCATGAGTCAGCTGCTGTTACAAGGTGTGCATATCATTACCACACTAAACAAAAATGAGGTCGTAGTTATAGATGTCGGGGTCATTTCCGTGAAGATGAAGGCGCCTATAAACCTAAATCAAAATGGTACACTCTTTGAGAGAAAGTAACATCCTTAATTCCGAGCACATATGGCAAATGGGATAATGCTGATTCCGTCTAGGCAAACAACAACAACAACATCAAATCCACTATACAAAAAAATTACTTCTTGCAAATGACCCGTTCTTCCAAGTAGTAAGGTCTAGATTTTTTTGCTTAATTTTAGCAATTGCGTATTGTGTTAGTAACGCATTTTACGTTCTACTAACATCAAAGCGATAAATAACCCAACAGATGGAACTACGTAACATCTAGGAACCGTGAAATAGTCACTCGCCTCATGCATGCTCCAAACGAAAAACAAACGCTTTCATTCGACACCATGCGTCGAAATCTTAACATCACATACCCGTATGTCTCTAAACATTAATCGTTAAATAGAAGAAAAAAAAAACGTAACCCATGCGGTGACAATAATCGAGCAAGCATAAGCCCACAAACAAAACATGTAAAAACCACTTTTTGATGTCAGACATCTCTCGAGCAAAGTGCGCAGATCTTTGACAAACCGGGTTGAGCGCAATGCACCACGGGATGTTGCGTAAATGGTTGCGTCGTCGATCGCAGTCAGACGCCCGGACAGGGCTCATGCAAGCTTACGCAAGAAGCGGCAAACGAAGTGGACAAAAAAATGGCCCACCGTCCCTTCCGTCGCTTCCTGGAAGTGCTGTCCAATGCGAGGGCAAAAACACGCCTTCGCTGGAAAATTCTCTCCCGGCTGAGGTTGATGACACTTCCTCCATAAGGATCTCGGCGGCCCCGACATTAGGTGTCTTGCTCGTACGCTTCCTCTCCGCTATATTTAACTGGACGACGCCGAAAACTAAAACGAAGTCTGCAAGAAAAAGAAAATATCTAGATAGTAAAATGGTGCTAGCAAATCGCACAGACTTACGGACCTTCGTGAGCTATCGCAGATCATGGAAGGGCTGCAAAGGAGAGCACGAAACGTTATCGTGATATATCGATGATAGAAAAGTGTGCGTTGAGTATGAGACTCGAGATTCCAAACTATGTAATGAACTTCCTCGAGTTAGCTTGAATTTTATCGCAGTCCAATCATGGAGTAATCGAACTGAAAGCGTTTAATTAAATATATATAATTTCAACTGTGATGTACGAACACAAAAAAACTTTCGTAATGATATGGCGCGCATTTTCGCCAGCTTTCGTTGCTTTCATACAAAGGTTAAGCGAAATTGTAAATAGCCCTACTTGAGAAAATAAAAAGCAAAGGGTCCAACGCTAAATCTAAATTTTAGTATAACTGCAACGAGGCTTTCGTCCGCTGAGGTTTTGAAGAGGAACTCGTCTGGTGATTGTGGGACCTGCAGAGTTAGTTCGCAGATTGTAGGTACGTGCGTGGTGTGAGCGGTTTAATTTTCTCTAAGATTGAATGCTTCAAAACGTTCGAGTTTTGCCACTTGACAAACAGTAATTGTTTTTGCACCGACAAGAACTCGGATCTTTGGCGACATCAAACACATTCAAGAGCATAGCGTGATCACAAACTTTTTTTGGCGCTTCGTAGTTGCTTAAGCGAAGAAAATGAGAACAAGCTATACCTGCCATATGTGCTACCAGCATTTGTTTACTGTCCTTGTACAATTCAACCAAAATGGTTACGCCTTAGTTAAATGAAATTAATTTAAACATCGCCGAAGAAATCATCGAGGAGATCAAGAACTGTCAAAGGATTTTCTTATAGACTTTCGGTGTTCGGAAAGTAAGCCTAATGCCGAATTAACAATACATTTGCAAAGTTGGCTGAGTGATAAAAAACATAAAACGATTCTCATTACCAAAGCAAGTAGTTAACTTTTAAATGTCTAAAAAACATTGCCAAATTATGAGAAGTGAAGTAATAAAAAGGAGCGCTATACCCGTATTCTATACGATGCGATCAAAGTAAGGCAAAACCCAGACACCCCGAGAAGCAACGACAGGTCAAAATGAACATTTCTTCCGCATCACGTCTCGCGGCCTGTCGTTTCTCTTTATATCGTGCGCGAGCTCGACTGGAGACCGAGGAAATATTTAAAGAGAACGGACAAGATGGACGTCTTGAACACTACTTGTCCGTGCTTGACAGGTCTTTGTTTGGCTTTTTTTATTTAGTGTTTACCCAATTTCAGGCCTATACCGTCTCCACCACGAAGTGATACATGCTCGGCAGCGTCATTGTGTGAAGCCCGCTGTCTGGAACTATACGGAGACATGGGACTCATTGGGCTGCATATAGAATAAGTGATGGTTTTTCTCGGTGCCCGTAATCAAGTAATAACAATACAATAAACCTATTTTGTTAATATTAGTTGTTTTTTTTTTTTTAAAACCATCTTGAAGTTTGTTCGGGCATCGGCTCTATTTCAATTAACGTATTTAAGGGACTATATTCCACAGTCCATGAGTGTTTAAACGTTTAAATTTTTTTCCGGTGGAAACTATCGGCAAGTGCGCGGACTCTACTAAGTTCTTGTTGTTTTTTTTGTCTATCGTTTTTTACGACGAGGCGTGACAAATTTTGTGAAGGACATAGAACGTTAATATCTATTATCTACGGCGCAAGATTCTTTATAAGCTTATGATTGCAGGAATTTGTGAAGGTGTGCTGCGTATGAGAATATTTTGTTTTTTACGCGCGGAGTAGACACCAGGTGCGGGCTCTGCAGCGGGTGGGGACCTTCTCAGGAAACTTTTTTTTTTTTTACATCAGAAATTCGCTGCCACAGATAATAGTCTGGAGCATCACTTAGGAAAGCTGCTAAGCATTGAACTGAATTTGTACTTTGAGTACAAGAAGTTTAGTTGCTCTTTTGTCTAACGAACTGTGTTCTGCAGTTGTGGACGCTAATTCGCGACCTCCCGGGGGACTCATCTCGGGAACCTTCAACGACCTGGGAACCTTCGACCAGTGCGTGTCGACGACCGCCAGGGATGCCGACGGAGAAGTCCACTTCTCAGGACAGTACTGCACCCTCTACCTGCAGCCCCGAAAACTGCCCTTCTTCGAGAAGCTCGTCCGTAAACTGCACGAGGAAGTCTACGATGGGGTACGCAAGCGTCTGTTTCTCAGGAATGTGCATGTTGCCAGCCGCTAATAAGACATGACTGCACTTTAATGATAAAAATATACAGAGTTCGAAATTTGCCGAATGGGTATGCTAATGCACAAAAAAAGAAAGAACTACAAATGACTTTTTTTTATTCTCGGAGAAAAACGTTGACAGTCATGCATAAATGAGAATATGACAATATTCAACATATTGATTAGGTTATTTAAGCACCCGGTGCTAATTATAATAAATAAGGAACGCAAGCTAAACTTGAGGTCATCGAGGTTATTTTTTTCTAGACTAGCGATTCTGTACCTTTCGTGGGACATGACAAGTCGAACAAGAAAATAATGACACGGCAAGGGTACTCTACACTAGATGCAATGCAAAGACACTACACGATAACAAGCATTTAACTTTGCTCAGTTAAACTTGGCTCAGTTCTAAGCAGTCGTCCGCTTTCCTTGACTTAACTTGATTGATAGTAATATAATCAGATAACAATGGGTTTTATAAAAAGATCTTAAAGAGAATGTATAAACGGATGCTCTTAGAAGTTACAGTATAAAGCAAACACGTTCATCCCGACTATAATTGAAAATTAATGTGGTTTTTGTCTTTATGAAGATGATTTGAAAGGGATGGTTTCATGTATTGTTTTAACAAACTTACCGGCAGAACGAGATGCAGGACAAATCAGACGAGAAAAAAATAGTAAGAGACAGACAAAAAGTGAAAAAAAGGAGAGCGCTATAAATGAGAGTTTGATTTCAGGCAGATTTCACCACATACGTAGAGAAATCGGCCTCCTTGTGTACGGGACCAACCAACGAGAGACTCTGGAGTCGCGACCTCTGGAAATAATGAATCCCTCATGTCGCGATGATGCAGGCGGTGCCATTAGACATTCGAAATATGCAGTGTCTGACCCTATTAGATCATCCTTTTTGACAGCATTTTTGCGCGTGATATTTTAAAAGAAAATATCTAGTCTATTTTCGTCTTCCTCGTCTTTGGGGCTATGACGCCTAAACAGTCACCACAATGCTCTCTATATTACATTTAGTTTAGTAATACAGTAAACGTGAAGCTCTCATTTTCCAACAACAATCTCATAACAATGAATAAATATAGAAAATATAATTCGTAATATTTTAAATAGCGTATAATAAGAAAGTACTTCCTTATATTACGTACCTTGTCTTTAAGACGGCACAAGTACTGGAGTCTAACTGTATATAAGATAACACCTGTCGTGACAGGCGTGTGGACCTAAAATATGCATGGAACTTTGTAGAAAAAAAACAGAATAAATTAAGGGGAATTTAGCTTCTCGTTGGTCCGATACGCGAGAATCATCAATTTGCCGCGTCTTTAATTGCATGTGCATATCGATAGTTATTGCTCGGGGCTTCTATAGCGCAATGATAAAACGTTAGGCATTTAGTTTTGTTGATCATAAATACCTACGAGAAAGGTCTGTTTAAGAAGTATTACTAGTTGTAGAAATGACATAGTACACACTTTGGTTAGTTGGTTACGCTTTTCGTGCGCCTTGGGCGTTACATGTTCCACGTGTCTCCCTTACCGTTAATAATTTACAGGGTGTGTGTCCTTTGTCAGGCCAAGATTTCAGAAATGGGGTGTTGGCGTCTCAATCGCCGGTGTCCTTTACAATGCAACGATGACGTATCTGGATTAATGCGTTTGACTGGGTTGAGCAGCCTCTTGGAGAGCTATGTGTATACGCTGCGTCTAACAGCGCGATAGAGATGGCTATGCCGATAACCATTTAGACAAGATAAAAAAAATTTATCGTAAATCGCGGTATACCATCCCAGAAAACATAAGTAAAACGCATCAAAAGTGCGCAAAACGCCCCACATTCCTCTAAAGGTTTACTCTCAATCATAATTCTGAAATTGCTCTCTTTGGGAGGACTTGTAGGCAATTTTACTGTGAAAATCTACATTAACTTTATTTTATGCGTGACACGAAGTGTACACGTCTTGGCAGCTATGCAATTACGACCGTCCACCTCCCAAAGTGGAGAAGCGGGAAAAGGGGGAGGGGGGGAGGTCTGTAGCTTTTATAAATGATACTAATGAAAACCGCTGGCTCACAAGCCCCGCATAAAGTATGCGTTTCGTGTACCTGGGGCGTTCCATGTTCAACGTATCTTTTTTTCCATTAATAATTATAGGATGTATTTTTTTTAAGGCCAAGATCGACTTCTTCAAGTTCATGTACAACGACATGGCCCACGGCCTCCGCCTAGGCGTTTGCTACCCATCACCGTGCTCTGCGGAAGAATTTGAATTCCTCATAGACTCGAGTAAGTGGCCAACCATGGTATCTTGTCATTATCAGCACGGATGCGTCTTCTCGCAATCTACCAAGGTATTTCTTTCCATCCTCCCTCGTCGCCAATGTTAAGTGCGAAGTAATCAGGAGCCGCTTACTGAAAGCAAAGCGAGTAGCTTTACTCTGGTCGCTCACAACTGCCGATCTTGATGGCGGCGTGACCGAATGTGCCCGCATGCGCTGGCACGCACACTACCTGATTATGGCAGAAGAAGACGAGGCGCGTCTTCTTCTTTTGACATGTTATGCCGGACATTACAGAACTAAAGTGGCATACACCCGCGGTTCATAGTTTTGGAGAAATAACGAAAGCCTATTATATTTCTGCTCATAGAGGCAGTGCGTGTTTATATATAGAATTTGATGCCACTAGTTTTACTCATCCATTTAATGCGGTATAAGAAACACTAAGTGCGTAATCTACGTAATGTATTTAAGATGCATCCCCAACTATCCCAAGTGTGTACATATATAGGTATTTAAGTTCACTCCGCTCTTTACTCTTCCATCTTCAAGGTCACTTATGAGTAGGGTTTCATGTTTACTAGGTTTATTTTTAATCGAATTCGGGGCTTGTTATTTCGGGGTTCGTTTGTTCTCTCAGGTTCGGTGTTTTTCGGTGCCTGTATTTAGTGTCCGAGAAATAATCGGCGTTTATCTGGTTACGTTTTAAAAACAAAACACGGAATGGGACTTCCCAAGCTACAGAAAACACAAGCGTGACCCAAATACTGGAAAAATTATCCGGTACCAATAAAGAAAAAAAAATTATTTAAAGAAAATGTGGTCCCCCTTGAAAAAAAAGAAAGAAAAAAGAATTCAATGTCTTGGACGGTTTAGTAGGGCTCTGTTTAAGGTTAATACAAAGTACAACTGTAGATGAAGATTTTCTTCGCATGAAGTTTGGGCTTTTTCTTATTCAAGAATAGCTTCAATTCGAAGATTTTTCTTTTTTTTCCGCAATTTTAATAAACCGGTATTTGGAATTAATTTTCGAGATTTATCGCTATTTACTGAAAACACGAAACCCTACTCACCAGATGATAATTTGCAGTTGTGTACGGACGCAAAACACTTTCACTGGCAAACCATCTTTTTTTCTGGCGCAAACAGTAGTCGACATTAAGTCGAAGTCTAAAATCTCAACGTCGCATTTGTCGTTGCTGAACCCTCCTATTGATATCTGCGAGACATCTGTGCGTAGAAAAGTCGTTATACTAATGATGTTCTCAGAACTAGAGGTTCTGATGGGGATATAGAATTTTGTTGCCCAATAAATTAACCCAACAGAATCACAGGGGGGTTGGCGAGTTGATTTCAAATGTGTATCCGCAAGTCACATAAAGTGACTGCAAACTTCGGAGTTGCGCTTCAGTCAGGTATTCAAACGTGATGACGTCTAATGATTTAATAATTAACCTTTCGCACAATTGAGGCAATTTCTCGATGTGACAGCGTAAACACAAAACACATGCTGTCATTCAAAGACGAGTATAAAAAAATATAACTTAGCGTTCATTAAGCCTAACTTAACCGAAAGAATGGTCCGGATTACGCTGTTGGTCGCTCGTGTATACTATTTTCAGCACCATTCAATTCCAGGACTAAAAAAAAAGAATCAACCAAAAAAAAAAACAAATTGTAACGTTTTTTTTTATTTTTTTGTTTTTGGGGGGAGGGGGAAACAAACAAAATAAATAACAGGCTCGGGAAAGCGTGATCGAGAATTGCCTGCCGGAGCAAACGAAATAATTTTTCTTTATTAATGATAAGTGCTACGAATCATGCATATCGTGTGAAAAGAATCTAACCAAAGATTAGTTACATTTTTACCTGACTATAATTGCATGCCTTCCCAGTGGTGAACCAACATGGGTTTGATGCTACGGTGAAAGGATGCGTCATAAAGGAGAAAATGTCTCTGGGAGCCATGGAAAAGGGACTACTGTGAGTACCGCCAAGCGTTGACGGGAGGCGCATTACTCCAAAACGGCCACGGTCGTGCATACTCTCTCTTCCACAGGTATCTCATGGCATCCTGTATCTCGTTCCTGGTGGTCGGATCTCTTACTGATATCTACCTTCGGAAATACGGGAAGCAGGCCGGTCACGACCTGAAAAATCTTGGTGAGTGTGCTCTATTTCACCACATCGTAATTGCCAACAGTGAAAACTACAATGCGCGAACGTCGTTGAATCTTCATGAATGTTCAACGAACCTGCGATGAATCAGTCTAACTTGTTTCTAAACATAAACCAATGCAGATCTACAATGAATCTGCAATGGATCTGCAAAATTTGGTTCTAGACCAAACCAAGGCCGCTTCTGCAGGCTGGCACTTTAAAGGGGCACTGACACCCCAAAGGTCGTATCTTTTTTTATTGTCTAAAACGACGCAAGTTGTAGCCATAGACACGCAAAAAAAAACCGCATCGCGAAAAAAAATTCCCCCGCGCGCGCGCGCGCCTTTTTATTTTTGGCGTTTAAATCTCCCGCCGATACCTCCTCGCTTCTTTTGATCGGTGACGTCAAAAATCAGGAAATTTAGAAGCTTTGTAGGCGACATTTCTTTAACATTTAATAACGGCAATCGTAAAACATGTTTTGTAACGCAATTGCGAACGCACTACGGCCCCTCTTTTTGAAATACCAAAAATCAGAGTTCGCTGAGATGTCCCCTCCAAGATTTGTGTCCTCCCTCAGAAAACTTGGTGGCGCTCGAGCAGATCGGCCAGTCGGCGAAGAAACCGTTTTTTTCCCGCGCGCCAGCTCGCCTCCTCCTCGCGTCGGGTCAGCGGAGGTTCGGGAGAAAGTCGAGTCGCAGGAGACCGCAAAATTTGACGGACTGCACTGGCGGGGATCGCGCGGGAACTTCAAATTCGGCATTTGGAAATTGTTTTTTTTTAATTCACAAATACTGAATTCCCAAGTTTTGAATTTTGAGGGTAATGTCCCGGCACCGTTTTCAATCGTTTCGGATAATAAAAAAAAATATGATTTTGACGTGTCAGTGCCCCTTTAAGTCTTGCTCACAAGACTGATTGTGATCGGACAGAATGATATTCAACACACATGTATAGAACAGGCAATTTAGGTGCTTCTTTGATCCTTACTTCTTTTTTTATTAAAAATCTGGAAAATATATTTTTCTCAAATTCTTGGCCATATTGTGACGTTTTTGTGTCTCCACTTTTGGTTTTTATTCGGTTATTTTTTGCCGATACTGTCTTCGTCGTTTCTGCATATGCCACTCGCCAATTTTGGCTACCGTAGCAAATTTAAAATATACGCATAATTTTACAATTTTAATAACTGGATTGCTGAAAATCCCAAACCGCGCACCGAATCCTTCAGAAAGACAAAATAAAACAAAACGAAACAAATCAAAGGGCTTGCAGATTTTGTGACCATTAAAATATTCCCACTGGAGTAAGACAAATGTATTTCTGAAGAAAGTTATCCAAAACAGAACATGTCGCGTCCTAAATTTTCACCGCGGACATCATGTAACGTCAAAATTGTATTTTTTTTACAAGAACATAAAGCAAAAGTGTAATAAAAACAGAAGTCACTTGAAAACTGAAAACAAAACGCACAAAAAAGCACGTAATTTGTTGTAGCCTGATTTCCTGAGAAACAGTAGCTCTAAAAGTCAGTTCAGATTGAACTAAAGGCAAGCGTTCTTGAAGTCCAAGCGCATTTCACTCCATCGCCTTTTTTGCAATTATAATTTTTAGACTGCTTGTGCGCATCGTTGATCAATTTTAAATTCCGTAAAGGAGTGCGAACTATATCACAAAACATAGCTTTCAAGAAGAAAATGATAAAATGTCTGCAGTTTTTTTATGTCTTTATTCTCTCTTAACGCGTTCATAGATCCTAATGCCTGAGTGTAACCAGGTTTTGAGTGCATGAATATACCTGACCGAGATTTCAAATTCATTTGATTATCTCAGATATTCGTGGTGTTCGTTTTAAAGCTACTTTCAAGATGAAATTAGTGCCCGCATCAGCAGAATTTGTGCTTAGGTATAACTTAACATTTAGCAAAATAAATCATTAAAAAAAGGCCAACACCACTGCTATTTTCGTGTCACTACGCAAAGTATGGCAGCGAAGCTTTAAAACGCGTCGCTGCAATACCTTATGCAGTAACACGATAGATCTTTGGAAAATACTTGCAAACACGTATCAAAATAGAAATGCGAATTATTTCGACAAAAATATGTGACCACAAATTCAATTATTACCACTCTAAAAATGTACAAATACAAAATCAAGTACAATTGGGGGTATCTGATTTTTTTCTTATGAATGGAGTTTTAGTGCTACGATAATAAAAGACATAAAATTGAAATAGCATGTCTATCGTAAAACGTATTTTACTTAAACTATAAAGATAAGGCCAAGTGAATCTTGTGCGTAAGTAACCAGTCCGTGCAGCATGAAATCCTTACTGTATTAAAATCAATAGTAAAAAACAATAAAATAAAACGTTCCCAAGAAGCAAGGACGCCACGTAGCTGTTGACTACTCCTTTGCTTGTGACGGTACAAAACCTATGAGGAAGAGAAAAATAGGTGGGTTACGGCCCTCGAAAGTTGCGGCCTGCTTATGACCTGCCATTTTCGACCTGGATAACCAATATAACAGTGAGGTTGTCTAAGAATACCAGGGTTTGCGTGCTTTTAAAACCCTAGGTTCGCAGTCGTATTCAACTGGCCAACAGCTTATCTCAAAACGGGTGCCGCCATATCATCTCAAGGGAAGGCTGGCATCAGGCCGTCTAAACATCCAGAAAGTTTATTTAACTTCTCATGTCGATTGTCTTTCAAATTGTATTTAATTACTATTGTATTCGAAATTAATATTTCTTGTATTTAGATACGATCGACAAATGCATTCTGTAATATGTAGTTAAATACAAGACACAAAATACTGAACGCATATTAAATTAATATTTTAAATACTTGCATTTTAAATAATTGAATTTGAAATACCGCCCATTCCTGCTCAGACTATTTTAACAATTAGGTTTCAACCAGTTTTTATTGGTTCGATAGAACAATGTAATGAGAATCTCTGATATTTTATTGTTTTCATTTTTACAACAAAATTTATCACCGAATTTAATTAACTTCCTGGAAGAGCAACACAAATATAACAGTCCATAATGGTTGTTGGGAGTTAATTTTTTTAATAACCGTTTTGTTTACCGGGAAGGCGCTCTTGTAAAAGGGTGCTTATTATCAATGACATAGAAGGCACAAGCAACCATTCGCTTTCGCCGAAGACCGGATTTTGAACTGCATTCCACTGAACGATTTTGCCATGACACTTTTACCGTCATCACAACGGCTGCATCAAATTACGGATTATTAAGACTTCTGCAAAAGGGAGCTTGAACAAGAAATAATCGCTGCTCCTCTCGCCTCGTAAACACTCTTTAGTACCAAGCTCAATCACTCTCCAGGAGGAAACGACGCGTGTTCGGTGGCGATTTCTACCCCAAGAAAAAATCACCAGGTCCTCGCAGCACCCCACTTTCTAGTCAAAGAAGCGTCTGACACAAGATAAGCCTAGAAAGATGATCCATGTAACTCCTTAAATATCACTGATACACAATACCCTAATAGAAAAGTAAGTGTCTTAATGGCGAACGCACCTTCTTGCCTGGCCACCAGGGCACCATCTTTATACCAGGCATCTCATGCGGAGCGACACCTTCCGAGCGCGAAACACCACGCTTAATGCTCTCATTAAAACAGCGAAGAAACTAACGGTCGGTACGCGCTTGCAATATACCTTTGAAGCTGATGCATGCTATTCATGCTGCCCATGAATGCATTAAATTCTCACCCAAAGCAGACGAAGAGCTTAGCCCAAGTAGAAATTGTGTGCTTGGCATCTAAGTAAGGCAATGTTTTCAAAGTAGGTGGAATAAGGTTTTGTTATTGAATAAAAAATAATAAGACACACCTTACAAATGTATTACAATCAGTACGTTAAAAATAATATTTTCTAGCTTCATCGGATATCATTTCCCTCCTCACGCCCTCCCCGCATGGTTTTCATTTGCATTGCGGTAAACGCAATGCAACTGCATTGCATTTGCATTGCAAATGCATTGCATAAGAATTGTTAAAATATAAACAGCATTTAATTTCCGTCCTTGAAGCGCCAATGAATTGCATTTTGCCTGCTCCTACTTCATCATCGCAATGCCCGAGGTAACCGAGGCGACTTGCCACTACTTTCCTCCTAACACGTTTTCCTGCTCTGTGAGCCGAGCTACACCCTCGAGCACACCATTACCTCAAGTGTTACAGCTGGTATTATCTCATCAAGAGGCGTGGCGTCACTTTAGAAAAACAACGTCTTGCTTAACACATAGAAAGTGATGTTCAAGATAGCACGCCGGTAAACGTACGTCATCAAAACGTTGTTGTGTTAATGCCAATCAAGAATAGTTAACTTTTTGTTTCAGGTGATGATTTGTGACAGCTGGAAATAAAATACGGGGTTTATCAAGCCATGTATACAATAGCCGTCAGAAACTGGAGAAAGAAGAGTGTCAGTTAATGGTTCATTGGGAGTTTCTGGACATTTGTGTTTCCCACTAACAAGGAAGTCGTATTCACCTCGCGCAAGAAAGACTTCATGCAAAGTATTAGATACCAGCTTAGGTTCGATTAGGCAAGCATTTGCGGAATACGATGACAACGCCGGGCATTAACCTTTTATTCCGCCTGTAAACTAAGATTTTACGAAACACAAGACACGCCTTAAAAATCGCTTGCTACTTCGCATTCCGAGCTGCACTGTATAGGCCGCGTGGAAGTTTTGATGTTCTTCAATCATCCTTTGCTTGGGATGATTGAAGAATGCGAAATAATGGTTCGCACAAAAATATCATATGCTTGGAATTGTTTCCCATATCCCGAATATTAATGGTACTAGCTCAAATACGAAAGCAGCTCGTGGGTTTAAAGCGATGTTTTTCACGCCTTATTATATCCTGCTGGCGTGGGCACAGCACTTAACTCACAGGTACAGTTCGTGTTCACATATTCCAGGCAGCGCGCCAAAGAATCATCTAGCTTGGCTAAAGTTCAGCAATTTAAGCGGCCTAGCTTGGGCCTAATATTTTTTTTTCAAGGAGGTGTTAATTAATGTTAAAGTACTTTTCCTTTAATTTTCTTTGATTTTGTTCTGGTTTGCCACTTAATTACTAAATGTGCCAGTCTCGAGCCCAAGATGCCACGTAAAAACCGAAGGACCAGCGGTGAAGCCCACATCTGACAACTGTATGGCGATTTAGGCCCAAGGTTGCCACATGAAAATCGAACAACCACAAGTGATGCTAAATTCTGAAATTTATTCGGGAACTGAGGCCCAAAGAAGCCACGTCACAATCGAACAACCAGATAGCGAAGCTTAACTCTGGCACTTCTTTGGCAATTAAGAGGCGAAATTTCCAGATTATGAATACAAGAATGTCAAGAGTACCTCGGCATATTTGGGCCTTTTAGGGTCCTACATTGCAAGACAAAAGCCTAAATGCTGGCCCCAAGAACTGTGTTACTTGGGATTGCATGCATCCTATTGAAAGTTTTCACTAAAGTTAACAGCTCTTGCCCAAGGTGAAACAACCGGGAGATATACGTTTTAAGGAATATCAACGACTCGGTATTCTTGTCACACTTCGCGGAAAGCTAATCGTTGTACGCCATTCAATTAAAAAAAAAATGATGAACGAAACGAATGAATAAACATGCGGGTGAAGGGACCGCAGAGGTACATCTTTGATAAATTGAAAGAGGTGTCTGTGCCGTCCCTTGTCTTACGTGTTTATACTTTGGATTGTTGCATGACAGCCACCAACACCCTCATAGTTTCTTCAAAGAAAGAAAAAAGAAAAACAAGTGGTTTACGTTTAAACATCGAATATGAAAAACGCCCTTCTCACTGTCCCGGTGAAGTCTGCATTTGAGCCTTATAATGATTTTCGCGGTTCGCTTATTACTGTGGCCTATTCTTATCATACTTTTTGCTGCGGTGTTCGTTCTTCGGCGTGCTTCTCGGCCAATGCCGCTGGCTTATTGAGCGCGGGCGATATTAATTAGTTGGAACTCGCCTCGCCCAACCTTTCTTACGCTATGAGTAACCATATTAGAGAGTTATAGGGAACCGTTTTTGCACATCCGATACGGTACGACAGTCTCTCCGGTACGCACTGCGCATGTGCGAGCTTTCTGCGGTAGCACATACGCACTTCGTATCGGAGGGAACATCATACCTAGGGTTCGGAGTTTTCGGTTTAAACCGATAAAAACCGATAAGAGTACGCCAAATTCGTTTTCGTAAATTCGGTTTTAACCGAAAAAGGTCAGATTTTAGATTCGGCATTTTCGATTTAAACCGATAAAAGTACGTCAAATTCATTTTCTAAAATTCAGTTTTAAACGGAAAAGTTCACCTTAACCTTCCAGTCGTACCGCAGAGCCGTGGCGAAAAAGTGGAACGACAGTGTCTATCGAAACGTGTCCGAATGTATGGGATACACGGATGCCATCATGACGTTTTGGTTTAATGTGCGCAGCATCGATCGGAACGTGACGTCCGAAATGCCCCATGACTTCGCTATGTACGATCGTGTTTTCAAACTCGTTGTAAGGAAGACTGACTTGATGCAAGCTCTGCATCTTGTGTTGTGCTTCAAAACGTCGCACCGTGTCTCTTTTGGCGGTCACAATTAGTTGATTGGCCGATTTTGGCTCAGGCAGTGCTTCATCTCCTCTGACTGCCAGTGTCCAGTGTTAGCGTTGAGAGGGCATTCTCGAAGCTCAGGGTCATATGAACAGGAAAGAAAAAGTGCGGATCAACGAGGAGAACCTGGTAAAGTGCATGTGTGTGTACTATAATAAGATCACGTAATCCTGATATACAGAAAATGAAGTCCCATGTTTTTTGGGCATAGGCTTTATATCTGACTTGTTTGTACTTCTGTGTTTTTTTCTTGATTCTTTTACAGTTGCACACATTTGCCAAATAAAGTGTCCATTTCTTTTTCAATGTATATGTGCCGTTATCCTTTGAGTGATCAAAAATATCATAGCTACAAGGATAGTCTGATGCGGTGTCCGTTGGTGTTTATTTTATATTCACCGAAAAAAGCGGATAAACTTTTGTGGGCATAAATATACGCCGAAAAAAACCGAAAGTTGAATTTTAAAATAAACACAAAAAAAGTACGCCGAATTTTGAAAAAATAGAAACCGAAAACGCAGAACCCTAATCATACCGTATCGGATGTGAAAAAACGGTTCCCTAAAACTCTCTGTTGTCACTCACATCGTCACCAAGATAAGTCTTATATAGGACTTTCATTGATATATATATATATTAAAATCTGTGTCAACCTTTGTATCAGCGAAAATTGCATGTTTGCTTTACCACCGGAAAAACATAATAACCTGCGCCCTGCGTTTTTTAAGCTGCCAGCAACTGCAGTGAACATAACGCTCAGTGTACCATAGCTAGACATAGGTAGCCTGTTATTCGGCGAGAAACTAGCGTAAGTTGAAGCCATGGACTTTCGCCGTGCTATGAAGAAACGTCGACGATCGGGCACTGTTAATGAACTGTCGGCCTAATTTCAAATAAAATGTGTTCGATTCTGTCAAGTCGCCAGACCGAATTTACCGACGGCTTGTCAAACGGGATTATTGAACATTGTTTTGCGACCACTTAATCAACAACACAAAAAATGGATCAGTATTAAAGCCATTATACGAGTTGAAAAAATTAAAAAAAAAAAAAACGATCGTAGAGAGAGAGGAGCTGACTTAATCTATTGCTTCTCTCAGGCACTTTCTACAAAATGGTGGTCTCCTTCTCCGCGGTGACCAACACGGAGAAGCTTCTCGCCGTTCGAGCGGAAAAAGACTCTGACGCGAAGCGTCTGCGGTTCCTACACGGCATGCGTTTCCTGAGCGCCGTCTGGGTCATTCTGGGTCACAGCTATCTCACCATCGAGCCAACCGCCGTCGGAGAAATGCTTCGAATTGTCCGCTTCGGCAAGAATCTGCTGTGGTGCCTTGTCGGCAACGCCTATCCATCGGTCCAGACATTCCTGTTCATGAGGTACGCCACGGCACGTTTAGTTCTGGAATTTATTACAGTGGTCACCGTCTGTGTATCCGGAGCGTCTACTTCCCCGCAGAGCACTTGAGAAGGCAAATGGCTGTGATCTATAAAAATAGCTCGACGAATGACGATGTTTACCTCCCCCCCCCCCTTCAAGGTCACTCCAAAAAAAAAAAAACACTTAAAAAACTACACTTTGCACTGTGACAGTGCCTCCGTAGATTGCAGCAATTGGCTCTCGCAAGTGTGAAAAAAAAAGACGCTTTAGGGTGGGGACATGCGGAACTGAAGCCACTAACCGCTAAAGAAACGCAGGGCATCGCGTGCTATTTCGGCGATCCTTCCTTTGTGATTCGATCTTCGACGTTCTTATTGGTGAACGCCGCAGTCTCCTTAGCTGGGGAGTCACATTAAGATGCTGAAAAATCCCAGCTCCCTGGGTTTGTTAAGCTGTTAGTAATTATGCATCAAACAAGTTCCGGGCATAGGAGCTTAAAAAAAAAAAAAAAAAGTAAATTGAATTTGTTGTTTAATTAAGTGTGGTGATTTAGCAACACACTTTAACCGTGTCTCCTATAAATTTTAACGCGGTAGCATTCCTTAGCTATTTCACCCGGTTTTTGCGATACGGGATCTGACCTGAAATGCTCCGCGCATACGCAGGACGTCCGCGCAGGCACGACGTTCACATAAGCAGGCACAGCACGTATGCGGACGTCGTCATCGATGTCGTCCTGGACGTTGTCCTTGAAGGCGTCCAAGAGGTTGCTCCAGAGGTCGTTTTTGACCTCGTCCTCTAGGACTTCGTCTTCGACGTCGTCCTAGACGTCGTTCTTAAGATTGTCCTAGAGGTCGTCCTTGAAATCGCCTTAGAGCTCGTTCTAGAAGTCTTTCCTAGACAACGTTCCCGACGTTGTCCTAGAGGTCGCCCTAAAGGTTGTCCTTGAGGTCGCTCTAAAGATCGTCCTAGAGGTCGTCCTAGAGGTCGTCCTAGACGCCGTCTTTGACGTCGTCGCCCTAGCAAGCAGATAAATCCACGTCACGCACACACGGAGTGGCAGTACACACACATTCACATTTGCATGAAAGCTACGAAGCAATTATCGCTTTGAGTTGAGCTAGTTAGGTACATAGCCAATGATGATGGTAGTGATTTCCTTACACACCCTCTAAGGGGGTGTACATCCCCCTTGTTTCTCTGAAGCCCCCCCTTAATTCGCAACGACTCCTCTATTCTCAGTGCCCCCCACCTCCCCCAAAAATTTCAGACCCCCCCCCCCCCCCCCCTAATTCCAATTCCTGGGGAAACCCCTGGATGGCGGTGAAACAACTTGATTACGCAGAGACAGTACAAGACACACACGAAGCTGCATGAAGGGGGGGGGGGGGCAGTTTCAACACTAAACGACTACGCAGAGACAGAAGATTGAACGGTTACACAAAGACGAAGCCCTAAATCAATTTCGAATTGGTGCGCTGCAGTCGTGGTGACGCCAGTGACTACGTCCTAAACCTTTAATAAAATAAACTGTTGACTCAAAATTTGCGTCGTCGTATTCACAGTGAACTGCGTCGTAAGTCTCATGACGAAATCTATCGCAATTCACAGACAACAAACAATGGGGATTTCTGCAGCCAATTTGTTTACTGATCTTTTTTTTTTTTTTCAGAAGTTGTATTGTCGGGCTGACTGGTATTAGGGCCATTCCAGTTGAGAAAAAAAAATGTTAAGCCCATTTTCAGTAGGCAGGTATTACAGTTAAATTCCTCGAGCCGCTGCGATTTTTTCTTCTTCTTTTACACACGATATAATAAAGGCATAGGACGGAGCACAAAACACGACATCTTTCAACCAGCAACAAATATGAATGACAACAAACCGCCCTTCCTCCCCCCCCCCCCCCCCCTAGGGCGTCAACATTTTTTGGAAGCAGAGGGGCAAACCTCGTTGAAGGAAAGGCAATGTCAGTTTGTTAAATGTTGTCGTGTTCTGTGCTCCATCCAATGTGTTTATTATTTCGTGTAGAAATTACCCTTACCAGCACGGTCGGTGGTTAATAATACGCTGAACAAAACGAGGCGTTTCACTTGTACGCTTAGTGCTGTCTTCAAAGGAACTACTCATAGCAAAAACAGATGAGTTTAAAGATAAAGCAATCACCTAAATCTGTGCATGTGCGTATATCTTACGATTCTTTGTCACAACGCCAAACATTGAGAAACCTTTGGTATGTCAAGAGGACGGTCCAGGACTGAGTTAAAAGCACACAATTTAAAAAAAAGAAAACGACGTATTCAGGAACCACACGCAGAGCGTTAACACGCTTATCTTAACTTTGTTACCCACTGGCAAAACGAGGCTGACGCTGGATATGATCATTCAATTAAGCGGGGCATCTGTCGGTAATCGAGTAGAACAGAAACACTGCGCGACATTGCTAGCGTGCGGCTTTGGTGGGGTATTTTCAGGCAAAAAAGTTTACCGCTTACTTTAACGAGCACTTCTCAACTCACAAGTAGTTTTGATGGCCAACTTCAACCGTGTTTCACAAGGTAACAAGCCATCAAAGCCAATTAGAAATCGTATACACGCGCTGATGTTACTTTAAACTATCTATGCCTTCTCTCAATTTTTAACTGTACTTGTCTTTTCAGTGGTTTTCTTTTAAGTTACAACGTAGTAAAGCACCTGAGAGATAGAAAAGGAAGTCTATGGCTGCCGGTATCGCTGCTGCTGTTGAGGAGGTACATAAGGTGAGCTTGCGTGTTCCTCCTGACTTTTGCAAAACACAGTGCCGCGGATCATAATTGCCGGCGAAATCGTCGTTCAGACTTACAGCGCCGCTCATGTTCGTCATCGGCATCTGGCTGCTCGTGCCGCTGGTCATCGACGGTCCTCTCGTTCGAGAACACCACCCGGCTATCTTTGCGACGTGCAGCCGAAACTGGTGGAAGTCTCTCATTCACGTCAACAACTGGAGTCACTTGCTGGACATGGCAAGACTCACATTTCTTCTGTTATTTGACTTTTGAAATATGCGCGCTTGAGTGACGAGTTATCTTCGAAAATAATTTAACCGCTCGCCGCTAAATAAAAGTCGCTGTGCTTGTGTGCACCAGATAGTCCCCGGAAAGGGCCTATTGAAGAGCCTGCATCTGAGTTGTTCCTTTAGTATTTTTATATTTCCGTTATAAAGCATTCCATAATGAAATAACCAGCCCCATGTATTTCAACGAGCGTTGTAAGAAGGTTTGTAAAATTAATATATGATTTATGTATATATATGTCATGAGAGATTAACACGCAAGATGAAGAAATAACAAAGGACTTAGGAAGTAATAATAAGATCATATATAAAGCACGGAAGTAAATACGTTCTAATCTTCTTTTTTTTCCATTTTGTAGTGCCTACAGCACACCTGGTACGTGAGTGTTGACTGGCAAATCTACATGGTCATCTGGATTATTCCAGTAGTCATGATCAGGTAGAGCAATTTTCTTATACGAAATTAGATCAATGCCGCCAAAACGCAAAGCTCACGACATCGTTTTTTTTCAGTTTTAAGCGTAGACATTGGTTAATTTTCAATTTATCTTCGTATTTTATTATTTATATTAAGAATAAGATAAAAACTGAACGGTGGGAAGCTAGATCTGTTTGAGTTTAGTACACATTTTATTAATTTATTTATCCCCGACAATTTTGACTTTGAAAGCACTAATTTACACTGTGCGAGAAACGAAAAGATGCAGTTGCCTACAATTTTTTTTAATATGAAACAAAAAAAGAAAAATTTGTGGGGCTAAGAAATTGCACTCCACGAGTTGTTTTTATCTCAGCTTTTATCTTTTAAAAAACAAAAAACAGTGAGTGAGCGATCGCAGGAGTATGAACGTTGTTTCTTTTTGTTACTTCAATCACTGAATAAGAATAAGATAAACGTAGAAATTAAGCTTCAGCTGTCTGGGACGGAAAGCTGGAAAGATAAAGAACAAAGAATACATTGTTCAAGAACATTTTAGGCGACATTAGGTTGTGAGCGGAGAGTGAAGTTTTCACGTTGTTAACATTGCTGCAAAAGTGCTGTTTCCGAAGCCTCTTTGTTCTTATTTAATGTTATATATTCCGGATGTCCTGCAATATACAAAAATGAACGCTAGGTTTAGGCTTCGGGTAGGTTTAAATATGTTTATACCTCCTCAAATCAGTTGCATTTGAAATTTACAGGGACTTTCCTCACTACTAGAAACACCAGTTTAACTTTTTTTTTTTTCGATTTCGCCTATGTTGATAAATAATTTGTATTTAAATTCTTTTCAAAGCACTACAGAATGTAAGCTCACGCTTCTAAGGCACTTTAGACGGCCTGCAATCGGCTTTTTCGACGTATCGCGCTGCGAGCTTACTACAGAGTTGGGGCTAGGTGGTGAAGGCATGGGGTGAAAATATCAACAGATGAGCTTACCTTCATAAGAAAAAAAAGAAGGAAAAGCCTATTTTTGGCTATCCGCCGCGGCGTTCGCAGAGGACTTCATGACCGCTCTCGCCTTGTTATATGTGCTACCGACAGATGTCGGAAGCGTCGAGCGCGCCGACGCCATTTCGGCGCCGAGCTTAGTGGCCGATCTTCGGAAAATTGAGACTGTCGTCTCTCTAACGTCATATTCTAATTTTGTGGTAATTTATTTTTAACAAAAGTAACTTAAGAAGAAAACAGAATTAAATCCCTCATGGCTCTCTATTTTTGGTACGGAGATGATCGCTCGAGGTGCTGCCTTACCCTCGTGTCTCACGTTGCGCCATCTTGCGGCAGCACATACAACTAAGCCAAAACAGTTTTTTTTTTTGTTTAACAAGGTAAGTTTATTTGTTGATATTTTCACTCCGTACTTCCACCCTCTAGCCGCACCTCTATAGTAAATCGCAGCGCGGTATGTTGAGAAACCGATTTTTTCGGACCGTCTAAATTGGGTTAGAAGCCTTAGTTGATATGCTGTAAGGGCGAGAAGAAGTTGTCACAATGTCTTCAATTTAAATGTCATCACGCAGATAGACGGTGTGGCGTGCCGCGTTGTCAGAGTGAAGGAGGTACTTTTGTTTTCGGTATTTAATCAAAAATTTCCATTCCACAACCTGCTTAAACCCTTGAAAATCCATGCGCATCTAAAACTCAAATCCTCCGCCGGTCACCCCTCGTGAACGATTTCATTGGTCTCAAAGTTACGGACCAATATTTATTTGGCATTGGATGTCACCAATATTCAATGTTTTGTTGTGCGCTGAAGGCGGAATTACTTACGGGATCGATTGCTGTGTTTCTTCGAAATTGGTGTCGTAAACGCAGTTTTCATCGTCAGTGATAAATTTTTGCAAAAACTTCAGTTTTGCTAGTCAGATAATCTTGTTCTCTTAATAAAATGCTTGATGTGTATGCTTCTTCGCCAGACCTAACACTGTTCTTCTTTTAAAAAATTACAAAACGCCATAATCAGCCACTTAAAAATAAAAATAAAGCACGGGTTTAAAACAAAAGCGTACGTTCATCTTTTGTAGAATTGACGCACATAAGAGATAGGTATTTAACCACGGCTAGTCACCCCATTCTATACTATATTTCAAGGAGACCGAACTATAGTGGGAGCTATCCAGCTTGTTTTCCCCAGAGTTCTTGAACACTAGCCCAGGCCGTACGCTGACGCAACGTTAGGCTACGCGGGCCGAGCGCTGCGGCAAAACATAAAACAAATATTCTATGTTGTGGTTGTCCCCCCCCCCCCCCCCTCCACTTCCCCGACAATTTAAATTGCGTAGCTATAATCTATTTTAGGAAATGATTGCATTTTCTTTAAAAAAAAAAAAAAAAAATGCTTCCTTTTCTTCCAGTCGACCCAAGTTGGGATTTCTCATGGCAACGTTGCTGGTCATTGGGACGTCAACAGCCGTCAGCATCCAAGCGTACCTGAACTCCTATCAGCCGATACCAATTTATGGTCAACCAGAGCTTGAGTAAGTGCTCGACCGTTTTCACTGGAAACTGTAAAAATATTGCGTCTGATCAATTAACAGAAAAATAGCGTAATCTACTGTCAGTTTTCTAAGACTTATGTTACGTCGCCTGAGTTCTCGCCTCTAGCAATATAGTTTAGATTTTCAAGGGCCTCCAACCACCAGAATGACCAACACGGAATTATTTTCGGCAACAAACCGAATTCTGCTTTTGGCGAGCCGAAAAATCTCCCGCGATACAGCTTGTTCATATTTTTTTTTGTGTGTGTGTGAACGTAAAGGTGAACCGTAGAATAATAGTAAATTATATTGCGTCTGTGTGCAGTGTTTTCTATTTGCTCACATACTGGTCAAAAGATCTAAGAGGGATTTTACTCTACGCCCTCAAATTCCTTAGATGCAGTCCAAACCTTGCGGTGATATACTTATAAACTTCGAGCTCAACATTCTTAAAAAAAAAAAAAAACCTCTTCGTCAACTTTTCGACAAAGAAATGAAACGTACAAAAATAGTGAACTGCGAAGGGAGCCGGGTGAATGAAGCCGCCAAATCTATCATTAGACCTAAATATAAACTCTACAAGTGACACCATGCATGGCGTTTTATGTGTTAACGTCATATTCAGTGTCACAAGAGGAACTTGTTTTTATTGTCTAAACATATTTCTATTTTGTTCATTTGTCGAGCATCTTGTGTGCATCGCAAACATTGAGTGTTTGTAGGCTCAAAGGAAGAGTAGACACACGGGTATGTTTAATGGTATAACGGTCCCAATCTTCTCACAATTCAACCTGCATGTAATTTGTGACATATTTTACATTACAGTAAGTTACTCTTTCTACGCTTTACAAGAATAATATAAAAAATGCGTTCACTTTTCTGCAGGAAACGGAAGTAGGTAATCACTGCGTAGAACAAAAGGATCCTAGCGAATTACGAAGTTAAGAATGCAACTAGAAATGAAGAATACGTCATGTTGACTCTCTGTGCGCTAATAACCTCTTTAAGTATAACTGTATCCTGATCTTCGCCGTTTGCAGGTATCCTTTTTTTTTTTTTTTTTGCTCGCAGTGAATGGCTAGTTACGCGCTCTGAAGGAAAGTAAACACACAAGTTTTTCGAGACTGTATAGACATATCCGAACCGAAGTGGCTGGGGGATGAGCCTAATTGCACAGAGTTCTTTAGCTTCATTGACTCAGAGAGCCCAGAAAGCGTTCCTGCGGCTGATTTACCAAAACGTAATGGTATGCTTACCTGCATTATTTTCAATAACGATATTTGCCACCGAGGAAGTACAAACAAAATCCCCCGAATGTTTACTGATAATTTGTGCCTAACACAGACACTTCAAATGAGTAAAATCTTATAGTTAAGTTTTAACTACTGTCTAGAAGATATTCCGACGTCTATGAGAACGAGTTTGTTGTGCCAGCGTATACAAAGTTGTTACGAACGAATCTTTTTTGCCAACAACAGCAAAACTCTGGAGACGATGGCGTATATCTACTACCGGCCCCACGTGCATGTGGCCTCCTACGCCATCGGGATCATGCTGGGCTACGTCGTCCTCAACCACAGCGCTGAGCAGCTCCACCGGCTGATTCGGATAACGCTCTGGTTGCTCTCCTCCGCGTTGGCGCTTCTCGTGGTGTTCGGACCGTTCAAGTGGCTTCGAGGCGACCCCTGGGTGGGACTCGACGCCGTGCTCTACGCTGGCTTCGGCAAGGCCATCTGGGCCCTTGTGCTGGCTTGGATTACTTTCTCCTGTGCTTGTGGACGAGGAGGTGACGTACCCTACTATTTGAGCTTTCTCCTCCGACGACAAGTGCGCGAACCAACCATTTGTGCAAGTTCAAACATCCCTGCGATGCATTACGTGAAAAGAGGAAAAATAGCATCAACAGGTTACAGGTCTACGTACGCTTAGCGTACAGTCAACACTAAAAAGAAAAAAAAAAACGATTGGCACTTATGATTGACGGTTGCAGTGGTGAAATTCCTGCACGTGGCGCCGTGTTCCTGCTAATACACCGAGAGCGAAAGTGGTCGGGCCTTTAGCCCGAGGCAGATAATCGGCGTTTCGAAAGCTCGCTATGGTTAAGGCTACTGTCTGCCGACGTCGGCCGTGCTACTAAGATGGCATACGCCTACGTCAGACAGGTTGGTTCTCGTTTTGTTTGCGTCGCGACAGCACCAGCGGCAATCGCTCGCTTGTACTAATAGTTTTAGTGCCCACTCTACAATTCGCGAATCATGTTAGCGGAAACACGACATCGGTCCGTTTTCAATATTGAACTTCGAAATGGTGTTAGCCAATAGCAAACTTTAAACAGCTGACGTAAGTGCCTAAAATGAGCACTGTCTACCAGACTTCTAAGTTTAATAAAAACCTTTCGATTTAAAAAGAACGGCGATCGCCTGTTCGTGTTAACAGTATCAAGGTATGTATGTACAACCTATGTTTAGACAATAATATTGGGTAAATAATGCACAGAAACGTGTAGAAGGAACACAAGGCAAGAAACAAAAATATTACATTTCTAGAAACGGATTTTGCTTAGAACACAAAAAAGGGGATTTTAATCAGTTACAAAAATGTTATTGAGTAAGTTGCGGTCGTTGATGCATAGTGGACGTGGAGAGCATTTTTGACGATTTGACCGTAATCTTATGGTTCGATTCGGACTAGCGTGACCACTTCGTAGAGGTATGTAAACTGGAACACGATAGTAATGGACACTATTTGTGTTGTGCTATATAGTATAAGCCCTTGCGGTGAAACTCTCCACAAGAAGACGTGTGCAGAAAATTTAGTTGAAAGAAACAACAACATACGTTTTAGAAATCAAGCGTGAGACAGAACCACATATTTTAGGCCTCACGACTTCTCCGGTTTAATTTTATCGATGGACTCTATTCATTAATTACCGTAACTGGCACTGCCCCCCCTCCCCCCCCCCCCCCCCCTCCAACCCTCCGTACCATTGGCGCTCTCGAGTCACCGATACCGCATGTATATGTACGTGATTGTGACCCGTTGTTGCATGGCGTTTCCAGAAAATGGGGCATAATGAAAGAACGAAACAAGTAATATTTACCCATAAGTAAAAAAAAAAAAAAAAAAAAAAATGTTAACGGAACTGTTTATTTTGTTTCAGGTTTCGTAACCCGGCTGCTATCGTGGAAGGCTCTTGTCCCACTCAGTCGACTCTCTTACGGGGCTTACCTTATCCATTCTCCACTCTACCTCATACGCACAGGGATCATGAGGGAACGCATGTCCCTCCAACACTTCCACCTGGTACGTAGGATAGCAGGACCCTTACGCCGGGATAAAATGATGCTTACTAAGCCAACGTACTAACCTTGCTAAATGTACGAAAATTGACTGTTCTGTGCGATCCCATATGTTTTCCTTAAATGTTCGGTTTGGGTTGTTCTCATTTGAACCTGTTCTCGTTTCAGACTTCTTATTTGAACCTTCTCGAGACGATCATTCTCAGAACGCCTTTCTTGCTTGGGCACGCCGCATTTGTTTTTCTTCTTATATCCTTCGTGTTACATCATACAAAAATCAATTGGGGGCATTTTGAGGTGTCGGTGTTCTGACTTGGTCACCGCATATCCCAGAAGTAGCTCCTTCAAGTCCGCCCTTCCTCATTTCACAGCACGCACGCACTCACATACACACGCACACATGCTTTGGTATCGCGGTTTGTCTAAATGGTTCCTGGAATACGTCCGTCCTGCTTTTGAAACGTACAGCGTAGGTCAGGGCCGGCTCGTTGGGCTGTACGGAAGTGGTCGCGAGCACTGGAAAATAAAACACCGAACTGCACCTTGACGTCAAAGCGCAACTTTGTAAGTCCCCCTTTGTTTTTCCTCAGTAGGGATGCACTTGTGGTGACTTCTTCCCGCATTCCATACTCTTATTTTTTTTTCCTTTAAAATAAACTGCACCCGACGCTACGTGCGATGTGCCATTCGGTCGTAATGCAGAATTGGACCAAATGCGAATCAGCCCAAATGCGAAAAAAAAAAAAAACGGTTTGGATGTCTTGAGAAGGTTCAGACAAGAAGGTCCAAACAAGAAGGGGGCCTCCATACGCTCCCCTTCTCCTCCTCAAGAGCTGCGCTCTAGTTTCGCATTACAGATATTTGTAAACGTCTCATTTTTTTTTTCCACAGAAAAAACATGCAGTTGAATATCGAATTTTACATAAAAAGGACCAATCGAATAAGATTGAAGAGAAAACGGTTGTTCATTAAAATGCGATCTGCGCAACTAGTAGTTTCGCGGGACAGTGTTTTATTTCTCCCGTATGTAGCTGGGCTCTTTCGGCAGATCCCGACGATTAGCTGTTCGCGTACAACGGGGGAAAGTGAACCCTCGTGCTTTATTCGAGTGAAAGTGTTCTCAGTACGACCTTTTTTCTCGATTGGGCTGAAATTGGCACGCGCGAGCGGTTGGTCAGCAACAACTTAACAAACGTGGGGCGCCGCCTATTATGGTAACGGTTCTCGCTTCGAGATTCCTTCATAGGCGTTCTTGTCGTCCAATGCCGCGATCTAATTGGATACGGGAAGATAATGGGGAACTCTGGGCTAGCCACTCCATTGGGGTTCTTCAGCTAAGAGTAACTACAGGTATTTTTTTAAGATTCCCCGCTTTACGAGGACTCTATGAAACTCCGAAGTAGTTGTAATTTTTTTATATTGCATTGGTATACGTACTGAATATACCACTTTGGTATATTTACACCAGTATACTCCAGTCCGAACGCAGTTGACGCTTTCCGATCCGATATGGAGGCAATCAAGCGACGCCAAAAGTTAGCTCATCGTCTTTATGCGTTTTGTAATCCAACCCGCTAAATCAATCATGCACAGTAAATGCGGCGCGATCGATAATTTGTTTTGTTGTGCGTTATTGATCTAGCTTGTAGATAGCAAACGCACAAGAGCGGCGAGCGCGTGACAATGCACGTTTTTGCGCTACTGGATCGGCTCCCATCGAATCGTAGCGTTTGGCGGCCCTCTGATTTCATGTGGAACGTACCATTCGCATTTTGTTTCGGTCAAAGAGTAAGATCACTAAAGCGAGAACTAGGGTCACTGCCTGAGTTTTACATGGATGCGGTCGTAGCGTGTCGATTCGAGATTTAACTATTTCGATTAGTAGTAGATGGGTAGAAAAGAATAAAAGAAAAAATAGGAAGACAGGGTGCGTCCGATTGGTAGCCTGCTCGATTCCATGCGCTACGATCGCATCCATGTAAGCCCAGCCACGGACAGCTTAAAAACCGACGACCAGACACGAGATTCTGCAAGGCAGAAGATCCTCCTCACCATGGGGGAGGAGAAAACAGGCAACGGTGGACAGTGTAGAAGGGGGAGAGGAGTAAGCGAGGCAAAAGTGAAAAGCGCGAACTGGTCCTCGGTCTTTAAGAACTTCAGAGTGTGGCCTATTGGGATCACGCTCCTTGTCATTGTCATTCGTTCCTCGCCGTTCTTATGGACAGATGCCGCAGTCTGATTGGCTAAGGAGCGATGGTCGGGACTCACCACGTCCTTCGTTTCTTGAGCTCTAAGTGGCTACGGAAAATATATGTTTGTTTTACAGATGAAAGACTTCTTCGGATGCGTCACCCTCTCCTTCCTCCTGGCTTACTTGTTGTTCCTGCTCTGCGAAGCACCCGTGGCCTCACTGGAGAAGATGCTCCTCGCTCCCAAGCCACGGCGGCTCGAGAACGGGCAACCTGTTCGAAACAACGGTACCACGGATGACCATATCATCGGCAGGGAAGACACCTGTGTTGCCGTGCCCTCGTGTATAGACAAAGAACAGACCATAGAAGCCAAGTACCGCCTCTGACATTGCCATACTGAAGTTCAGTATCACCCTCTACGCAACTGCATTTTCTGGCTGCGCGAGCACTTCGGAGCTCGGTGGTGCCAATTCTCTGGTCAAGTGTCCGTGACTTCTGGTCATATTCTAGCTAGCCTCGCTAGCGCACTATCTTGGCGAGTGTAAGTACACCAAAAGGATGGGCCTCCCCATAACGTTACTTTAAAAAATCTACCTTTGTATGGTTTTACGACGAGGACGTTAAAGCAAGAACGTCAATTCTACAGCGGGGGAAGTTCATGAACGATGCGATTACAATGGTATAACAGAAGCGGATTTAAACGTGGCAGAGCTCTATGTCAGCGGCCGCTGAGTTTGCCTTTTTTTAGCATCTCTCCACTTGACCATACTATGAAAATACAGGAAGCCGCATATAAACAAACGAACTCCTTACCTCTCTACTGTCAAATAAAAACTCAGAAAATTATCGCTACAATCTACGGGCGTAGCTCGGCGAAAGGCGAGTCTGTAGATACATCTTTCCCCGGAAAACAAAGCTGCATATGCCGCCGAGCATGATGTTTTACCTTATTGAGCTTACTTTATTTCCGGTCACATGTATATTTCGTCACATCAATCGCCGAAATCACTCTATATAGGTATTGTTGTGACTGGGTCTATGAAACTTGTACATGAAAGAAGACGCAGAAACAATGTTTAAAGCGCATAAGCCTTCTCAAGCCCCCGAATAATGTTAAGATATTTGTAACAGTGTACCGGATATTAACGAATAACCACGTGAGCACGTTTTGACACTACAGAAGTGCCTAGTTAGTTCAAACATGTTGTTGAGTTATAGTGGCGCAAACAAGGACATGTAATGTTTAAGCTTAAATGGCGCCTAAACCCCGATACGTTAATATTACCTAAAATATTGATTTCGTCGTGTCAATATGAAAAGGTGCAACGAATATAAGTTCAAAACATTTGTAAGCTACATGGCAATTAGAAGAAAGTCAAGATGACACCAACGTAGAAATTAAGTTGAATAATACGTGACCAATGAAAATATGAGCGCATCTAATACCTATGTCGTGACAGCTAAAAGCAAGCTATATTGAGACATGCGATTAACCCTACATTTGTTAGGTGAGCACCTCTTAACCTTCTTTTTCAAACATATCCTCACGAAGGCCCCTAGCCATGTCATATTTCTTACGGGTCAAAAAGCGATGTAATATACCACAAAGTTTTGATCACGGCATCGTCATCTTCGACAATTTTTATTAAATGTGTAGGCTATATAATCATAACCTTTCCTCACATAAACATGCCCTCTGTGTCATATAAAGCTGGAAATTGAATGTATGCGGTCATGCACCAGTTTAGAGAAATGCGTCTGTAAATAAGTTCATCTTGTAAATATTCCTCAAGAAGATATTGCGCCTTTCCTCTATACAATTTGACGTTCTTTTCTGTGTTCAAATATTCACGTGCACGTGATCAATAAAAGAAACGCCATGAGAAATAAAGTAAAAAAAATGTTATGTCTTTTATTATGCCACACTCACACACACACACACACACACAAAAAAAAAAAAAGCGCCACTCAAAGTGTGCCGCATTAATACCTGGACCCACCCCACTTGTGTGAAGTGCTTCCCATAGCCCGAGTGCGCTCCTTCTCAAAGAGCATTTCTGCGCGAATAGTCTCGCAAACAAAGCGTACTTTATAGCAAGGCTGCTGCGCCCGTCTCTTTGCAGTGTACACCACTTCAAAAACGACGTATTTTTCGTGCAAACAGAGCCTGTCACGAGAAATTGCCTCGTAGAGCAAACAGGATTCTCTAGCGCAAAAGAGATCGCGTGTTCGCCGTACTTGTATAGTCACTCACTGGGGTCTCAAGAAATGCAGGGAGTGACACATCCCGAGCACCTCGTCATCGCTTTGAAGGCAACGCGACGGCGGCCTTAGCTCATAAGACCTTCGTATAAGGGATCACAAACGAGAAGTGTGTTGACACAATGGGCATCCAGCAATCACCAGGCTGCGCCGTCACTTTCCGCGCGACAGCACCGTTTCGCGCCACGTTTTTGAACTCTTGGTGAGCTAACAAACCCCCCTCCCGAAGACACCACCAGTGCCATATATGAAAGCATCATGTCCCACCATCATCTGTTGCACGGCACCTATTGGGCCATCTCTGGACATTTCATTTTGGCAGTACTTGGTGATCGGTAAAGATCCGCAACTCGGGACCCACAGGCCCCCAACGCACTGTATTCATTAACTCTCGGTAAGCTTTATGCTCTAAACCGATGCCTTGCCGTGACGTCAGAAAGGCCAAGGAAATTACGTCAACCGTCTTCTGGAACTTCCCTCGCGAAGAAGGTTCATTCGCTTGTGGCGTATGCAAGAGGGTGCGTGCTTCGCACCATAGTAAAATTAGTCATCATTTGACCGGGTCCCTCTACAGTACTGCTTTTAATGTACTCGCTGGCAGTTTATTAAAAAAAAAATGCTGTTCTTTGTAAATTATGTTGACGTTTCTCGCTTCGTGGGGTGTGTGTGGGGTGGGGGGGGATCCTTCTTCGGCGTCCTAATATCGGTTAATGCCACGATATCATTGACCTTGGAGCGATAATTTGATGCTCCTGGCTCGCCAATCATAGTTTCTTAAGCTGCCGGAGATAATAAAAGCGAACAGCTTTCGATACGTTTCTAACTGTTGTTTCTGAGTGCGTATACCGTATTCGCTCGACTAATCGCCGCACTTCTAATAATCAAGGCCCTTCCGTCTAGTTTTTTGTAGAGCACAGGTAGAGCCATCATCGCGTTCTGCGTAAGAAACTCAGCGTATAACGCGGTCGAGAACACGATTCTCCGTAAAAATGCTATCTGAGCAGATTTCAATTTCGCCGAGTACGTTATCCCTGCCCCATAGATCGCTACGATTCTTCTGCCGATTGCGGTGATTCCATATCGCCGTGCTCCGCGGGAAAGCAGACCCAATGGCCTTGTCTATAAGAAGTGCGGCTATTACTCGAGCAAATATGGTATATGTTGTTTATAATTTTAATAATACATTTTTTTATGATATTAATTGATAACTATTTTTCTTTATAGAAATATTTTACGAAAAACAATCCATATTTTCTAGTGACAGTCGCCGAAAGGATAAAGCCAAAGTGCCTCCTCACACGAGATACATTTGCAATAGATTCGGAAGGTCGTTTCTACTTCTCGGTAATTTAATTATATCTCGTTCTGAGTCTGACGCATCTTTCGTATATACTAAACGTCCCAACATGTGATAATACAAAAAAAAAAGTTTCGGCTTGTTATAATATTTTAAATATTTTAGTGCACCCGAAGCACCACATCGGCAAATCCGTCACACAGTCACACGTTTTTGAACGGACTCTGAATCTCAGCACTGAATATATCTGAAACTTCGGGAAAACGAGCTAGTCTGTCTACTTCTTTCTGATATCAAAACGTGTTGATACCTATCAAAACATTTAGTACTGCAAAGGGAAATTCTACATTCCTTCCGACTGATAGCCTTCATAGACTCGGCAAAAAAGTGCATGCCCATGAACAGGTCTAGGCCAACTCTTCAAAAGCGAAATCGTCGAAACGAAATTCTTTGAAGGCCATCTTTTTGAAGAGGCGAACTGGGAAAAATACTAAATGGGCAGTCGATTAATAAGGTTATCTGGGTGGTACCTTTTAAAAGTTGCATTGAGCTTCTGTATTCTAACACCAATATATTATATGCCCAATTCCTGCGAGGAGAAATTTGCATAAATATCCACGAAGCGCTTTGCTCAGTCTATTTGTTAAAGTTCTATGGGAGTGACAAATGAAAACCATTTTTTTTTATCAGGTACTACTTTACATTTATGCTTCATCGGTGGCTTAGCTACGTCCTTAATATATAAAAACAAACTTGCTAGAGCCGGTGCACGCATCAAAATGTTAACAGAAAAACAGCATGGCGCAGCGTGGCTTAGCCAGATAAACGGCGCATTAGTGTCTGCTATCATCTTGCACACTTGTAGTTCCATGTACACCGCGGATGGGGAGCACCATGAAATTAAGCTGAATTTCAGATTTTGAGTGATAGTGCGAGCTCCCGTCAGTGTTATTGAGCATCCCAGCAGCGCAAAACGTTTTAAACTGAACGTCGCAAAACTAATATTCCCAGAGTGCGAGGACAGGGGGTAGGAACGCGTTATATGAGTGATAGGAAATGCGTCTTCAGAGTTTTCCAAAGTGTTCCCTGGCAGACAATCCGTTTAAAAGGAACAAAATAGAGGACGAAAGATAGAGGGCAAGAAAGTACAACAATAAAAAATGTTATTTTTATTTTACACCATAGTGGTGTAAAAAGCAGAAATACCACAAAACCTGGTGCAGCGTCGAGCGAGTTGCGGTCGCAGCGTTACCGTCTCTGGCACCGCGGCAACTCCGGCACCAAAACTCGAGAAACGACACATCCAGGAACAGAGACGAAAGAATCGCGCCTCACTGCGGTTTCCTCGTAAACGGCCTTATCCAGAAAGCGCACTGAAATAAAAAGGAAAATAAACAAACAAAAAAGTGTGACCGCGCTCGACAGGAATGCTGAAAACCCGGCAGCTCGCTCGTTTAGCGCGTGCAAGGCGTAGAAGGCAGCGGTTGTGTCGCTCTGTGCTTGACCACGTGATGTTACCCGGGGGGAGTAATACCCTAGTTAAACTAGCGCTCCTGTCATTAAAACGACAAATAAAGAAAAAATAATTTACTTTGTACAACTTGAAGAGTTTATTTCTTTCTGCACATTTTCCATCATCACACTATTTATAAAAAGTTTCATTTCCGGGCTGAAAACCACTCTTACCGAAAGCAGTTAGCGGGTGTCCAGGCCCTCTTTTGGAATACGCCCCCTGTGTATCAATAAATTAAAAAAAAAATAACACCAGATTTAAAAGCATGTTCGGAAGGGCTACATCTTAAAAATAACGTTAATACTATTGCAAAAAAAATTTTTTTTTTTTTTTTTTTATAGTCAAGAAAAACTTGTGCACGTTTTTTTCACGTGTGAACTTTCAAGCGCCTGGCTTTTTGAGCGACACAATGGCGACATTGGATGCTTTTTTTTTCTTTCAATTGTAGTAGCATCGCACGAGCTAATATTTTGAAGTCCTGTTGATTGAACCCTGGGTGGAACACCATCACGGGGGGGGCTGACGTAAGTCGAATATACTTTGCCGACCGAACGACACGAGAGGTCACAAAAGAGGTCCGCAAGCAAGGCGAAAAATCAAAAAGCGAAGACATGAATGTCACAATGACTACAAAGCTAACGTCTATTGAAGAAATGACTCTGAGCGTGTTGGTGCCAACAGTAATTTGTTATTTACCTGTCTTTTCTTTCTATTTTTTCAACCTCAATCGTATTGAAACAGAGTTTTTCACTACAAAGGCACTATTATTTCCTAAACCTGCCATTATAGAGCGTTGATATTCTTTTTGTTATTCCTAACGCTTACGTAGGATGTTGAAATGTAGTGAAAGATAACCTAAAATTTGCACATAACAGTTTTTGTGTTGCACACTTTTAATACACCAAAAGAGCTATGATTTGAGTACTAGAAAAAATTGATACGAATTTTAATTTCCAATTTGTTTGATTAATTATAGTTTATTAAAAAACACAACATCCGTAAGAAAATTTTATATATATATATATCTATATATATATATATATATAATGGGAATGAGTGAAGACTCAGTGCAGCCGTAGTAATATTCTGAACGAAGAGGGGAGGGAAAGTGATTATTGAATTTATTGCATTAAAATTAGGGAACGGGACAGGGCACTATAACTCACCTTAACATCACCTAACTTAACCTAACTTTAATGCAATAAATTCAATAATCACTTTCTCCCCTTTTCGTTCACTATATATATATATATATATAGAGAGAGAGAGAGTGAGAGAGAAAGAGAGATGCAGGGTAACGGTCGAAAACAAACAAGGAGGATTTTATTCAACGTTTCGACCTAAGGTAGGTCTTTGGTCAGGAATGACGAAGACCTGCCTCAGGTCGAAACGTCGAATAAAATCCTCCTGGTTTTTTGTCCACCGTTACCCTGCATCTCTGTCTTCTACGCCTTCGGCCTCCAAGCCAACAGCCCCTATATATATATGGGTGGTTTCATCTCAAATCGTGCAGGCAAAAAGGGTCGAATTTTTAATTTCGCTCAAAAAAATATATGTTATGGCGTCGTCTCTAAAAACGCAGTAGCCCCAAACCGCAAGTCCGTCGGATTTTTCGTTCTCGACTTACGAATTTTAAAAGAGGCCGCGGCGGAAAGCAGTGTTTTTCACATACGTCGTGGGTCGGATGTTTCGCTCGATCTCCCGTCGTGGATTTTCAGTCCACATTATATTTACTTTTTTCAAGCACTCTGTAGACGCAGATAAAACGCTCTAATACCATGAAATAATTTTAGGCGTTTTGCTTTTTTTCTGTAAAAATGTCAAAAACGCCCCCTCGGTCAATTGTTGACGAACTTTGACAATTAAATACTGGCGATCTACTTGAGTTACATCAATATTTTTTATGTCCATGGAGAGCCCAAAACACGCTCTTTGTAGATATTATAAAATCATCTAGCTGTATTAAATATCCTTTGCGGGACGTTTACGTTAATGTTATGCGAAAACCAAAAAGTACCAATTTTAAGATCGATTTTCTAAAAAAACCCATTTTTTATTTTTTTATTTTTTGTTAAAATGTAGATATGATAGTTGTCTACTCGAAAAGCAAGTCGAGAAAGTGTATATTTTGTTTGTATCTTCTATATTTAAGCCTCAATATCGGAAAAGGACGTCTTCGTTTTGCAAGACCTAAGTCAGACAAAAAAAGACGTGCGCTTCTATGAATTGTAAAAAAGTTTTCTTGAATTTTTGTCTGCGTTTTGTAATCACTTATAAACGCATTTCGTGGTATTGAATAGTTATTTATGTTTTGAAAAGAGCGGGAAACCACGAGAAACATATCTAATCAAATCAGCAGGCCTAGTAGACCTTCAATATCGAAGAGGCACAGACGTTGTATTTTTTCGATTTATAAAATTTCACTGTAAACTACCATGACTAGCTATTAGCTGTCATATTACTAAGACATAAAAAATCACCACATCATTGATCTATTATATACCATTCTTTCCGAAACCAAACGCTAGGGTTTGTTCACCGCACATCTCACAGATCGCCAGGGAATGGCCTTTCACTTCCGTAATACACAAAAGTGATGACACAAAAACGATCCGAAACACAGGGAGAGATTGTCACGGAGAAGGGTAGGGAATAAAAATAAATAAATAAGAATAAAATTACCCAACTCCGATCTTAACGAAAATTGCGGTAAAAAAATAAAAGATTTAGGTTCGAGCGGTGGCAAGGCGATAGGTCCACGCCTGGTGGAGAGTCAGACAAAGAAGTCAACGACACGTAAAGGAAAAAAAAATTAATTAAGACAGAAAAACTCAGCCGCACGCGGCAAGAATAAAAACCAACTCCTCCGGGCATTCCCTAAACGGGACACAACCAAATGCGTGCGAACACGCTCTCTACAGCACCGTCAGGCCGCTACGCCATGAAGAAATAAACCAAACAAGTAAACAATGCTAACAAACAGTTAGTAACGAAACATAAAAAAAAAAGTTCAGCAGAACCGCACCCCAGAAACAAAGTTCAGCGGAGTGAAGAAACACTCACGAAATAAAATAAAAAAACGTCTTAACTGACCGACGCCGAGTTCAGTCCCACGACACTGAAGCCTGGCAGGATGATGGCTTCCAGATGATGCTCGAATCTATTCTTCACTTTGTTCCGCACATCCGTCGGGGCTGTGCGGAACAAAATCAAGAATAGTTTCAAGCAGCGGTGCGCCAGAAGGTAACCGAGACGTAACATGCCTCGAGCTTCATATCATGAGAGGAGCTTTCGAGGTAGTTACTGCATGCAGTTACTCAAACTTTCTCTTTCCCCTTCCCTTTTTCAAAAGAACACGTCAGCCGGCGCTAACTTTTCATCTCGGGAGAAGACCACTCTTCACAAACGGTTATAGTTGACAAGGAGGCTGACTTCGACCCAACTAGTCTCCGGGCAGAATAGACACAAGTATATTTACCAACACGCTCGTTTTTGATGCTAGTCTCCGGACTTTGCTGTTTACAAAAGAGATAACCCTTCGGTGCTATCGGATTTCCGCGGAGGGAGATAGAGTACATAAAATTGAAAGAATAAAACACGGAGGACAAGCACAGGACAACCACTTCGCAGAGCACGGCCATTTCTAGGATAGGGCGTTCGAAGCTTGGGCAAATACGCGGTATCGTTTCACGCGTGCACGGATGGCTGGTTTCAAAATTTTCCCACATCCTTAACGAAACCGGCCCATCTTCGTGTGCGTGCCCGCGCCGCCGGTTTTAGCTCGCACGCGGCGTTGTTTTGGCAGGCAGAACTGTTGTTGACCGTCGATATTGTAAGGCCGTGGTGTTCTCATCCTCCCAGGCAACAGTTCCTTTGCTTTCCCTTCTGCAATACTCTGACTGATTGACTCCTCCTGGGTGGCCGTCACTGTTCGCCGCGGGAACGACACATTCGTACCATTTCACTCCTCGTGACACAGGGTGCGCTGCTCGCTTTACTGTCACGGGCCGTCCTATCTAACACAACGAGCGCGAAAGGTCGTGGTCATCTGCTGGTTCCGAAAGGGCGGGACGTTAATATAGGCCAATGAAGGCCCCGAATCAATACGACGTCTGCCGATTTCTATACATTAAAAATTTACGACGCCTGCTGGTCTGTTAAGAAGTGTCGCTTTCTCTTTTGAACTGCTCCAATGTAGCTTGCCGCCTATAATAAAATTTAAATGATCAATAAATATAACAGGGTGGAACTAATGTATTTCATTTTTACGTGGGAACTTTAAAAAAAATGCAAAACTATTTCAAAGTTTGTGAAGACGCGCAATTCGCAAGTCTCTTTCAAGCCGTAAAAACACGTTTTTGTACGATATTGATGCTTAAATATAGAACATACAAACAAAATATACACTTTCTCGACTTGCTTTTTGAGTAGACAACTATCATATCTACATTTTAACAAAAAATAAAAAAAATAAAAAATGGGTTTTTTGAGAAAATTGATCTTAAAATTGGTACTTTTTGGTTTTCGCATAACATTAACGTAAACGTCCCGCTAAGGATATTTAATACAACTAAATAATTTTATAATATCTATAAGGAGCGTGTTTGGGGCTCTCCATAGACATAAAAAATATTGATGTAACCCAAGTAGATCGCCAGTATTTAATTGTCAAAGTTCCTCAACTATTGACCGAGGGGGCGTTTTTGACATTTTTGCAGAAAAAAAGCAAAAGGCCTAAAATTATTTCATGGTATTATAGCGTTTTACCTGTGCCCACAGAGTGCAAGAAAAAAGTTAATATAATGTGGACAAAAAATCCACGACGGGAGATCGAGCGAAACATCCGACCCACGACGGATGTGAAAAACACTGCTTTCCGCCGCGGCCTCTTTTAAAATTCGTAAGTCAAGAACAAAAAATTCGACGGACTTGCGGTTTGTGGCTACTGCGTTTTTAGAGACGACGCCATAACATATATTTTTTTCAGCGAAATTAAAAATTCGACCCTTTTTGCCTGCACGATTTGAGATGAAACCACCCATATATATATATATTATATATATCATTCAGATCTGTTAATTAGTCATCTCGCTATCGTTGAGTAAGCAGTGTATAAAAAAATCGCAAAAACTCAAATTTTTTAGTTTTTTAGTTTTTGATTATTTTTTAGGTACAACAGTCGACTAAAAAAAACGCAATCTATAAATGTCATATTTGGTACTATGTCCTCTTGTTAAGCCGAATTCTTGTGAAATATGTGTTCTTTTGGATAAACAACAAGCATCGTTACCGACCTTGTGAGTCTATGATTTCCAATAGACATTTTTATTGCTGTCTACATTCTAAACACGAGCATAAAGTAGACGGGCAACGAGCGACTTAGCTTCGCACTGTCAGTTGAAGGAGGCATTTGCAGAGCCACTTCCCGCAACGCAAACCTTTCGTAACTTGATCTGTCTCCCTGAAGCGAGCGCGCGCAGGCTTTTGCCCGTAGCCGCCTTACGCTCTGTTCCAAATTCCAATACAGTTCTAATACAGCGGCTTCGCTTAGGCGTCTAGTTTATACGCGACACATATCAGGTTCGACCATCACTTGTGCAAGCAACGGACTAGAAACTTGAAGACCCCACCAGTTGCTTCGAGGTCAGCCCAGTGAAAGTCGTTTATCAACACTGTTCCTGCCGTTGAAGTGAAAAGTTTGCACCAGCGCATACACAAGACAAAAGATGTTTCAAAGGAAGCTCACAAGAGTACCTTAAACAATACTAAGCACATTCGATGACAGAAAAGTTATACACGGAGCATAACCACCTCCGAAGTGGAGATCCCAAAAACTGACATGCAGAAGACAAAACATCTGCAACGCGGGGTTCTATAAACGAAGTGTACCGTTGCAGCGAAAAACCAGAGTACCGGCATACATGCGCCAACGCACGGAAGTACCACTTCGTGCCCTGAAGTAGATCATCAGTGAGTGTGTGCCGGCAAGTTCGAAACTGCGACTGTGAACCGCCTGGCTTCTGTACTCCGCTCGCCCCTAAGCTGAGACTGGAGGGGAAGCTATGTCCTCGTTGGACCAGTCCTACGCCTTTTTGGTCACGTCATCGCGCTCCCGGACATCCCCCCCCCCCCCCCAGAACGGTAAAGGTGGGTGAGCAGGAGTGGCAAATCCCGTGCGCCGGCATCTGGCGTCCCGAGTGAAATATCACCACTGTAATATCGCGAAAGAAAGCGACAAATAAACACGATAGAAAGAAACCAATGTTGCCAGCTGAAGGACAGTCGCAATGCTAATCGCCAAGACTGAAAACTCTCAGCAAAATAAACAGTGATAATCTAAAGTTGTAAACTAAATTTTGAGCTATTCTAACGCTTACAAAAAGCAATAAACTCATTACGCTGCTTTGACTTCCCTTCTGTCGAAATCTTGGAAATCTGGTTGTTGCGCGGTTTCGTATCCTTTGGCCGCGCCCACTCGCGCTCCACCCGATCTGGTTTAGTTTGGCGTTGACGCGAGGCCGTACACCTGCGCGCTATGCAAAAAGACAGCTTCGAAAGGAACGCGAATATCTTTCCACCGGTAAGTGCGTGGATTGTTGATGTTCATGAAACTGCTCTGATGATATAATCATGTTCATGAAAGCGAAGACAGTTGGTAACCATGTGCAGGACGCCAAGGGTCTGCCTCCATGCTCCGCCGCTTACGGCAGCCAGAATGCATGGGAAAATGGCGGACCATTTCCTCTAGAGTTAGTATGTATGATCTTGGTAACCATGTGCAGGACGCCAAGGGTCTGCCTCCATGCTCCGCCGCTTGCGGCAGCCAGAATGCATGGGAAAATGGCGGACCATTTCCTCTAGAGTTAGTATGTATGATCTCTATGTACCCCCCGCACGGAGAGCCGGATCAGGTGATAAGAGGCAGGTTGCTGATTGGTGCGGCGGGCCTGTAGCTCCCACCGTAGTCTCAGCTTTAGGGTGAACGGAGTACACACGTTTGCAAGTGCGACCTCAGGGCGCCGCCATCTTGTTCATTTGGGGTGCGCTTGTGTGCGTCATCATCCGATTACGACGCCAAACGTCGTAATCGGATTATGCCCTAGCGCACCCCAACTCAGCAAGATGGCGGCGCCCCGTGACCGTACTTGCAAACTTGTATAGACAGTGCAGAAACTAATTTACAGCTATATTGAACTAGTCAAATAATGTACTGCCTTCAAAAAACGTGCCATTAACTTTTTTTTTTCTTTTTCAAACTGGTTTTGTGCGCGATCTTTCGTAGGTTACTTAGCCGCGAGAACTGTACGGTCAACCGTCGGTGATCTCCACGATCTGAGGTAAACAAAACCCGGCGTGAATTTTCAGAACTTTTATGAACGAGATTTTAATAGCATGGCAATTTTTAATTCCTTCGTAATATTCTGAACAATCAGTATCCACCCTCGTTTATTTTTAACCTTAATATTTAGAAATAATCTTGACATGTTGCATGGTGTTCTGATTTTTATAGACTTGTCATTCACTGTTTTGTAGTGTGTTTATATGTCTTTCGACTTATACCAAACACTAAATTATACTGAATATCAAAAGTTCATCTACTCTATGTCTTTTTTTTTATAACGTGACCAAAATATGTGTTTGAAATCATGGAGACGCCCAAAGTGGGTGAGGACGCGCGTTGTTTATCTAAAGAAACACTAATTTCACAAGATTGCGGCTCGAATAGAGGACATGCAACCAAAATATGACATTTATAGATTACGACTTTGTTTTAATAGTCTACTATTGTATCTAAAAGAATTCAAAAACTGAAATAAAAAATTGAGTTTAAAAAAAAAATTATTTTAAGCATTCAACTTTCGTTTTTTATACACTGTTTACGCGACCATAGCGAGATGGCTAGTCAACAGATCTGACTGTTATTATTATATCTATAGTCAGCTTGTTTTAAGCTTTCCATAAATCTAGAAAAAAAATTGCGGTGGCTTAGCTCGGCTATGCCAGGATATACGTAGCGTGAGCATATGCGCACAAAATGAGAGGCGCTATCAAGCGGCTCCGGTGCAGCGTCAGACTTGGCTACTGCGCAACGGAGGCGCACAGCTGGGCATGCGGCGGCGCCAGTGCGTCTGCCGCCGCTATGACGTCACTCCTCTGGAATGCGCAAACCGGCGAGGCGGGCGCGGCGGCGGCGGAGCGCGCGACGGCGGCTTCACGTGGCTGTCATAATGAGCCGTGCTCATTATGCGGAGCTCCGCCGCCGCCGCCGCGCGTTCCGCATAATGAGCACGGCTCGCATAATGAGCACAGCTCATTATGAGGGCCACGCGAAACTGCTCCACCTCGGCCAGTGTAGCTAATGCTACAAAAAGATAATTTACTTTCATTTTAACCAAAGTTGTAAAACCAATTGACCTGGGAGGTCAGTTTCACATTTCGTTAGAAAAGTTTTTAAAAATGTATAAATTTGCTTTTAGCCCAGAGTGTCTTTTTAGTACATACTAAATGCTAAAAAAAAGTTTAAAAGAGGCAACAAAAAAAAACAAAAAACGACAGCAGAGGGCGCCAACCACGCGACTTGCGACTGCAAGGGCAAGTCATAGAGCGTCTTCTACGCTCCATAACTCGGGAAAAAAAAATATGGGAAACTTGCGGTTTGTGCCCTCCTTTCTGTCAGAAAGGCCCCCATTTTTCGTAAAAAAATAAATATTAGGCGCTTTTAGCCCGCCCAATTTGAGATGAAATCACCTACCTAACGAGCCCTGCAAATAGCAACAAAAATGTCCTAAAAATGCCCAAAATATGACTTTGCAATAAAACGTCGAACGTGAGCAAGATCTTAAACACATATGTTTCGCAAAATTAGAAAGCGTGGCAATATCAAGGTACTCTATATATTTGTTTTATTTTTATTTATTTTTTCCTTCGAGGGGAAAGTCGACACATTCAAAGGAAAAAAATGAACCATCAGTTGGGCCAGCATCTTGGCATGGGAGGTGAATTTTCAAACGCGTGAACTATTACGTGCTATTGAATATTGCCGCGCGCGCAGCTGGCCAAGGTGGCAGCGCGCGCTTGGCCTAACCGTTATCGTGCCTGCCTCCCACGCGAAAAGCCAGGGTTCGATCCCTGGGTGCGTCGCATCTTTTGTTATTCCTGCAATCTAGTTTTCTGGTAAATTCGAGAATCCTGTTGCGTGTTCGAGGTCCGAATGCTCTACGCGTCGAACATTCTACGCTGATTATTCCAGAAGCTTACGCATGTACATAAGGGGCTCCGCGTGGCGAACCGGAGTCAGTTTCGCCCCAGCGTTCGACTCTGCCCTCACGCCGACCTCGACGCCCGCGACGCTCTGTTTTCTTCTGTTGTTATCGTTTTTCCTTTTTATTTTCGGGCCCAAGTTCGCCCCATTAAACGTTTAGTTTCTTCAGTTATTATCGCCTCGTCAATTGTCGTTCTTGACATTTTGGTGGAGGTGCTGGGTGCCTGCATTCTATGCCCGTGGACCGTACCCCTCCGAAAACACGCCGGCCAAGTGACGTGCTCAGCCCCGGGAGGCTACCCTTCGCAGAAGACCAGACCAAGGCCCGGTCAAGTCGCCGTAACCAAGGCCTTCTCCCGGAACTTGGACCCCTGCTGCAGAAATCAAGGAAGCGGACCGCGACGATGACTACGCCATCCGTCGTCATCCTGCCCGTCACCCCCCGCACTCCGACGCCCTTCCACGGTGAAGCTCACGAAGACATAGAGGACTGGCTGCATCATTATGAACGTGTAGCCCGCCACAATGGATGGACGGATGAGCACCGCCTCCAGAACCTCTACTTCGCGCTTGAAGGCACCGCGAGGAACTGGTTTGAGAACCACGAGTCCTCCTTTACTTCGTGGGAGCCATGCGCCGCCGAACTGAAGCGGACGTTCATCAACTACCACCGTCGACAGCGAGCGGAGGACCTTCTTCGAACAAGGGTGCAGGGCCCCAACGAGAGTGTGACAAGCTTCGTCGAAGAAGTCTTGCGTCTAAGTGCCCGGGCCGATCCAGATGCCACCGAGGAGAAGCAGATTCGCGCTCTCATGCGTGGCGTGAAGGGAGAAATTTTCGGAGGATTGGTACGCAATCCCCCAACGACTGTCAGTGGTTTTGTAACCGAAGCCACCAATATCGAGCGCGCCCTGACGGCCCGAGAAAGCCACTACCACCGAATCGCCGGCGCGCCTGCTGCTCCAACTATCGCTGCTTCCCTTCTGGGCCTGGATACCAGCGCTGTCCACAGCCTTCGGGAGATCATCCGTGAAGTCGTCCGGGAAGAGCTCCGCAAGATACTCCCCGCTGCGGATCGCCCGTCCTCACTGTCGCTCGCCGAGGTCGTCCGAGAGGAAGTTCACCGGGCCTTCCAACCTGAGGCTCCGATCAACACGGCGACGCCAGAAGAGCCGACGTTGAGCTACGCCGCCGTGGCCCGACGACCGCCGCAAGCTCCTCGCCAGGCCCCGGCGCCACCCCGAAGAGACGCCCAAACGTCGCGGTATCCTCAGCGTCAAGAGGAGCAAGCTCAGTACGTCCGCCCGGAGCGACCCTCAACGAGGAAGACAGACGTGTGGCGAACGGCCGACCGACGCCCGCTTTGCTACCACTGTGGGGAAGCCGACCACATCTACCGCGGCTGCCCCTACCGTCGACTTGGGTTGCGTGGTTTCCACCCGAACGACCCACGCCCGAGGTACGGCGAATGCCCTCGCGACATCGAGGAGTACCTCCGACGCTCGCCCCCCTCAGTGCCATCTCTCCGCCGTGAATCTCGCTCCCCATCTCCACGACGTTCAGCGTCCCCAGCGTCCCGACCCCGCCGAGAGAGTCTGTCTCCCCTGCGTCGCCGGGAAAACTAAGTGCGGCAACGCCTGGAGGTGACGTTGCCGAAAACGACGGAAGCAAACAGCCTCCAAGAACGCCGGAGCGCTCCCACTCTCCTGACGCCCCGCATCGCACCGACGCCCATGCAGCGGTGTCCAACAACCTAAACGTTGTTATCGACGGCCTCGACGCATCGGCACTCGTGGACACCGGAGCAGACTACTCAGTCATGAGTGGGAGGCTCACTCGCCGCCTTCAGAAAGTCACGACGTCGTGGGACGGACCGCAGATACGAACCGCCGGCGGACATCTCATCACACCTGTTGGCAGGTGCACCGCTCGCGTTGAGATCCACGGTGAAACCTGCCCTGTGAAGTTCGTCGTTCTGCAAGACTGTTCGAGGGACGTCATTCTTGGAATGGACTTCTTGTGTGAATACGGTGCCGTCATCGACCTTGGTGAGAACAGATTGACGCTGCGCAAGCCTGCTCTGTCTTCAGAGAAACCCCAAACAGCGTCAGCCGCCGTCCGAGTCGCTGCCGACCACGTGAACCTTCCGCCGCGATCAAGTGTTGTCGTACCCGTCGTGACTGATGCAGCTACCTGCGGCGAAGTTGTTCTGGAAGGCAACCTCCAGTTGCTTCTAGGAAGAGGGATAGGCGTCGCACGAGGAGTAGCTGAACTTCAGGATGGCCGCACTGTGGTCCTCGTGACGAACTTTCGGAATGAAACGCAACACCTCACAAAAGGTGCAGCCGTTGGCCACGTCGAGGAACTCCGAAACTCCGCCGAAATCGCCGCCATTACTGACGAATCCTCGCCACCTCAGCAAGACAGTACGTCGCCAGCGCAGCTTCGACATCGACCCTAAGCTTCCGGACCCGATACGACGGCAGCCGATTAACCTCCTCGCCGAATACCGTGACTGCTTTGCGACGTCGTCGAAGGTGCGCCAAACAGCCGTTGCGAAGCACCGCATCGTTACCGAGGACGACGCGCGCCCTGTGCATCGATCACCGTACAGAGTCTCCGTTAAAGAAAGGGAGGTGATCCAGGAGCAAGTTCAAGAGATGCTGAACGACGACATAATCCAGCCATCAAGCAGTCCGTGGGCGTCTCCAGTCGTACTGGTTAAGAAGAAGGACGGAACGCTTAGATTCTGCTGTGGACTACCGACAGCTGAACGCGGTGACGAAGAAAGACGTCTATCCACTCCCCCGTATCGACGACACTTTAGACCGGCTGCGCCACTCCCGATACTTTTCATCGATGGACCTGAAGAGCGGCTACTGGCAGATCGAGGTCGACGAACGGGACCGAGAGAAGACAGCTTTCGTCACGCCGGACTGTGCACGGCGCCAGCAACTTTCCAGCGTGTAATGGACACCGTACTGGCAGGACTGAAATGGCAGAGCTGTCTCGTCTACCTCGACGACGTCGTAGTGTTTTCCGGCGACTTCGACGAGCACTTGCGACGACTCCGAGCTGTTCTCCAAGCCATGCGGACCGCCGGACTCACCCTGAAGCCATCAAAGTGTCGGTTCGCCTATGACGAACTGAAGTTTCTAGGTCACGTGGTTAGTAACGAAGGCGTTCGCCCCGACCCAGAGAAGACTCGCGCCGTCGCAGCATTTCCAGCGCCGAGAGACAAGAAAGCCGTGCGAAGGTTCCTTGGACTATGCGTCTACTATCGGCGCTTCGTTCGGGATTTCGCAAGGATTTCCGCACCGCTAACAAACCTCACAAAGGACGCCGAGAAGTTCGAATGGGCCGAAGAGCAGCAGCAGGCATTCGACGAAATGAAGCAACGACTGCAGACTCCTCCTGTTCTTGGACATTTCGATCAGGATGCGGAAACCGAAATTCACACGGACGCAAGTAACGCTGGACTTGGCGCGGTACTGGTTCAAATGCAAGAAGGCACCGAGCGAGTTATCGCCTACGCGAGTCGGACACTGTCCAGGGCGGAGAAATATTACTCCACGACCGAGAAAGAATGCCTTGCGGTCGTCTGGGCAATCACGAAGTTTCGTCCGTACTTGTACGGGAGCCCGTTTCGTGTAGTCACCGACCATCACTCGCTCTGCTGGCTTGCGAACCTCAAGGACACGTCAGGACGCCTCGCTCGATGGAGTCTCCGATTGCAGGAGTTCAACATGACTGTGGTCTACAAGTCAGGCCGCAAGCACAGCGACGCCGACTGCCTGTCCAGAGCCCCCGTCGAAACGCCTTCTGGCAGCAGCGACGACGATGACGACGAGTGCTTCCTAGGCGCAGTGAATACCGACGACATGGCACGACGTCAACGAGACGATCCTGAGTTGCGCGCGCTAATCGAGCACCTCGAAGGACGAGGGGGGACTGTCCCCCGTGTCTTCTCGAGAGCCCTGCCAACCTTCGTCCTCCGACAAGGTGTGCTTTACAAAGAGAGCTTCGGGGACAACAACACACCATGGTTGCTGGTAATCCCGACCGACCTTCGGGAGGAGATCTTTCAAGCATGTCACGACGACCCGACGTCCGGACACCTCGGTTACAGCCGAACACTGGCCCGTATTCGTGAAAAGTATTACTGGCCAAAGCTCCCCAAGGCCGTCCACCTCTACACCCGATCGTGCTACGAGCGCCAGCGACGTAAGAAACCGCCGACGAAGCCGGCAGGTCTCCTGCAGCCGATTGCTCCCCCGACCGCACCGTTCCAGCAGATCGGAATGGATTTACTTGGCCCTTTTCCGCCGTCAACGTCGGGAAAACGCTGGATAATCGTCGCCACTGATTATCTCACGCGGTACGCCGAAACGAAAGCCCTTCCTTCAGGGACTGCTGTGGAAGTCGCCAAGTTTTTCATCGAGTCAATCGTCCTCCGGCACGGCACTCCCGAAGTTCTGATTACAGATCGCGGATCATCGTTCATGGCACAGATGACCCAAGAAATCCTCCGGCTCAGTCACACCAGCCATCGTCGTACCACTGCGTACCACCCGCAGACCAACGGGCTGACGGAGCGACTCAACAAGACAATCGCCGACATGATCTCTATGTACGTCGACGTAGAGCACAAGACGTGGGACGAGGTGTTGCCCTACGTCACGTTCGCCTACAATACGGCGGTTCAAGAGACCACTGGATTCACACCTTTCCAGCTGGTACACGGTCGGAAGGTAACGACCATGCTGGACGCCATGCTACCCCATGAGCCATCTGACAATGAGAGCGACGACGCCCAGGCGGTTGCTCAACGGGCCGAGGAAGTCCGCCAACTCGCCCGACTCATGATTCAAGACCAGCAACGCGTCGACGCGGGCCGCTACAACCTTCGTCGCAGGGACGTCCGCTTCCAGCCCGGAGACAGGGTGTGGGTGTGGACGCCCATCCGTCGCCGCGGCCTCAGTGAGAAACTGCTGAAACGGTACTTTGGACCATACAAGGTACTTCGTCGCCTCGGCGAGCTGAACTACGAGGTGATGCCCGACGGAACATGAACATCGTCACGCCGTCACGCCGCCCACCACGGCCTGAGGTCGTCCACGTCGTGCGCATGAAGCCGTACTACGCTCGATAGGACTGTGGACCTTATGTGCTCCAAAGGACTCTTCTGTTTATCGTTCTTTTCTGTTTTTGTTTTGTGTTGCATCGGGGCGATGCACTTTTTAAAGGGGGGAGTAATGCCGCGCGCGCAGCTGGCCAAGTAGGCAGCGCGCGCGTGGCCTAACGGTTATCGTACCTGCCTCCCACGCGAAAAGCCAGGGTTCGATTCCTGGGAGCTACGTACGTGTCTTTTGTTTATCCCTGCATTTAGTGTTCTGGCAAATTCGAGAATCCTGGTGCTTGTTCGAGGTGCGAATGTTCTACGCGTCGAACTTTCTACGCCGATTATTACTAGAAGCCCACGCATGTACATAAGGGGCTCCGCGTGGCGAGCCGAAGTCAGTTTCGCCTCAGCGTTCGATCTTGCTGCTTCGCCGCCCGCGACGCTCTGTTGTTATCTTTCTTTTTCCTTTCATTTTTTGGCACAAGTTCGCCCCCATTAAACGTTCAGTTTACTCAGTCATTCGCCGCCTCATCACTTGTCATTCGTGACAATATACATTGAGCGCATACACATACACGGCACACACAAACATCAGCCCAACAGCACACTAACCAACACCTCCTAGAAATAACACCGTAGCGCTCTTCTCGTGACGTCGCAACGGAAGGCCATGGGGGGCGCGCGACAAAGCGAAGGCGACGCGCGTGGATCGACCGTCGTAACGCGCGTCTTATTAGCTAAAATGAATGCTGCACATAGCAACTGATCTAGAAAAAATTTTATTACACGGGAAAAACATTACACCAGCTAAATAATTGGTACGAAATGGCACGAGGTATGCGTATAAGACGTCTATAGAAAAATGTGACTGTTTTAAGTCGAAAACATTGAGTCAGTAATTATCGGCAGTATTTCTTGGATGTATTGTCGACAGAAGTAGCATGTTGGAAAATGTTAAAACACGCAATGTCCGAGTAGCCCTATCGAACGTTTAACCACTTTTTGCGGTCAAGGACCACACGAATTATGGTACTGATGATGATAATGGTACTGCGGATATTATTTTTCCAACTAGCGTTTTTGAATATTAACGCGACAGCGTTAAGGAGCTCGTGTAGCGCCGGCCTCGGTTGCGTGCTAGAAAGGCTAGCGTGACGCGAAAACCCTGATTGGTCGATAGGGTCATGACATCAGAGCCACATGTGACATGGCCGAGGCTCGTTCCATCCGTCTAGGAGGAGCGGAAAGTTTCCGTCCGTCGCCGAAGCCGCCCAGTGGCGCTGCGATCCTGCCGCCTTCGTTTGTCTGCGGAGAATGCGTACCCCGCTGCGGAGCCGCCGCTAGGCCGCCGTAAGAAAACACGTGTGCTATGGATGTGGTGCCGTCTACCAATGCGGGCGCTCGTACTTTCACTATTACTTCTCCTATGGGCTTGAGCTGCGTTAGAACAAAATATAACTTATTTTGTATACAATGGTACTGTTACCTTAATACAGTTAAGATTCTAGTGTAAACGCGGTAAAGACAATTAAGTAGCATTAGTATAAATATACACATAAGCACCAACAACGCACTTTCAATAATCACAAACTTGTTATTCACCTTCCAATAAAAACTAGAATATTACCACGCATATTTACAAATATCGACGCAACAGCGCGCGGATAACGACGAAGAACAAGATTCCATTCTATCATGAGATTAAAAAAAAAAATCGACTGCAGCGCTTCGCTTGCGTCCTACATGACCAAGAAAACCCGTAAATAAGTTGTCTATCCGCCACGAAAACATTTCAACACGAACAAGAAGCCTCTTTGTCGAGAGGGGTCTGTCTATAATGACCAGTGTCATCGTTGACTAGTTGCCACACATGTCACTCAAACCGTAGCAGGACTTGTTCCGCGGATCCTCGTCAATAGCGTAGTATCAAGAGGAAAAAAAAAAGAAACTACCCGGCAAGCACTCGCAGATCTGGTCGTCTCGGAGAAGCCGAGTCGAGCTCCCACGGCGTTGAAAATCATCCTTTCCTCAATATCCCCTCTGTCCGTCGATGTCTCGCTGCCTCCAGGCCGTCCCGTCCGAGGAAAAATCTGCCTCCTGGTCTCCGCACCGTCCCGCACGCCCAGCCCCTGGCCCCGTTCTTCCTTCCCTTTTGTTCCCCTCCTGGGTTGCCAATTTCCCCCGCGGGCCGCAGAAAAGGTAGGGGAAAATTTGAGATCTTTCCAGTCAGAGGCTGTGCTGGAATGTCCCTCGCCTGTTTCTGTTTCCGTTTGCTTGGGCAATGGGTCCTTTTCTTGCTCGTGGTGAGAGGGAGGAGGCCAGCAGATTGTCACGTCCAAAATGCGTTGGGGGGGGGGGGGGGGCGCCTTCTCCGAAGCATGTCGCGATTGCCATGAGTCACCAGCCCGTTGCCTCTCGCTTCTTGAAACACACACACACACACCCACACACCCGCGCGCGCGCACCTACCCGGATCTTGCGTTGGGCTCGAGCGCCCTATTTCGAAGGATTAACCAAAGACGGATACATCACAACTGTCTCTCTCCCTCTCCCTTTCCAAGTTTGCTTTCCAAGGCGCCAGCGAGTCTGGTCAAGTGAGGTTGACCTAAAAAGGTTGGGTTCACTCTCCCTCTTATATGCCTCCTCTCTCAGTCGTGTCGTCCCGTCTCTCTCCTCTCCCCTTCCAAGTTATCCTTTTGGGAGGAAAAAAAAAAAACAATATTTGTGCAATCGTGGTTACCCGGTTTGCGGAAACTATATATCAGGACTGCGTCGGTGCAGTATAACAGATTTTCTGTGGACATCGGCCGTGTCAAAATGGTACCGGCTTTCTTCCAATATCATTTTCGGATCAGCCGAAAATTCCTAATCATGCGCAGTTATTGCCGATTCAAAAACGATATTCAGGGAAAAACAGCCAGGCAGCACACAATATTGGAGCGATATTCGCCTCGGGTCGGGAAAGTCGTGCGAGTATTGCCGATTTTTCCGTTGTATCGGGAAAATTGTGACGGCACCAGTTTGATTCTGCCGATGTCGGCAAAATATCTGCTATATTGCGGCGACGCAACCATGATATATATGGTACACGAAGCGTCTTTTTCTCTGAATATCGTTTTTGAATCGGCAATAACTGCGCAGTATTAGGAATTTTCGGCCGATTCGAAAATGATATTGAAAGAAAGCCGGTACCATTTTGACACGGCCGATGTCCACAGAAAATCAGTTATATTGCACCCACGCAGTCCTGACATATAGTTTACGCAAACCGGGTAACCACGATTGCACGAATATTGTATTTTTTTTTCCTCCCAAAAAGATAACTTGGAAGGGGAGAGGAGAGAGACGGAAGCGACACGAGTGAGAGAGGAGGCATATAAGAGGGAGAGTGAACCCAACCTTTTTAGGTCAACCTCACGTGACCAGACTAGCTGGCGCATTGGAAAGCAAACTTGGAAAGGGAGAGGGAGAGAGACAGTAGTGACGTACCCGACTCTGGTTAATCCTTCGAAATAGGGCACTCGGGCCCAACGCAAGATCCGGGTAGGTGCGCACGCGCAGGGTGTGTGGGTGTGTCTGCGTGTTTCAAGAAGTGAAAGGCAACGGGTGGTGACTCATGGCAATCGCGACATACTTCGGAGAAGGCGCCCCCCCCCCCCCCCCCCCCCAACGCATTTTGGACGTGACAATCTGCTGGCCTCCTCCCTCTCACCACGAGCAAGAAAAGGACCCATTGCCCAAGCAAACGGAAACAGAAACAGGCGAGGGACATTCCAGCACAGCCTCCGACTGGAAAGATCTCAAGTTCTCCCTACCTTTTCTGCGGGGGAAATGGACGACCCCGGAGGGGAACAAAGCGAAGGAAGAACGGGACGGTGCGGAGACCAGGAGGTAGATTTTTCCTCGGGCGGGACGGCCTGGAGGCAGCGAGACATCGACGGATTGAGGAAAGGATGATTTTCAACGCTGTGGGAGCTCGACGCGGCTTCTCCGAGACGACCAGATCTGCGAGTGCTTGCCGGGTAGTTTTTTTTTTTTTTTTTTTGCTTGATACTACGCTATTTACGTGGATTCGCGGAACAAGTCCTGCTACGGTTTGAGTGACATGTGTGGCAACTTGGCAACTAGTCAATGATGACACTGGTCATTATAGACAGGCCCCTCTCTCGACAAAGAGGCTTGTTGGAGTTCGTGTTAAATGTTTTCGTGGCGGATAGAGCGGGACGTATGGAAACGATAGACAGGTGAGAAACAACTTATTTACGGGTTTTCTTGATCATGTAGGACGCAAGCGAAGTGCTGCAGTCGATTTTTTTTTTAAATCTCAGTGATTGAATGGAATCTTGTTCTTCGTTGCTATCCGCGTGCTGTTGCGTCGATATTTGTAAATATGCGTGGTAATATTCTAGTTTTTATTGGAAGGTGAATAACAAGTTTGTGATTATTGAAAGTGCGTTGTTGGTGCTTATGTGTATATTTATACTAATGCTACTTAATTGTCTTTACCACGTTTATACTAGAATCTTAACTGTATTAAGGTAACAGTATTATTGTTTACAAAATAAGTTATATTTTGTTCTAAGACAGCTCAAGCCCATAGGAAGAAGTAAATTAGTTGACTCAATAGTAAGTTTAGTAGCCCTGCCACACGGAAAAGTAAATATATTATTATTACATGATATGGGCTTTAATCAGTTGGCGGTCTTGAGTGATTATACGAGCGTGGCAAGCTGATTTGTCGACCCCATAATGTCATTCGATCGAAATCACATTATTTTGCCATGTGACGGGGGTACAATGCAAGAATTCATTGACTGCACGCGAAAACAGCCGCTTACATGATCAGAGGTGACACTTGTCTAGCCGTGTCCGCGTTGACTACGTCTACCTGATTTTTAACAGTGGTCTGTTTTGCTGTGTCCAATCACTGCGTGTCTCGCAATTTTGCCGAAGTAATTCTGTATGAAACATGCATACCTACAAGAATAATTGTGACTCATTGTTTTCGACTTAAAACTGTCACATTTTTCTATAGACGTTTTATACGCATACCTCGTGCCATTTCATACCGATTATTTCGTGGTGTAATGTTTTGCCCGTGTAATAAAATTTTTTCTAGACCAGTTGCTATGTACAGCATTCATTTTAGCTAATGAGACGCGCGTTACGACGGTCGATCCACGCGCGTTGCCATCGCTTCGTCGCGCGCCCCACATGGCCTCCCGTTGCGACGTCACGAGAAGAGCGCTACGGTGTTCTTTCTAGGAGGTGTTGGTTAGTGTGCTGTTGGGCTGATGTGTGTGTGTGCCGTGTATGTGTATGCGCTCAATGTATATGTTCAGCTGATGCTTGTGGTATGCGTAATGTATCTACATGTGTGTATAATAAAGGTGCCAAAAAGCCCGAAGCGTAATGGTGGCGTGAGCAAATAAAAATATTTTGTAGCACATAAATTGGGCTGGTATCTGTAGTTCGTTGCAACTCGAGAAGGTGGGGCGAGGGTAAGACAGGCCGGGGAGGAGGAAGCAGATGGAACGCTAAAAAGGGAAGGAGGTTTCCCCCTCTCTTCTCCAGCGTTCCGTCTGCTTCCTCCTTCCCGGCCCGTCTTACCCTCGCCCTACCATCTTGAGTTGCAACGGACTATAGCGCCGAGGCTTCAAGTACTCTGTAGATATACATGCGATACCTGGCGGGTGCTCGGACGACACTGCCAGTACGAAATTGAAATTCTCGACCCCCGGCGGAAACTCATCCTGACGGTGGCGGTACTCCAGTGATACTGTGCTGGTACTGCCCCACTTTTGAAACGATATTGTCTAGACATCGTGTGGATGGGAAGAACCATACATTCTGAGTAGTTGCCAACAATATTGTGTAGATACTCGCCTAATATTCTTGCGCCGCTTGGGCACGGTTCGTGTACCATATATATCACGGTTGCGTCGCCGCAATATAGCAGATATTTTGCCGACATCGGCAGAATCAAAATGGTGCCGGCACAATTTTCCCGATACAACGGAAAAATTGGCAATACTCGCACGACTTTCCCGACCCGAGGCGAATATCGCTCCAATATTGTGTGCTGCCTGGGGAGTAACCCCCATCTAATATTTTCCGAGCCCGATAGATACATGGTGAAGACGGCAATCGTCCAACTCTTACCCAAGTTTTTTTTTTTTTTTTTTTACTTAAATCTAAACAATCTGTATATGTTTGCCAGTTGACGTGTTTTTGTATTAATTTAGCGTGTGCGATGGGCGCGAGCTCCAGCCCTGGAACTGTTTAAAGACGTTACATTGTTTAAAGGTGCGATGCAACAATTTTTGTACTTGGTAACACAAATCCACTTATTACGTCACATTCATAACCCATAGAACATGCGTTAGTGCTTTTCTCTACGCCTAAGCGGTCGCAGAAAGAAAAACAAAAAAAAAACCGGGAACACCAGCAGCATTTATCCCCTTAAAAGGGCCAGGAAACGAGTTTTTGTTTTTACTTTTACTAAATGTCACTTGGACTCAGCTCCCCAACGTTAATAACTGAATAATCTTGCCTTAGTTTTCTTTCTAGAAAATGAGAATCCCCTCAACTCGGAGCCAAGAAAAGCGCCCACGTGGCCTGGTGCCTATCCTATGCCGTCAACGTTAATCGTAGCTACGCGCTGGGATTGGCAAAGTAGAAAACGCGTGCTGAGCTCCGGGCATTGCTAGAGTTCGGCTTTCTCATCACGGCAGTAGTCGGACGCAAGCCACTACCGGAGTGTCCGCCGAGGCATTGATTTTTACGAGCGAAAGTCGAGTGCTCACGCAATTCTCGAGTACAGTCTTTGAGCCCCGCACGACTGTCGTCAGACGGGTTGTTTTGACTCCATGATTACGTCTTGAAGCTTTGCGAAGGCAAGACTGAAAGAAATAGTCCCCTTTTATCCTCCCAATTTCACCGCGACAAAGAAGCTTCTGAATCAGTGGCGGTCTGTGCGAACATTCTTGGGCCAGACTAGGACCAGTGCGCCTCTGCGAAGTCATGAACATTCCAACCCGATAGCTTTTCATGACCAGAACACGCGGCCAGAACTGACGGCCATGTAATATAGAGGCGATTACATGCCGCCAATGTTTATCTTAGACACGCGCTGGGACTGATATAGAACAGGGAACGCTCCGAGTCCTACAGATTGTTAAGGCTCGGCTATTCTCATCATCGCAGCGACTGGGCGCGACCCAAATGCTTATCGAGGCACTGATTGTCACCAGTCAAAACAAAACGCCAACTCGGTGATCTTGTTCACTGTATCAGCTGAATTTTAATAAGATCTCCGTGATCGCAAAGCTTCATGACGAAATCCTGGGGATCACGTCGGGAACATTATCCCCACAACTTCGGCATCAAGTTTTGCGAAGGAGAGACTGAAAAAGAATGTCCACGTTTATCCTTGAAAGGACGCGGCAACAAAGAAGCTTCTTGGTGACTGGCGTCGCGTGTGAGGACACTGGGTTCTCGTAGTGCAAGTCGCTTTGTGTAAAGTGAGACAGATTTCTACCCAGCATCGCTTCTTGCAACGCCCGTACTTTCTCGTCAAACGCAGATGTCAGAAATTATATACTGAATACATACCCCTTTCATGGCAAACGCAACCAAGCGGTGCTCAAGTATTGGACGTCGTAGAGAACTTCCGGTTCATAGAAAGAATGAACAAAGTCCACCTTAATACAGCTGCTTGAAATGTCAATGAAGCGCGTAACCATCAGTTCCCCAGGGGAATGCCACAAGAAGGACGAAGCGCGAGATCTGTTAATATATTTCGGATATTCTCGTAAACCAAATTGTCTCCTTCAAGAGGTTAACTTTTACAGCCGAAGGCCCTCGTTAAGTTTTCAACTTTGTTGTCCGTGTAGCATTTATGTTTTTTAGACTGGTGACATAAGCGAGCTCGACAGGCCTGCATAGACGGAGCGACAGCAAGTCGCTTGGGACGTAATTGGCGGCGGTTCATATTTACAAATCGTAAAATGGTCTGTATACGTTACTAGCGCCGGGATGTTTCTCTGGCTAACCCTCATGGTTCTTCTACGCGACGTCAATAGTGTGTCGTCACGTGACGTCGACCCGCCATTTTCTTGTAACATGTTCCGCGATCAAACATATAGGCCCCAGTGCACTAGGTAATTGATGGTGCCAAATGAATCTTTCAAACGTTCGCCTATGCACGCGCCAGGCTGCTCCTAACAGCAAAATGGTGGACATGAGGACGTCAATGAAAACACCTTATACATGTATTTGCCTCCTTCTGACGTTACGAGTTGCCATCCTGGCTACTTATTTTCAGCTGCCAGTGTCAAGTTCGATGGAGTGTCTACAATGCATGGTGGGAGCTTGGACTCATTGAATTCTTGAACAAACATCATCAACGTTGTCAGTCTGACTACACTTTTTACCGTCGATGAAAGTAGACTTTATCGCTTCTACGGCATCATGGTGATTGTTTGGCCAAACGCGATGGATGGATGAATACGGCTGAGCCCTTTGGATCGGGCGGTAGCTTACGCCACCTAGCCATTTTGTCTTACCCTTTAAGCTTAGAATATTTATATGTGAAAACTATATTCACTCCGTACTGAAAAGAAAGTGAGGCTATAAATCCCCCTTGCCATCAGTTAATAAGAAAATGCCTAGTTTTCTCTCGCTTTCTGCCACCATTCACTTAATCTTTGCTTGGTAATCTCTACTGTCTTGAAATCCACTTTTCCTTCGCTGTCTCTAAAACCCAATGACCTTATTAAATCTATGTTGTCTTCGGTATGCATAGGGTGAAGCCCTTTACAGTAGAGTATCAAGTGCTCAGCCGTCTCGTCCTCCTCTCCACAAGCAGCGCACACTGTGTCCATTTCCTGGTACTTCGCTCTGTATGTTCTGGTTCGCAAAACACCTGTCCTTGCCTCACACAACAATGAGCTTCCCCTAGAATTGTCATAAATGCTTTCTTTGGCAATAACTGTTTTGTTTAATCTATAGCCTTCCAGAGCCTTCTTTGTCTGCATTCCCTCTAGCCACCGATCTCTTTCTGTGGCCTTAACTTTCTTCTTAACTGAGACCTGCTCTTCCGTAACCCCACTATAGCCTAAAAACTTTCCTCTTAATTTCCTAGGGCGCTGTCTCCATTTTGTGTCTATACTCCTCATGTATAAATAGCTGAAAACCTTTCGTGCCCATTGCTCCCCACCCATTTGCCTCAACCGATCCTCAAATTCTATCTTGCTCACAGCTTCCCTGCCCTCAAATGACGCCCATCCCATGTCTCCTTGTACTCCCTGGTTTGGTGTTTTGCAATGTGCCCCCAAAGCCAGCCTACCTACTCCACGCTGTTATATTTCTAGTCTTGCATGCACTTCGGATTTCATGCATAGCACTGCGTTTCCAAAAGTCAAGCCAGGCACCATGACCCCTTTCCTAATCTCTCTCACCACCTCATACCTGTTGTAATTCCAAAGTGCTCTATTTTTCATTACAGCCGCATTTCTGTTGCCCTTACCTATTATATACTTTTCATGCTCACTGAGATATTCTGCACCACCACATATCCATACTCCTAGATACTTGTATTTACTAGCTCTCTCAACTGTAATATTCTGTATCTTCAGTCTCTCAACATCATCATTGTTAAAAATCATGACTGCTGATTTTTCACTACTGAATTCTAAACCTAATTCCTCTCCTTCCCTACCACAGATGCTCATTAATTCCTGAAAATCTATCCTGTTGTTAGCCATTAGTACGATATCATCCGCATATATCAGTCCCGGTAAGGATTGCTGAATTGTTTGGCCTAGCTTACTGTACGAAAGGTCAAATCCAAGCCCACTCTTCTCTAGTCTATCCTCCAATCCTCTCAGATACAACATAAACAGCAAAGGCGATAACGGGCACCCCTGCCTAAGGCCTCGTCCTATCTCTATTTTCCCCGTTGCCTTTCCTTCCCATGTTATAATCACCTTATTATCTTTGTAAATGTTCCATAATATTGCTGTTAGTCCTTCATCTAGGTTTAAGCTCTCCACTATGTCCCACAGAGTTTTTTGGTTCACATTGTCATAGGCACCCTTGATATCCAGAAATGCTAGCCAGAGCTGTCTGTTTTCTTTTTGCGCTATTTCTATACACTGTGTTAGAGAAAATATATTGTCTTCCAACCTTCTTTGTTTCCGAAACCCGTTCTGCAACTCGCCCAGTATGCCCTCGCAATCTACCCATTCCTCCAGTCTGTTCTTTATAATCTGCATTACCAACCTGTAAATAACTGGTGTCACGGTTATGGGACGATAATTCCTAATGTCAGACTTATCTCCCTTTCCCTTATATATCATACTCATCCTACTAAGCCTCCATTCATCTGGAATATTTCCTTTTGTTACCATAGTGCTCACTACCTCCCTTAGTTTTACCTTAGATTTAGGACCCAAATTCTTCACCAGCTTGATTGGGATACCATCTGTGCCTGTCGACGTGCCACCAGGGACTCTTCGTTCCGCCTTTTCCCATTCTCTTTGTCCAAAATCCGCGATGTCAAAAGCTGGACTGATACTGCCTTCGGTTCTCCTATCTTCCACATGTACCCGTTCCCGAAATTTCTCCTCCATCACTGCTCCTATATATTGTATCGCATCATCTCCCTCTAATTGATCTCCCTGATGCGAGAGTATGAACCTCTGTCTAGCTCGCGTCGTTTCACCGAGTGAGTTCAAGTACTCCCAAAACTTCTTGGCTGCGTTTCTATCTTTCTTGCTTACATTACTCATCCATTCTTCACCCTTTCTCTGAATTTTCGCATTGATCAAACTGGATGCCTCTCGGCGACATGTTATAAAAGTGTCTCATCTTCTTTTTACTTCCGTTTCCGACTCCCCACTACGCTTGGAATGCCTGTGTTCTCTAGAGGCTTCCTGGCGTTTTTGTATCGCTTGCTTCACTTCTTTGTCCCACCAGCTTTTTGGTCTATGTCTTCGCTTCCCCTTTCGTTTACTCTGAACTTTGTCGAGTTCCAGAACAAAAAGCCCAGTTAGGCTCTCATAGGTCCAATCTGTATACCGTTGCCCTGAAACTGCTTCCTCTATTCTTTCAGCAACTATTTCCAACTCTTTGTCGCTGCAGGAAGTCTGCTTTGAATTATGTTGTCTAGTTTCAGCATTTACTTCTCTGGCAAAATTCAGCTTAATACGTTTATGATCACTACCAAGACTCTTGGAACCTTCTTCATCTATTTTCATTACTTGTAACTTACCATATATTTTGTGTGACATAAGTACGTAATCTATAGTTGAATGTAGATTGCCAGTTTCCCACGTTATGTGCCCGTCACACTTCTGACTGGTATTACATAAAACTAAGTCATGCTTTTCCACCAGTTCTAGTAATATGCTTCCAGTTGAGTCCGTATACCCATCCAGACTCTCGATATGGGCATTCATGTCTCCCATAATAATTATTTCAGAGCCTTCCCCTAGCTCACTAATGTCTCTTGATATGCAATCAATCATTTTTCTGTTTTCCTCTTTAGCACCTTTCCCTGTCCATAAGTAAACAACTCCAAGGAGTGTTGATTCCCCAGCGACTTTTCCTTTCAGCCACAAGTGTTCGGCGCACTCCTTTCTGATCCTTTGAACGTTCATGTTATTCTTAATAAATGCTCCAATTCCACCTCCCTTCCTCAATCCCTCCGTTCTGTTGCATTCTTTCCACACATAGTCAGGGTTGCAAGGTGGCTGCTCCATGTCTCTGAGATGTGTTTCCACAAACCCATACACCACTACATCCTCCTTTCTTAGTTGCTCCTCTACCTCTTCCCATTTTAACCTATTTCTACCACCCTGCATGTTAATATATCCAATGTCTGATTGTGTTGTTTGTTTATACCTGTTCATTACGTTTTCTCCTCTTTTTAACCCTGGGTGCCTCTCCTGACTTTGTTGGGTTTTCAGTTACTTCAGTACCCCCAGGGCCCTCGGTCCCCCAAAAAAGCAGTCACCGTGCGGCCCATCCTATCCCCACCCTGTAACCCGTGGCCTCACTGTAGTGAATGCCATCTGCAAAAGGGCGGGAGCCAGCCTCGTACACCTCCCTGTTTACTTCCATTACGTCGTACCGAAGCTGTCGACTCATACCCTTAATTACCCTGTTGGCTTCGACAACCCTCCTCTCCGTTACCCCGGACTGCCCCCGAACTTCTGGAATGGTGCACACAACCACGTGCACATTCTCAGACACGTCCCTCAGCTTACGCATTCCCACGTTTAGCTGCTTTCCGAGGTTCTGGCTCCTACCCTGGAGCACATCATTAAGCCCCGCGTGAACTATTACTAGGTTCCTTCCCTCCCGGTTATCCCACACCCCCTCACGTGCTGCGGTCATAGCATCCACCATACACTTCCCTGGCTGGACCTCTACGGTTACCCTCTGGTCTCCCTTCACCCTGTTCAGTACAACCCCCCTAACCCGTGCTACGTTAGAGCTCCCCACTACCAGTACCCTAGATCCCCCTGGTACCTGCGCGCCCTTGTCCTGCGACTTATCTGCTGTCACCTGACTGCCCGACGCCTGCTGCTCGAAGGCGCTATTGAGCTGAGGGACACTTAGCTCTCCAGCGTCGTCGAGCCCGTCGGTCAACAGGCTGGACTCCTGACCACCAGCGACCCCAGCCTGCGGACCGGCGGTTCGTCCCGCTAGAACTGACACTTCCTCCTTTCTTCCCTCGCTACTCTCACTCGCTCGAATTACCCCTTCCAGGCGCTCTACCCTACTATCACACTCCCTCTTACACTCCTCTAAACCCGCCTTCCATACTTCCCCCAGCTCTTCCACCTGCTTCTCGAGACCGACCCGCTGCTCCCTCTCATGATTAAGCTGCCTAGTCAGCTCCTCAACCTGGGCCTCGAGACCCACCCGCTTCTCTCCTTCTGCCTTAAGCTCGGCCTCAATCTCCCGAACTCTACCCTCCCATTCCCCAGTTACCTGCTGAAGCTTCACACAAAGCCGACACTCGAAACTCATCCCCTTCGCCTCCTCCAGACTCCCGAAACCGGTCTCCTCTAGGTAGCACCACCGCCCACACCCCTCACACTGCACCAACTCGTCCCCACCCTTGTCCTGCCGACCCAAATCTAGACCCATATCTAGACCGTGAACAAACCGTCACTTCCCGCCAAAAATACAAACAGCCTACGAAACTAACTTCGTAGTAGCCTCTACTAATCCCAACTGCTGCTGTTCGATTTACACGCGGTTCTTGAGTAAGCCGCTCTCCCCCCACGGGCTTGCGCAGACGCCATCAGAACGACCATCTTAAAAGTAGTTATAGCCTTCAGCCGATGACGTACTAAATGTTCGCCTAAATCATGCTTGCAAAACATGCGGTGTATGGGGACTATAGTCACGCGCAGGTGTCCCAAGGTGTAACGCATGTTCATCTCCAAAACAGTTTACTGAAATGTCTGTGTACACCGTCTTTCTAATCTAATTCGTGTACAAGGAAAACAGCGTCTGCTGGATGGGGATGGTTGTCCTAAATTTATTGCGGCGGTGGAGAAAATAAAAAGGCTCGACCACCTGTCCAGACAGGATTCACGTTAACGCTATCTGCCGTCGCGCATAAATTCAACGCTTAAACCCGTATGATACAGCACGCACGTTTCGTCTGCCCGGTTGAGTAGGTAGATTTGCCATAGCCCATCGAAGAACGTAATTATTCTAGCTGATAGCAGCAGTGGTGAGTTGCAGCCTCGAAACCGAGTTTAGTTAAGAGCGAACACAAAGTTATTTTGTTCAATGATTTTTTTTTTACTTTCATTATTGATGGAGATGCACCTAGCTACCACTCGTCCCCCCAGAGCTTACTGCTTTACGGTAGAGTTTTTTTTTTTATTCTTTCTTTCTTTATTTATTTTTTCTTTTCCCGATTGACCGGGAGGTGGGCAGAGACTAAAGGCATGATGCCTGACGAGGTCTCTGTCCCCTTTACAGTTCTAACACAGCTGTGCAGGGTACATACATTTTTGAACACGAAAAATAGAGAAAAGAAGCTATAGAATTCTATACAACTCAGAAAACAAAAAACAGGATCAATCAATTATCCCACGATAGTTTTTCCAGCAAAGAATGATAAAAACAAATTGGTCAGAGACATGTTTTAACAATTTAAAAGCGAAATATGGACATGATTTAATAAGTACACAGTATACACATATCAGAACACAATGTCACTGCCCACCAGAAGTGTCATTAGTCTTTTTTTGAATTGGAGTATATTGCAGTTAAAATCTATTAGATCTTCCGTATTATTCAAGACTTTGGCCACTTGGAAGCCTGTCGTTCGTTTTCCGTAATTGGTACGCATTTTTGGAGGTCGTCTGATTCTATGTCTAAAGGCTAGTCTAAGTGTGTGATACGTTGTGTTTTCTGGCGGAATTGCGAAGAGTTTTTTTGTGTGTATTATCTGTAGCAATTTAAAATAATAAATTTGATTCACTTTAGTAGGCCATATTTTTTGAATAGCGGTTCAGTTGAGAGATCTTGAGGCTTACCTTTATAATTTTCAAATAGTCGTAGAATTTTTTTTTTTTTGTAAGATGATCAACCTATTATAATTGGTTGCCGATGTCGTGCCCCAGACTAAAATACAATAACACAGTTTGGAGTAAAACAAAGCGTAATATATATTCTTTTTTAGCCACAAAGGTATGAGATTTCTTATTTTATAAATACATCCAATGGCTCGGGATAGCTCAGAGCTCAGCTTATTTATGTGTGTGTTCCAACTTAACTTTCGATTGAACCACACACCAAGAAATTTTTGTTCTGTAACCTCCTCTATAATTTCATTTTCGAAATATATTGTCACCTTAGTGTTGTCGCACCTATTAACGGGAGTGAAAATTATATATCTTTTTTTTTACGTTTAGTTGTAATTAATTTTTTTGAAGCCACACTGATAGATTGTCTAGATAATTGTTTATCATAGATTCTAAGGCCGCTTTAGAGGTTGAAGCAAAAAACGCGTTAGTGTCGTCTGCGTACATGACAAGATCAGGGGATCCCAAAATATTTGTTATATCATTCACATAAAGAAGAAATAAGAGCGGGCCCAAAATAGACCCTTGCGGAACACCGTACTTTATTTTGAAAGTATTAGAAGAATTGTTGTTAATTTAAACATACTGCTTGCGATTTTGGAGGTAGTCTTTTATTAAAGTCAAAGCAACCCCACGTATGCCGTACCTTTGATGCTTAATTAGTAATATGTCATGTTGGATCGTATCGAAGGCCTTTCTAAAATCTAGGAATAAGCCTAAGGTGTATAATCTATTTTCAATATTGTTTATATTTTTATCCTTTACTTCTACAAGTGCCTGCTCTGCTGATTTAGATTTTTGAAAGCCATATTGACATTTGTTTAATGCATTGTGCCTGCAAAAAAAATTGTCTAGTCTGGAATTTATAACCCCTTCAAATATTTTTGAGAAAATTGGCAAAACCGAGATTGGTCTATAATTCTGTAGAAGGTGTTCCCCGCCACCCTTGTAAATTGGAGTAACTCTTGCAATTTTCAGTTCGTTAGGAAATATTCCAGTTTCTAGAGTACGATTGATTACATGCGACAAGATATAAGATATTTGTTGGGAGACATACTTGACAGGCCTTGGCTTGAAGTCGTCTACGCCAGCTGCGGCATTATTTTTAATTTTATTTATAAGCCCTTCTACTTCATATGGCGTAGTTGGTAATAGCATTATCGTGTTTGATAATGAAGTTATTGCGTCTGTGACACAGCATTGCGCAGTATCTTCGTGTTCTGGTGGTGAACCAACGTCAACAAAATGCATATTCATTAGATTCAGCATTTCTTGTCCACTCACGTTCCTGCCGTCGATAGCGACACTTTGCGTTCCCTGCACACGTTTTTTCCTATCAGTAATTTCATTCACAGTTTCCCATATCTTTCTTGGGTCATTGTATACCCTTGAAAATATATTTTGATAATATTCGAATTTGGCCTTTTTAAAATCGGAGTTCAATTTATTTCTTGTTTTTTTTTAAATTCGATGAGAAGATTTTGGTTCCTACATTTAATAAAATTGTGGTACATCCTATCTTTTATCTTAATACGCCTGTATAAGTCATTTGTAATCCAAGGTTTTCGTACATTTTTTTGACGATTATTTACTTGAATAAGCGGAAAAGCAACGTCATAACAAACCTTAAATTTGTTTGAAAAAAGTGCATACGCAAGGTTGGGGTCACGTTCCAAAAGGACGTTCTCCCAGTTTGTTTGCTCGAGCAGGACAAAAAAAGTTTCCAGTGATTCTTCATTTATGCGTCGGTAAGAGTAAATATCGCGTTTCGGTGTATTTTTGGCCACGATAGAAAGATGTCAGACAGAAAACTGGCATGTGGTCGCTTATATCTTGTGTAAATACACCAGATGTGGCTTCCCTAGCATTGAGATTAGTTATACATATATCTATTGATCTAGAAGTTTCTAAAGTCACTCGGGTGAGCAGTGTCACAGCGTTAGTACATCCCCAAGCAGATAAGAGATTATTCATCTCTATTACGTAACTATTACATTTTAGTAAGTCGATGTTTGTATCACCCATAATTAAAAATGGTTTGGATGTCGATCCAAGAAAAGATAGTAAGTCTTCCAAAAACTTTAACAAATCTTCCTTATTACCAGTGGGGGGTCTATAAATAACAGCAACAATAACAGTTTTGGCATCTAAAACAAGGCACTCAACGTCCGCTGTGATCACAGAGAAATTTTCAACAACATTCCAAAAAATATTTTGTTTTAAATAGATGGCAACACCCCCTCCTCTTTTATTTTCTCTGCCTAGACTGGCGCATTTATAATCATTGAAGTAAGGTGGTTCAGCATTTTCGGGAATCCAGGTCTCAGAGAAAAGTAGTGCGTCAAAACGCATGCTCAAAGATTCAAAAAAAATTTCCAGGTCGTCACGTTTGTTATTGATACTCCTGGTGTTAACGTGGATTGCAGAAAAACTGCTCTCAAAGTTATGGAAAGTGAGATTAAATGATGAGTCGTTAAAATATCTACATTCTATCGGATATGTTTCATCCATTAAAAATATAATTTGTACTTGAAATAAGATCTACGGAAAAACCGAGATTACCCCGTCATTTTTTCTACGTCGTCGAGGTCAGCAATTCTGATAATAGGTGAGGTTTCATTTTTTCGTGCGTATACCCTTCCTCCCGATGACCAAACAAATTTCCATCCTACGACACGTTTTTGAGCGATCGCTGCTCCCAGATTTTGTTTGCTTTGTCGAGTCAGGTGCTCATTCACATACACGGGGGATGCCGCACCCGCAGCACCGAGATCTGAAGTCGTCATGCGCTTCTTTTTACATTTTTGCAACAGAGAGTTTCTCTTGCTTCGTTGTACAAGACGTACGATCATGTTTTTTTCTGTCGGTTTTTGTGTAGGCACCCTGTGACAGATGTCAATGTCCGCGTCGGTTACAGGCTCGCCTAGAATCTCTGCAATCTGCTTTACAATGGTGGCGGGATCGCCTACTTCTGGCGCTCCTTTGATTTCAAGGTTATTTGCCCTTTGGTATTGTTCTATTTCTTCCAACCTGCTAGTTAGTTTGCGGTTCTCAGTTTCTAAATTTTTGTTGTTTTTTGTCAGTGTTTGTACTTCCCTCCGTAGTTCCTTAATGTCGTCAGCGACTTTTTTCATGTCATCGCATGAATTGCTGCAGTAGTTTACGCTTTCCTTTAGTCCTCTTAGTTCGGTTCTTATTTCCCGTCGTAAGTCTTCAAGAGCTTTGGTGAAATCTTTTGCATCTTTAGTCATCTTCAGATGTGGAAACACAAACCGAACGTTTAAAACAGTCAACACACTTCACAAAATTTGCTGTGTTCGGCAGCAGTGCATTCAGAAAAAAAGGTTTTGTAGAAAACTTTGTAACAGACTTTCATCAAATTCTCACCTGCAAACGGAGGTAGTGGTTGTTAGACGTGTGTTAGTCCTGCACCGCTGCCGAACTGAAGGAAAATCGGCCGGCTCTGTATGTTTTAAGCCTTGTCGGTGTCGTTCGTGGCGCTGCAGTCTCCGATCTTGATGACTAAAGCAATGTAAAACCAGTAAAACATTCAATTTTAGACATTTGAGAACCTACCTCTACGACTTCTCTTTAGGTTAAAAAATATGCAGCAAGAAAAAGAAAAAAAAATATTATAATTTACTCGATGTAACCGTGCAAGGCACCCTTTTTCTCAAATAAGATTTTAACCAAATAATAATTTTTTTAGTCGAGTACAATGGAATGTTAAAGAGCCATCGAATTATCTAGAATAAGGCCATTCAAATTATGTTCTCAGAAATGTGTGCCCGTCAACGTACTTGTATAGTGTCAATCAGCGATAGGTCTTCAGTTAGATAGACCAGTTGTTCAGAATGAAACCGATAAGGACACGTAACTCCTGATTGTTTCGCATAAATCAACAGCTCAATTTTTTTTTTTTAAGGTAGCCTTTCAAGTCTGATGCGCACATGTATTCCCGCTATATTCCGTTTCACCCCACACCGAACTGCGGCGGACGCTGTGAGTTACCTCGCGTAATCCAGTTCTGCGACCGTATCAGGTTGTTACCACGGGCCTCGCACGTCGTTCTACCCATCCCACATATCATATGAAATTCAGACGGCGTTAAATCGCCTTTGGTGATTTTAGGCGTCCTCGCCGGCCCATCATAAGAAGGAACGGATTAGAAACATGACTTCGTTTATGCCTTTGGGCAACCAGAGTAAGCGCTTGCAGCTCTTCGGGATCTTACTCTTGCAAAAAGTATAAATATTAAACCTGGACAAATATTTGTATCAACCCGGCATGTCATTAGAATTCTCCTGTGCCTAGCTTTTTTATTTTTCTTGTTTACGGCTTTGAGTTGTTGGCAATAGTCCTCTTTTAAAACGATTAGCTTTCTTGGGATCTTGAGGCCACTCTGGGGTAGTATGTTTCTGGCCGTTTATTTTCCTAGATAAATTTAGCGGGGAAAATGACGTCACATGACTCGATTTTACATGGCCCCTACACAAATAGACCATATGCGAAATGCACAGCGCCATCTAGTGGTGCGACGAAGAAAATGCTCTGTCTCACAAGTTGGCTTCGGCGCTGGCAAATGAAAGGGCGCGAAAGCGTAGTTCTGAAAAACCCTTCGCTCGCACAAGGACTCGCGCAGGGATAGCGCCTTCGAAAACCAGGCACCCGCGCCCGTGCCTTTGCCGGTACTCAAAGCCAAATTTCGAGCTGAAGTGTACGTCTGCCTTGTTGGTTGCGGGGAGAAACCAGCGACCGGCAGGGCGACGAGCACGTGCATGCGCAGGAAGAGCGTCAAACAATACTGACACCTAGCTCTCAGGTGTGGATGAGAATCGATGACGGTAAGCTGTAGGCCTCCATTATTGTTTTGCATACCTACATTGCTTGAAGAGACATTATAGTAGGGAGGGTACAGACATAAAATGTTTGCACTACAAACACAAGGTGAAACACAATTATTCAAGAAGTAATACACAACGGTAGTTAGAAGTAACATTGAATCTTTTGAAGAAACAGCTTGTACGATGCCGTTTCAACAATATTACTTGGCAGGCTCTTCTAATCTTCAATGAACCGCGGGAAGAAAAGAGCCTTTGAAAACATCAGTTCTGCAGTGAAATGGACAAACGTTTCTTGAACGTTTCTTGAACGTCTCTTTCTGATGCATAGGCAGGCTCAAAAATATACTTGGACCCCCAAATTGCTCTATTGTTGTAAAACACTTAATGTAACATTTTGAGACGGAGCAATTTCCGTCGTTGACTCAGAGGCATCCAATTTAGAGACAATTTAATTTAATTTATGATAGCTCTGAAATCGTAATTACCCGTAACAAATCTCGCAGCACAATTCTGTACATTTTCAATTTGATCTATAAGGTTCTGTCTGAACGGATTCCATATCTCACTGGCGTAGTCGAGGACAGACCGCACATGAGAAAAATATAATGTCTCCTTCAAAGATGGGGAAGTCATCCTTAAAATAACGTTTAATAAATCCGGGTGACCTGCTTGATTTCGCTGTAATATAGTCAACATGTTTATTCCAGCTTAAATCACACGAAAAAATAACTCCCAAATATTTAGCCTCCGATGCCAGTTCAAGTGAAACTCCACCGATGCTGTAGGATGAAGGAATAAAGGTAGTTTTTCTAGTGAATCTAACGCTAATACATTTAGTTATGTTTAGAGGCATGCGCCATTTGATACACCTGTGATCAATTTTATCTAAATAACTTTGAGCAGCGAGCACTTGAGCATCACAGAGTGCAGTCGTCGGCATATAATCAAATATGTGAAGAGACGCCCTCAACTATATCATTAATATATATTAAAAAAGGAGAGGGCGAAGTATCGACCCCTGGGGGACTCCGGATGTTATTTCTATATAAGGGGACTGTAAACCGTTAATTAACACGGACTGTTTTCTTGAATTTAGGTAATCGCCAATCCGACTGAAAATTTCCAAATCTATGTTTAGTTTGCGAAGCTTGTTCACAAGAAGAGCATAAGAACCATGTCGAAAGCCTTTTTGAAGTCCTGAAAGATAAAGTCAACTTGTCGTGGTACAAAAAAAATCATGTACGAAGACCGTGTTGAGACGGGCTAAAGAAATTTCTAAGACTAAGTTGTTTCATTAGGTTAGTGTAAATAATGCGCTCCATAGTTTTTCAGCCCACACTTGTCAATGAGATGGGCCTGTAGTTTTGTGCCAGATTTTTTGGGCCAGACTTGTGGACGGGGACAGAGAGAGAGAGAGAAATACTTTATTTTAAAACAACTCTTATCCGAGTCGTCGCTACCTAAGGAGCCCGGCTGGACCCCTAGCTGTGGTGCTGGGTCCGGTTGACAGGATCCCCTTATGTGCTTGATGTGGGCCACCAGCAATGGCCACAGGGTCGGGCGGAGTTCCTGGGGTGGAACGGTGCAGCTCTCCCAGGAATAGGGGATGGAAGGTGGGATGCGAGATCGGGTAAGAATGTGGGGGGAAGAGAGGGCTCTAGGACATTCCCAGTAAGTCTGAAAGGCGTTGGGGTAACCGCCGCATACCTGACACGCCGGTTTGCCCGACCTGTTTTCAATGTGGTGCTGTATGGCGTCGTTGGGTAGCGTAAGTGTCTCTGCCTGGCGGATTAAAGCTGCGCCCTCTCTAGTGTGTGTGTGGGATGGTGAAGGAAGAAGAAGCCTGTTATCTTTGGCTTCTTTGAGCCGGGCGCGGCGTTGTTTCCGGTGTCCGGCTCTGGCCTCTCTCCGGGACAGTAAGTCTCTGGCCACCTAGTGGGGTTGCTCAGTGTTAAATGGTCGCAAGCTAGGAAATGAGCTAGTCCATTGCCCTCTATTCCCTTGTGACCCGGGATTCACTCGAGTAGGACCTGAAGCGTAGGATGTTTGTGCATGTAATTAGCGATTGTTGTGCGAGTGTCATCTGGGCGTTTTGTGATGGTGTCAGTGTTGTGTGTATGTAGGCAAACGGCTTTTGTAATGGACTGAATCACGGCGGCGATAGGAGAAGGTACCGCTGCGTGACTGCGGATAGTCTCGTTCATCGGTCCCACAACAACTGTGGTGGTCTCCTCTGGAGTATGTGCGGCGTCCACAAAGTAGGTGTCGTTGTCTGGCGTGGCTAGACGGTTAGCACGTGCTTGACGTCTGCCTGGCTGACTGCCCGCATTCATATTCTTGGAAACAGGTAAAACCTTTATGTTAGGAATAGAATCCCACGGCGGTTGTACTGGCGGGATGTCTGGTAGATGGATGACGCGGACAGCATTTGCAGATTTCCAGTCAACTGACAACGCTACGAAATTGACAAACAGCGGAGGAATCTCGAATCACTACAATGATGGCAGCGCACACAGTGTTGCTAGACATTCGAACAGTTTTGGATATGGTCTATCCAGTTTCCCCCTCAGAGTTAGCGGGAAAACCAACGTCACGTGAATTCAACGCCAATTAAAGGGGCGGTGCAACGATATTCAATTGGGATGTTTTTCACTTTACACGAGCTTACTGGCACTATACTCTGTTTCACCTTATGATGTACCGCAGGAAAGGCTACAAGCGCGAGCTCCTTGCTCTAAGGCAAATCTCGGCGGCACAAGCCCTCAACGCTATGAGCTCACGCTTCTAGCCTTGTCTGCGGTACAACATAAGGTGAAACGGAGTATAGTGGGACTCTAGGCTACTCGCACGCAACGCCACTGACCAAGAAACTGCGCTGTAATTTCGAGGACAAAACCGAATGTTTTCATTCAGTCTCTCCTTCGCAAAACCTGATGACGTAGCTGGATGGTAGCAGTACCGCCCAGTGACGATATTTGAATGCGGCTCATAGATTGGACCCGAGCATGGCGTGGACACTCGATTTGGGATCGTGATAATTGATAGCTCGAGAAGCATTCGGGTAGTGGCCGGCCGTGTCCAATCGCGGGAATGACGACAACAGCCGAACCATAACAATGTCTGAAACTCAGCGCGTGTCCTGTACCTTGCCAACCCCAGCGCGTGGCTATGATCAACATTGGCGGCATATAATCGGCTCCAGATCACGTGCCCGCTTGTTCTGGCTGCGAGTTGTGGGGGTGAACTCTGCTCGTTTTTTTTTTTTTTTTTTTTCCTGCGACTTCGATTGCGTCAGAGCTGTTTATTGAGAGAGTTTGGCCATACATTGGTTTGAATAGGCGAGCATCTCGGGCCAACCACAGGCCGCGAAACCGCCCCTAGCGGTGGTCGCGTGCTCTAAATTTGTGCCACGACTATACTTCGTTTCACCCAACGTTTCACCTTATGTGCGAGCGAAGGCAAAACTGGAAGCGCGAGCACGGAAGCTCCGTGCTTTCAGGCTTTGCTCGAACGCGCGAGCTGGGGAGAAATGCAAAAAGCGCTGGTCTCGCGCTTCTAGCTTTGGCTTCGCTCGCAGGTAAAGTGAAACGAAGTATAATTTGAGCCGTGCCGAGCGGCACTCCGCGTCTCAAGACGCTCGCGCACCCCACCCTTTGCACTTCTTTCTTTCAGCCAGTCTCAGGACGCTGTTCTAGCAGTGCAGACAAAGGCATGGGCACGAGCGCGTGGCTTTGGAAAGTGCCTCCTATGCACGAGGTCTCGTACAAACAATGGCGTTTCGCTGAGCTAGGCTCAGGCGCCTGTGCCTTTGTCTTCACTGTCGACATTTGTGAGATGGAGTAGAGGTCTCCTGATTGGTCGACGCTGTGTCACAAATTTAGTTTACGCTCTAAGCGTGGGGGGAATATTCGGCGCTGGCGGTGGCCTTTGCTCCGCCTATTGTCCAAACTCTCCTAATATACGGCTCTGGATTGCGTGTGGTGAAAAACGAACGGGTATTTCACTGGTCATTAACGTCAGGGATCCGTTCTAAGCGGTATTTGCTCAAAATACAAAAATCGTTGCATCGCCCCTTTAAGTTTCCCCGCTAGATTTAGCAAGAAAATTTACGTCACGTGACTACGCCGGTTCAGTTTTTCTACTCAATTTAGCGGAAAGGAACGTCACATGGCTTGATGTCACGTGACCTATACACAAATCCAGTTTCCCCGCTAAGTTTAGCTAGGAAAATGATGTCACATGATGACACGCGACATGTGAATACATCCAGTCTCCCACTAAGTTTAGCGGGAAACTTGACGCCACCTGACCTGAACACGAGTTCAGTTTCCCCGCTAAATTAAGCGGGGAAAATGACGTCACATGGCCTGATGTCACGTGATATACACACAAATTCTTTTCATCCACTAAATTTAGCGGGGGAAATTGACACATGACAGGCGCTGTGCACTTCCAATTATCTCTGTAGCGAAACTCACGGCCTGCTTAGCTAATTGCCTAATTATTTTGCTCAACTCATACCTCCGTCGCGAGGACAATTCAAATAGCATTTAGCCAAATGACATTTTAACGAGCAACAAATCAGCTTGCGACCCCGCCCTGGTGTGTCCCACTCGGCGTGGGCTGATTCGCCATTTTTTTTTAAACTGCCGTTGGTCTCAATGGCATTTCACATGTTCTCGTGATAGGAGTTTTCACTTTGTTTCGTACGTTATATTTAGCCAATATTGCCCTGCTTCATTATACAAGGTGTTTTATGCGATGTGCTTAATGCTATTAAAGTCAACGTGATCAGGAGACTTGTGAAGATACAAGTCTACATATCATTTTTTCCTGGCCTACTATTTACCCTTATTGCATGCTTATAATTAAAAGAAAATTATCATCCTATTGGGGTAAATGTTAGGGACACCGTATCAAAGCATGACTCTGTCACTTCGGAGTTAGGACGAGTTCACATGTGGCAGGTGGGATTTGCTACTTTTCAGTCCAGCAATCTTGGGCTTTGTTTTATATCCTCCAAACGCCAAGTCAGCAGCGAAAATACTCAATCAATTTCCGAACCAAATATTTTATATATGTCGTATGTATAAAAAAAACGCGACTGCTGTCGGAAAGGGCAACCTGCTTAGTATCAACAGTTGCTACTGTGCGAGTACGTTACTAGGTTATACCGCGGCCGATATGTAGATATTATGTTTTCCTGTCAAGGAACATTTAGTGCTGAAATTAGGTTTAACAAATATTAACATTTTCATAAAATATGTTGTTTTTTCCTTATAGCAAATAGAAACCGATTTCACCCACGATTCATGAATTGTAATCCTTGAAAATACTTTTGTTACTTCAAACACTTCCTTTATTATTTTGTTTATTCTAGATTTATTATTTCCATAGAGTATTTATTTACTTATTTTTTATTCTTTCATTTATACTGTTGACTCAAAACAGCCTATAGAGCTTGGGCGTAATAAATTATAGATAGCGAACAACTTTTGCGTTCACTACGTTAAGAAAAAGAAGACAACTGATATTTTATTCGCAATTCCGTTTCTTTGTTTATTTCCTAAGTAATTTCACAAATTGGCCAGTGGGACACAGCACTTGAATCATGAAAATGTGTCGGTGCAGCTGTAAATAAGAGGCAGCTGAGTTCTTATCCCTTGAATGGATTCTTTTGGCAATCAAATCAGCTGATCACGGAAAAACAAGAACACGAAGGAAAGGACTAGACAATCCCACCGCTGATAAAAGAAGTGCTCAAATAACTAGAAATAAACTGAGTTACGGGTTTTAGTTGAGCTAGTTGGTACATACTGTTGGCAATCAGGTCAGATGAATACGGAATGGATACTTTTTGTTTACATTCCCGTTGTGCAAAGGGACTGTCCCGGATCACGATTGTTCTCGCATAAAGACATTAGATTTACCATTTCTGAGGAAGGTGGAATTGCGGCCCATCTTAATCTAGACAGTAATACCCCTCCCTGTCAGACGGGCACCTAAAAAAACCTTTACGCCAAAGGACCTTTAGTGTAAATGTCATTTAGGCAGTGCCACTCGGCAACTCAAATGGCATTCAGCGTAAAGGTCCTTTTCGGGAACCTGAGTTCCCGCAACTCCTTTACGGCTGCTAAAGCCCTGTGTGTGTGTGTGTGTGGAAAACTTTATTCTTCGTACATTCAGAAGGGAAAAATGATGGGATCAGGCGACCGGGAGCCCTTGAGCCCCGGCGGCCTCCGCTGCCCATTCACAGGCCGCCGCTTGGACGACCGGATCTGAGCTACACATCAGTGCGTCCTACTCTCGTCAGCAGCGGTCTACACTAGAGAAGCGAATTGAAATAAAAGATCGCACCGATATCTAAAATTGATGCTTTTGCATTTTTATTATTGAAAAAGAACGTGTTTCACGTATATTCTGTACAAACCTCGCACTACTAATAGTTTTCTGTACTCACGGTCCCAGCTATCTGGTAGGCCTCGTCATCGCCTGCTCGCGTCGTCCGCTTCGGCACTTCGGTTATCCTACTCTCGATTTTCCTTACAACCATAGTTATCTAGCTTTTATTTCACTACTATATAGTTTATCATCCTTTAATAGTGTATTGCTAACTGTACCCTGTATATTTAATATTTTTTGTACATATATATTTCTGTATCTCACTCTCGCGTGATGCGATATGTCGAACTACGGAGCAGCGTCCACGACTAGGAAGGGGACGCCGCGCATCCGTCGGAGCGTTGAGGCGACCTGGGCGCTGATACGACTTTGGGAGGATCGGCTGAAGGACCTCCGACGCTTGCGATGAAACTCAAGCCCGAGCACGACGCCCAACCGAACAGGGCAGGGCAAAAGCGTAGCAGAAGCACGGAAAGGAACGGGAGCGCCGAGCAACGTTAGGACTAAAACTGAGTGAGCGGGGGGGGGGGGGGGGGGGGGGGGGGGGGAGGGACGCTTAGGGTTGCCGCCAATTGCCAAAAAACCACTGTGCTTGGGCTTAAAATTGACTTTGTTGTAATCAATCGACTGAAGTCGTCATTTTGTCTTTGTTAATATATTGAGTGCTTAAGAAATACTAAAAAAAATATTTATATCGCCAAAATATTATTTTTCTGGCGTGAACGTGATTTATGGGTTTGAACCGACATACGAGACTTCAATCGCTGTAAACATCGTCTAAATGACATTTACTTGCGCTGTCTGGCACGTCAAAACGTAAAGGTCATTTGAAAATCCTGAAGGCCTTTGACGTGAAGGTCCTTTTAGGTGCCCGTCTGACAGAGGTATAAGAAGGCTTGCAAACAAAACAATATTTCGAACGCCTTTTTAGGTATGCTGAATTGTAGGCTAAGCTTTTGCGCTAGATGTACTGACATAGACTTAGCACAGGTGGCGTGCCAAATGATTAGAAAGTTGGAAGTGTGTTAACAATAATTAAATTAGATTACAGTCACCACGTCAAACACTACAGACCTATCTCAATTTTGTGTATCCTTCCGCCTGTTTCCATTTCAGCAGGGCGAGCGCTGGATAGGAGGCCACTTCCTCTTCAGTATTCACTCTGCTAATGTGGCAAGAGGTGGGAGGGGCTTTTTTGAACTTAAAAAGATATTGGACCAAACATTTCAGTGTCCATATAAAGTGGCGCACGATCGTTTCACGAGCCAACAGTCGCCGGTGTGCGCTAGCACATGTAACGAAAATAACGTCTTAGTCCTCCATTCACGCTTAGGATGACAGCGAAATGAATGGGCTCCGAGCAAAAGGAGAATAAAGACAGGCTTTTTATCTCCACAAATGAAAGCTACGTACTTGCTAGATCAATAAATCGCCTACCTTTTACATAAGGCTCCACTGTGGAGAGGAAAAGACTATACTAATTCTCCTTTTCCCCGGAGCCCACATATTCCACTGTCGTCTTAAGCGGGAACTGAGGACTATGACGTCAATTTCGTTGCGTGTGCTAGCGCACACCGGCGGCTGCTGGCTCGTGAAAGATCGTGCGCCACTTATTATGGAAGGTTCATTTCATTCATTTTCATTTTTGTTTAATTTGTTAATCAAATGCTTACATGTTAAGCATTTGATTGTGTTTTTTTAACAATAATTTATTTTTATTTTTCTATTCCGTAACACAATTAGTTTGCACAGTAGATAAATTTGCGGCCGTCACTGATGTGGGCGGTGAGACTGACATGATATTTTTAGATTTTTGCGAAAATATTTTACCACGTTCTTCATGAAACACTGTACTTAATGTGTGCTGTGTCACTAGTCATGTAGTTATACTGTGTTGCACAGACGCGGACTACGGGGGAGCTCGGGAGCCCAAGCCCCCCCCCCCCCCCCCCCCCCCACCGCAAAAAAAAAAAATTTTTGTGGTGGGGGGGGGGGGGGGGTGGGTAGGCAGTGTGGTGCCGCCCCCCCCCCCCCCCCCACACTTCTCTACCGAGCTCTTTAGAAAAGCAAGTACCATCGCCTCCGGACCCTCTGGGTGCACCTCATTAATTTCATCTGTGCGCCCTAGTGCCCGCACATATCGATAGCTGGTGCCCAATGGATAAACAAAAATTGATCTGTGCGCCCTGGTTTCCGCACGTATCGATAGCTAGCGCCCAGTGGATAAATAAAAAAAAATATCCACTCACCAGCTCTGGTCACTAAGTGACCAGAGCTGGTGAGTGGATGCATTTTTCTAACTATTCGCGCTGTCCTGTTCGAAGACCCTACGTAGTATTAGCAAATACGATAAAGGCTAGTGCTGGAAATTCCTTCGAAAGCCGTTGGAAGTGGTTGCGAATGACGAGAGTGGCACCTCTAGAGGACGTGCAGCCTACGGAAGTAGACGACAAAATACGTTTTGTAAGCGCCATTTTGTTTTCCCAAACGTTGAAAGAATTAATTACGGTCAGTGCACTTGAACCATGGAATTAACTGATCACAACTGAAATGACAGCTATTATAGGGTCACGAAAGCAGACATTTGTTTAGGTATCATGCCGTCAGCGTTCGTATTCTACGTTCGTCAGGGGATTACACACGTTTGGGACGTCTCTTTCAAGAGACGTCCCAAATGTTTTTGCCAACGCTTGTGTTTTATTTTTTTACAGTATCAAACAAACTGTCAGGTGAATAATAGCTAAATCAATGTCTTTCTTTGGTTCCTATATGGTCTTATTTAATTATTTACCTTGAAGAACCGTTTGCGGGTTTTACTCAAAGAAGGCTTATGAATATGATTTAACAACTTCTATAAAATACTTACAAAACCAGCAAAAACAAAGCATGGTACGCGCATACAATGGAGACCAGAGTAGATTTACAGTTTCTAATACAATGTTAAGTTAATTTGTGTGGTTAATAAAGACACTGAGCATTTAATGAAATCTAAGGGAGTTAGTCTGTCTACAAATGGACTATGGCGCTTAATTGAAAAAAAAAAGTGTTTTCAAATGTGCTTTACGCAAAACTGCACTCCGATATCTTGTATACACTTTATTATAGCCGAATCACTAGAGCCTGTTAATTAATTTTGTTATTTTGCCGTTTAAATTACTCCTTATTCCACCTGGAAAGCCGATGTAAAGTTTATCGCCCAAACAGCTTTGCAGAAGCTTTGGTTTTTGAAACGTAACTTAACGTAAAGGCTTATAAAAATATAATTAGACCTATGCTGCAATATGCAGTTGTATGAAATACTCCCCTCCGTGTTGTCTTCTAAAATCTTAAGGCGACGCAAAAAAAAGAAGGATGAATCATGTGCAGTTGGCCCAGTTTTTAGTCTTACATTGCCAAATTATATATCTTGTCAAGACCGCGTTATTTAGCTACACAACAAAAAGAAGATAGGCTTGCGTAATTTGCAACAGTGTGTTAACCATTACTCAACACTTATAAAGAATAGGTCAACAAGTAAAAAAAAAACGATCTATCAATCAATGCACAATTTTGTCGAACAACTTTGTTCAAGCATAATTTTTATCTAACGCAATAAGAGAATGCAACAAGTTTCCTAAAAATGCTGTTAGTTCAAAATCACGGACTATTTTTTTTTTAAATACGCGTTCTTTTTGCGTATCTTTGTGTCGAGCAGTTGCTTGCCTTTCTCTTCTATGATATGTTTCGTTTTTTTCGTTGTATGCAATTTTGACTTGCTGTATACACAAAATAATTACAGTACAGACAAATAAATAAATAAAATGTCTTCACTGTTCCCTCGATACTATTATTTCATTGATTCTTCAAAAAAACTACTTTAGATACAGGCGGATTAAAAGGGTAACCACTCCTTCGTTATTCCCGACGACGTATACAAAAATAAAATTTGGTTTCATGAAGGCTGGGAATTTCTTCGGAAGTGCTTGTTGTCGTAGAAGCATTCACTGCTCCAAGGAGCAGATGGTTTATCCAAGGGCGGAAGGTCACCTCCAGATGTACCCCTCGACTCACCTTCCACATCCAGGTTTTTTCCGCAGCCGAAAGCCACGCAGGTGAATGCGGCATATGTTCTTGATCGTCACTGACATTGACCTAGACGTAAACAGCCCGCAGACGTTTTAATTGCGGCGAGCATATTAAATTGTTCTGTCACCAACGCTACCCCATAACGAGAAGTGCAGCGCTCGCGACCATTGCAACTCGCTTGAAATGTAGACGGAGATAAATGTCAAGATCTAATCGCATCAGATGTAGCTTAGAGCTGCTATAGCTACTCTGATAGTCTCCCTTTGTAACTTACCAATGAATGCATGCTAAACACTTTCTAGAGTTGGCCTGAAAATGTTAGCACAAAATGTTCAAAGCGTGGCCATTCTCTTCTGGCATAGGCGGCATTGTTAGAGGCAGCGAACAGTCTGTTCTCAAAGCAACCCGTCTAATTATAAAATGTCGTGTTGTAAAAAAGAAAGTATATATATATATAGTGTTTTACAAGCACCTTTTCACTTCCGGGAAGCTCTGTAGGCCCCCATGTTGGCGAACATCTTGCGCCGTCTCGATGTAGACGATACCTAATTAATGTAGTTTTCTGGTGGTTAGAAAGAAGCAGAAGCATGAAAAGGCAGTTTCTTCGACAACAAGATCAAAGAAGTATTTGAATTATTAAAAACACGCCTAAAACTATTTTTCTCTTCTGAGACGTCCTGGCGGCTACCGAGGCTATTCTGGCCAATCATAAATGTGGGATCAGTGGCCGAGTGTGTTAGCGCGGCGCAGCTCGGAGAACTTGCAGCGAAAGCTCGCACTGAAGAACACCGGGATCCTGGGTTCAATCCACACCCCTGGAAAAAAACGACGACGACGAGCGCTTGCGCAGCTGGATGTTCGTACCGCTACGCTCATTTTGAACCTTTATTGGCAATTTTCTGGGCATCCCGCCTCGAGCCTGGGGCCTGGACGACTACATGACCCCCAGGCACGTATCCAGGGGGGGGGGGGGGGCCATGGGGCCCGGCCCCCCCCCCCCCCCCCCCGAAATCTTCCATTTTGCTGAGACCTCCTCTCCCCCCTCCCCCTCGTAGAGGATTTTGTCATGGGCGGGCCCCCCCAAAAACAAAATCCTGGCTACGTGCCTGATGACCCCCCCAAGGCCTCCAGATTCAGCCTTCATCACAACGCCGGCTGAGGAAATGGATTTTCCGGCTACCGAAGTCACAGAGGACCGCTCAGCAGAGCTCGTCCTAGCGGGGAATACTGGCTTTGCCTTCCCGCCACTCCTACTCCTCCTGTCACACTCCAACCCGTTTGCCCCACTGCATGGCGACTCTTGAGAATGCTCAATAATCCAAAGGCAGGTCAGACGGCCTTCACACTGCGTCCTGCATTGTTTTTACTGAGCCTGAGGGGCAAAAACGGGCAGGTAGCATAGTTCAGGCCTCTACAGCCTCAAAGCGGTCCGCCCAATCGAGGACGTCCGCTCGCACGGCACAGACCAATTCCTCTCGGGAAATGTACAGCCCGAGACTCCTCCCACGATGAAGGTGGGTATACTCTGGTCACCTAGAGCCGCAAAAAACGCTACCCCTTGATGGCGCGCGTCACGATAATCCTCAGGCCATGTCAACCTTGTCAAATCTTGGATGAGCCCTACATTTAGCTCGACGGAGCTCTTTCCTTACATTTACGTACCCCCCCGGCCCTCGTGCAAGACACCAGGACCTCCGATTTACACGACACGATTCTTAGCGCATAGTAAACAACTTGCACTCAGTGTATATGATCCCGCGGTGGCGGGATGCTTTCCTCAAGATCAAATCGCTTCATACCCGTGTTAAGAAGGCTTCATTTCAGGCCTATGAAGCGACCGGGAAGGGCCAGATACGTGGCATAATACAAAACGTGGGCGGCCTTACCCAAGAATCCACTCATGGCCAGCCTCGCATTGCCGTAAATGCAGTACACTTAATGCTCGCCTACCGGGTGACAACGGCACGGCTTTGGTTACCTTTGAGAGCACACGCCTGCCCTACCGCATCAACCTCCGCTCTTTCATGGTGATGGTATTACCCTACAAACCCAAAGTAGCTGTCTGCACGAACTGCCATCAGATGGGCCACGTTAAGGAGCGCTGTGCAAACACCGACAACGCCCGCTGTACTATTTGCGAACTGAAAAAACACAACGGAGACACGTCTTGCCCGAACGCCACGCCTAAGTTTCGCAATTGCGGGGGTCTCCACCTAGCTACAGATAAAGGCTGCCTCAAGATAATCCAGCTGAATTAAAAGATAGCCCGTCGCGGACGTCCCAAGGCTGCCCGACACATTGATACAGCCGTTGACAACCAAGGGTGGCCTCTACACACTATCAAACGTACTGCAGCGTCAAGCAACAACACCAAAACGACCTCACCTCTAGTGCCTGGAAGCGCAGGAAACCCACGACACAATGACTCACCGCCACTCCAAGCTGAACAGGTTTCTACACAGAGCCCCGCACCTCTTCTCAGGAAACGACTACAACAGCTGCCGAGCATAAACTCACGTTTGCGGACGCCGTTCGGATGGCCAACGCCGCCACTGCCAGCCTGACTATTAAGACGACATTAAAGGGGCACTGACAACCCAAAGGTCGTATTTTTTTTATTGTCTAAAACGATGCAAGTTGTAGTCACAGACACGCAAAAAAAACCGCATCGCGAAAAAAAATTTCCCCGCGCGCGCGTGCGCCTTTTTATTTTTGGCGTTTAAATTTCCCGCGCTCACCTCCTCGCTTCTTTTGATCGGTGACGTCAAAAATCAGGAATTTTAGAAGCTTTGTAGGTGACATTTCTATAACATTTAATAACGACAATCGTAAAACATGTTTTTTAACGCAATTGCGAGCGCCCTACGGCCCCTCTTTCTGAAATACCAGAAATCAGAGTTCGGTGTGATGTTGCTTCCTAGATTTGTACCCTCCCTCGGAAAACTTGGCGGCATCGTCAGCGAGCAACACGGCGAGTGGGGAAAGAAACCGGTTCTTTCCCGCGCCGGCGTGATATCACCTCCATCTCACTTGGGGTTGCCGTGGCAACGGCGGAGGTCTGAAAAAAAGTCGAGTCTCAGGAGACCGCAAAATTTGACTCACTGTTCTGGCGCGGATCGCGCGGGAACTTCAAATTCGGCATTTGGAAATTGTTTTTTTAATTCACAAATACTGAATTTTCAAGTTTCGAATTTTGAGGGTAATGTCCCGGCATCGTTTTCAATCGTTTCGGATAATAAAAAAAAATATGATTTTGACGTGTCAGTGCCCCTTTAAGGAGCGGATCTCAACTGGCTCAGGAATCGCGAACCCCGCGCATCACGGAACCGGCGGCACAAGTCAGTGAGGAGACGCAGACAGAAACAGTTACATGCATCTCAGCATCTGCAACACCCAGCACAGAAATCTCCCTCGAGGCACAGCTCGAGCGCCGCATTGCTCAGCTAGAACAACGCATAATGGAGCACGTGCAAAGTACCATCGACCAAGCCATTCAGACATGTTTCCGTACCACTATGGAAGAACTCCTGCTCTTCGGGGCGTCCATCACACAACCGGCTCCGGACGCTCCTACGGTAACCTCATCAATTGCTGTTAACCGTCAACATGGCCCAGCGCTCCAATAGCGCCCTCGTCACCGGGCACCCACCCTGGGCTACAGTCGTACAATGGAATTTTCGAACACTTCGAAGAAAAAAAGCCAACCTAGTAGCACAATTTCATTGTGACGGCCCCACACAAAGTCCATTCATCCTGGCACTTTAAGAAGTAAATGGCCCACTACTCAAACTCCCGGGTTACGAGGGATGCCCGTCCCATAGCGATCCCGGGCAGACCACCTTGGTGGCTCTAAACGTCTTGCGAATAGACGTATAGAGCCACCACACAATCATGTCCCAAGCCAGAACTTCCGGCCTAAAAGGGCGACTATATAACTTCATTTTCGAGTTTCTGGAAGGTCCCTGTTTTGAAGTTTTGGTAGAACAAGCCACTAGTCTCACGCACCGCTACAAAGTGGGGTACCGCAGGGGTCAGTTTCAACTTGTCGATGCACATCCTCTCACACCGTCTTGAAGCGGTGCCTGGACAAGGTCATACAATATATGGCGATGACATCACGCTTTGGGTAACAAACTGGTTTATCGCCAGCAGGAAGACACGCTCCAAAATGCCCTAAACATTATCTACAGTTTTGCAACCGACGTTAGCCTTAGCCTATCTCCAGAGAAGACTGAATACTTATGCATACACGGCGGCCATAGTACTCCCTCCAAGAAAGCCGAGAAGAACATGTACAGCCTCTTTATAGGAGATTAACCCATCACCAGAAAATCTACCATTCGCATCCTGGGCATGCACTTTAACGAAAATTGCGCAGCCAACTCATGGTTCCAAAGAACGACAGGATCAGTAAAGAAGATCCTACACGTCCTTCGACGAATCTCAACACGCACCCGCTGTGTCCGCGAACGCGAGATGAGGCAATTCGTGCAGGCATTCGCCGTCTCACGGCTCCTCTATGGTATCCCCTATCATCCAGTTAATCGAACTCGGATTCTAGCTCTAGACAGACTCATCAACGAAGCCCGAAGTCGTATTACAGGCCTTCCCAGGTACACACGCCTAGATGCGCTCAAGAGTTGTGGGGGCATCAACGATCTCAGCGAACTTGTATCCACGCACTACAACATCCAGGAGGCGCGGCTTCGCGCAACACCAGCCGGCCGGTCTATCCTTGCCGAACTAGGCTACGCCGTGCACGATCTTCCCGAAATCCCCCAACAGACTCCACCGTAGAGACAGATTGTCCTCACAGACGAAACTCCTCTACCCCAGCGGATAAAGAGCACCGGCAGGCGCCTCCCTTTCTGAAGACGGCACTTAAAGCACATTCGCTCGCTTGACTACGGCACCCACGTGATCTACTTCGATGCATCCCTGCCAGCTGATCACTCATGCGATGTCAGGTACGCCACCGCGTGGTACAACTGTAACACGAAAGCACAGGCACGACACCTGCACACGACGACTACGGTCCCGCTCAGCACCCAAGCGGAGCTTCAAGCCATCACGGACTATGCGCGAGACGCACTTCTTACGGCAGAGGAAGACGCACCAGTCACGCACATAATTTATACCGACTCGCAAGCTGCACACCGCATGTGCTCGGACACCAAATATACCGGACCTACCTTACAAGAGCTCAAGGTGACCTTCTTATCTCTGAGAGCGCCCGACCATCAATTCATCATACGATGGGTCCCTGATACGGTGTAAGATACACTCTTCAGGTGAGGACACGGCGGGGCTGAACGCGCTTCGCGAGGAATCAGATAGTGTTCGTTCGACGGGCATCCGAAAGGCTGCATTATTCCGTGGCCACCGCGCCCGCGGCTGAAAGTGTCGCCGGCGGCCAAAGGCGAAGCTGTGTGAGTGTGAAAAAAATTATCTCGTTGCCATGACACCCCGGTACACCGTGGTCTTTCTGCACGAGCGACAACCTCGCTGGAGCTCTGCGCGTGTGGAGCATGAGGCGGCACGAGCCGTCTTTGCCGTGCCCACGGGTCGACGAGTCATCTGCCGGCGCCGCCTGAAACCGTAGTGAGAGAGAGAAAGAGAGAGAGTGAAAAGCGAACTTTCTCTGCACTGCGCGAGGAGCGCGCTGTCCTCACCTGAAGAGTAGTTATTATCTTACACCGTGGTCCCTGCCCACTGTGGCACACCCGAAGATGAGAAAGCCCACAGACTAGCGCGCGCACACCTCCTCTCCGCGCTGGCTAAGGGACCCTCCTCTTCCTCATCTCTAGTCAACCTCTCCCAGGAAATCGCCAACCCTTGGCACAACTAGCATTCTACCAAAGCCCAGCGCGACACCTACATCTCCATGGCCGCTAACCCGCTATCCACAACTAAAATTCCGTCCCAACAATTCTCTCGTAAGGTAGCCCTCCTGATTCGAAAAATTCAGAGAGGGACCCTACTGACACCGTATTTCTTACAACAGTTTCCCGGAAACGACGGGCGGGATCCTCCACAGCCTCTGGCATCTGTAAGAAATGCAACTCTAAGGAAGACCTGGTCCATCTCATGTGGCCTTGCCCTTTGTATGATGTTCCATGACAACGGGCTTTGGACTTTATCACAAGCGCCTCAATACCCGCATCCCTGAACGCCTGGGCATGCCCAGACATTACCATATCCCCCGAGCATGCTTTGGAGCTTGGGAGGCGTTACTCAACTTCATAAGGGACCCAACTGCGAATCCAAGGGGGAACGGCTAGTTCTGGCAACAGCCAAAAGGACACGGCCTCCAACTCCCTCGTCGGCGACGGCCCTGAAGCCATAAAGTGTTGCCCTCTTCCTCTCCTCCTCTTTGGTCCCCGCTCCCTAATTCATTATCCTTCTTCTAACGGAGCTCCACAACGCGCTCCACGCAATATAAGGTCAATACACGTGTTTTCAATCAATCAGTCAATACACACCCCTGCACATTTTATCTAGATGAACATCGTATCGGCGTGCGCTTGTATATCACTTTCGCGTGATGCACGTTAAATACCTCAGACTGGGCAATGGTACTGCACTGGCTACATTTATCATCTAGAGCGCCAACCAGTCTTGCCGCACATCACGGAAAGACAGACTTTCCGTTCTATAAACGCGAACGTAATGTTTTTTTGTTTTTTTTTTTCCGGCTACTCATGAGCCGACCTTGCAGGCGTCCGCATAGAGACGGGTATCTACAGGGTTCTACCGTGAGGACTAGCACGTTTGGCACGCCTTGCGAAATTCGAATTCCAAAGGTACATACCAGAAATGTGGCACCCGAACGTCGTTTCTCAAAGTATTTTATGTCGAACTTTTTATGTTTTTTTAGAGCTTAATTTAGACTTCGTGGAATTAACAAAATCGAGCAAAAACGGAGGCCGTACATTTCCTATGTCCTATATCGGCCAGGGGGGCTATGTTCGATACAAGTTTCGTTCCTGCTAAAAAGAACCCGAAGTGACGATATCGCGTCTGATTTTGTGAGAGGCTCAAATGACGAAAGTTCCCCCTCTCTTCATTTGAGCCTCTAGCCAATCAGACGCGATGTCGTCAGTTCCGTCACTTCCGTTTCTTTTTAAAAGAAACGAAACATTTGTTGATCATAGCCCCCCCCCCCCCCCCCCCTCCCCTTGTTCTTCGTCTTTGTAGTGGTTTGCAAGCTCGCTCCCAGGTGGCTTGGTGAAAGCAAAAAAAAAAAAAAAAAACGCTGACAACGTCTCAGAACTCAGGAGAGACTGACGACGAGCAGGATAGCCGCGATAAATAATTATTTTAAAGAACTATGTTAACGATGATGCAGTTTTAGTTCGTATTTAGAAACAAGCAAACTGGTTTGTCTGGTCATAAATACATTTAAAGTTGACAAATGTTTGTTTCATTTTGTCGTCTGTTATTCGTTCGTTCCTCCCTAGAGAGCCTAGATTAAAGAAAGGGTCAATCTCAAACCATGACGAGCGTCTGCAATTTAATGGTGGAGCTTCCTGTGGACGTTAGTAGAGGGTGTCAGTTTGGAAACTTCAGCGGCCTACACCGGTGAAGCGCTGGCCGCTGCGGTAGCAGGCCAATCATTGGCGCTCCCGTCGCCGTGAGATCGGATCTCCCACGTCGTCTGCTACACTCGCATCGCTTGCATGGTCTGCTGCGGGCTCCGCCAGACTAGCTACCAATCCTCCGCTAGCGTGCATCGGGTTTGGAATGATCCACTGATCATTTCAAAACGCGCTCCACGGACAAGCCTTATTGGCTTATGTGGGAACAGACTGCAAGATGTCAAAAACTGGAAATAATATGTATGCATGTATGTATGCATTTCGAGCAGTAAATCCACCTTTCTTTTAGAAGCCGCTGATAGGGTATCGCAGCGGTGGTGGCGAATTTGACAGACATCAGTAAGCACTTCAATTTTCACGGTGTTGACAGTGTTGCTTTGAGAGCGCTAAAATTTCAGGCTTCCACCATGCCCATTACAAACACCATCGAACTTGTTGTTCACAAGGTAATGACGTCACGAAAGGTAACCGAACGAGGGCGCCACCGAAACATCTCGCCGCTAATAGCGTGGCCCAGCAAACTCATGTATGCGAGAATGTCAGGCTGATATAGGGGGTATTGACTGGCCGCCATATTTGAGGTCACTGTTTAGAGCGCATGCTCAGAACGAGCTCGCATTAATAGGCTCCCAAGACCGGCAATCTCGATGGTGCGGGGTGCAGGTTGCAAAATAACTGTGGAAGCTCGCCATCAGCACGTGCTCAGCATTAGCGCACACAGATATGGCCGCCAGTGAATACGCCCTATAGACCTTTCCAAAAACGAGCTTGTGGCCGGTGCCATTTTGAGCGTTCGTGCGATTGGCGCGTGCTTCGCTCGCTTTCCGAAGCGACGAACACGCACGTGCTGGACTGTGAAGATCGCACGCTGGACTGTGATTTTGTAAACATTAGAAAGGTCTATAGGGACATGCGGTTCGGCGGTTGCCACGGGTTTTCGCAATAAATCTTACCAAGAAGGAATCAATTGTTGATTGACGTATCAATATTCTGTCAATGAAAAATTCTTCTGCAGGAATGCACGCTCAGTAGACTCAATCTTCCAAGACACCAGTGGAAGCGGACGTCTAGTAAACTGCTTCGCGATTTACGGTATTTACCTCGCCATTATAATGACGACTGAAGAGTGACGTCACGAAATATTAGGAAACCCGCAGACGCACGTGCTATGTAAGTGCTTCCACTATTTTGTCGCCGATGGTATGAGGAGCCATTCAAACCTTGAGGTTGTTCACCTGCACTGGGTCAATCGCATTCATTGCTTCACTGACTGCTAAACAGTGAAGTTACTGTTGTGGAATGGCGCTGGAGATTACAACTAAAAAAAATGGAAGACGTCTCCCGCTCCTTCTTCCCCCTCCCCCTCCTTCCTCCCGCGCGGTGCATTATAAAAAAAACGTCCCATAATGCAACGCGCGCGTCACCGCGGTGCATTATGAGACGTTTCCCATAATGCGCCGCGCGGTTACGCCTACGGTGACGCCGACGAGTTACGGTTACGCCGACGGCGACGCCGACGGCGACGCCGACGCGTCACGCCGACGCGTTACGCCGACGCGTTATTCCGGCGCGTTACAGTTGCTCCGATGGCGACGCCGACGTGCTCAAGCCGGAAATGGGTGCCTAAGAGCTGCGCTCTAAAAACTAAAAACCGGGCGGAATGAAAAAAAAAGTATATATATATATATATATACATATATATATATATATATATGTATATATGGGTGGTTTCATCTCAAATCGTGCAGGCAAAAAGGGTCGAATTTTTAATTTCGCTGAAAAAAATATATGTTATGGCGTATTCTCTAAAAACGCAGTAGCCACAAACCGCAAGTTCGTCGGATTTTTTGTTCTCGACTTAGGAATTTTAAAAGAGGCCGCGGCGGAAAGCAGTGTTTTTCACATCCGTCGTGGGTCGGATGTTTCGCTCGATCTCCCGTCGTGGATTTTCAGTCCACATTATATTAACTTTTTTCAAGCACTATGTGGGCACAGGTAAAACGCTCTAAAACCATGAAAAAATTTTAGGCGTTTTGCTTTTTTTCTGTAAAAATGTCAAAACCGCCCCCTCGGTCAATTGTCGACAAACTTTGACAATTAAATACTGGCGATCTACTTGGGTTACATACCTATTTTTTATGTCTATGGAGAGCCCAAAGCACGCTCTTTATAGATAGTATAAAATTATTTAGCTGAATTAAATATCCTTTGCGGGACATTTACGTTAATGTTATTCGAAAACCAAAAACCACCAATTTTAAGATCGATTTTCTCAAAAAATCCATTTTTATTTTTTTTTATTTTTTGTTGAAATGTAGATATGATAGTTGTCTACTCGAAAAGCAAGTCTAGAAAGTGTGTATTTTGTTTGTATGTTCTATATTTAAGCCTCAATATCGGAAAAAGACGTCTTCGTTTTGCAAGACCTAAGTCAGACAAAAAAAAACGTGCGCTTCTATGAATTGTAAAAAAATTTTCTTGAATTTTTGTTTGCGTTTTGTAATCAATTAAAACGCATTTTGTGATATTGAATAGTTATTTATGTTTTGAAAAGAGCGGGAAACCACGAGAAACCTATCTAATCAAATCAGCAGGCCTAGTAGACCTTCCATATCGAAGAGGCACAGACGTTGTATTTTTTCGATTTATAAAACTTTCACTGTAAACTAGCATGACTAGCTATTAGCTGTCATATTACTAAGACATAAAAAGTCACCACATCATTGATCTATTATATACAATTCTTTCCGAAACCAAACGCTAGGGTTTGTTCACCGCACATCGCACAGATCACCAGGGAATAGCCTTTCACTTCCGTAATACACAAAAGTGATGACACAGAAACGATCCGAAACACACGGAGAGATTGTCACGGAGGAGGGTAGGGAATAAAAATAAATAAATAACAATAAATAAAATAATAAATAAATAATAAATAAATAAGAATAAAATTACCCAACTCCGATCTTAACGAAAATTGCGGTAAAAAAATAAAAGATTTAGGTTCGAGCGGTGGCAAGGCGATAGGTGCACGCCTGGTGGAGAGTCAGACAAAGAAGTCAACGACACGTAAAGGAAAAAAAATTTAATGAAGACAGAAAAACTCAGCCGCACACGGCAAGAACAAAAACCAACTCCTCCGGGCATTCCCTAAACGGGACACAACCCAAATGCGTGCGAACACGCTCTCTACAGCACCGTCAGGCCGCTACGCCATGAAGAAATAAACCCAACAAGTAAACAATGCTAACAAACAGTTAGTAACGAAACATAAAAAAAAAAAGGTTTAGCAGAACCGCACCCGAGAAACAAAGTTCAGCGGGGCGAAGAAACACACACGAAATAATAATAAAAAAAAAAGTCTCAACTGACCGACGCCGAGTTTAGTCCCACGACACTGAAGCCTGGCAGGATGATGGCGTCCAGATGATGCTCGAATCTATTCTTCACTCTGTTCCGCACATCCGTCGTGGCAGTGCGGAACAAAGTGAAGAATAGTTTCGAGCAGCGGTGCGCGAGAAGGTAAGACGTAACATGCCTCGAGCTTCATATCGGGAGAGGACCTTTCGAGGTAGTTACTGCAAGCAGTTACTCAAACTTTCTCTTTCCCCTTCCCTTTTTCAAAAGAACACCTCAGCCGGCGCTAACTTTTCATCTCGGGAGAAGACCACTCTTCACAAACGGTTATAGTTGACAAGAAGGCTGACTTCGACCCAACTAGTCTCCGGGCAGAATAGACACAAGTATATTTAGCCACACGCTCGTTTTTGATGCTAGTTTCCGGGCTTTGCTGTTTCCAAAAGAGATAACCCTTCGGTGCTATCGGATTTCCGCGGAGGGAGATAGAGTACATAAAATTGAAAGATTAAAACACGGATGACAAGCACAGGACAACCACTTTGCAGAGCACGGCCATTTCTAGGATAGGGCGTTCGAAGCTTAGGCAAATACGCGGTATCGTTTCACGCGTGCACGGATGGCTGGTTTCAAAATTTTCCCACATCCCTAACGAAACCGGCCCATCTTCGTGTGCGTCTGCGGGATTTTTGTCCCGCGCCGCCGGTTTTAGCTCGCACGCGGCGTTGTTTTGGCAGGCAGAACTGTTGTTGACCGTCGATATTGTAAGGCCGTGCTGTCCTCATCCTCCCAGGCAACAGTCTCTTTGCTTTCCCTTCTGCAATACTCCGACTGACTGACTCCTCCTGGGTGGCCGTCAGTGTTCGCCGCGTTAACGACACATTCGTACCATCTCACTCCTCGTGACACAGGGTGCACTGCTCGCTTTACTGTCACGGGCCGTCGTCCTATCGAGCGCGAAAGGTCGTGGTCATCTACTGGTTCCGAAAGGGCGGGACGTTCATATAGGCCAATGAAGGCCCCGAATCAATACGACGTCTGCCGATTTCTATAGATAAAAAATTGACGATGCCTGCTGGCCTGTTAAGAAGTGTTGCTTTCTCTTTTGAACTGCTCCAATGTAGCTTGCCGCCTATAATAAAATTTAAATGATCAATAAATATAACAGGGTGGAACTACTGTATTTCATTTTTATGTGGGAGCGTTGAAAAAAGGCAAAAATATTTCCAAGTTTGTGAAGACGCGCAATTCGCAAGTCCGTTCCAAGCCGTAAAAACACGTTTTTGTACGATATTGATGCTTAAATATAGAACATACAAACAAAATACACACTTTCTCGACTTGTTTTTCGAGTATACAACTATCATATCTACATTTTAACAAAAAATGAAAAAAAAGAAAAATGTTTTGTTTTTAGAAAATCGATTTTAAAAGTGGTACTTTTTGGTTTTCGCATAACATTAACGTAAACGTCCCGCTAAGGATATATAATGCAGCTAAATCATTTTATAATATCTATAAAGGCGTGTTTTGGGCTCTCCATAGACATAAAAAATATTGATGTAACCCAAGTAGATCGCCAGTATTTAATTGTCCAATTTCGTCAACAATTGACCGAGGGGGCGTTTTTGACATTTTTACAGAAAAAAAGCAAAACGCCTAAAATTATTTCATGGTATTAGAGCGTTTTACCTGTGCTCACAGAGTGCTTGAAAAAAGTTAATATAATGTGGACTGAAAATGCACGACGGGAGATTGATCGAAACATCCGACCCACGACGGATGTTGAAAACACTGCTTTCCGCCGCGGCCTCTTTTAAAATTCGTAAGTCGAGAACACAAAATCCGACGGACTTGCGGCTTGTGGCTACTGCGGTTTTAGAGACGACGCCTTAACATATATTTTTTTCAGCGAAATTAAAAATTCGACCCTTTTTGCCTGCACGATTTGAGATGAAACCACCCATATATATATGTATATGTATATATATGTATATATATATCGGTTTGTGTCGTCCACTTGGGCGAACGTCTAAGTTCCATTTTATGTCAAACGTCCCAGGCGTTGCGCTCGACCACCTTCGCTTTCTAAAAAAATGCATGGCCTTTTGCCGCATTATTTGTGGCCATGCCCTAATATTTTGGAAGAAAATTGTTTTTTGGTGGCGTTCGCGCGGTTTTAACTTTTAAAAATAGTGTGAAACTAGGTATCACTCTATAATTTATGAAAAAATCTACTTTTTATGAAACACCCAACAATATTTGTTTTCTTAAATCTGCACGGATTTCGACTTGCAATGGGGTTGGCCTTGTGCAGCGTTGTTTGATTAAAATATTTTTTAAAACTTTTTTTTTATTTTTACATTTTTTTGTTTTTTTATTAAAAAATATCTAATTGCTCCCGGGACTCATTAAACGTTTTACCGGCTGCCTTGCAGGTATATAATCTATAAAAAATGTTTAAACCGCGCAATTAATTGTCTCGCAGAAAAAAAAATCCTGAAATTGCCAAAAAGTGCGTTTTGACGCATAAACAGCCGTTTATTTCACCGTGAGGTGGTTCAAGTAAAAATACAAAAAATGGTGGGTTTGGAAGAACAATCGATTGTCTTTTGATTCTGAAAGTTTAATCAAAGCAATTTTTGTTTAAAGCGAGAAAACAATTTTCGAAGTTGAACTCTCGCACCACAACCCGGCGTCGCTTCTTAACGTCTCTTCGCCGCACAGCACGCCACCGGCGACGATAGCTGACACGATTAGGTCCAAAGAAAGGACGGAGTTTACTGCCGCTTCCCCTTGTCCGTCTTTTCAGCTGCAAGGGAAGAAACGGCGGGAATCATGTTGATAATTGGAGGTGCCGCCAGTGCGAAGCCATGGCTGGACCGTTGTGCCCTTTGTATCCAAGGGCGGTTTTTCACACTCCGAAACGCGATGCCTATTACGGGCCGCATGAGCTGACGTGGACTTCTCCTAAAAGGAAAACGCGACAATATCGCCGCGAAATCTAGCCGCCACACTTCCTCCGGATAAAAGCGGAACTATTCAGCGCCGCAAGAATTTGCCGTTTCAAAGCCGATTTAAACACAAACGAGGGGTGAGCCTCCAACAGCGCATATTCGTTAACACCACATCGCCTTGTCGTTGGAGATTGCCTCTTCACTGGGCTTTTGTGTTGCTGTTTAAATAGTGTCCTGACGTTGACAACAGAGAGTGATTGCGATGTGTACGTAAGAAACAGCAAGCTTACTAGTGGATGCTCTGACCCGGCAACGCTAAGCATCTGCTGATATCAAGACAGTGGAAGACCACAGGAGGACACCGCCGCGCAAAACAGTCGAAATAGGAAAATCCATAAAGCAACAAGAGTGGAAAGAAGCTTTTTCCCACCAAGATGTACCCGACAACTCGAAGTCCTGCTGTCTACCTGCGTGCGCAAACCGTGACACCGTCGCACGCTTTGCCAATCTCGACGGGGGCGTGCTGTGCAGGAGAAGAGGCTCAAGAAACTACGCCAGGTTGAGGCGCGAGAGCTCAACTTCAAATTTTTCTTTTCTCTTTAGAACAAAATATTTTATTGAAACTTTCAAGAACAAAAGAAAATAAACTCTTCCGTAAAAGTCACCACGTTTCGTATTTTTCTTTGGGCCACCTCAAGACAGAATCGACGACTCTTGATTCGGCAAAACGGAATTTTTCACACATTTAGTTGTTTTTCTGCATGATATGTAGTTGTTCGGCCTGAAACCTTTTTTTTATTTTTATTTTGTGCGGTATACCTACAGGGCTGTCAAGAAGAATTTTTACAGTCACCTGCAGCAACAAGATAGTTCGTAACAAAACTATCATAAATGCTAAAATTCTTACATATTCCTTATTTTTTAATATTGCTTCAAGGCAATATTCATGACGCTTATTACATAGAAATCCAAATACCGTGCGGTTTTTAGGAAAAAATATTGCACCTTTCCATAAATATATCTTACTTCTCATGAAGAAGCAAGATATATTTATGGAGAAGTCCACGTCGCCTGACGCATTGAGAAGTCCACGTCAGCTGATGCCGCCCGTCGATTAGGCATCGCGTTTCGGAGTGTGAGGAGCCGCCCTCGGAAACAAAGGCCACAACGGGCCCGCTATGGCATTGGCTACGCACTGGTGGCACCTCCGATTATCAACACGATGCCCGCCGTTTCTTCCCTTGCAGAGGAAAAGACGGACAAGGGGAAACGGCAGTAAACTCCGTTCTTTCTTTGGACCTAATCGTGTCAGTTATCGTTGCCGGTGGCGTGCTGTGCGGCGAAGGGGCGTTAAGAAGCGACGCCGGGTTGTGGTGCGAGAGTTCAACTTCGAAAATTGTTTTCTCGCTTTAAACAAAAATTGCTTTGATTAAAATTTCAGAATCAAAAGACAATCGATTGTTCTTCGAAACCAACCACATTTTCTATTTTTACTTAGACCACCTCAGGGTGAAATAAACGGCTGTTTATGCGTCAAAACACGCTTCTTGGCAACTTCAGGATTTTTTTTACTGCGAGATACTTAAATGAGCGGTTTAGACATTTTTTTATAGATTATTTACCTGCAGGGCAGCCGGTAAAACGTTCTATTAAGTCCCCGGAGCAATTATATATTTTTAATAAATAAACAAAAATAATAAAAATAAAAAAAAAATTGTGTTTTTAAAAATTATTTAAATTAAACAAAACTGCACAAGCCAAACAACATTGCAAGTCGAAAACCGTGCAGATTTAAGAAAAAAATATTGTTAGGTGTTTCATAAAAAAACTGACTTTTCATACATTATAGAGTGATACCTAGTTCCACGCTATTTTTAAAAGTTAAAACCGCGTTCACGCCATCAAACATTTTTTTCGTCAAATATTTTTAGGGCATGGCTACGGACAATGCGGCTAAAGGCCATGAATTTTTTTTAGATATCAACGGTGGTCGAGTGCAACGTCTGGGACGTTTGACATGGAACGACCCTTAATCGTTTATTTGGTTCTATACATCAACTCGGTGACATAACTGCGTTCGTAGCGTTATCGCTTACCCGTTTCAATCAAAACACGCTTGACAGCGAACGGCCAGTTTAATCATTTTATAAATTCCTGAAAACGTGTGGGTCAGCTGGTGAACTTTAAACGTTATGAACACGACTTAGGAGGAAAAAATGGACAACACACACGCACATTCAGACGCACGCAGACGCGCGCGCACACACACACACGCTCACTCGTCTCCACACAGCTACTGTTACTTCGTAGGAAGGTCTCCACGGTGAAACCTGTCCAACGCGTATTAATATGGCGAAATTCGCATCACGTTCAGTCCATCGAAAACTATCCGAGCTCGCCCAGTGGCTACAGCGAGCCAACGTTTCTCGCGGGCATTTACTTTTCCGCGCAAGTAGCACGATTATCCCACTTCCTTGTTTATAAGGCGACCCACTACCGGCCTTCAGACGTGATATGTATAATTGATATATAAAGCCCACATTCGATCGTCGCAGAGCATTTAACGATTTCAGGATATTTGAGCGCCACTCCTCTCGGCGATTAAATTGATGACAAATACAGTATAATAACTAGCTTTTTTTTTTCAAAACATTAAAACAGTAGGTGAGTTCTAGTAAACTGTTTAATTTCGTAGCGCAGTCGGAGAAGTTTCACTCGGGAAGGGTTGAACACACCCTGATCGCGCTTTAAGCACAATTAAGTGGTTAGAACTGTCACTGACAAGAAAGACGTTTTGAGTTATATTTTTTTATAAGCGACACCCCGTTTGCATATAAACCAACACACTGTTTACAAACAAGCCCGCTTTGCCCACAACAGGTGTGGGCACTGCGCATGCGCAGAAGCCAAATTTGGGAGGAATGAAGCATTAGCGCATGCGCAGTACCGACAGCAGCGCCACCGCGGTCGTATGACGTCAGCAAGCTGAGTTGGTCTATAACATATATCTAGCTGTTCGCCAAATAAGACATTGCAACACAAACTTTCAGCCTTTCCACTCTGGTCAAGAAGGAAGACCAGCCAAGCTGTACAAAGCTGGGAATGAAGTAATGGCCAGCCGCAAGTCGGCATGCCACAGTGGAAAAGCTCGAAAGGTTGCCGCCATCTATGAGCGACAGCGGCAACCAGACAACAGGCAAGCCGGTTGTCTGGTTGTCGCCTTCGCTCATAGTTGGCGGTAGCTGTCCAGAGTTCTGAGTCATCATTTGTTTGCTGACGGACACAATCCTGCGGAAACTAGCCCTAAACAGATCCGCTGTAAAAATTGCCTAGACGTGTTAACAAAACCCTATCCCCACGTTCTTGCTCAGTCATATATTAATAGAAATTTTCAAGCGATCAAACGCTGTGGAAAGCGGGCATAGCGGGCGTGTGCTCAATCCGTGCTTAGAAGTGATGGAACGTGCTCGCGCTAGCAAATCGAAGCTCTAGCATACTGTCCACTAAAAGTCACTATAATCTTCCTATTGAGTTTTGCTAGCGAACATTCAGAACGTGTTTCTTAAGTTACAAGTTAATAAGAATTATAATTGATTGACAAAAATGTGGGCTGACATGCTGGCTTATATTGGCTTTATTTGTCAAAATTTAATCAATTTTCTTCCAAGAACAGGAACATATTTCGCAATGTGATATTCCGAAGCTATTGCGATAAATAATTGCCTACTCTTCCTGCACCTGAATTTGTTTAATCCTAGCAGGTAGATAAATTTTAAACGTTTGTATGTACCACGATGTTCAACGGACTTTGAACGATATTTAGAATTTTACGACGATTTGCAGGCTTCTTCGATTTGAAGAACTGAGTCTGCAATATAAGGATTACAAATAACAAGCTTTCAATTGCTCCCATCAATAAAATTAAATCGTTCATATACCAATTGTGTTTTTTTGCTTTTTTTTGTAGAGGTGGAGCACAAATGGACGTTAATGTGTTCAGTTATAGGCATCAAACTCAACACCGTACGCCTGGAATGAGCTTTAAAGCCTCCATGGTTTAATGTCGTAAAGGAAAGCAGACAAACAAGAAAAACCAAAAGATACGAATAAAAACACCAATTATTCGTAACAGTAGCACAACTAGAAAAACAAAATGACTAACAGCTTGTTTAGATATGCGATACTTAACAATGGTGTATATAAAACCGGGAAGGTGGCTTCAATCGCCTGGACAAGTAACTTGTAGGCTGCATTAGAGTTAGTGTTACATTCACATTTGCGCGATATATGAATGGTGGCGCACTTGTGATGAAAAATAGAAGTACTATTTGAACAAAATAGTCGTTTACTTTAGAACAGGTTGAATCTTGCTTTAGAACAGGTTGCATTTTGCGAAAGAGCAATAAACCAAGGGACTTGCAGCGGAGAGGGAGGTTAAACTTGTGGGTATTTCCTTGCAGCTGCCCGTTTCGGCGAATTACACAGCACACCGGTTCAACAAACGTAGACATTTAATGAGCGTTATCGCCCGCGCCAGGTACCCCGCATATACGCTGCGACGGCCCTTTATCAGCGCCGGAGCGCCGCTCGCGTGGCCAGTTTCCCTTGGCCCCCTCGCGGTGCAAGTGACCACTGACGATATGGCAGAGGGGCAACCTGGGCCAACGCTTTGGATCCCTAGGCTGCCCACACATCTCCCCCTTCCAAAAAACAAATAGAGGACGTCTTAGAAGGTATTGGGGTGGGGGGGGGGGGGGGGGGGGGAGGGGGGTTGGGAGTGGGGTATGTTCAGGGTCAGCAAGGGTCTTCGCGGATGGGTAAGCACGGGTCCGACGTCAGCACTTCCCGAGAATACCGATGCGGCTGTGGTGGGTCTGATGATTGATGATGGAAGCTGCGTCGCCAACGCTTCGTGACTGGCACAAGGAACTAGAAACTAAAAGCAACATTAGGCCATGGCGCGGCACGAAAAGGGGCAGTGCCCATGAACGACGCCTGCCCAACTGCGCATACGGAAGCACGGCTATTTTCTCTTCTCCCCCCAAACAAACCGAAGAGGGCATAAATATAATGCACTTAGGGGGATCGGTGGCAGAGTGAGCTAGCGCATGCCAGCTTGGAGCACGTAAAGTGAAAGCTCGCGCTGCAGAACCCAGGGATCCTGGGTTCAATCCCCACCCCTGCCCGTTTTGATCTGGATGAGCATCGTGTGCGGTTGTGTATCACTACTGCGTGGTGCACGTTAAAGCCCTAAGGCTAGCGGTTTGTACTGTACTGGCTACATTTCTTATGTACAGCTGGGGGACAAGTCGCCCGTTAAGGCAGACTAAATTCTAGGCTGTCTGAACGTACACATACCCCAATTTGTTTTCTTATGATGCCCTTAGATCTCATGCTGCTTTCGTCGTCTTCACCGCCATCGCAGGTTGCATCGCGGCAGAGATGGTGTCGAATCTTCTGAGAGGTGGTCCGGATCGTTGCTATCTGGCGCATACGGCACATCTCCTTCCTAGGGTTCATAGAAAGTTTTTAGGTCGGCGACTTGAACAGACCCGCACGGTTCACCAAATTCGCAATGCACCAACTCATAAGACAGCTTAGAGAGCTTCTTTCTAACAGAGTAGGGGCCCTCCCATCTTTTCGCTAGAAAAACCATGAAGCCTCTTATAGCATCACTCAGCGGATGAGTTCACCTCAGTACCAAATCTCTTACCTTGAACTCTAGATTTCGCCTCCCCGTCTTGTACTGGTTTGCCTGCTGCAGACTCGAGAAGTCAATGCTCTCTCGAGCTTCACGTATACGTTCTCCATGAAACGCTCCCGGAGATCTGCGAACTGCGTAGTAGTGGGCTATATGCTTGCAGGATCTGTGTAAAGATGGCCGTTTCCCAGAGGAAACGCGAGCTCTTTCCCAAAGCGAAGTTGAGCCGGAGTAAAACCCGTGGACCGTTGATTGTTGTGCGGGTGGCGAATGACATTTCTGCCAATTTTGCGTCCCAGTCTTCGTGTCGCTCTGTATGCGCTACAAGCATCAGCTTCAGGTTACCGTTTACCCTTTCCTTGATATTCGCCTCTGGTTGGTACGTCGAAGTCCGTTTGTACCGTACTCCTTATGCATTACACGCATTCACGAACACTTTGCTAACAAAATAAGAAATTTCGTCTGCAATAAGCGTTTTGACAAAGCCAAAGCGCGTGAACATGTCAAGAAGACAGTCCCAGCATTTCAGAGTCCAGCTTGCGCAAAGGAAACATTTCGACCCGCTTCGTGAAGTTATCGGTCACTACAAGCAAATATTGATTGTCACGTGAACTACGGGAAAAGGGACCGAAAACGTGGCAGGCAACACACTCCCAGGGGTACTTGCTATCAACCAACTGCATTAAACCTGATGGTTGGCCAGCTCGTGGTTTAGACTTCTGACATATCGTGCAGTAACGCGTGTACCTGATTTCATCCTGCCTCATGCCTGACCAAGTTGCAATTTGGGATAACTTTTTGTAAGTTTGGCTCCCACTGCTGTCACCTGCCAAGGCGGGATTATGCACATGCCTTATAAATGCGTTACGCAGTTTACGAGGTATCACAGTCTGAAATGGTGGACCGCAGGACCCATCGTTTAGCTGGGGATGTACCGCAGCAGGATGCCGTCGCTGCTCACTAAGTTTGAGTCCAAGTCTTTGGGACTCCCGGCGTTGGCTGCGCGTTCTTTTGCCAGCTGGCATATCGCCTTCTGACAAAGTTCCTCGGACAACTGGGCCGCCCGGAGCTCCTCTCTGCTCAACAGGGTTCTCCACTGCGAATCTGGTGTGATGGGCGCCGCTTTGGCCAGTGCCACCAAGTCGGGATCCACCTGCATTTCCTGCCCGAGAAGTTGAGCAAGAACCCACCGAGCTAGTCGTCCTACAGGGTTCTGAAGCCCTTTCAGCCGCGAGAGAGCAATGGGGTCAGTTTGAATTCAAAACGAAGCGCCGTCAACGTACTTGTCAAACTTCTTGATGGCTAAAATACTGGCAAGGCACTCTTTCTCGTTTATCGAGTAATTCTGTTCCGCTCCGGTGAGCGTGTGGCTGGCGAAAGCCACTGGCCAAACGATGCTGTAATGTTTCTGCAAAAGAACCGCTCCCAGGGCCGGTTTGCTCACCTTGCGGACGCGGCTGCGGCTGCGGCCAAGAGGGATTTTTCTGTCACGTGACCAGCTCCATGGGGACAAGGAAGTACCTAGCGTCCCTGCCTAATGGCGGAGAAATCCGTATCGCTTCAAGCACAAAAGCCTAATTTCGCTCGCAGAAACTGACTGCAGGGACTTTCAACTGGGGTCCAATTGACCGCCCCTTCATACTGTAGGAGCGGCAGGTAAAGTTACGGCCAGGGAGGATAAATATGAGCCAAAATGAACAAAAAACCACGCGAGATAAAAGCGGTGACAGTGTATTTATATCCCTCCGCCAGCGCCGGCGTCTCGCGCTTTCTGCTGTGGTCGAGAGGTTAGAGCGTCGGTATATGTCGTCGCGGCGTGAAAGTTCCGGGTTCAAATCGCGCTAGGAACTTTTTTTTTTTTTCGCGTGTATTTTGCCCGTGTCTCACTTTTTAATTGTGATCCTTTTTACGAATCATCCACATGCATTACTGCACCTTACACTGTTTTTACTGTTAGTCCCGCCTGTTCGATTGAAACACCGGCAAGAAAAAAAAAAGATCAAGGCAAGTTAACGCGCTAATTCAATCGTTTCATAATGTTCATTAAAAGGAAACCAAGGTAACAACATCGGTATGGCTTTCACACAAACGGAGCCGAAAAAGCATCCTTTCCCCAGCAACTACAATTTTATGTGTTTTTAAATATACGACTCCTTTCAATAACAGGAGACGCCTATTTAGTACTAATAAAAACTGCAGTTGTGACAATTAAAAAAAACACAAAAAAAACTTCTACAAAATAAGCAAAAAGAAAAAAAAAAGACTTGCAGCTCTGGATGCATTGATTGAGCGAAATCCTACAGGTAAGGCAGCAAGTCAAACGTCTGAGAAAGTAGTAAAACCGAAATAAAAGAGATCATACTTTTACTTGCATGGAATGTGATAAAAGGTATGTTTTTACTCTTTACATTTTGCTGTGGCAATCGTTTTGTAATATTAACACATTACTTGTTGAATTTTAGTTAGAATAGCAGACGATCACAACCGAATCCACAAATGAACCAGGCGTCGACATCGCACACCATCTCTCTAACGCAAACACCTAAAATGAATTTGGATCAACAAATGGAATTAATTAGAGCAGTTGGAAAACGGAAAAAACAAATTCTAGAGAAATTCAGCAGCACAGTTACCTGGCAAACGGGCATGGGAAGATATTGTCAACTTTCCGCGGAGTGTACGGCAGATGCAGAAGACGGCGGAAATTGGTAAAGAAAGCCAGAGACATATATGCTTTTTTCCGAGGTCATGAACAACGAACTGGTGAGTCAGAACGACCCGCCCAATGATTTTATAGAGCTCATAGGGCCTTGTCTACATTCTTAGTAAGAGTGCAGTCAGACAGACAGACAGACAGTACAACTTTATTGGTGCCCGAAAAAGGAATTAGGAAGTGGTGAGGAGCCCACTAAGGGTCCCCTCCCAGCCCCCCCCCTCAGACGACGGCCAGGATCCCCTGGACCCCGGCGGCGTCTTCGGCCAGTCGGACTAAGTCTTCTTGGACCCGAGGCTCCGAGCTGAGCAGAGTGGTCTCCCAGCTCTCTTCATCTCTGAGCTGCGTCAGTAATTTATTCGCGCAAGCGCCCCTGTCTATGTTATTACACTCCCACACCATGTGTTTCAAGTTCGCCCTCTGCCCACATAGTTTGCACGCGCCCGTGTATCTGTCCGGGTACCACCGATTTAGTAAAGCGGGACACGGATAGGTGTTCGTTTGCAGACGTCTCCACACCGTGGACTGTCTCTTGTTCAGCGAGTGGTGCGCGGGGGGAAACCTCCTCCTCCCGTCCGTGTAGTGGTCGAGAATACCTCTAAATGTCACCAGCCTGTCTCTCCCGGACGACGCGACGGGGACCCCAGACGTTGTGCCGGCCCGGACGGTAAGTCCTCGGGCCGCGTCGTGAGCCTCCTCGTTGCCAGGAAGCGACGCGTGTGCTGGTGTCCACACGAGTCTCACTCTTTCTCTCCCTCCGAAGCACGTCGCACCCCTGAGGACACGCAGAGTCTTCGGCGACACTCTCCCTTTGGCGAAGTTGCGAACCGCGCTCTGCGAGTCGCACACGATTGTCCTGACGCCGGGCATGCTTAGCGCGAGCGCCACCGCCACCTCTTCCGCCGTCTCCGGGTCGTCGGTCTTCACGCTGCAGCTCGCGACGAGGTGTCCGTCACCGTTCACTACCACCGCTGCCATGGCTCCACTTCCCTTGTACTCGGCCGCGTCAACATACGCGACTCCCTCCTCTTCTTTTAGCGTTCTTCCCAAGGCTTTGGCCCTCGCCTCCCTTCTCTTTTACGACGCGACGTGAAACTCCGGCGCTCTAACCTCTCGACCACAGCAGAAAGCGCGAGCTGCCGGCGCTGGCGCAAGTATATAAATATACTGCCACCGCTTTTATCTCGCGTGTGTTTTTTCTTTATTTTGGCTCATATTTACCCTCCCTACCCGTAACTTTACCTGCCTATCCTACAGTATGAAGGGGCGGTCAATTGGACCCCAGTTGAAAGTCCCTGCAGCCAGTTTCTGTGAACGAAATTAGGCTTTTGTACTTGAAGCGATACGGATTTCTCCGCCATCAGGCAGGGACGCTAGGTACTTCCTTGTCCCCATGGAGCTGGTCACGTGACAGAAAAATCCCTCTTGGCCGCAGCCGCAGCCGCGTCCGCAAGATGAGCAAACCGGCCCAGGCCGTAATCGCTTGCGTCGGTTTGCACGATAAACGGACAGTTCAAATCTGGAAGATGGAAACTCGAATTCTCGTTCACCGCACTGGACAGGTTAGAGAACGCGGTTTGTTTTAGGGGCGAAGCTCCTAAAGCCCGTGTCCCACTAGAGCGACATACAGAAACAAAAGACAACGACAAGCCTCAAACCAGGGTCTTTCGTGATTTCAGAGGCTTTGTAGAATAGAGAAGGCTATGCTCAAACACGAGCATCATGCACGCGAGGGTATCTTTGGCAGGCTTGCAATCGCTCGTGCTTACTCACGAGCGCCGAATGACTAAACGCCTGCCAAAGGTACTACCATCGCGAGCACGCTGCATGGGTTTGAGGCTTGTCGCTGTCTTTTGTCTCTGTCTGTCGCTCTAGTGGGACGCGGGCATTAGGGGCTGGCCATGCCCGTCCGCCGTCCGTTGTCCGCCGTAGGCCGGCGTCGGGTGCTCGTGCTTCTGCTCGTGAGATCACGTGCTCACGAGCACGTGCGCACATGCTCACGTGCTCGTGTAAGGCAAAAAAACAATTTGGAAAAAAAAGATGACAAAAGTTATGAAAAAAGAAAAAGAAGAAAACCACACATTCTCCTACTGACATGAATGAAAAGGCTCGGCATGCTGCGGCTCGGCGTCTACGTAGACAAGCACCACCAGAGCTTCGCCCTAAGCAACATCATTCACCACGTGGAGATGTTTCTTTTTTTCTTGTCCCCAACACCACCTCCTTTTCTTCCGAATCAGTCGATTGAGAGGCTCCGTAATCTCGGTACACTGCGAAATGAGATTTTTATAGAAAGCAATCATGCCGAGATATCGCTGCAGCCGATTGACTTGGTGAGGAGGTGGGTATACAGTTATCGCTCGCAGTTTACCCTCGTTTGGGCGCAATGTGCCGCTATCAACTACGAAGCCAAGAAGTTTGATTTTCGGCACGGCCAACTGGACTTTCTCTGGGTGAATCGTAAGTCCGGCCTGACACATTCGTTCAAGTATACTCCGAAGATGTATAACGTGTTCCTCGAATGTTCGGGAAATCAAGACCCCGTCATCTATGTACGGCATGGCGCACTCATATTTGGCGTCACCGAGAACAACGTCCATTGAGCGCGGAAATTTTCCGGATGAATTGGACAACACAAAGTGAAGGCGAGTAAATTAAAAAAATCGTATGTGGCAAATAAATGTAGTGTTTTACACGTCAGCCGGGTGCACTTCGATAAACAATCTCCGGCTGCAGTCGAGGGTTGTGAAAACAGTCCCATTTACAAGTGCGTACATAACTGAGGAAATACTGGGAAGAGGATAACTGTCTCTGATCGAACCTTCGTTTAGGTGCATGTAGTCTACACAAGGTCTGGCTGTGCCGTCCTTCTACGGAGCATGGACCACCGGTGAAGCCCGAGGGTTCTTCAATTCACGTACTGCACCCGTGTCGATGCATTTCCGTGTGCGCCGCATCCATAAGTTCGAGCTTGTGGGCACCTACGGGTCTCGCGTTGCACCTTCGAGGCGGTGCATCCTTGGTTTCAACACGGTGCCACAGAAGAACAATTTTCCCCGGCCGTTTCGTGAACATCAGCGAGAACTTCTCCAATAGATGTTCAAGCAGCTGCTTCTGACCGCTGCTACCGTGCCACTTCTGCACGGCCTTGTGCACGCTGTCTGGAAGTAAAAACACTTGCCCCAAAAAAGTTTGCCGGAATTGCCTGGTCGAGAATACAGTCCTCCCGTCTCGTAAATTGCGTTAGCTCAGTTTCGTTTCTTAACCGATACCCGGTAGGTCCACTACGGAGCAACCCCACCCTTGGTTAGTGTGATTCTGAACCAAGAAATGGCGATGGGATCGCCTTCCAGACCTGTACATAAATGTCAGAAGTCGTGTGTTGTGGCGCTTCGATATAATGTGGTATTTTTCTATATCCTGAAATTGACATCTGTGGTTCTTGGCTTGTTATTCACTGCGCGAGATATCTGTGTAACGCGCACAGCTGCGCCAGTTCTCGTGCAAGGGGGCCAATTGCCTAAGCTCCGAGCTCACGTTTCCAGCAAATCTGGTGAGAACAGAACGCGAAAATCGTTCTGAGCCAAATGGCGAGACACATGCACAACAAAGCAACCGAAGCGTTAAAAAAATATAAAATGGCGTATGCGGAATTAGCACACCGGCGATTCCGGGCGATAAAAATTTATATGAAGGGTCGGCAATTTTGTCGTGCATGTGTTTGGCTCCTAATGGATTTCCAGTAAAACGTGATTACGTGACAGACGTGAGTTTCTGAAATTCTAGCTTGAGGAATTAAATACCTCAACAATTAAAATAAATAGACACTTTTTAATCAGGTATCTTATTTAGGCAATTGGGTATTTATTTTGATAAAAAAAAAAAACGAAACGGGAAAACAAAAAATTAACGTTCACGTTTAGGTATTGAGTTTGGTAAACTCAACGTAGGACTGCTGCAGGAGTATCACGGTTAATAAAGTGATGCCAAGATTAAAACATCACTCACATCATTAAATGATAAGAATTAAATTTAAGACGAGTTCAGCTATAAATGAAGTAACTGGCTCAGGCAATGGTTATGGGTCTGTGGATAGACGTGCTCGGTAGAGCCGTTCAAATCATAGACCTCGCTTTTATAGCGTTTGGTACGCCCAAACCAGCAGCTCAAACGTAAAATGATTTGGGCCTAAAGTGCTATCGCATTTAAAAGACAAAAGTCCTTAAAGGACAATCCTATTTTCTTAGTTGCATACCATTTTTTCAGAAGTTCGACCACTATCCTCTCTTTCACCACAAGTAAAAACCACATAATCACAAAAGAAAACAAAAAAAAAACGCCAATACGTGAACACACATTAGAAATGCAATGTCATGCCGCATTCTAAAATTAGTCATTAGACTTTTAGACAGCAAGAGTTTCCTGCAGCAACATTGTTACATGTTGTAGATTGTGAATTTAGCCTGTGAAGTACAAGACAACTGCAAGCTCAGTGTCTTTAATGTGTATTACGCAGTGATACACGATCGAACGACGGTACAATGCAGATGGGCGATTGAACAGAGTGTCCATGAAGTTTCTACAGCGGGAGCTTCATGCTTTGAACGGAGCTCGTGCTCGCGCATTTTTCCATGTTCACTGATCTGCGGTGCGCCAAAACATTCGGCCAACGATCCCCCGCCGCACTTGGTTTAGCCTAGAGCACAGTGGAAGAAACATTTAGTTGATAACTCTGCCCAACGCTGGCGACCAGATTATGTTCGGCGCACCAAGCGCTTCACTCGCACGGGGATAAATGGCGCCCAAGTATCGGGTACCTCCCAAACCGACCGCTCCGGTTGTTTCTCCGGTGGTCCCGCATTCCCTCGCTCACTGCTTCTTGTTGTACCTCACCGCCACCACGCCGCCACCAAGTCGGCACAGTCCGGAAATCTGTGTTCTCTTCCTCCTTCTTCTTCTTCCTCGGATTAAGGCTCACCTTCGTGCATGGTGGTGGCACCTCTGATCGACACAGCAACAAAGCAAAGCACGCGGCCAGCCGCTGGCAGCACACCACCGCCACACCGCGAAAAAGGCAAGCAGGCCTACGCCGCCGACACAGTGGCCGCCGAGGAGGGACCTCATACCCACGATGCTCATACCTCAATGCCCTCCGCGGCGGCGCGCAACTAACTACTCCTGATTCGAGGCTAGCTCCGAACACGATCTGGTCGCTCGCTCCCCGCCGGAAGAGAGACCAGAGTCATCACCTAAACGTATTTCTTCCACCGTGGCCTAGAGCCACTTAATGAGCTACGCTTAGGCATAGCCTCCTCTATACCGACAAAGCCTGGCTGATCGCCCCGACACGCGGCCGTCGAAATTGCAAAGCTAAAGCGGCAGACAAGAGGCATGTAACGGGCGCCCCGCTACGGCGAGACGCCGAAACACACTTGTCCCGAGCAATGGAATGTCCGCTCGGGCTTCTCGCGTTCCTCGGGCTACCGCTTCTTTTCTCGTCGGGTTTGAAAACCATGTTTCGGGTCCTCGCCGCTGCAAAAGCTGTGCGCTGACTACAGGCTCCCCGAGAACACTGTGTTGTGGACACTGTGTTGGTGTATACGGTAAATGAGCACAATTTACTGCCTCAAAGTATCCAAAAGTAATGCCAAAGCAATTTCGAAGTAATTTCATTACTTTTGCAAAGTAATTGTAATCTAATGTCATTACCTTTAGTCTGTGGTAATTTGTAATGTAATTTCATTACATTCTTGCAGTTTTAAAAAAAGTAATTAGTAATGTAATTTAATTACTTTTTGAAAGTGATTTTGCCATCTCTGGTGTGAAGGAACGTGTCGTCTATTGTGCAATGATAATGCCCAAGAGAAATGCACAATATTCAGAGGAGGCTTCTTTAGGTCATTAATAAAACAAGCACAGTGGTGAGAGCAACGGGGAATTTATATAGTGCTATACTATCGAGGAATGCAATTTTGCTAGAGAAATCGACAGAATGTCAATCTATTATAAGAAAAAAAAGTATTCGCTCGGAACGAAGAACGTCACGTACATTACTATGATGCATAACAATGATGATGTTAATGAAAAAAAAATAATGGAGGCCCCCGACCCATATAGTGGGATTGATAATATATGTTTATGTTTTGCAAATGTGTGCGAATGTAGAATGTAATTATTAATCTCACCCGAAGGACCCGATATACGATTCAGGGGTTCGTTCAAGTTAGCGTGCTGAATAATAAAGGTATCGGATACATCGAGTTTTGCGTTTCTTCCGTTGAATTTACAGCCCTGCGCGGTTAACAGTTGGATCATCCGCATCCGATCCGCATCCGCAGACTTCGTATCTGCAACGTCACCGCATCCGCAATGTTCTTAAATAATTATATCCGCATCCGATCCGTATCCACAGACTTTGCAACCGCATCCGAACTGCATCCGCCAAATTCGGAACCGCATCCAACCTACCACCCGCGCATCCATTTTACATTATAAAGCAATCATGAATAAACATTTTAAAACGCATCTGGATGGTACGCTAGAAGCCGTCTGCTTACCTTTGTACGAAGAACTCTTCGTGTCAGGATACGATGAAAATAATTTTATCGCATCCTGTTCTATCGTATTTTTAAAATAAGCAATCACCATTTCGCATCGCTGGAAAGGTGATCGCAGTTCTGAGATCGCCTTGGGAATCCGTGACCCTGACACTCTGTCCAAAAGACGCCCTCAAAATGAAGAAACTTTTAATAGTTATTTCTTTTTTTGCTTCGTAAAATCGACTTGAAGCAGACGTATATTTTCTAAACATGAAAATAAACAAAGGACAGTTTAATATTATTGTGTGATTTTATTTAGGCCAAACAATAAAATGTGGGAGAGGAAAGGCGCTCACTCACCGCAGCAAAGTACTCCTGTATATATGGCAAGGCGCGAGTACGCCACTGGGAAAGTATCACAGTATTTAATGATGGAAATACCTTCTATCGACAATAGTAATCTCTTGAGAAGGTTGAACAAGGGTGACAAACGAAAAACAGAAAAGTTTCCAAACACAGCTAGGTGAATGGTGCGCTCTGAAAAAATCCGCCTGGTCCTGGTATCAAACCAGGGACCTCTACATTTCCAATGGAGGGCTCTACCAGCTGATCTAACAGGGAGGTTTTTTGTTGTGGTTGCTGTTTTCAAAAAAAGCTAACCTGGAGTTTTACGTCAATAGTTCAAACGTGTTTTATCAACTGCTACCGGTATAACATTAACAAGGCTAAACTGCCTGCACTTTGATGTCACATTCAATTGGGGCGCACCACACCGCACCTCGCTGCTCCGACGGACGCGTCGCGTTCAGATGGTCGTGTCGGTGCGGCTGAACTACGTTCATTTGGGACTTCGTGCGGCGCACGACACTGGCGCGTTGCTGCACCAGCTGCACCGTCGAAAGGAGACCGTGCAGCTTCGCGCACTGCGGGCCGGAGCGGCCTTGAGTTAATGCTCTCCGCCTCCTTCGGCCCCTTCTTTCCTTCGCTTCGTCTTCCTCGTCTCGGTAAACATGGCGGCTCGGGAGACTCTCGCTAGATGGCGCGCGCCGCCGCCCCACTCGCGGCGGATTTTGTTCAATGGTCCACCCGTTTATGCTTTGTCATTGAAGTGACCGCACCAAGCGCGTTGCACGGCGGAATGCTTTGTGTTCACTTGGTAGTGCGTCACGCGCTGCACCCGCGCAGTGGCGCGGCCTTGAGGGCAGCATTTTCTCGGCGCTGCGTGCGCCCCAATTGAATGTGACATAAGGTTAAGGTGTAAATGCAATTAATGCAAATGTGCATGTGAGCTGCACAAAATAAACGAAAATAATTCCTGGAGAAAGGGCACAAAGTGGACAAAGAAACAACACGAATTTCCCAACTCAGCTGGGTGACTGGTACGCGCTGAAAAAATCGATACCAGGAGCAGGCGGAATTTTTCAGCGCTCACCTGTCATTTATCTGTGTTTGGAGATTTGTGTTCTTTTTTTTTTGTTCCCCTTCTCAAGGGACTATTATCGTTTATTTGTCCAGCTCACCTGCACCCTCAACTGCTTGTTCGGAATCACATACTTAAAAAAAAAAAAACTCAGTGACAACTGTCTAGAAAAAAAAGAAATGCGAACACACGCAACGTTCCACTTGTCGAGGTTGCTGTTCAGAAGAAAAATAATATTGTCAACATGGACGGATTCAGACTAGTTTGCCTCTCTTAAATTAATACCCGCTATGAGAACTCCCTCTTCATTGAAGCACTTGATACTGGGGTGGCATGCACGAATTGCACTACAAGAACGAGATGCGGACACTCGCGCTGGATCAAGTTCCACCCCTCCATATCATCGAATTAAGTCTCCTCGATCTACTTGTAGGCGAAGAAGACACTTGCAGGTTTCTACTTTCTTGCAGCTTGTACAGTTTGGGTTTTTTTTTTGCCCAGGAAACGTTTTCAGCTCTTTCCTTACCAAGCAAAAACGCCCTATCCCGGGACGACTGATGCTCCTGCATTCTTTACTTTTTACTAGGGACAGTATTTTTGGCGAAATAGAACGTTCTAAAGCGATCTTCGGTAAGAATCAAATTTTTCTTGGCGTAAAGAACAATTTTCTTCACGATTGGCACATTTTATTTAAGAGAGTAGTTGGTCGCGGCAATACATTCGATGCTTTACTTCATAGATTTACTCACTTATTCACTCTACACTGTACAGACGCACACGTTTATGGGCCGCCTCGGTAAAAGTGTGGATACCCACTCGCGGATATTCGCATCCGCATGCGCAGCCCCTGGCGTCCACATCCGATCCGCAATCAGCTCAATCTGATTAATTTTTATCCGCATCCTCCTGTTTGCTGGGGATATCCATGGGTGATCCACGGGTAATGCGCGGATATGTAGGGCTCTGCTTGCATTCTTATAATGGAAGTCGTTCCTTCCAAAAATTTGAAGGCGCATGGTTGCGTCTGAAACCGAACCATCATTAAATAAATGCATGCGCTTTACCTTTGCACCAGCTGCACGGCTTTCTACTTTTACAGTCTAGAGGTATATGGCTTGTGTCCCCTGAGCCCTACTGCAGTTAGCACATGCCGATACTATCCGTAGTGCACAAAGATGCTCTAGAGGAGGGTGGTGGCAGTTAACAAACAACATATACTTCTTCATCCTCCAAAACGACTCTTTAATATATTCTAAAGACGTTCGAACAATCGCATTCTAAAGAACAGATTGCATGCATTATAGGAGTTCGGAGATAAAAGGCGCTGTCTATGTTGCATCTTTTTTTAAGATGAAAATATTTTTTCGTTGAACTTACTTTTTGTATAGAAACAAGTTTGATAGAAGCATAGGAACCAATTAAACATTTAAACAAACCGATTAAAACGAACGTGAACGAAAACGCCTATTTAAAAAAACACGGTGCAGATGAATCGTGCGTTTCACTGTCCGCTGGCTTCATGTAGGGTAAAGCAACAAGAAGAAACATAAAAGCGAAAGTTTATTTTAAAGCTGCTAAAAAAGCCAATCAACTCCAAGTCGGTCTTAAAACAACCTGCTTTTAAGGTTTTTCAAGAACAACCCAGCTGCGTTACGACAGTTTTCGTATCCGCGGTCAGAATGCTTCGATCAGTTATTCAATCTATGAGTGCGATCTGAATACGAAGAACCCCTCAAGCGGCGGTCAGAGCTATGCATATGTTCATTTTCACCTGCATGCAAAAGAATGACGTATTTAGACGTGTAAGTACTGCAATAAGGAATATTGCAAACGGCGTATACGTTCTAGAACGTAAACGCCGTTTGCAATAGTGAACTTTCAGTGGAAATTTTAGGATCTCTTTTAAATCCTTACAAAACGGTATAGACTAATAGCGCTAACGCTGTGCACAGTATAGGAAATGCAGCTGGCTAGTTATAAAAAGCATAAAGATTCGTATCAATCCCCTTGTATTGCAAATTTTATGTCCTATTGAACACACGCACAAAAACAACAAAATTAAGTATTAAGGAGAAAGTGCACAGGGAATGGGGGAGGGGGTATTCACTTTTTTTTCTTTCTCAGCCGCGTGCTGAAAACCAAAATAGACATTAAAAAATACCGTTAACGTCGACGGCATATATGAAGATTTTTTCCTTGGTTGCAATTAGAGGCACGCGCGCATGCACGGACAGACACAAACAGGCACCTGGTATTAGACACGCGACCACGTCATAGCGGCACAATTATACTCTGCTCATCCCTAAGCTGACAGTGCGGTGGGGGCTACGTACTCGTTGGGCCATGCGTATACGCCTTTTTTTCACCACGTGATCAAACTCTCGCCCATACCCACAAGCACAGAACGGGGTAAGGTGATGAAAGGAGGAGTAGTTCATTGGTCCAGCGAGTACATAGCTTCCACCAAACTGTCAGCTAAAGAGTGAACGGAGTATAGCAGATATGACAAAATTACTTTAAAAAAGTAATTAAATTACATTACTAAGTATTCTTCTGAAAACAGCAAAAATGCAATTAAAATCTATTACAAATTACCTCAGACTAAAGGTAATGACATTCAATTACAATTACTTTCTAATACCTTAAGGCAGTAATTCGTGCACATTTTATTTACAGTATATGTTCCAAAACTCAAATCTTCCTATTTAAACCGCAACAGCTTTATACGCCTCAAAGTGAATAATACTGAGCAGTCGTTTTGCTGGCGCTCACGACATAAGTGTTAAACATGATCAATAGCTTCTACTTTAGGTGTGACTCAAAGGCATTCCACTCACCGGTTTCGCTGCTCATTCAACGGTAAAGGTCCTGAGTTAAAGGGAAGCTGAAACGGTTTTGTATTTGTGAAAACACACTTAAATCGTCTTCATTTGACCCTTAAGATCCTGAATATCCAAGATATTTTTAAATTTGGTGAATGAAGGCGGCAGAAAAGCATTTTCAAAGTACCGCAGAAAGCCCTTCTTCCCGGATCTTGACGTCACAAGAGTAGTTTTCAGATTCTCCTCTCTCGGGCATCTTCAGCGCCTATCAAACCTATGCACGCGTATTTTTGCTATTTAAAATGAAAGCAGAAAAAAACGTCACCACCGCGCCAGTGCGGGGAAATATAGACGTTTTCTGTTTCCTGCCGCTCCCAGTCACGTGGGTTCTGTACATGGTATGTGGGACGAAAAAATAATAAAACATTTCAACCTGTAATTTCCGAGAAAATATAGGTGAGGCAAGACAAGAATGTGTGACAATCACGTATTTTGCGTAAACACCTTCCAGCGGTGTGGAGAGATCAAAACGATGTTTTACCGCATACAAAAGAAGTGACGACATTCAAGATGGCTGCGCCCTTGTGGAAAAGGTGTAAACCTGGAAAGCTTGCAATTGCACGCGCGGCCCTCGAGTGACACGCGCTTGGCGGCCGAAAGATCCTGCTATGACGTAACGACTGGTAGGATGTTTTTCGTGTTTTCTCGCGTTTAGTTCGATATTGGGGAAAAACGAACGTCATATTAAAATTCACGGGATAAAACTACGCGAGAATCAACCTCTATCACACTTTATTAAATAAGTGTTTCAGCTTCCCTTTAAAGGGGCGATGCAACAATTTTTGTACTTTGCGCAAATACCGCTTAGAACGGATCCCTGACGTTAATGAGTTATGAAACACGCGTTCGTTTTTCACCCCACGCAATAGAAGTCCCAGAAAAACATTAAAGAAAAACAAGCAGCGTTCATCCCCTCAACTCGCAGCCAGGACAAGCGGCCACGTGATCTGGAGCCGATTATATGCCGCCAATGTTGATCATAGCCACGCGCTGGGGTTGGCAAAGCGCAGGACACGCGCTGAGGTCCAGACATTGCTATGGCTCGGCTATTGTCGTCGTTGCCGCGATTGGACACGGGCCACTACCCGAATGCTTCTCGAGCTAGTAATTATCACGAGCCCAAATTGACTGCCCACGCAATGCTCGGGTCCAATCTATGAACCGCATTCAAATATCGTCATTGGGGTGCGCTCCGATCCCCACGTTACGTCATCAAACGTTTCAAAGGAGAGATTGAATGAAAATTATCGCTTTTGTCCTTGAAATTACACCGCAACAAAGGAGTTTCTTGGCCAGTGGCGTTTCATGCCAGTATCCTTGAGCCCCACTAGTGCCAGTAAGCTCGTGTAAAGTGAAAAACATTCATATTGAATATCGTTGCACCGCTCCTTTAAAGGGTGATATGTTCCCATACTTCAGAAGTTATAGTTCGTCTAAGTATATTAAGTCGGCCCGTTGGAGCTCGTTCTTACAAGAAGTCGTTACGTGAAACGTTTCCCTTCCACCTCAGACGCAATCAAATTCTATTCTTTCAAGGGCACTAGATGACGTAATCCCGGTCATTCATGTCAATGAGTATTGTTCCCAAACACCCGAAGAGCCCAAGTTATTGCGAATTGTCACAAAAGGGGGCTGGCTATTCGCTAGGAGGAAGCATCGCGAGCTGAGGAAAGAAATGGCTCGAGCTTTCTAAATTGTGTATTTTACCAACGAACGGGTGGCGATATCTGCTCGTAGGCTCATTCCTGAATAAACTTCCCAAGAAAGGCAGCGAAGCATATCGCGAGTGGCATCTGCTTCGCTCAATTCCAGTCTTTTCCGACTACAAAAAGCAGCTTTACTTAACAAGTCCAAGGATACGCACGAAACCTTTTAGGGCCTTGACAACGTATTTGGGATTAACTATTTAATCCGGTTGTTTGTTGTTCACAATGGTAAAATCTTGCGGTTTGAACTTGCTTGACGAAAGAGCAAGGCTGGGACTCTGTTTGTCATATCCTTTCAGGCTTGAAAATGTGTTGACCTCACAGGATACGTGGCCTTCGCCTTATAGACATTAAGCCGTTCATCCCTAAGCTGACAGTGCGGTGGAAGCTACGTGCTCTTTGAAACAGCCTGCCTTCACGTCAATCTTTCGCCACGTAACCATGCTCTCGTTAATACCCACGCACAAAGAAAGGGACGAGTCAGGTGATCAATGGAAGGTGGTTGATTGGTTCTGGTGAGCTCGTAGCTCCCATCGCACTGTCAGATTAGGGATGGCCTAAGTAAGTATCGTCATGATAACGCGACGCCATGAATCTATCTAAAATGGAGTTTTGAGCTGTATTGCCTACCAGCGATGTTTCTACAGGTAAGCTTTACTTCTTCGCCTTTCTAGCCGCCTTCGTGCGTCTGTCAAGTTCTTCGTATGAGGCTTTTCGCTCAGATGGGCGTCGTTTATTTGATCTTATGTCTCTTTCACGACATTTCACCATCCAACTTATTTTTTTAAGCTTGCAAACAAAGTTTTTTTTTTTATTCGGGATAAAATTAATTTCAGAAGTAATGAGTAATTTTCTGGAAATTAATGCCTTAAAGTAAGTCGTTACATTACTTATTACCACAAAATTAATGTAATTATGTTAATTTTATTACAGTATTGTCATTACTGCCGTCTCTGGAGTATAGTGAAAGTCGCATCTTTAACATTGGTACAACTATTTGTAAGAAAAAAAAAAAAAAAAAAGCTTCTGGCTCAATCAAACTTCAAAAATCCTTTTGCAAATAAACTTGTTTGTCATTGCACAAGGGCTACGTTCAAATCCGCCTGAGGTGTGCAGGGTGGTGTCGGACATTAAATCATCGTATACTCCCAATTAAGCGCCAACTCATATTATAAGACAAATGGTCAAAAAATATTGGGTGAGCAATCTATAAGGACGCGAGAGGCAACGTCGACAAAAATAAAAGGAGTGATAAACGCGGTGGCATCCCCACGAACCAACATGACGCGTAAACGCCCATACAAAAATGGTCCATGGTCGTCTATGGAAAATTATATGGCAGGCTATCACCCCCTATGGCCCTCTATGGTCAGCCATAGAAATCCATAAAGACAGCTACAGCCAGCTATAGAAAAATATATGGCCCCGTATCTAAAGACTGGGAACCAATAAATTTTCTTTACCCGCCTATAGAAAATTCTATGGCCACAAGTCTAAAGACTGGGGACCAATAAATTGTCTTTAACCGTCTATTAAAAATTTGATGACCCTGAGTCTAAACACTGGGAACTAATAACATTTCTTTAGATGCCTATAGAAATTTATATAGCCCCATGTCTAAAGACAGCGAACCAATAAATGTTCTTTACCCACCTATAGAAACTTCTTTGGCCCGAGTTTAAAGACTGGAAACCAATAAATTGTCTTTATGCGTCGATAGAAGAACTTATAGACCCGAGTCTAAAGACTAAAAACCAATACATTATCTTTCCACGCCTATAGAAAATCACTACCGGCGCTTACTTTTTAGTAAAAACACTCCACGTTAGAAAATTAAATCAATACTGAATTTCTGTAATGCCGGTGAGAAACCATGACCCAAGATATGTTCTCTTCTGTTGCAACGAGTCGTGAAAACCAGTAATATTGTTTGTTTGAAAAAATCCATCAAATACTTGTGCACCAATTAAAATGAATTATTACCCCTCAAAAGTGAAAATAAATTACACTCGCGCCGAACACTGCAATCAAGCAATAGCTTGATTGCAATCTTCAGCACCAGTGTACTGCATGTCATCACTGCATTGTCAACATGATTCATCAAACTTATTAAAAAGATAATTAATAAAATTTAGTTAATTAGCCTAATGATCTACATTTGCTTTTTTCAGAGTTTTGAATTAAGAGATGGGGGCTATTCCAAGAGACAATTCAAATAATGTATTAAGTACGAGTAAACGTTGCTCCACCTCTCCGTGTTTTTGCGACAAATAATGGGTCACCGGCTAAGTCGGATTCAAAAATTAGACTGCCATATATACAGCTAGTGCGAACATAGCGTATATAGAAAAGCCCAGTGGCGCTGCGTTGTCGCTGTTGTGTATGGTAGATCTGCTTATGTTCTGTGTATTCTGTGTGTTCAGAAATGTATGTATATCTCCATGTAGCGTTCAAAAGTCGGGGGAACTTTAAAAAGAAAAAGATATTTTTTTAGAGTTTGCTGGCTAAAGAGAGCCATAAAGTAAGCCATAGAGAAGTCTTTAGCCAACCATTAGACAAGCTAGAGATCGCTATGGCTGCACAGTGATAGGGCCATAGGCAAAGCTAAAGAGGCCCATAAATGGCGACCATAAAAAATGCTAAAGACAGCCATATGAAATTCTTTAGCTAATTGGGCCAAATAGCTAAAGTCGACCATACAAAGAATTTTCTATAGCCGACCATAGGACATTTTTGTATGGGCGGGCAGTGCAGATCGCGGACACTGCAAATTTGCGTTTCATTGGGCAATTCAGGGCTTCACTACGAATTCGCGTTTTACAGAATCAGGCATTAGGGACTAATAATAAACCGTTAACGTGCTCTGCGCGCCGCGCTAACGAAGCCTTTAAAGCATGCTTTTAAGCCGAGCGTGCACTTCAAAGCATGCTTCAAAGACTCCGGTAGTGCGGCACGCGGAACAGGCTAACGGTTTGCTGAAATTCTCTAACATGAATCGCAGTAGCGACAACAAACTTGGGTTTCGCGGTGCGATAAACGCGCACTAACACGCTACGAACTGACTTGGCATGTCTAAAACCGTTCAATATCACCCTTTCAAAAGTCACGTGCGGACAAACATTGCAAACTCTAATCAAGTTCATTAAATAGTACCTTGAGGTTTCGGGACGTGACGATTATTAGAAGGTTGGAACCACTGCACGATGCCGGAGCAACTGACATCGTGGAACGTGCAAGTCATTCCATAAGTCGGAGGGCGGCCAGCGTTAGGAGTCGAGGTGCAAATCACACAGCGTCGCAAGTGCAACGTCACTGAGCTCATCACCTGTTCTGTTGGTGATGGCATAATTATTTTCTTTACGGCATAATTATTTTCTTTACGGTGGGTTGTTTCTTTATTACATGCTGATTCGGTAATATAACCCGACATGAAAGCAGCAACTGGGGTTTCTAAGAAGGCTAAAATTTTATGGAATGAAATGAAACGACCACCTAATCTAACTTTATTAAACATAAAAGTGACTCCGTTTTGTTTTTCTATGTAAGTACAACAAACATGTGAAAAATCGCACCTTTACTATTCATTCATTCATTCATTCATTTGTTTATTTTTGTGCTCATGAACAGCTTGACGCCTTGATAACCATGCACAACAAAATGTTCACAGGTTAGTTACAATAGTCTTAACCCAAGCAGCACAAAACGTCGTGGAAACGTCGAGAAAAGGTCCCTGACGTCCGTGACGTCCCGCGTGACTTCGATCACGTTTTTTCGACGTTGAGGTGACGTCCTTATATAACGTTCCATTATAGTCCAACCATGGACGTTGTGACGACGTTGTATTTCAACTCAAACATCGTCAACGTTCCCACGACGTCGAGGCACGACGTTCAGGCAACGTCCAACGCTCACGTTTCATTGACGTTGAAGTGAAGTTCAGAAATGACTTTCCATTATCGTCCTGTCCGTGACGTGCTGGCGACGTCATGTTTCAACTTCTACGTCGTCATCGTCGCCACGACGTCAAGAGAAGACGTTTTAGCAGCGTCGAACACTCACGTTTCTTCGACGTTAAGATAAAGTCCATAGTGACGTTACATTATTGTCCCGTCAGTGACGTGTCAGCGACGTCGCGTTCACGCCTAACTGTCGTAAACGTCATACAGGACGTACTGGCAACGTCGACCACTCACGTTTTGTTCAACGTTGAGGACATATTTAAATTACGTTCCATTTTTGTCCTGTCATTGACGCCCTGGCGACGTCATGCCACAACCTTTGTTTTGTGTTTTTTTAGCTTTTCCTGCTCCATCTTCAGCCGCAGAATCACGTATAATACGCGTTCACTGTTAAAAAGCTTAATTACAGCTGTGGTCAAGGTGACACTGCTCAAGAGCCGCAAGCAAAACTTAATATTTGAGAGCTTCAGGAATTTATTTATTTATACATTAATTTATTTATTTCAAGATACTATTAATTGCACATGGGATTACGCTGGGGAGGGCATATACAAAACTCAATGTACACTGAAGGAAAAAAAATATGAAGGCATGTTGGGAATATCATTCCTTTTACATGTGCTTGTTATACTTTTGGTTTGTTTAAAATATTGTTACGGTTCTGATTTGCGAAGTGAAGCCGATGGCGTCTAGAACGGATCAAATTGTGCCATTCTTGTTTTCTGCACGCGCGTTGTCGTCTTCCTTAGGTCCTGCACGCGCTACAGGCGCGTCACCACACTATCTCCTCTCCGGGTGATAGGCGTGCATGATTTCCAGGGAGCATCCATACTGCTCCACGACCACCTGGCATTGTTTGAAGGTTCGGCAATTTCTCTTCGTGTTTTGTTACCCATGCTCACTTGCGCACAACCACAAAATTCGCATCAACATCACAGTTCATCCACAACACCAACTTCCAGCACATGAGCGCTTTCGGTAGATCGGTGCGCAGTCTTGTTACGTGACTGTCAAAGCAGATCTTGCTTTCTTTGGCACGGATGATGTACCCAAACAAAAATCGCATGCCGGCACACACCATATCGGAGCACAATTTCACTGCACACTTGCGCATTTTTGAACTCCCCTCCAAAAAATAAATGCCCGGCAATGACGAAATCCGGTAGATATGTCAACAGTTTGTGTAGATTGACACTCATGTTGCCAACCAATGAATGCCCCAGATGACGGTCCAAAAAGCGTTCAAGTCCAGCCCGCACCTACGTGTCGGCAAAAAAAAAAAAAAAAAGAAAAAAGCAGATCCGGCGCCAACGCGGCGCGAGAGAGAGAGGGGGAAAGGCAGGCAGAAGAGATGCTAGTGGCATCTCCATAGAGCCCCATGCGATGCATCGGGAAACTCGGCAAGAAGAGGGCGAGAGAGAAAAGTGGGAGAAGATAGTGGCGACGAACAATCGACAAGTGTTAGTTCCGGGTGCACGTATTTTCTCACTCGTTCCTAAAATATTTCACTGAATTCTATGTTGGCCCAGAGAGAACAGCTCTGGGTATAACTAGGGTTCCGCGTTTTCGGTCTTTATTTTTTCAAAATTCGGCGTACTTTTTTTCGGTGTTTATTTTAAAATTCAATTTTCGTTTTTTTTCGGTGTATATTTATTCCCAAAAAAGTTTACCGTTTTTTTTTTTTCTGTGCATAGGAAAGAAACGCCATCGGACACTGGATCTGATTATCTTTGTAGCTGTGATATTTCTGATCACTCAAAAAATAACGGCACATATACAGACGTGGTCTTCGTTGCAACTTCCATCAGGACAGACCTCAAGATCGCGGAATTCGCGGGCATAATCTTCAGCGCGCTTCTTTTTCCTTCCCACTTTGACGACGGGACCGTCCGATGTGATGACCGTACAGGAACCAGTGGAATGGAAAAAAAAAAATCCATTGTATTTATGTTTTTAACTACAGAGAAGTTTGAGAGAGTATGTTAAGAAAAGTATTAACGGCTTTCGTCGATGTCCTCTGAAGTGCATGAAGCGAAAAACCTTATACTAGCCCACATCCAAACTTTTTTTTTAGGATCGGGAACTTGAAACACTCAGCCCGATCACAGAAAGGACACATGTCCCGCGAAGGCCAATCCAAGACCTCTTTTGTTGTATGTTAAACCGTGAAAAATGGTAATCACGAAGACGTCACACATTGTCGAACCTTGCAAATCCCGCTCTTTCTCCCCTCCCTCCCCCACCCTCCTCGACGCGGCCCTAAAAAACTGACCTTTTTCGGTTAAAACCGAATTTTAGAAAACGGATTAGATGTACTTTTATCGGTTTAAACCGAAAACGCCGAACCTACAAACTGACCTTTTTCGGTTAAAACCGAATTTCCGAAAATGAATTCGGCGTACTTTTATCGGTTTTTATCGGTTTAAACCGAAAACTTCGAACCCTAGGTATAACCCGGTCCAGCTTTTTCCGAAAGTCAGTCTACGGAGTCTACGAGGCAGGCTGCTCGTCGCCGTGATTTTCTTCGAGTCTGCATACAGTGGAAGTGCTGTGATTCGATTTCTCTATAATGCTGTCCAGACTGAGTCGCTCAAGTCGCCCCTAGAAGAAGTCGGTGATCGCCCCAAACGCCGTCGTGTTCAGTCACGGCTCGTGGACCTTTTTCAAGGCCATGACACTTCACACGTTGAATCGTATCACTGCTCCGATCAAGGTGCCTGTGAGGATATGAATGACGCCCCCCACAAAAGAAGGGGCAGTGCAGATAATGGCGCGTCAAGTCCAGTCTCCGATCAAGGCTCTTCAGACACCTCCAACGATCCCAGTCACGAACGCCCAGCGGACGGGATCCCACTTCGGAATCTATTCCCGTGCACGCAGCGAGAGTACCAGCTATGTGCGATGGAGTGGGTAAAGCACGCGCGTCAGCGGATTAATCAGAAGCAGAACAAGGTAAGCGGTGGAACATTCCTCGCAGCGTGACATCGTCCCTTGTTCATTTCTTTACATGAATTTGTTTGTTTTATATACTTCTGGCTGGCACATCCAGGGACGTCTTTTGGCGGCGCTCCCTATTGCATCTCGTGTCAGAACATGCTAAAATAAACATTTCGTACGAAACCTGAGTTTTAGTCACTTCCTTCGTACTTGGATGAGAGCAACTTGCCTTCGCAATAATACTCAAAATGTAACTTTTTTTTTCTTTAGTTGGGGGGGGGGGGGGGGGGGGGGGGCGGGGTGGACACAACGTTTTCCCCACGACGCCTAGGGAACGTAATTTGGAATGGTGTCTCGACGTTCTATGAACGTCGTTGGTAGTCCGGATCTCGTAAACACACGTATCATAAACGTCGAGAGAGGACGCAACGGCCCACTGAGACGTGCATGTGACGTGTGATAACCGTCATTGGGAACGTTTTCTCGACCTTCTGTGCACCTTTTCTCGCGGACATTTAAAGGTTTCATCGACGTCGAAAGGAAGGTAACGTCCGGACCTTCGACGGTGTACGACGTCACGTTACAGACGTCTTCAACGTTCTTTCGACGTTTTCTTCACGTTTATGTGCTGCTTGGGAAAAGCTACGAAATTTCGGTTAACAACATCAATATCTGCTCCACTGAGGGTATAGTAGAAGTGTTCAATACTGGTCATGGGACTTGTTGGGATGATGTGATTAACATGGAATGTCGGAGAAACCCGGAAAACACTACTCGGAACGTGAATATTAATAGCAGATATGAGATCTGGGCAATCAATTGATCCATGAATACATTTATACAGGAAAACGAGATCGCGCTCACGCCTTCTAGAACTCAAAGTAGGGCATTTGCATCGTTCCAACAGTCTCGCATTGAATAATAAGCAGTACGACCCATGTAATGATCATAGACAATTTGAAAAAAAAAACGCTTTTGAACATTTTCAATAATCTCTTGACTCGCAGAACTACTACAATGTTTTAACAAGGGTACATTCGATTTTCTAAATACAAAGCTTAGTGTAGAATTTTATTCACAAAAACAAAATAATACATTTAATAACAAAATACACGGGAATGTGCGCCTTATTCGTCAGTTTTACTGGCTGATAAGCCTTCACTATACTTCGTTTAGGCTTAAGTGCAGACGCAGTCGACGCAACGAGCTAATGGTACCAATCAAGCAGCGTCAAGAGCCCAGATCACTGGCCTTTTCTTTTTGCGACCGGTTCAGCAATGATGGAACACAAACAAAAATAGGACAAACACCATGATGGCGAGCTTTTGACGCTGTGTCATTATTGGTTTCATCAGCTCGTAGCGTCGGCTGCGTTTAAACTTATTAGGGGCCCTGCAAGGACTTTTTGACTGTTTTTTAATTTGCACCGAACCTGAGCGCACTGAACGTAGTAACTTAATGAAACTTCTCTTTTCTCGAATTTCGCTTTACTTTAAAAGGTATAGGCATATCAAAATTACAAAAACAAGCAAAAAATAACCTCCTCCATGACGTCCTTGGTTGTGTGAGTGGCCATGAACTATAGGAGGGGTAGTGAGCTCAGCGAGCGGTCACGGCTGCCGCACTCCGTGTCGACGGCTCGAGAGGGCGCCACTAAAGCATGTTCTGGATAGGCTGTATGCAGCGGGCAGCCAGAGCGGCTCTCATTGCGTTTGCTGCGCGATTAAACACTAATTCGGCATGACACTTCATTGGCCACAAACGACAGCAAACACGGGGTAAAGATCAGTTCGGAATGGGAGCCACTTCGTGCTGCCATACCGCGAAAAAGCAAAACCGCAAGACAAAACTGCTCGCCGAAGGCCTTCGGAACGCTCGGAGTCGCTCGGATCCTGCAGTCCATACGACCTTAGCGCCTCGCGTACATCCGAGGCCTTTCCGTGTCGGCGCCTGATCCCACTATACTCCTTTCTAGTATGCGCCGCCTTTTCCACCGCTTGGAGGCGGGTATGTTCGCGGGTCATTTTTGGTTTCCGCACATTATAAACTGCATTTGTTTCTTTTCTGGTCTAAAATACTGAAAAAAGCTACTTTTATAAATAGTTGAAACGGTTCACGCAACTTATATTTTGTATTTCGACTGTAAAGAAGCTTTAAGCGGCTCTGACCAGTAGTAAGCCCAGGACCAAAGACGTCACATATCGCGCGCTTTCGGTACCGCGGGTCACCCCCGTCGGTGGTGGAAAATTTCGCGTCGTCCGGTGAAAATACCGAATTCACTCGAGTAATAGCCGCACTGTTCATGAAGAAAACCTGAGGGTTCGCTTTTCCGCGGAGCACGCGGATTGCCAATCACCGCGATCGACAGCATGATTCCAGCGGTTTACAGGACAGAGATAACGTCTTCGCGCGAAGACACCAAGGGCCCTAAACTCGTCAAACACAAAGCTGGGGCAGAAGTTGGCGGAGCTCACCGATTGGACAATCACAACGATGACTTCGCGTTTTTGTCGCCGACATCCAATCGGCGCGCTCCGCGAACATTCAACTTCAACCTTGTGTTTGACGAGTTTAGGGCCCTATCTGTGAAGATTGCATTTGTATAGAGAATCGTGTTCTCGATCCAACTATTCGCTATGTTATTTATGTGCAACGCAATGATTAGCTGTATCTGTGCTTGGCGGGAAAGCAGAAGCAAGGGCCTTGTTCATAAATAGTGTGGCTATTACTCGAGTAAATACGGTATGATGCACTGATATTTAGTTACTCTCTCCGTGCTCTCTGGCTTGCCCGAAACCCAAGAGACGTGGAAACCGCAAAAAAGGTAGTCGCTTAAATATGATTGCAGGGCCCCTTTAATGTGAAACGAAATATACCTCAGTATGGTTATAATGTTGTTTTTGTTTGTTTCATTCACTGCCTTTTTAGTCATTGACATGGCATATCAAATTCTTTGCCGCTCTCTCCTTGCAGGCTTTTATGTTCTTTTACATTTAGTAGTTTTTGACTAACGGCCATTGTAATGCGGAGAGCAAGTCGTCTGCTTTTTGAGCAGGGGTAGAGGTGACGTCAGATTTCCGAGCTCTGATTGGCTCTGATTGAAGGATAGTGAGTAGATCTCAAAGCAAGCTGTCTTGAGGTCTGCCCACTATCCTTCATTCAGAACCAATCAGAGCTCGGCGTTTTGACGTCACCCAACCCCTGCAAAAAGAGCAGACGAACTTGCACTCCGCATTGCATCGATACCTGGATGGGCGATTAAGGAGAGACAAATTTCTTGGAAAGTGTTTTGTTCGCAAGTAGTAACCAATACCTACTGTAATCCTGACCTGCCCAAAAAAGAGTGTGCCAGCGCGCACCTTGTAGTATATGCCCAGACCGGAGCGTTTCGTCACGCTGTGACTTCGTGGCGGTGCGCAAAGGTCTTTTTAAGCGGTGATAGAGTGCAGGCGAGCTGGTAATGAATCGACATCCTGTAGACCCTGAGATAGGGAACAATAAAGAAAGCGATCGAAGACAACAAAATCTCAAACGCAGGTTGAAATTTATTGATTTGAGCAAACCAATAAATATACTTCGAAACACATGGAGAAAAAGAAAGGGAAAGAAGGAACTCAAAGTCAAAAACAAAGACGATGAACGAGTCCAACCCAGACAGCATAAGCCACTCCGCTGCTTCACACTTTTGGAAAGGGAACCGCCACCCGAACAACAACTCCAAGGTCCAACACACAAGGCGACCTCCAAATCGCTGAAGCCTAAACTAAATTTCCTACTTCCAAGCAACCGCTTCCCGCCCCCCCCCCCTCCCTTTTAGTGAAAAAGCCATTTGTATGAGAAATTTCTTGTGTTCAATAAACATATACGAATCATACAAGATATATAAGAACATGCAAGAACCATATAATAACTATATAGTTATATAAGAACATATCAGAGCCATATAAGAAACTTATAATAAACATCTCACAAGTTTTTTTATATGGTTCTTATACGTTCTTAAATATATTTTATAGTTCTTTTATAGTTCTTATATGCTTCTTATGTGTTCTATATATCTTGTATGATTCATATGGTCTCATATATCGTGTATGATTCATATGTGTTTATTGGATATAGAAATTTCTCATGCAAACAAGATTTTTAAATAGGGCCCCACCCCAAGCTTACAAGCCACCCTCACAGAAGCAAAAACTTTTTCATCCGACCACAGATAACCAAAGACGGCTTACACAATTCCCCTGCTCACGGATACGCAAAGTCTCCTTAATTAGCCTTCTAAACAAATCGTTTTCGTTACACAGAACGGAAGTTTCATCCCAAAGAGGGAAACAAAAATTACACGAACCAACATGATTTGCCAATTCAGAGCTTTGGGCCTTATTCTTTACACTCCTTTTTTTCCCCGTAAGACGGTCATTTAAACAACGCCTTCTCTGTCCAACATAACACAACCCGCAGTCAAAAAGGATCGTATAACCACCTCTGCGACACTGGTGACAGAGAGATCTCTATGATTTTCCCGCAACATACCTTACGTCCGAACGCCCCAGGACGTGATATTCAGCGATGCTACAACGTGTTAGCGATGTGCGCGGCCAAAAGCGTCGCTGTGGTCAGCTTTCCACGATTGGCAAAACCATGGGGTTATGAGGACTGTCAGATTATCAACCTTGACGGTGTTAGTTTCGGATTGGGATGGCTCCTAGCTTCCACTGTGCTTTTTAAACACACCATCGAACTCGTCGTCCCCCCGGATGGTAAGTAGCCAGAATAACAACTGGTGACGTCACGGCGAGGCAAATCCCAGTCGTGACGTCACGAAGGGAAATCATAAGAGGGCGCCACCGAAACATATCGGCGCTAATAGCTAAAGCGACCTCTTTATTTCTGTTCCAAGAATGTTTTGTAACATGTATCAGTGATATTGCCACGCGCGTTGCCGAGCGAGCGCGTGGCCGAATGGTTACCGCGCTTGGTTCTCGCGGGTTCGATTACAGGGAGTGGACTCCTCTTGTTTATTCTTTCAGCTTGACATACTCGTAGGTTCGAGAACCTCGTCGTGTGGTCGAGTTCGGAATGTTCTACGCACCGAACGTTCTGTGCCGAATGTTCCAGGAACCCACGCGGGTACAAAAGGTGCTCCACGTGGCGGTCCGGAGTCAGTCTCGTCCCAGCGCTCGATCCTGCTATTTCTCCGACATCGACGCCTGTGACGCTAGTCTTTCTCTATTTTGTTTTGGGCACAAGGTCGCCCCATTAAACGTTTAGATTCTTCAATTGTTCTCCGCCTCATCATTTGTCATTCGTGACATGTCTTGCTCCTTATAGTTATACTGCGTAAAATAGCACTACGACGCTTTTCTTTTTGCCGTTTTGTGTCGTTACGTGCTAATAAACAATTCTGGCAAACCAGGTTTGTGCAACTGTATCATTGTCGTTGTCACTGACGTCGATACACATTACGCAGTGCGGACGTATCTTCAAAAGTAATAATTAAATTTCTAAGTATTTGTACTCTACTCAAGATATTTTACAGTGAAAGTAACTTGAGTAGTATTTTGAATATTTTATTAAGCAGGTATTTAGTAACTTAACTTAAATACTTTTATCGAGTATTTTGTCCAACACTGCTTGGAAGTAGGAAATAGAGCTTAGGCTTTAGAGGCTTGGAGATCGCCTTGTGTGGTGGACCTTTCAGTTGTTCTTCGGGAGCGGTTCCCTTCCCAAAAGTGTGAAGCCGGGGAGTGGCTTATGCTGTCTGGGCCGAAGTCGTTGATCGTCTTGTTTATGCGTTTGAGTTCCTTCTTTCCCTTTTTTTATTCTCAATGTGTTTGGAAGTATCCTTATTGGTGTGCTCAAGTCAATACATTTCAGTTGCGCTTAAGTTTTTGTTGTCTTCATCCGTTTTTTTTTTTTATTGCTCCCCATCCCAGGGTCTACAAGATGAGGTATTCTCGTTTCCTAGAGTATCCGCACATCAATTGAGGGCGCGCAAGGCGCGGCGGCGTTATGTGGTTGGGACCTGCAGTCCTCGCGGGCCTCGCAGGATCTCGTCAGTCAGTGACAGATTTCTCACTAGAGGCGCCGGCTGCCAGCACAGTGGCTATTTATGGGTTATCCGAGAACGCGCCTTATTTCGACAATGGCGCAAGAGCAATCAGGGCTAAAAAAATGTCCTTACGCTTTCTTGCTTAAAAAAACTCGCTTTTTCAATCCAAGCAGACATGAGAGCGATGCCGATGATGCGTCCTACTGCAGTGTACTACTGCTGGCACCACTATAGACCTTTTCTTTAACGGCGCCGCCATCTTGAGAATTGCGGCGCCGACGACGCTGTCTAGCGGCTTAGAAAAAGAAATACCGGCTAGTTCTGGCAGCACAGCTATCTCGGTAGGCAACGGTGTGGGTATGGGGGGAACTTGGCTAGACTTGGCTATGGTGGGCTGCAATAACTTGGTTGGAGCTTGTCCGGTTGAATCCAGCTGGCTACTCACAGGCCATCACCTTGCCTCCTCGAGAGAACGACGACGAAGACGGTGGGGTGTTTTGATTGAGTTTCCACAACGAAAGAATATATTTGCCGTTTAATGTAGTCTATGCAGGTAAGCTCTCGGCATTTGATAGCTCCATCTTGAGTGGTGGCATGTAGACTTTTTTTATAAATTTCACATACCATGGGGCTTGCAGTGATAACCTAACTGGACCACCTGCACCGGGAATTAAAATCGGTCCTCTTGTCGTAAACGAAGTGGTCGTGAGCTTAAACGTGACGTTGAGTCAGTGTGATACGAATCTCTCGCGATTCAAGCTCGCAATCGACTGACTTCATAAATAAGGATTCTTGGGGAAAATGCGAAGCTCGATAACATTGCAGCCACACTCGCGCTGCAGCTTCGTGTGCTCATGGCACACTTTCTGCTATTGCTCTTATGCTTTTTAAAATTATTTATCCATCCGACGACCACGCAGTGGTAGTCAGACAACCGTAGATTTTCGGAAATCGCAGCACGATAAAAAGGAGCCCTCGGAACTAACTCATGCACGACGTCCGTTTTTAAGCCTTTTCACCCATACCCTTGGCGGTTGCATACCCTGTGTCAGCGGGCAATCCAAAAATGCACCAGGTCGAGGGTACGTCAGTTACTGGCTGGTTTGAGGTTATGCGAAAAAGGTCTATAGACCTTTTTCGCATAACCTCAAACCAGCCAGTAACTGACGTACCCTCGACCTGGTGCATTTTTGGATTGCCCGCTGACACAGGGTATGCAACCGCCAAGGGTATGGGTGAAAAGGCTTAAAAACGGACGTCGTGCATGAGTTAGTTCCGAGGGCTCCTTTTTATCGTGCTGCGATTTCCGAAAATCTACGGTTGTCTGACTACCACTGCGTGGTCGTCGGATGGATAAATAATTTTAAAAAGCATAAGAGCAATAGCAGAAAGTGTGCCATGAGCACACGAAGCTGCAGCGCGAGTGTGGCTGCAATGTTATCGAGCTTCGCATTTTCCCCAAGAATCCTTATTTATGAAGTCAGTCGATTGCGAGCTTGAATCGCGAGAGATTCGTATCACACTGACTCAACGTCACGTTTAAGCTCACGACCACTTCGTTTACGACAAGAGGACCGATTTTAATTCCCGGTGCAGGTGGTCCAGTTAGGTTATCACTGCAAGCCCCATGGTATGTGAAATTTATAAAAAAAGTCTACATGCCACCACTCAAGATGGAGCTATCAAATGCCGAGAGCTTACCTGCATAGACTACATTAAACGGCAAATATATTCTTTCGTTGTGGAAACTCAATCAAAACACCCCACCGTCTTCGTCGTCGTTCTCTCGAGGAGGCAAGGTGATGGCCTGTGAGTAGCCAGCTGGATTCAACCGGACAAGCTCCAACCAAGTTATTGCAGCCCACCATAGCCAAGTCTAGCCAAGTTCCCCCCATACCCACACCGTTGCCTACCGAGATAGCTGTGCTGCCAGAACTAGCCGGTATTTCTTTTTCTAAGCCGCTAGACAGCGTCGTCGGCGCCGCAATTCTCAAGATGGCGGCGCCGTTAAAGAAAAGGTCTATACGGCAGGTGTTCTCGAAAAACAGTAATCAGATATCATCAGCCGCGCGCCGGGTGGTTGTGCGCTAGGGGTATTCACACGAGGGAGAAATCCCGGGGATTTCTCCCCGGCATGCGAATCCCACGACGAAAATGTCAGGCTTTGCGATGTGCAAAAGCCTCGCGTTTTCATCTCGTGAAACGCGCGTGCCGGGGGGAATTCCGCGGGATTTCTCCCTCGTGTGAATACCCCTAGGCAGGTTGTGAACAAAGTTTGGGCCCCAAAAAAGCTGAGACAGACATGTCTGTCTGTCTCAGGGTGAAGACATCCATTGTTGGCCTGAATGTGCCAGCGCGTGACGGTCTGGCGAACTCGGTGCCTGATTTAGGCGGTAAAATGGCGTCTATGCATTAGCCAAAGCCACGCGCTCGAGCTGAGTGACACCGGAATGTGCCCACTTCAAAATGCATAAAAAAACGATTGGGCAGACAAATGGCTGAGACGTCACCACTCAAGCAAAAGCGCGCGTGCGTATGAAGGCACTCTAAGAAAAGCTAGAGTTCCTGTGTAGACCTTTCCAATGTCTACTAAATCAAAGTCCAGCGTGCGATCTTCACAGCCAAGCACGTGCGTGCTCGTCGCTTTGGAAAGCGAGCAAAGCACGCGCCATACGCTTAAAGACTCAAAATGGCACGGGCCACACCCTCTCTTTTGGAAAGGTCTATTGGCGACGTGAGCGATCGAAAGCGTGGCTGTGGTCGGCCCACCACAATTGGCCGAATGCTGACTATGACGTCAGCGAAGGATGTCCCATCGGCGGAAATAAGAGCGATGGAAGAATTTCAATTTTGACGGTGTTGGCAGTGCTGCTTTAAAACTGCTATGATTCCAGGCTTCTACAATGCTCATTAGAAACACCATCGAACTTGTTGTTCACAAGGTAATGACGTCACGAAAGGTAACCGATAGAGGGCGCCACCGAAACATCTCGCCGCTAATAGGCTCCCTACGGAAGCCAGAGTTGCGCGTCTATTTTCCACGTGCCCAGAGCCGTATATGTAGAGAGTTTGGCCATTCGTTGGGAAGTATAGGAGACAAATGAGGAGGCGCCATTGGCCGAAAGCGGGCTGGGCGTGTTCCAGGGCGTCTTCAGAAATTCGAATGTGACCAACCAGAAGCCGGGAATAATGCCCTGGCGGTGGTCGCCAGAAACAAACCTGATAACTGCATTGAAGTAACTCTCGATGACTGAAAATAAGGTATATGTGATGTTTCACTCACGCTCATCCAAAATGATGGTGGAAGAGTGCGACTAGCGGAACGATCGACATAATCCGTACGGCAAGCGCCGAGGGCCGGAAATCTGCCGTCCGAGCGGTCACACTCTGTCCGAGCAAAACAGAGTTGAGCGGTGCATTCGTTTCTTACATCTTTCTGCATGATCATGATGAAAACAACACGTGTACCCTATTTTCAACCACAAAGAATCACTACACATCACTCTTACGCGCTTATTAAAACCATTTACGAACATAGACCTTTGATCAGAACTGTTTCTCGCTACCACCGCTAGGGGATTCTTTTCGGCTTCTGGTTGGTCAAGAGAGCATGCCAAGCCCTCTTTCCGAGTCTACCTCACGCCCTGGCTCTGCCCGCGCCTCCCATTGACGAAACTCTCTACATATACGGCTCTGCACGTGCCGCAGTGCCTCTATTCGCCGAGATCCGATCACGTGAGGAGCCGGATCAAGTGCCGTGCAGGAAAGTAGACGTTGCACGCACCCCGGCGTACGTTCCCCTGCTTTTGAGCGTGCCGCGCGCCTCGAACGCGCGGCGCCGCTATTCGCCGAATTCTGTCACGCGACGAGCGGGATCAACATGCCGTGCAGGAAAGACGGCGCTACGGAGATGAACGCACAACTCTGGCTCCCGTAGGGAGCTTATACAGGAACTCTAGCTTTTCTTAGAGTTCCTGTATAAGCTTCCTACGGGAGCCAGAGTTTCGCGTTCATCTCCGTAGCGCCGTCTTTCCTGCACGGCATGTTGATCGCGCTCGTCACGTGACTGAATTCGAAAATAGCGGCGCCGCGCGTTCGAGGCGCGCGGCGCGCTCAGAAGCAGGGGAATGTACGGCAGGGCGCGTGCAACGTCTACTTTCCTGCACGGCACTTGACCCGGCTCCTCACGTGATCTGATCTCGGCGAATAGCGGCGCGGCGGCACGTGGAAAACAGACGCGCAACTCTGGCTCCCGTGGGGAGCCTATGCAGGAACTCTAAGAAAAGCCTTTGCTGAGCGCCCCAACGGCAAATCGAGGCACGTCATAGGCGTGCGTCTTCCATAGGAAGCCATTCTGTGGGCAGGTCAGGATTATAGTAGGTCGTGGTATTAACAGAATAGGTTGCACTTCACTTCACACTATTAGGGTGCCTCAATGTCCTTCTCTTTAGGGTGATGCCATCGTTTGTAGTACCCGATGCCGACAGCACGCGCTCACAGGGAAAATACAAAGAAATCGGAGGAAACAAAATGTCGCCGTAGCACAGTCAGCGCCACGAGCGCGTGGAGGGACACGCGCTTCGGAACAAAAAATAAAAATAAGCGTTCGAAACAAAATGGCCAGATGTCATCACCCCAAGCAAAGCGCACATGAAGGCACCATACACACTATGAGTCTGAGCGAAGCCGACGCTACATCGCGATGGTGTCCATTAACCAGCCCCAAAAGTGAATCGCTACGGCGCTCGTCGTGTTTCTGGGTTTGCCCTCCCCGGCTAAACCAATAGCGCACTGTGATTTCGGCATGATCCTGCGCTTTGCCCGCGGTTCTTTCAGTGGCGACCTTCCCGCAGCTCGCTTCCAAGCAAGCCTGCTGTCGGCACAGAAATAATCGACAAATGTTTCGTTTCTCCTAAAAAGAAACGGAAGTGACAGAAGTGAAGATATCGCGTCTGATTGGCTAGAGGCTCAAATGACGAAAGAGGGAACTTTCATCATTTGAGCTTATAACCATTCAGACGCAATATCATCACTTCCATCTCTTCCGTTTCTTCTTAGGAGAAACGAAACATTTGTCGAACATTAGCCCCCCAGATTAGTATAGGGTACGTTGTTGGGCTAGTTGGTTCATCTTAGTTAAATATATGAAATAGCGCAAAAAAGACGAGTATGCTTCTGTATACTTCTTGTCCTTGTCTGTTTTGCGCTATTTGATGTTTTACGAAGATAACAAAAAAGTGTTTAATTAGGTTTTTTTTTGTTTTGTTTTTTACTTCACATTTTTATGTTTATCTTCTGGCCCTCGGGACTGCGAGTGACCCCCAATCCGGGGCCCTTAGCCAAATAGTTTGGAGACCCCTTGTCCGACTTTCTAGAAACAGCGTCTCAGCTGAGACTGGCCAGGGAAAGAAAGCACTGCCAAAGCCAGCGAACGAAATGAGCGGGACCCAAAACCGTGCCTCATGACGCTGGCGCGCCCCAGCCTTTGCAGTCCTTTCTTTCACCAAGTCTCAGCGGAGACGCTGTTTCTAGCAAGCCGGTCCTGGTATACACCGACGGACTGTTTACAAACAAATGCCCGCTTCGCCCACACCAGTTGCGGGCACTGCGCGTCCGCAAAAACCAAATACGCGCGAGATGATGTATCTGCGCATGCCCGGTGCTGACAGCAGCGCCACCGTAGTGGCGTGACGTCAGAGAGTTCAGTTGATGCGGAGAGCAAGTCGGCTGCTTCTTGCGCAGGGGTTGCGGTGACGTCAGAACGACGCGGACTTCTGGTTGGCTTTGATTGGAAGGATAGTGCGGAGACCTGAATTCTCAATGCCTTGAGGTCTATCCACTATCTTTTTTTAATCAGCCAATAAGAGGTCGGCGTTGTGATATCATATCAACCTCTGTGCAAGAAGCAGACGAACTTGCGCTCAGCCTACCGTTTGCTGTGCTCAGACTTAGTGTGAAACGAAGTATATGAACCATTCTTGCCTATGAAAACAAACTGAAACTCGCAAGATTCTAAGATTCTAATATTAACAACGTAATAAAGTAACTCATTCGAAAAGGGACTGGTACTGTACAGAAATAGAAACGAAATCTTGCAGGTTGTAAAATGAATACTGAACCAGACACTGTAGTATCCCTAATAAGTGGTGCACGACCTTTCTAGGAGCCACCAGCCGCAGGTGTGCGTGAGCACACGCAACAAAACTGATGTCATAGTCCTCTATTCACTAACAAAATGACAACGAAATGTACCGGCTCCGGACAATATGCAAAAAGAATCACCATCTAGTGCACTCGTGATCAATTGTCAAATGTCCGCCATATTGTTGGGTTCCCGTACCAATAGTGTCGCTCAGTTTCGCTCGAGAGTCAATGGTCCCGGCAAAATGGGAGTCGTAGAACTAAAATTTGATCACCTGCTGCAAGTCGGGTTTGAACCCTTCACACAACGTCATCGATAAAAATCGTGCACGGTGCTTGATAGGCAAGTTCACTGCTTGAGTGACGGGTCTTGCGACCTCGTTGCTAACAATTCCTTTTTCTAAATTTCGCGGCCGCCTTTTCTTTTTAGAGCGCAGCTCTTAGGCGCCCGTTTCCGGCTTGAGCGGCGTCGGCGTCGCCGTCGGCGTCGGCGTAACCGCGCGGTGCATTATGGGAAATATCCCATAATACACCGCGCGAGCCCCCCCCCCGGGGTCACGTGACCTCGGGAGGGGGGGGGGGCCCGAGGTCACGTCACCCCCCCGGGGTCACGTGACCTCGGGGGAGGGGGTCACGTGACCCCTCAGGTCACGTGACCCCCTCCCCCTACCCCTCAGGTCACGTGACCCCCTCCCCCTCCTCCCCCAGGTCACGTGACCCCCTCCCCCGGAGGAGATTGAAGAATGAGGGGAGGAGGAGGAGGAGGTGTATACCCTCCCCTAATTACCCTTCCCTCCTCCTCCTCAAGAGCTGCGCTCCAATTCGGCGTTACAGGGAGTTGTAAACGGATTTCACTTTTTTTCTCCCGAAATAAACAGCAATTTATTTGATACAAAAATAAATATTCCTAAGATCATGAAAACCGGGTTGAATGCAGATGCGCCTCGTCCACAACTGAAATATGTGAACAAAAAAAGATATTGCGGCTCCTGATGGCATGCTATTATAGCTGACAAATATTTTGCGTATGGCCAATAAGGCGGGCTTTTCATCTCCACAAGTGGAAGCTACTTAATTGTTAGACCAATTATTCGCCTACCTTATACACTCTAAAAAAAGCCCGTGCGTCTTCTTTCTCGCACAACACGTGGACAGCCAATCACTGCCGTTTGCGGAATCAGCTCAGTGAATGACAATGCCGAAACCGAAACATATATTTTGACCAAAAAGCGAAGTCTGCGATGTAGCATCAAGCAATGCAAGCGTGACGTTTTGCATTGCTTAATGTTACATTGCAGACTTTGCTTTTTGGTCTAAACGTATGTTTCGGCATTGTCATTCGCTGAGCTGATTCCGCAAACACCATTGATTAGCTGTCCGCGTGCTCTGCGGGAAAGAAAACGCACGGGCCTTTTTTAGAGTGTACACCAGACCCCACTGCGTAGATAAAAAGCTTGTCTTCATTTTTCTTCTCTTCGGAGCCCACAAACACTACTGTCATCTTAAAGGGGCCCTGCAAGGACTTTTTAGAGGTTTTTATTTTGCACCGAACCTGAGCGAACTGAACGTAGTAACTTAATGAATGTTTTCTTTTCTCGAATTTCGCTTTATTTGAGAAGTTATAGGCACATTGAAATTACAAAAAGCAGCAAAAAATAATCCCCTTCATGACGCTCTTGGTCGCTTGAGTGGCCGTGAACTAGAGGAGGGGTAGTGAGCTCTTCAAGCACTCATGGCTGCCGCACTCCGTGTTGACAGCTCGAGAGGGCGCCACTAAAGCATGTTCTGGATAGGCTCTTTAAAGCGGGCAGCCAAAGGGGCTCGCATTGTATTTGCTGCGCGATTAAACACTAATTCGGCAAGACACTTCATTGGCCACAAACGACAGAAAACACAGGGTAAAGATCAGTTCAGAAGGGGAGCCACTTCTTGCTGCCATACCGCCCAAACGGCCAAATCTCAAGCCAAACCTACCCGCTGAAGGCCTTCGCAACTCTCGGAACCGGTCGGATTCGAGAGCCCGTATTCGACAGCAGCGCCGCCGTGTACATCCGGGACCTTTCTACGCTCGCCGCTCGTCAATGCCTCAACCCACTACACCTTTCTAGTATGCGCCGCCTCTTCCACCGCTTGGTGGCGGGTATGTCGACGGGTCATTTCTTGTGTCCGTACTTTATAAACTGCATCTGTTTCTTTTCTGATCTAAAATACTGAAAAAAAAAACTTTTATAAATAACTGAAACGGTTCGCGCCACTTATATTTTGCATTTCGACTAAAAATAAGCTTTTAGCGGCTATGACCAGTAGTAAGCTCAGAACCAAAGACTTCACAAATAGCGCGCTTTCGGCACCGCGGGTTGCCCCCGTAGGTGGCAGAGGTTTCCGCGTCGTCCGGTTAAAATATGACGCACTGATATTTAGTCACTCTCTCAGTGCTCGCTGGCTTGCCCGAACCCCAAGAGATGTGAAAACCGCAAAAGAGGTAGACTCTGAAATATGATTACAGGGCCCCTTTAAGCGTGAATGGAGGACTCTCATCTTAATTTCGTTGCGTGTGCTCTAGCACACCGGTGGCTGCTGGCTCTTGGAAAGATCGTGCGTCACTTATTATGGACACTAAAATGTTTGGTTCAGTATCCCTTTAAGGGCTGGGGGACGGAGAGTCTGGAGATCGGGTTTCAGTTATATGGATGACGATGTTTTAACGCGACATGACTAAATGACGGTAGCGTCCGATGGTAAGTCCCCACTCCGTCTCCCCCCCCCCCCCTCTTCTCCCAACCCTTTATATACCCGCGGTGACGCGATAATCTTGCGTCACCAGCGGGATCTTGGTGTGTATGGAGGTGGCTGTCGGCATTGAAGAAAATGTGGTCCATCAGCCCCATGTCGTTGGCCCGAGAGTTTATGGCTTCCCAGCAGCGGCTTTGTTCGATGTTAGAGAAAGGGGAGGTCGAAGACCCATTGATGTTGGTCACTTCGGCAGATGTTCGAAAGCCTTGGTTCCGGGTCCTGGAAAGGATCTCTGCCGAGCGACGGCGTCTCGGACCCTCACTTTAATGGCGCGTTCCACTGGAAGCGGATCCGCAAACGCGAAGCAGATCCGCACGTTCTCCACCGCAAAGCGCCTAGGATCGAGCGGTTTGAGCGCGTTTTTGCCAACCACTTCGGGACCGATTTCTCCCAACCGCATTCACGAACCGCAAAGCGGCAACCAATCACAACGCGACGCTGACGTGACGTCAGTGACTTTCCAAACAAGATGGCACCTGTCGCTGGTGAGGCGTCCAAGGCGCTGTAGACTGTAGTCCTAGCGCTGTCCTGGCGCCGCAAAAAGTATTGACTCGAACTTTTACCGGGCTTCGCACCGGTGATTTGGTTCGGGTAAGAGTTTGTTTACTATTCTGGGTGCCACAGCCCGATGCTCGCTGCCTTGTTAGTCTCTGCCCGTCGAACGTCGGGAACCCGCCCCTGATCGACCGAAATGTCAGCTTAGTCGCGTGAACTATTGAAAGCTTTTGACACCGTGCATGACCACCACGAAGGCCTATAGAAACGTCGTGAGCCTGATTGTGCCCGCAGGGGGAACCTGTGAAAGCAGGTGTTTGGAGAGTGGCGTCTCCACGGACCCCGAGCTCCGCAGGAGGCGCCTGCACCTTAGGTGCTAGGTGTTTGGTGAGTAGCGTCACCGCGGACCCCAGCCACGTGGGCCACCATACCCGCACGCAGGGGGCACCTACGTTAGTAGGTGCTAGGTGAGTGGCGTCACTACGAACCCCGAGCCATGTGGGTTCGCCCACCCACGTCTGGCTGTGCGTGGCTTAACCCGTGTCCGGGGAAAAGGGGACCCTGGTGGTTGAGTTGAGCCCGGGGTATGTTTGGACCCTTCGGGGCCCCCCGGGCGAGGCAATACACCGCTTCGGCCCTTGCTTCTCGTAGACGGGTGTCCTGGCTTGGCCCGACCAGGATGATTCAGTCAGTCGCCTCTTCTACCCTCTTCTTCCTTCTTTCACTTTTCCTCCCACCTCCTTCTCTTTTCTTCTCCACTCTCTTCCTTCCTTTTTCACCTTCTTAGGCGGCAAGGGCCAACCTTGAGTGGAAACAGGTCCTGTCCCTGCAACCACACTAGGGTATAGTGCCCGGGCAGCACTGGTAGAGTAATTGTGTCAGCCAAGCCCATCTTGCTATGGCACATTACCTACCCCCTTGTTGGGCTCCGTGGTGGGCGGTGCACCCGGGCACTGAAATTCCTTTCCCATCTATATGGGTTCCAAATCTAAACCAAACGATCGGGCCCTGAAAAGGACCCGCACCGACGCTCTAACAACATTTCTTTCCAAGGACAACTTAAATGACCATTTTTTCAAGATTTTTTGTTCTTCACTCCGACGACGTATCCAAACCACTTTCAAAGCTGTCTCCGTTCCTTGTTGCTAAAGTGCTTCAAGGCACGCTAGGAGCGAAGTATGAAGCCAAAAAGCTCTTCTCGGGCGACCTTCTTGTGGAGGTTTACGAGAAATACCAAGCTACCGCTTTGGAAAATCTCCAAATGATCCAAGACTTCAAAGTGACAGTGTCAGCCCATCGAACACTGAATACCATCCGCGGCGTGATCTCGGAAGACGATTTGATAGACAGTACTGAGGATGAAATCGTAGAAGGTCTGCAATCCCAAGGAGTTGTAGCTGCAAAGCGCATCACAATCCGACGAGATGGTGAGGAACGACCCACCAAACATGTCGTTTTGACCTTCGAGAGGCACACTCTGCCTCCCTCTATTAAGGCAGGTTACATCAACTGCAAGGTGCGACCTTATGTCCCAAATCCGCTCCGTTGCTTTCGGTGCCAGCGTTACGGTCACGGTTCGCGCACTTGCCGCGGTCGTGAGACATGCGCCAGGTGTGGTGTCAGGGACCATACTGCTGATGGCTGCAAAGCTGATAACAAATGTGCCAACTGCAGTGGCAACCATCCTGCCTACTCCAGATCTTGTGAACAGTTCAAAAAAGAAAAAGAAATTCTTGCACTTAAGTTTAAAGAGAATATAACCTACCAAGATGCAAAGCGTCGCCTTTCCGCTTTCCAGAGGGGCTCTTTTGCCGAGGCGGTGTCCAGCAGGGGACCTGCACCGTCCAAGGTATCAGTGGCAACCCAGGTGTCTCTTGGGAACCCTGGGAAACCACTCCAGTCCTCTACGCCCAGGTTGAAGCTCTCTCTCCCTGGGCATTCCCTCTCGGCTGCAAAGGCAGCCGAGGCACCCAGTTGTTCCAAAGACTCGGGTGCCGCCGAGGCAATGGAGGTGACTCCATTGCCCACACCTCGCAGGTCGTCCTCGGAAGAGAGCGAGCGAGGCCCTCGCTCCTCCTCTCAGAAGAGGACTTCCTCACCCAAGAAGCATTCAGCTTCGGGGGGAAGCACACCAGCTGACTCCCGGAGTCAGAATGGGCAGGCAATGCCTGTCCGTGGTACGAGGACTTCCTCTGGTGAGGAGCGGCACTCTCGCCAAAATTTGCTGGAGAGGGCCTCCTCATCCAAAGGGCAGCACCGGGCTGCCCCTTCAGGACCTCAGGGGCAGGAAAAGAGGGACTCGGGCACCATCACGCCCAGTATCTCCCCTGCCTCTTCAGTGGGGGGTGGTCGTGGACGGGGTTTTCCACCCCGTGTTGCGGACCCACCCAAACCTCCAGGAAAAGTCTCGTCTGAGGAGGTAGAGGCGATGGACGAGGCTAATGATCAGCTTACTCCTGTGTCTGACCATGAAGACATGGAGTGGCAAACCCAAAACCGAAAATCTAAAGGGAAGAAACCTGTGACTGCTCCCAAATAGATTAGATCAATTTACCTCTTTAATCGCGAGCATTAATTTTATTTTCCTTTCTTCCTTTTTATTAATTCATTCTTGTACCTTTTTACCTAAATGAGAAACCCGCATTTTATGCAATGGAACTGTCGAGGTCTCTTACCCAATATCGATGATGTTAATTATTTTATGGATGAGCTTCGGCCTATTGCCCTCTCTTTACAAGAAACTCATCTTCAAACACATCATACACAGATTTTGCGACATCATCAAGTTTTCCGCAAAGATCGTCTGAACTCCAATTCTGGTGGCGTAGCAGTGGTCGTGCAGAGTGGGGTTGCCTGCTCGGAGGTTCCTCTTTGCACACCGCTTGAGGCTGTAGCGGTACGCCTTCTTTTAGACCGCCTCATAACAATTGTGTCCATTTATTTGCCACCAAACGTTCCATTGCAACTTCACGAACTCCAGGGGCTTGTAGGACAACTTCCACAACCCTTTTTAATTTTAGGAGATTTTAATGCCCATCACCCCATGTGGGGCAGTACTCGCCTCGACTCTCGAGGCCGAGTAATTGAGCGGTTTTTATTATCATCTAACTTGTGTATTTTTAACGGGAGAGAACCTACTTTTTTTAGTTCTGCTCACAACTCATTTACATCTATTGACCTTTCTATTACTTCACCTTCATTACTTCCATGCTTTTCATGGAAGGTTTTTAATAATCCTTTTGGGAGCGATCACTTCCCTATTGTTTTAGAGAGTACTGTCTCTCTTCCAACTCTTTTAACGCGAATGCCCCGGTGGAAGCTAGACAAGGCGGATTGGTCTATTTTTCAATTGGAGGCACTGATTGACTCTTCTATAATCTCGAACATGAACTCAGATGAAGCAACACTGTATGTCACTGAGGTTATAATAAGCGCTGCCACACGGAGTATTCCCCAGACATCCGGTCGTCTTCCAAAGAAATGCAAGCCATGGTGGAATGATGACTGTAAAACAACACGAAAGTCCCAGAACAAAGCTTGGTGCATCTTTCGCAGATATCCAACTTCTAAGAACTTACTTGAGTTTAAGAAAAAAAGAGCTAAAGCTCGCTGGACAAGACGCCAGGCGAAGGGAAGCTCCTGGAGAAAGTATTTGACGTCCTTGAGTAGTTTTGTACCTGCAAAAGAAGCGTGGGATCGGCTCAGAAAGGTTAGGGGTGACTACTTACCCTTCAGAATTCCCCTCTTCCCTGCATCACCTTCAACGTCTCTGAAAGATCAAGCGAATGTTCTTGGCGAACATTTCCAAGACGTTTCTAGTTTACGCAACTGCAGTGAAGCCTTTAAAAAGTTCAGTTCAACAGCAGAGAAACAGCCAATCATTCTGTCTGGTGCTCGTGACGCTGCGTACAACAGGCCTTTTACACTCTCTGAGCTCGAAGTGGCTCTCGGTGTAAAGAAACAGTCTGCTCCTGGACCGGACAATATTCATTATGAGATGCTTAGGCATCTGTCACCTGATTCTCTAGGCAGTTTGCTGACCTTTTATAACTCATTGTGGCACTGCTCTGCATTTCCCGAGATTTGGAAAAGAGCTCATGTAATCGCTCTTCTGAAGCCTGGCAAAGATTCTTCTCAACCAACTAGCTACCGGCCCATTGCGCTCACAAGCTGCGTGGGAAAAATCTATGAAAGAATGATTAACCGACGTCTCGTTCATTTCTTGGAGACTGAGAATTTGCTTGACATTAATCAGTGCGGTTTTCGAGCTGGACGTTCCACCCTGGACCACTTAGTCCGCCTTGAAACCTCTATTCGTGAGGCATTCGTACACCGCCAGGTTTGTCTTTCTGTGTTCTTTGATCTGCAAAAGGCGTACGATACGACGTGGCGCTATGGGATCCTGCGGGACCTGTATGCTTACGGTGTTCGGGGTCGCATGTTGCGATGTATACAAAACTTCTTAACGGGACGTACTTTCCAAGTCCGTCTGGGCTCCACCTTATCGGATGTGTTTTCTCAAGAAAGTGGTGTCCCTCAGGGAGGGGTGCTTAGTGTCACACTTTTTGCAGTTAAAATCAATAGCCTGGCTAAGGTGATACCACCGACAGTATCTTATTCTTTGTATGTGGATGATGTGCAAATTTCAGTTTCTTCTTGCAATCTGCATAGTTGCGAACGCCAACTGCAACTGACAATCAACAGGATGAGCAAGTGGGCAGCCGAAAATGGGTTTCGTTTCTCCCCCGACAAAACTGTATGTGTTCTTTTTTCGCTGCGTCGAGGGTTGTCACCGGATCCTTCCTTATATCTTAATAACTTTGCCATCACTGTAAAGGAGGCCCATAAGTTTCTAGGTGTGACATTTGACAAAAAGCTCACATTCATACCCCACTTGAAAGAACTGAAACAAAAATGCCTACGATCTTCCAATATTCTTAAGGTGCTGTCACACACAACTTGGGGGTCTGACAGACAATGCCTGCTGCGAATTTATAACTCTCTAGTGCGGTCCCGGCTGGATTACGGTGCAGTGGTGTATGCATCAGCACGACCATCTGCTTTGAAGATGTTGGACCCAATCCATCACCTGGGGCTGCGTCTAGCCACAGGTGCTTTTCGCACGTCGACCGTGCTGAGTCTGTATGCTGAAACGCATCAGATGTCCCTTGAGCGACGCAGACAATATCTTAGTCTCTGTTATGCCTACAAAGTTTATAGTGATCCGCCCCACCCTTCATTCTCCGCTCTGCAGACCTCGGCATCATTGCGCCTTTTTGAGAATAAGCCCAGTATTGTTCGGCCCCTGAGCCTTCGGGCTGAGAGCATGGCAAGGTCGCTGCACCTTTCTTTTGATAGGCCACCTTTGTTGAGACAGACCTATAGGGTTGCTCCTTGGGACTTGGTGCCAATCTCTTGTGATTGGTCACTTTCAAAGTACCACAAAAAGGCTGTTCCTCCTCTTGTTCTCTTGCGGGAGTTCGCAGAGCTAGAGCAGAAATATAGTGACTATCTCCACTTCTACACTGATGGCTCGAAAACATCTACCTGCGTAGGTTGTGCAGTTTACTCTCTCACTTTCAGTAAAGTTAGCCAACTCAACCCTCTAGCAACCATTTTTACTGCTGAATTGTATGGTATCCTTATGGCTGTTGAATATATTCTAGAAAATAACATTAACAAAGCAGTTCTGTTTGTTGACTCCCAAAGTGTTCTCTTATCTATATCATCTTTAGCAGACAGCAAGAACGCTCTTGTGCAACAGGTTCGTGTTCAGATTAACAAAGCTTTCCATCTTGGACAACTTATAAACTTCTGCTGGGTGCCCAGTCATGTGGGCATTCCTGGGAATGAGAATGCAGACCACCTTGCACTTTCTGCAAAAAACTATACGGAAACATCTTTTGGCCTGCCACACCAAGACCTCAAGCCAGTCTTAAACAAGTCAATTATTAAGTTATGGCAACTGGAGTGGGACACACAGATTGATAACAAACTTCATGTCGTTAAGCCCAACTTAGAAGTATGGGAGAGTTCCTCCCATAAGGACCGCCGTTCGGAAGTCCTTTTATGCCGCTTGAGAATTGGTCATTCCCGATTGACGCACCTGCACTTGCTCTGTGGTGAAGATGTCAAGCTCTGTGAAAAGTGTGGAAAAATGTTAACTGTCCTACACATCCTGTGGAATTGTAGATTTTTGGATCATCAGCGTCGTAGATATTTTCCTGAACTTTTCAGAAACCACCTTCCATTTCATCCTTATTTTCTGCTTGGCGACAAACCTCTGGTACCATTCTCCCGCGTTCTAAGTTTCCTACGTGCAATTGGCATTTTGCACCTGATATAGCTAGATAACTAAGTTTAAAACTAACTACCCGGTTCTTTAAAATATCTTTCTTGGCGCAATATGGCCATAGTCGCTTTTGCGCCATTAAACCCCAATCATCATCATCATCATCAGCCTGATTGCGTAGCCAAAGCACTGCCACGGAGAGGGCAGGGTACCTGCGCTAGCTCGACCTGTAACGTTTACAAAAGAAATAAAGGGAACCTACTCAAGGAATAACGTGTACCTACCAGATGATGCAGAGGTAATTCATACGGCGTTAATTTGAGCTTAATGCTAAACAAACAGTAGACTCGATCGACGTGCGAGTGACGAGAAGAGAGTCCGCCACCAACGAAGCTACGATCGGCTAGCACCGAACACATTCCCCCGCACCACGGTCCACCCCACCGCTCACAACTTCGAAAATGATAAGAGCGAACGAGGGGGGGAAAACTGGCCCTCTATCCCGAAAATAAGGTCAGCCTATTCATGCGGGAAGGGTCCACTTCGAAGAAAAGGTCGGGGGCATCCTGTTCTGAGTCAGCAAGGCGCGCCTAGCTGTGCTTTGCTTGTGGGTGAAGTCGAGGGAATCACAGTTGAGTTTGGCGGGTCCATGCTTTCATGCTTCTTTATTCGCTGCCTGAACTCGTGATGCGTGCGAACATCCCGGAGAAAATTTTCAGTGCCAAAATGGCAAAATTTTGGCTTTGGATCGTGGATTAAAGTGGATTTTGGATTGCAAAACAGGGTTGCCAAACGCAAGTCTCAAACGATCACGCGTGATCGCCGAGAAACCGCCAACCGCCTCTCGCCAACCGCCTCTCGCCAACCGCCAGCCGCCTCTGGGTGTGTTTGAACGGGGTCGCTCGCGAATCGCATCCGCAACCGCTTCTCCAACGCGGATCCGCTTCCAGTGTGAATGCGCCATAAGGGAGCTGTGCAACGATTTTAACATTGAAAGAATTGACATCTTCTACTTTTGACATTGGTTATCTTGTCACAAAGGACAGAAAACACACCGCCTTCCTTCGAAATGTTGCGATTCCTCCGCGTAAACGCGAGGCAAAAATTAGAATATTGCCCGACCTGCAGCCGCGAGCGGCAGCCATGAGAACCACGCGGCATGACGTCAAGGAAGGTCTTGTAGAAAGATAGCAAGTTGTGCGAACACCAGCTCGATAAAAGGAAACTTTTCTATAAATCTTGTCGTTCAAACATAAATATAAATGCGTCGAAAACCTGGTATCATCGACAAAACTTTTATTAAGCGGAGTTTTAGTGGCGCCATCTATGCTAGGTCCACAAAACCGTCTGCTCTATCTGCCATTGCTACAGTGGCCGAACAGCCGCCAGAATCCGGAGGGGGACGGGGGCAGAGCCGGACGGGGATGGCCGGACCAGGATGAGACTTTTCCTCCTTCCACTATATTGTTCGCGCTGCGCCAGCACGAGGTCCCGCGGTTGCGAGCGGATGAGTTCTCGCTGCTCACTGATGGCTCTAGAGAGAGAGCTTCACTGGAACCCCGCTTAACCCCCATTGACATCACAGCGCACGTAACTCGGAAGATGGTGAAGGAGTTGAGAGGTGCCGAAAACCTCAATCTTTGTCCATTTTTAGAATAAAAACTAGGACATGCAGGCAAAAGCGGTTTTTTGTTCTTTACTTCAGAAAAGTCGAGACACCAACTCCCAAATTAATTAAGCAAATCACTGAAATATTTGCACCACTCCTTTAAGTGTGCCATGAGGAGCACGGCCTCCCCGGGGTTTTGAACGTAACAAGGCTCATTAAGTTGGTGTGTCCCCAGCTCGTCGGAAGTTACATTTCGTAATGATTATAACAGCAATGGAATTTAGATTCAATACAAGACTATATAATTCTCGGCATAAACAGCGCATTGATTTAAATAAGAACTATGGTAAACGGTTCATTAAAGTAGCCATGAAACTATTTTTCTACTTTCGCTAAATACTGCTTAGAATAACTCCCTAACATCAATAAGTGAATGAACTTGCCTTAGTTATTTTTCTTTCTAAGCAACGGCAGTTGCTAAAAGGACTCGAGAAATACGAGCATCGTTCATCCCCTCATTTCTTAGCCAGAACAAGCGGCCTCGTGGACTGGTGCCTATCCTATGCCGCCCACGTTAATCATAGCCACGCGCTGGGGTCGGCAAAGTTGAAAGCGCGTGCTTAGCCCTGGTCATTGTTAAGGGCTGTTTATACTCCGACGCCGAACGCAGTGAACGCAGCGTAGCGCAGAACGCGCGCCTTTCATTGGCCGGCAACCAGGAACTCGATATCTGCGACCAATCAGTATCTGTGCGCGCTGCGCTACGCCACGCCCGTCGACGTTACGTTGGAGTATAAATGTACCTGTTTGGCTATTCTCATCACCGCAGTGGTTGGACGCGAGCCACTATCCGAGTGTCCGCCGAGGCATTGATCGTTACGAACCGAAGTCGAGTGCACACGCAGTTCTCGTGTCCAGACCATGAGCCCGGCTCGACCGTCGTCAGGCGGGTGATTTCAATTCCAATATTACGTCATCAAGCTCTGCGAAGGCAAGACTGAAAGTAATAGTCTCCTTTTATCCTCGCAATTTCACCGCGACGAAGAAGGTTCTGAATCTGTGACGGTCTGCGCGAGTATACTTGGATTAGACTTGGGCCAGTACGCCTCTGCAAATTCATGAACATTCCAACCCGATCTTGTTACATGACCCCTTTAAGGACACTCGTGGCACGAGGTAGTGAATCCGAGCTAACACACACATGAAAACTAATTATTTGCGAATAAATATTGGTAATACATTTTGCTTCTTCAAATAAAAAAAATCGAAGCTGTTCAATTCTTTCGCCCATAAACTAATCCAATTACAAACGGACTTCCAGGGGAAACAACTTTGAAGACGTAAAAACCTAACTACATTTTTGCCTGTCTTGCTCGGTAACGACGAGTAACTATGTTTCGCCCGTAATAAGCTAATAAGCACCAGTTGAGGTCTGCCGAAGAACATCGCGTGACTAAGTCGGAAAGAGAACGGAAACAAGTATCCACGTGTAAAATCGTTGGGCGGAACGTCCTCGGAGACCGCATAAAAAAGGTGCACAATGCGATTGGGACTGAGAATAGCGACGTACTCGTGAACGCTGTAGCAACCTTCGGAAAATACACAACGGTATTTTGCTTCTTAGAAATCTCGAGGTCCGCGAATGCGACATGCGAGGGGCATTTCCTATAGTCCGCCATCGGCTTGTTGAGGGCGGTTAAAGGTGCAGCGTTTAACTCGCTTCAAATGTGTTGTTAATGAAAGGAAAAACAATAAAAGATAAACGTTTTGAAAGTTAAGGTGCAGACCTAACGAATGCATGTGGAAAACCTGACGAAGAGAAAATAATATATATATCAGGGCATTGAAGACCTCTGGCGAGCCACTTGAGTCTCTATTTCAGTCTCCACGCCTCGACAGTGCTCCGTCAGACTGTGGACACCTCGACCGAGATACGAGCTTGATAACCTATAGGTATACGTTAGTTGTGAATAAGCCATGGCGAAACACAAAGGTGGTTGTTACCAATTATTTGACGGAACTTTTGGTTTCGTCAAATAACTGGTGTCTATCATCTGCTCCTAACGTTATTCATACCCACATGCTGGGGTTGGCAAAGTAGAAAACGCGTGCTGAGCTCCATGCATTGATGAAGTTCGGCTGTTCTCATCACGAGCAGTGGTTCGACACGAGCCACTCTCCGAGTGTCCGCTGAGTCCTTGATTGTTACGAGCCGAAGTCGAGTGCTCACGCAGTTCTCCTGTCCAATCCATGAGCTGCGCTCGACCATCATCTGGCGTGTCGTTTGGATCCCGCAATTATGTCATCAAGCTTTGTGAAAGCAAGACTAAAATAAATAGTCCCCTTTTATCCTCGCAACTTCACCGGGACAAAGAAGCTGCTGAATCAGTGGCGGTCTGTGCTAGTATACATGGGACGAACTAGGACCAGTTTGCCTCTGCAAAGCCATTAACATTCCATCCCGATATCGTTTCATGACCCCTTCATTTTTCATATTTTATATTTTATATGTCATAAAAATATTTCCTTTATATGAGAAGCCAGCCCAAGAAAGGTTCTATTAGGAAATATTTATCTTTTTCCCCATTCGTTAATCCCCGGGTTTGTTTTTTTTCTGCTTTTTTTCTTTTGGTATTGTACGCGACCCATTTTTTTACCGGTTTACGTCATTTTTATTTTTGTGTGGCTTGACATCGATGAATATCCGCTTGTCAAATCATATTCTACCAGAAAGAAATTTTGAGACTAAGAGATGTAGTGGGAGTAAAGTGCATATCCGTTTCGGGTGATTACAAGCACCAAGATACGAAGAGCGTTGCAAGTCCTGAGCGTTGTTATCAGCTATTGCGGCATTCTCATTGGCCGCTTCGCAGCCATTGCGATTGCCGCATTACCTGATAAGAACGCCAAAGAACTCACAACAAAGCAAGAGGCCTGAAGATAATATGTCACGCCCTTTAAAGAGGCCCTGACGGTGCAAAATCTTTTTTTTTTTATTCGAAACGATTAAAAAGGATGCCTGAACATTACCCTCAAATTTTGAAACTGGGGAACTCTGTATTTGTGAAGTAAAAGAACAATTTTCCAAAACCGAATTTGAAGTTCTGGCGCGATCCGTGCCCACGAAGCAGATATGCAAGTTACTAAAAGAAAAAGTAATTAAGTTAAGTTACTGGGTATTGACCTCAAAAGTAATTTGAGCAGAGAAGAACTTACTCAAATAGAAAGTAATTGAGGAAGTTACTAATTACCGTAGAAAAGTAGCAAATTACTTTCAAAGTTACGTACTTTTATAGTTTTTTTTATGGTAACAAGAAAGTACTTAGGTTTTGATCCGTTAGCTCAATTGTGCTAGCCAAATATAAATCGGCTTGTTTTTCCACAGAAATGCTTTATTAGCTGGTTCTGCTTCTGCGTGCCTAATTGGTTTGCACTTCTTTGTTTTGTTTTTTGTCAATGATGTACTGCGAATGTATCATTTCTACTTTGAGGTTTAGCACTACCTGAGCTTGATTTTCTAGACAGCGTTTGCTTGTTTGCAGTGTTGCATAAAGTACATCTAAAAAGTACTTGAAGTAAACTACAAAGTAAATTAGGGGTTATGTACTTCAAGTAAAGTAGTAAGTACACCGGGTGCAATGTACTTAAAGTAACGTACTATAAATGCAATATATTTTAAGGTAAAGTACAAGTACTTATAAGACGATATTTAATGATGTCCTTTCATTCCCTATACAGTGTTTTTTTTTAACTGGTATGCATTTCTCCAGGGGTAATCTGAGGTGCATCAGTTTTTTACTGAAATGGCAACAATCATTGTATGAGGACAAGTAGCCACAGAGTAGTTGTTTTACTCTCGCTGACGAGCTATTTGACACAATAAACTTATAAGGCACTTATTTGTGTCGGTCTTATAGCCGCCATTACTTCACTCAGAGAAATGGCCAAATGACGTCTCGAAAGAGCGCCTTTACACACGAAGATACGCAAATTTTTGTTTTCAAATTTGAGGAATGTGCATTAAAGTCGAGAGTTTTACTTTTCCCGGAAAGTGCCAGAAAAAACACCTTAGCAAAGTACAAGTACATGCTCAGAGAATGTACTTCAAGTAAACTACAAGTTTTCTAAATAGTAGTACATTAAGTACCATGTACTTAGAGTACTTCCCAACACTGCTTGTTTGTTATTTTTTACAAAAAAAAAAAAGTTAGGGGAATTACTAAAGTTTCTCGAACGATCTTCGAATCTGTGAGGATCTGCATATTCTAAGTTTTGAGAGCAAAAGCAACGCAAAAAGATTACCTTTGCATTGCCCTTTATCATACGATTCTTCAATTACAGCACAAACTACGGGAGCACTAAGTGAGCTTCAGATTAGGCGCTGCATTTTGTTGCTTCCTTTGAATGAGGATGCAGTGTGTACACCTCCTGTAGTGGGCGGGAGTTCCTACGTTGGGGAGAAGCGGGGACAAGCCCTTTCTTCAAATGCGTCAAGTCTCCTTGAGCTTCGGGACCCAAAGAAACGCCAGCCTTCGGCGCTAATCCCACAGTTACTCTATTGCGTCATGTCTGGTCGCTCCCCGCGCCTTGTAGCAGTGTTATTGCAATGGGGGCTCGTGAAAAGTTTGGGGGGTTTCGGCTCTCCAAACCACTCCCCGCCCTCCCCTCCCTTCCTACGCCACATGCTTCACCCCTTTTGCAAATAACAGCTGATCTTCCAACATCTTTTCTCTTTTTGTATTGGAATGTTTGTTGATAGGCAAACAAATCACTAAAATTCGAAAGTAATGTGTAATTTGAGTAAACGTTACTCGGAGAAAGTAATTAAAGTAAACTACTAATCACCGAAATAAACATTTAATTGAAACTTACTAAACTACTCAGAAAAGTAGTTAAACCACAGTAACTTGAGTAGAGTAGCTGAACTACGTACAAGTCTGCCATGAAGTGACGTCAAAGAATTAAATCATCCTGCAACTCGAGTTTCTCTGACGCTTCCGAGCCGTTCCGACCCGAAGTGTCATGTCCGCCCGCGTCCAGCATTCAACCGCTCTTCTCCGTGCCTGCGGCCTATCGCTCTGAGCAGACGCTTCACTTTCGAGTTGTAAGTTCTTTTTAGGGTCCTTTCAGTGATCTCAAATCGAAACGGTGCGAGGTCGAAGAGACTGCGCAGTCGACGTTTTTGAGCGACGTGAGGGGCTATGCGCGCCGGTTCTGCGCGAAAGGCTGCCCAAGCGGAGACACAAGCGAAACTACAGTACACAGACACCAAACCTAGTTGTTTTACCGTTTGACGATTTCCTTTTTGAAGTCTGAGAGGTCATTGGGCAACTAAAAAAAAGGAACTTCTTCCGATTCCCCGACTCGCCGATCATCCTCAGTGCTACATGCACCGAGCGCCGCCAGCGCCTCCGTGTTTTCTGAAGGAGAATAAAATTCCAGGAGGCGACATCGCTGTAAACTCCGATTTTCGGTAATTAATAAAAAAGGACTGTGTGGCATTCAGAATTCCGTTAAAAAACATTTTTTACAATTGCCGTTACACAATATTATAGAAATGCAGCTGACAAAGCTTCAAACTTTCATAATTTGTTATATCACAAATAAAAAGAAGCGAGTAGGTAAAAAAAAGAGCTGAAAAAACTCGCGCGTGGGAAATTTCTTTTTCGCGTTGTGGTATTTTGTTTTGTGTGCCAATGACTAAAATTTGCATCGGTTTCGACAAAAAAGAACAAAAAAAAAGCAGGTCCTTTGGGGTGCTAGTGCTCCTTTAGGGACCTACAATCACTGCAAGTTGTACATTACTCGAGCGATTCATTTTACGGCTCTACGTTTAATATTCACGGCAATATATTGAAACAAAACTTAACGATGCCCGCCGCCTCAGCGGCCATCATTTCTAATTCTTGAAGGAGAAAATCGAATTAGGTTGTACGTTGCTCGTTCCACGTGCTGCTACGTAAACATTTGATTTGCTTCGGAGGAAGCAAACATGTTAGTAGTGAACTACCTGCGCACTTGACAAGGAAACCTTATTGCGCGTTGTTTGTGACACCAGCGTATCTTTCACTCAAAGTGGCAAAAACAACGCCAGACCAAAACCGGAGAGCAAAGGGTAAGCCATTATTGCGAGCCACCCGAAACATATAATGCGACGATGTTTCTTCTAATGACGAGGATGGAAGCAAACAAAAAAAAAAAAAAAAAAAAGGGAGCTGGTAACACGCTTGGGTAGCCTGCAAGACAAGACCAAACAACAACTCGTGGAGCGTGCTTGCGCCTGTTTTACTATTTTTTTCCCAATTAACACCGGCTTCCTCGATGTAGTTTAGTCGTCTCAGCATGAAGTAAACTCATACGTCCAAGCTCGCTAACCCGCACGACTTAGGTGTGCAACTGAGGATGAATCGAAGTTTGGCAGCACGTGTAGAAGGAATGAACAACCATTGGCCACAAAACACATCGACAGGAAAGAAGCGCCGGGGAGTGTCAAGTGTAGAGGAAATTGATGCCGCTCTGTCGGGATCAGCGGCCATTAGCGCACTTTGAACGAACACCGGCTATTTCCCGCTTCACTTATTATAAGCAAACTGACCGAAGAGTGACGTCATCGCTTGAATTAACGATTATTGGTCTCGAGTGCCTGACGTCAACGTAGTTGGAAAGATAGGGGGCAAAAAGGTGTTCAAGCCTCAGCGCAGCCAAGAGAAGCCCGTTCCATACATCCACCAAGGACACGAAGCGTCGAATTCAGATTCACTTCCCCGTCGTTTTTCCGGTGCCTTGCCCTTTTTTCCTTCTTGTTTTTTTTTCTTTCGTGGTCTTGCGTTGTTGAACACGTCTCTCTCTCTTTCTTTTTTTTATAGATTAACGTATGCTTATCACGTCCGATCGATAAGGCTGCGCTTGCTCTAGAACAAGGCATCGCGTATGCTTCGCGTGTCACAAACAAGGCCCCGCGTTTGTGCATTGTCCACAGTTGAATATCGCGTTTATTTAGCGCATTTCCAGATGTGTCTTCTTGAGTTACCGTCAATCCGGTTTATACACGACGGTGAGACCTATACACAACGGTGCGACTAAGAAAGAAGTAGGTTGTGTCGTCATTTACGACCTACGAGGAATGGCAGAGCACCCGCCAATAGTCCGGCGGTCCGAAGATAATCCACAACGTGGCGGTCTATAGACCGCGGCTGGAGCAGCTCTGCCAAACGTACAAGGAACTGCGACTTAAGCAGTAGTTACACAGGCACCCTTAACCGCAGTTCAAAGAGTACTCCAACGATTTTTTGAGCAACCACAAGTAACTATATTTTCTGAATCCCCAGCCCTTACCATTTCTAGTATGCTTAGTATTGCGAAATTTATAATAATTATTATGAAATCGGCAAAAGGAAATTACGCCAAAACCAACATTCAAATATATGACGAAAATAATCATTCTTGTCCAGCTCGCTTGCACCTTTGCATATAATTGCATTATAATCATTCAAATATAGCCGCGCTGTTCGGTGCTGTGACGTCAGTGGCAGGCAGGCTCACCAGTCGAGCCAACTCCACCTATACTAAGGCCCCATCCAATACCTCCTCTCCACATCGCGTGACTTCAATCGGTGTGTCCGGCTCCTACGGTCATCTCGACTTGGCTCGACGAAGCCGAGCCGAGCCGCCTGGCAAGTTCTAGCTTGTTCGCCCGTCGTCAAGTAGGTCGTCAAAGTCACTGAATACGCAGTCGTCAAAAGTAGAAAGTATTTATTATGTACACCGAGCTCAGAACGTCGAGATCGCTGCGAGTTTCGCGGAGGTTCGTCGTCGTCTTTTTTTAGTGAACTCTGGTGCTCAGCGAGATTCTTACCAGTGATGTAGGGGACGGCGTTCCTGGAACGCGTTCCTTTTAGGAGGAACGAAGGGACGCCGCTGTTCCATTTTGCATCGGTGGAACTGGAGCGGGAAATCGTTACATTTTTTCTAAAACGAAAAAGGGAACGCGGTTCTTTTTTTGTTTTCGTTCAGTGTTGTAATTTGTATTTTATTTATTTCTTAGAGGGAAAGTCTAGAAGTATAAAAACTATATATGTACGAAGAGCAGAATCTCGTTATCTTTTTGATTACTTATCTTAAAATTTATTTTTTGTAGTTCTCACTCGGTAACAGTCGGGTGCAGGAGAGCTAGTGTCCATTGAATCTCTTTTCAGTGCCCGAGACTACGGTACAAAAAGCAAAACTTTCAGTCGAAGGAAAAGACACACAAATAGGGGCGTTTCGAACTCAGCTACTTTTTTTTTGCTTTCACTAATCCTCATATACTCAGAAATCCAAGGCCGACTACAGCCATCACCGAACTTCCACAACGAGACCTACAGTAAAAACAAAAGAACAGGTTACCTGACATCGAAACGCACCCTTGTATCCCGAATATTGGCCACTTAAAATACACCCAAAAATTAATCTTTATTTCTCCCCATGCCCCCACCTTAAAACTGAACAACGAATCCAACCTTCACAAAGAAGGACTTGTAGTTTTCAAGAGTGACCTTCCAAAAAACATTCCTTCTTATTCACTTGCTCCCCTTGCGGACAACAACTCCGAAAAGCAACTGTTGTTAAGTTCGAACACGGGATTTTGTTAGATTGAAATGTGTGGTGTTGTTGTAAAACACTTGTGCAATGTGGGGCAATCGTACATTTAACTCGCCGGAATCGCCCACCATAAAATATGGTTAAAAGCTGATATTTTAAAGGTGAATATATCAACAGATGAGACCCTGCTTCTGCTTGTCTCCTTCTCCTGGTGCTCTTCCATCACTGCATTCAAATGCGTGTGTTGCCTCTTGATGGGACAGAAAAAAAAAAAAAAACTTCGCTTGATTTACCTAAACATGGTAATCAGTGAAATTCAAATGTAACGTACACGTAAATATGCATTCCATTTTTTCAAACTGTAACTGGGAACGAGTTTCTTTTTCACACATGGAACTTGTAGCAGTAACGCGTTCCAAAAATTTGAAGGAACTAGGAATAAGCTCTCGTTCCTTCTTTTTTTTTTTTTTTTGAGGAACCTGTACCACACTGATTCTAACACTAGACGTCAACCAGTTAAAGGGGTACGGAAACGAAATTTTGCACTTATTTCTTTGTTTAGGTGTGGTTTATATTGTGCCGGTAGCCCAGAAACATTAGCTTAGGATAGTGGTTCTAGACTGCGAGCAGAGAAAGTAAAAAAAAAAAAAATTTAAAACGAATTAACTGATTTCGAAATTGCGTCTAGTGGCGGTCTGGGAAGCTCTGTTGGAATGCCACTACCTCATGAGTTCCTAAGAAGCAGCGGCCGTATGGCTCGCTAGTGGAGTTACCTAGTCCTGAATGTGATTCTGCGGGAAACGCTAACGCGTTTACTACGTTTTATCTTTTAAAGCTTCCACATTGCCGTTGCAATGTGCATTCCACACCATAAAGATCCCCGATATTTGCAGACGTTAAGTAGGAGCTTGACCTGAGGATGCGTTGGGAATAGTCCACTCAAATATGGCACCTAGTGAATTCCTTACACAAGGTGTTTTTTTTTGTTTTAGCTGCACCAAATTTTCAAAAAAAAAAAAAAACAAACAGGAACGCGAGTTAGAGTGATTTGAGCCCTGGGCAAGTGTTAATAGCCATGATGGCCTCTAGAAAAAAGGTGAACTTAGGTAATTACTAAGCTAATTATCTAGAATGTTTTAACTAACTTTTAATTTTCCACTTGAGGGCACGTACATATTGTATTTAGAGGATTGAAGATCGACCATGGTCTAGCCGTGTCGCCAAATTTGGATAAAAAAGTTCCTAGTATGCGCTACGGGGTCGAGATATGTCAATTTGGTAAATGGCGTCAAACCAAAACTAAACAGGAAAGAGCGCCGGTAAAGTTATCGCTCTGCCCTTTCGGGCATGTGATTCGTCATTATTGCGGCCGGCTCCACTTGCTCAGGCGAAACTGGCCTGGCTGCGATAATGACGATCCACGAGGGCCGGAAGGGAGGAGCGGTACGGCGCTCTTTCTCGCTTAGTTTCGGTTTGACGCCGTCTACCAAAGTGACATTTATTGACACCGTAGCACCTACTACAACATTTTTAATCAAACTTTGATGGCAGGGCTAGGCGATATTGAGGTGGAGCTTCAATCCCCTAAATAGAATATGTGCCCTCAAGTGAAAAATTAAAAAGTTAGTTAAAACATTTTAGTTAATTAGCTATCTAATTACCTAATTTTGCCTTTTTTCTAGAGGCCGCCATGGCTATTAACCCTTCCCCAGGGCTCAAATTACTCTATCTCGCGTTTCCTTTTTTTTAAATTTGGTGCAGCTGAAAAACAAAACAAAAACACCCTGTATGCATAGCTTGCAGGTGTCGCCATTGCTGGGGATTGACAGTTATTTCTACTTACTGGTTCCCTCGCGCTACTACTTCTGCGGTGTGAAGCTTACACGGTAAACAGAACGCTCGTGGCATATAAAATACCGACATAGCTGCGAATAGCGTTACGGGCGGGCTGGCTCTACCATACTTAATCCCAAGTCACTTCATACCAGGACCCTTCACACCAAAGTCGATTCATCCCAAGGTGTTTCATACCCCGACAATTTATCCCAATAGTCAATGCGGTATCCAGAGCCTTTTCAGGAGCCTTTCAAGAGCCACTCACTTCATCTTATGTCACTTCATTCCAAGACACTTCATCTCAAATACTTTATGCCAAAGATGTTCTATCCTGAGACGTTCCATCCCGAGACGCTTTATACCAAGGACATTCCGTACCTTGATATTTCATACCAGAAAGTCTCCTGCCTTGAAGACGAAGTTCATCCCAAAACACTCCGTCCCCAGACGCTTTATGGCGAAGACGTTCTACCCCGACACGCGTCATCCCAACAGGCTTCATACCAAGGACATTGCATGCCTTGATATTTTATACCACAACGTCTCCTGCCTTTTGAAATCGACATTTCACGTGCGGATCTTTTATACACTGTCCATGGCCAGAAATTCGCGACAGGCGCTTATAGTTTACTTGTCTGTCTCCACGGGGCGTATTCACCTTTAACTTTAACGCCGTGTGTAACTCCCCGCCAAAGCGGAGTGTGTGGCCAGTGAAAAAATAGAAAAAAAAGTGTAGCTCCAAAGATAAAAAAGATGATATAATGAAGGTCTTGTGGTTGGAACATACCAGTACTGATTTTATTGTTCATATGTAGTGCTGATGGTGCTGATCTTTTTTTATTGCTCATAGGCAGTGCTGAGTTCCGGGTTGCGTTTCGACTTCATTATTACTGCTTTATGGTCGGTGAAATGCAGAGCCAGTGGTTCTTCTAGCGGATCAGCTTGGATCCGCTAGAAGCCGTGGGAACGCATATACACCGCTTAAGTCAACGGTCCATATCAAAAAGAGATTGTGTGGTATGGAACGTCATTATATACGCATTTGAGCATTTGACCGCAGCGCCTTCTGGTCTATAAACGTTGAGCCAATGCATGCAAAGTTTAACGCGATTATATACGCATTTGACCGCAGCGCCCTCTCCTGTATAGACGTTGAGCGGCTACATGCAACGTTTCATCCGTGACATCCCCAGCTTTTGAGTTACTACCACATCTCAGAGCCCCCTACTCGTCCCGCAGTCGTGGCCTAGTGGTTAGGGCGATGGACTAGAAATCCATTGGGGTCTCCCCGCACAGGTTCGAATTCTGTCGACTGCGCAAACATGTTTTTCTTTTTTTGTGAGCACGGACGGACGGACGGACCGACGGACGGACAAGGCTAGACCCTAAGGAGCTTCGCCCCTAAAACTATTTTCGGTATCCCAAATCGGTTAGATTCAACGCAGCAATACAATTGAAAGTTGCAGATTCATGCCAGCACCACTAGGGTACGCGTCTCTTATCTCTGAGTGGTGACGTCAAAGAACCTAACGTCCCGCAGTTATTTTTTTTTCTTTTTTTTTTTTAAGGGGGGGGGGGAGGAAGCGTAATACGGTGTTTTTTTTTTTTTTGTTTTTTTTTTGTTCACGCTCTTATCGTCTTCGCTTTGACCTGTGTTTCGATGGCGTTAGCATTTTTTTTATTTGTATTTTCCTTGTGACAGCATTTCGCACAAGAGCAGTCACGCTTCTGCATGTGTAACAGTTTGAGATGCTGAAGTTTCTACAACCCAAAACTTAAGTCCCTAGATAAGAGCTTCCTACAACTATACTTCGTCTCACCCTACGATGGACTAAAGACAAAAGCTACGGAGAGCCAGATCCAATCATGAGTCACTTAATTGCGCTGTATTTCGCTTCGATGCACGTATAGCTGCCCCGTCTTGGATCACTGATGGAGATGGGCGGACAGTGGTTAGAATCAAATAGCACTGAGTGACTCAACAGATTTACATAGCGAAGAAAACCAATATGGAAAAACTGTTTTTGTTACAAAAAAAAAAAAATATTAAGGAGCATATGTATGCTCCTTATGATGCTCATACTTCTGAAATATTTAGACCATTTTAAGATTATTACTATTTACAAAGTTATACGATTATAGACTATGCGCTAGCTTCAAGAGGGAAAAAATAAGGGCTCATGTTTTTAGTAAACCTGCAGGTGTTACAGGAAAATTCACCAGCATACCCCACTCGCGGCGCGGAGAAGTGGAAGATGGTCACTCAGCGAACGAACTATGGTCTCCAATGCTTAAATTTGCCCTACCACACTTGCTAAATAATTTTATATTAATGATGTAGATTTGACTCCAAAACGTCTAAAGAACTGAGTTTGTATTTTTGCTCCTGACTTGTATCCAATTTCTATTTTTTTGTTTTATTTTGCTAAATTGATAGACCAAAGTGCAGTTTTGTAAATTTTTGCTACTTTTTCTGTCTATTTGCTTCAAAAACAGGCAAGTGCGTAATTGCTTATCTTTCGATTGTTGCTTTTTGTGTGTTTTTTTTATTTTTTTTTATTTCCGTTTCGTTGCTGCTGACCACTGTAGGGGCCCGAGGACCAGTCAAGCTGCATATTGCAGCTTTTTTCCACGGGTCCCACCATCACGATCGATGGAAATAAAGATTTATTATTATTATTATCAGCGTGAATGTGATTATCCTAGCCTGCTCGTTGATCTTGCGACGTCGCCGCGCTCTGAAGGGAAGGAGGCACAGGTTTTCTGTCCGGCCGAGTTGGTTCTACCAAAACACCGAAGGAAAGGTCCGTGCTTTGCTGCACCGGCGGCGCGCCAAAGATGAAGGCTACTTTCGAAAGTGTCACCAAATCAACACGACATCCGTCACAACACAGACGGCATGCAACAAGTGCCACGGAGAAACTGACTTGTAATTCCGAATTCCTCTCCTATAATTTCCCAGCGGTTGTTCTTAGCGTCATTATCTTGGTAGTCTGGCTGCGTCTTGTCATATAAAAAGGGAACCAGTCGCACAGTTTCAAGGAACCGCTCCGTTGGGGAAGGCGTCGGGGGCGAAGTAGGGATAGCAGACGACACGAAACACGTCCTTCGGAACGTGAAAGACGCGCGGGGGACCGGCTTGAGCGTTGCCATGGCATCGCAACGTCACTATCTACGCCACCTCCCATTGGCTCCTCTCTTCTGCGGCGAGCGGCGCCGATCTCTGAACCGCGCAAGGAGCGGTTGACTGTGCGGCGCCGTCCGTCGTGGTACTGAAGCCGAAAACTGGTTTCGGTCGGCAACCGGCAGCGACGACCGTCACGCCGGAGGCCTCCGCGACGCCAATGTGGCCGTGCCTTAAGGAGCTTCGCCCCTAAAACTATTTTCGGTATCCCAAATCGGTTAGATTCAACGCAGCAATACAATTGAAAGTTGCAGATTCATGCCAGCACCACTAGGGTACGCGTCTCTTATCTCTGAGTGGTGACGTCAAAAGCACCTAAACGTCCCGCAGTTCTTTTTTTTTTTTCTTTTTTTTAAGGGGGGGGGGCGTAATACGGTGTTGTTGTTTTTTTTTTTTTTTATTCACGCTCTTATCGTCTTCGCTTTGACCTGTGTTTCGATGGCGTTAACATTTTTTTTTATTTGTATTTTCCTTGTGATAGCATTTCGCACAAGAGCAGTCACGCTTCTGCATGTGTAACAGTTTGAGATGCTGAAGTTTCTACAACCCAAAACTTAAGTCCCTAGATAAGAGCTTCCTACAACTATACTTCGTCTCACCCTACGATGGACTAAAGACAAAAGCTACGGAGAGCCAGATCCAATCATGAGTCACTTAATTGCGCTGTATTTCGCTTCGATGCACGTATAGCTGCCCCGTCTTGGATCACTGATGGAGATGGGCGGACAGTGGTTAGAATCAAATAGCACTGAGTGACTCAACAGATTTACATTGCGAAGAAAGCCACGATATAAGGGCTCTTCACGGTGTCGAAGCTATAGAAATGATGCAGCGCTTTTTGATTCGAAACATTATTCGTCCACCCCTAATCAATGTTAGGCATGAACGGGGAACGTGATTGGACCATGCGGCCCGTGGCTTTGGCCTTTAGTTCATCGCAGGATGAGACAAAGTATAGCGACATTCTTTGAAGCGCCGACTGCGTGACGGTTGTAGGTTTGAGGAAACGAATGGCGGAGCACAGCAAAGGTTTGAAACTGAATGCCACCATTTTGTTCCAGCGGAATGTGCTTTGTCATTTGTATTGGTTGTCGTTACTTGTAAAAGATCTCTCAAGAAACTTTGCCCAAAACAACTCCTAACAAGTCCCTTTTCGCAGCGCCTCCTGGGCAACGTATATAGCCTATTGCCGAACGACTGCAAAATGGAGTAGATGTCAGGCGGCGGGGCCTATAGCGTGATGTCATTGGACGAGTGGAAAGGCCTTAAAGTCTAAGTGGTGTTTGTCGAGCAAGGCAGTCTAAAAATTAGACTTTGCCGAGCATTTGCTTCGTGCTGCTGAGTGCGTGCTGGAGCAATCTGCCAAAGCATTCGTTTGACACGATGAAACTGATTGTAGTCGGGAGCAAATCTACAGTCCAAAAAGAGAATTCCTGCCTGCCGCTGGTGTCAGTTTTTTATTGCCGCCAGTAGGGTCTTTCAGTTTAAAACGCACGATTAGGACCAACATTCAAGGTTCGATAACTTCGGTAAGAAAAGTTATTTCGATCTAATATTCGGGGTACTAGTTCAGCAATGTGTGCCGGTATGTTTAGATATGTTTCAGAGAAATCAGGGACCATGAAGAAAACGCCGGAGTACCCTCTTAAAGGTCTGACTACAATCACGGCAACGGCGCCGCTGGACGGCACTGCCGTCCCGCGTCACAACGCGAGGGGGCCACATTGGCCTCCGTTTTGCGAGCGTTAAGTCACGTGACAGCACTGCTCTTCCGTTCTCGAGATCGCGCGCGCGCCTCCGCCGGATATCCCGCGCTTTCGTCATATGCTTTTCGTTAGGTTCTTCCGTTTCGGCTCTGATCTTTCGCATATATGAACGTCGAAACCGCACTCGCTGCCTAAATGGCAGGTGTCGATGATGACCTGGTGATCGGCGGGAATGTGATCGTCCTAGCCTGCTCGTTGATCTTGCGACGTCGCCGCATCTCTAAAGGGAAGATAACACAGGTTTTGGGTCCGGACCAGTTGGCACTACCGAAACGCTGAGGGGCAGGCCATTTCTTCTGCCCCGGCTGCGCGCCAGAGATAAAGGCTACTTTTGAGAGTGTCACCAAATCAACACGACATCCGTCACAACGCAGGCGACATGCAACAAGTGCCACAAAGAAGCTCATTGTTATCCCGAATTCATCTCCAATAATTTAACAGCGGTTGTTCGTAGCGTAGTCTGGCTGCGTGTTGTCGCACAGAAAGGAGAAAACTCGCAGTTTCGAGGAACCGCCACGCTGGGAAAAGCAATGGGGAAAATAGGGATTGCAGACGACCGTCACGCGGAGGCCTCCGCGACGCCAATGTGGCCGTGCCTTAAGGAGCTTCGCCCCCTAAAACTATTTTCGGTATCCCAAATCGGTTAGATTCAACGCAGCAATACAATTGAAAGTTGCAGATTCATGCCAGCACCACTAGGGTACGCGTCTCTTATCTCTGAGTGGTGACGTCAAAGCACCTAACGTCCCGCAGTTCTTTTTTTTTTTCTTTTTTTTAAGGGGGGGGGCGTAATACGGTGTTGTTGTTTTTTTTTTTTTTTATTCACGCTCTTATCGTCTTCGCTTTGACCTGTGTTTCGATGGCGTTAACATTTTTTTTTTATTTGTATTTTCCTTGTGATAGCATTTCGCACAAGAGCAGTCACGCTTCTGCATGTGTAACAGTTTGAGATGCTGAAGTTTCTACAACCCAAAACTTAAGTCCCTAGATAAGAGCTTCCTACAACTATACTTCGTCTCACCCTACGATGGACTAAAGACAAAAGCTACGGAGAGCCAGATCCAATCATGAGTCACTTAATTGCGCTGTATTTCGCTTCGATGCACGTATAGCTGCCCCGTCTTGGATCACTGATGGAGATGGGCGGACAGTGGTTAGAATCAAATAGCACTGAGTGACTCAACAGATTTACATAGCGAAGAAAGCCACGATATAAGGGCTCTTCACGGTGTCGAAGCTATAGAAATGATGCAGCGCTTTTTGATTCGAAACATTATTCGTCCACCCCTAATCAATGTTAGGCATGAACGGGGAACGTGATTGGACCATGCGGCTCGTGGCTTTGGCCTTTAGTTCATCGCAGGATGAGACAAAGTATAGCGACATTCTTTGAAGCGCCGACTGCGTGACGGTTGTAGGTTTGAGGAAACGAATGGCGGAGCACAGCAAAGGTTTGAACTGAATGCCACCATTTTGTTCCAGCGGAATGTGCTTTGTCATTTGTATTGGTTGTCGTTACTTGTAAAAGATCTCTCAAGAAACTTTACCCAAAACAACTCCTAACAAGTCCCTTTTCGCAGCGCCTCCTGGGCAACGTATATAGCCTATTGCCGAACGACTGCAAAATGGAGTAGATGTCAGGCGGCGGGGCCTATAGCGTGATGTCATTGGACGAGTGGAAAGGCCTTAAAGTCTAAGTGGTGTTTGTCGAGCAGGCAGTCTAAAAATTAGACTTTGCCGAGCATTTGCTTCGTGCTGCTGAGTGCGTGCTGGAGCAATCTGCCAAAGCATTCGTTTGACACGATGAAACTGATTGTAGTCGGGAGCAAATCCTACAGTCCAAAAAGAGAATTCCTGCCTGCCGCTGGTGTCAGTTTTTTATTTCCGCCAGTAGGGACTTTCAGTTTAAAAAACACGATTAGGACCAACATTCAAGGTTCGATAACTTCGGTAAGAAAAGTTATTTCGATCTAATATTCGGGGTACTAGTTCAGCAATGTGTGCCGGTATGTTTAGATATGTTTCAGAGAAATCAGGGACCATGAAGAAAACGCCGGAGTACCCTCTTAAAGGTCTGACTACAATCACGGCAACGGCGCCGCTGGACGGCACTGCCGTCCCGCGTCACAACGCGAGGGGGCCACATTGGCCTCCGTTTTGCGAGCGTTAAGTCACGTGACAGCACTGCTCTTCCGTTCTCGAGATCGCGCGCGCGCCTCCGCCGGATATCCCGCGCTTTCGTCATATGCTTTTCGTTAGGTTCTTCCGTTTCGGCTCTGATCTTTCGCATATATGAACGTCGAAACCGCACTCGCTGCCTAAATGGCAGGTGTCGATGATGACCTGGTGATCGGCGGGAATGTGATCGTCCTAGCCTGCTCGTTGATCTTGCGACGTCGCCGCATCTCTAAAGGGAAGATAACACAGGTTTTGGGTCCGGACCAGTTGGCACTACCGAAACGCTGAGGGGCAGGCCATTTCTTCTGCTCCGGCTGCGCGCCAGAGATAAAGGCTACTTTTGAGAGTGTCACCAAATCAACACGACATCCGTCACAACGCAGGCGACATGCAACAAGTGCCACAAAGAAGCTCATTGTTATCCCGAATTCATCTCCAATAATTTACCAGCGGTTGTTCGTAGCGTAGTCTGGCTGCGTGTTGTCGCACAGAAAGGAGAAAACTCGCAGTTTCGAGGAACCGCCCCGCTGGGAAAAGCAATGGGGAAAATAGGGATTGCAGACGAATCGAAATTACGCTACGTTTCTTTGCAATGTGAAAGACGCGCGGAGAAGAGGCTTTCTCGTTGCCATGGCATCGAAACGTCACGATCTACGCCACCTCCCACTGGCTCATTTTTTCCGCAGCAAACAACGGCGAGCCCTCAACCGCGCGTGGGCTGGTTGCCTGGACGGCGCCGAGCGGCGAGCTGCTGAGGGCGAAAACTGGTTTTGGCCGCGAGAGCCCACGGGCCACGGCGACCAGCGGCGGGCGGCAAGCCTCCGCGACGCTAGTGTGACCGGGCTTCTAGTCACTCCAAACTGCAGCTACGCTTCACCGCAGTTACCGCGCTATAGGGGTATTCACTAGACTCCATATTTGAGTGCACTGTTTAGAGCGCATGCTCAGCACGAGCACACATTTATAGGCTGCTAAGACCGGCAATTTCGAAGGTGCGTTGTGCACGTTGCAAAAGAACTGTGGAAGCTCGCTATCAGAACGCGCTCAGCACAGCTATATGGCCGTGTGCGCGACTGCTGAGCGCGTGCTGATGGCGAGCTTCCACAATTCTTTTGAAACGTGCGTTACACACCATCAAGATTGCCGGTCTTAGCAGCCTATTAATTGTAGCTGGTTCTGAGCATGCGCTCTAAACAGCGCCCTTAAATTTGGCGCTGAGTGAACACCCCCTATAGTGTGGTAACTGTAGTTAAGCGAAACTGCAGTTACGTCTGCCCGTGTAACGAAGTATTAAATAGTGTACCAACTTCATGTCGAAGACATACATTCATAATGGGCTGCGCGCAACGTGTAAACCGGTACGACTTATAGATTGAAAAATACTCCATAACTTATCAACAATACGTTGGCAGGAACTCTCCATATAAACGTCGTGGGTTTGTTGTCTCAGCATGCGTTTTTGCGTGCCTTTGGTCGGTTCGGTGCACACTCCTGTGTGATTTTAAAGGGGCGGTGCAACGATATTCAATTGGAATGTTTTTCACTTCACACGAGCTTACTGGCACTAGTGGGAATCAAGGATACTCGCACGCAACGCCACTGGCCAAGAAACTCCTTTGTTACGGTGTAATAGACCCTTTCCGAAATTCAGTGCCATCTGGTGGTTCGTAAAGCAGTTTAGGTTTTGCCATATCAATGGCGGAGATGAACTTGTATCGGCACCGTCACTTTCGCAAGTCAACGGCACGCGAGGAATTGTTCAGTGGGAGTTCTTTCTCGATCACTTTCAGTTCGATGGTGACCAAGAACCAGCATTCAGAACAAAGCTCTAACCCATTCAGATGCCTCGAGAAAATTCTATTCACCGAAGGGCTTTAAAGCCAATTGTGTGTCGCCCACAGATTGACTGTATCTGAATTATTAGAAATAAACGCTTACGTAGCTCTTGTTTTCCATTCCTACGTCGCGTCATGCTGACCCCCGAATATGCAGGTCTCGCATCATCCGCTTAGGAGCATCTTCAACGTCTTCCTTTATCAGTCACTAGAAGGCCGCCATTGGTATGGCACAGTTGCCGTTCCACAGATGATGATAGTGATCAAAGTGGCCAGACTGAATTTCGGAAAGGGTCTATTTCAAGGACAAAAGTGATAATTTTCATTCAATCTCTCCTTTGGAATATTTGATGACGTAACGTGGGGATTAAAGTTCACCCAAATGACAATATTTGAATGCGATTCATCGATTGGACCGGAGAATTGCGTGAGCACTCCATTTAGGCTCGTGATAATTACTAGCTCGAGAAGCATTCGGGTAGTAGCCCATGTCCAATCGCTGCAACGACGACAGTAGTCGAGCCATAACAATGTCTGGAACTCAGCGCGTATCCTGTGCTTTGCCAACCCCAGCGCGCGGCTATGATCAACATTGGCGGCATATAATCGGCTCCAGATCACGTGGCCGCTTGTTCTGGCTGCGAGTTGAGGGGGTGAACGCTGCTCGTTTTTCTTTAACTTTTCTGGGACTCCTATTTCGTGGGGTGAAAAACGAACGCCTGTTTCATAGGTCACTAACGTCAGGGATCCGTTCTAAGCGGTATTTGCGCAAAGTACAAAAATTGTTGCATCGCCCCCTTAAATAAAGTCCTGGGCCAAAGAAAAATGTATTCATTCTTTCCATGCCAACCTGTCTTCTTTCTTTTTTTATGCAGTAATATATTTTCACTCTTAGACAGCAAGAACAACTATTGTTTTTGAAGCCCAGAAAAGAAATGTCGCAGTTTTGGAAAAGGTGTATTTATGAACGCAGCGTTATAGTACGAAACTGCAATAACCTCGTCGTAATGGTTAAAGCTTTGGTTTTTTTTTTATGTGTTACACTCGGGACGTAATACATCCTTTGTTAATTCATCCAAGTACCAACAGCATGGGCGACTGTGGTTATACGCGCTGCAGTTACTAATGCCTTCTGCAGGAGTAACGTTTCTAATGCAAGAACCCAAAACAAAAGGCACTTTGCACGCGCGTTCATCAACATGCTACATTGGTTGAGTACATCAAATTCGTTATGCGGTTAAGGCGAGCGCGATCAGCACGTGTACCTACGTCTCCAGCATTCTTCTTGATGCTTTTAATATTTGGCAAAAAAGACTATTCACGGAACCAAGAGGCGCAAAGCTTTTTGCACACCAATGCAGAAACCTTTATTCAAATATTCAGATTGCAAACTACAGGCACTTTGGGGAAAGTATAAAAATTACGCGTTCCAACCGGTGAGAGCTCGCAGTTGCCGTACAAAATTGACAAAGGAATTGCAGAAAAAACTTCATAGTTCACTGAAAAACTTATCAGTTTGCTGTCTCGTCTAGTGCTGGGTTCTCGGCTAGTAACGTGCCGACATGTTGAAGGACAACGCTAAGGGTCGAGCTGATTCCGGTGGAGACTTCAGGTATACCTGAAGTCTCCACCAGATTTAGCTCGGCACCCTCTATAGAGGGTGCCGTGTTCGGGGAAACGGTGTTTCCGTGATCTTGAGAGGCGCACGAGAACACTCCTACTAGCCTTCAGGAAGGTCTGGTACTTGGAAGAGCTGAATGCCAGGCTAGGCGGAAGTCAGGGAAAGTTCGGAGTCTCCGCCCGAAGGCCGTCCACTACAGCGCCCTGCTGCCCCCAGCGTGGTACGGCGTTCCGAGCGCTTCGAACGATTGCTCTCTTTCGTCGTCCTCGCACTCGCATGCGCTCAGTTCGTGGAACGCGCGTGGCACTTGTGAATTAGAAGACACTGCCATCACACTGGTATATTGTAACCACCGTGATTGTAACACATAAAAAGTACTTTAGCGGACTATTTTTGTTCTCCCAACTGTTAAACAAAGAGCCAAAGTTCTAAAATGAAAGGAACCTCTCACTAACTGTGAGAGTTCGGTTACGCATTAGTCGTAAACGTTCCGTGGCGATAAGCGTTGATTCCGTATTTAATCTTTGGGATGATAAATACTGCACTTTTCTAAAGTTTTTCTATTCTCCGCGGGTCGCCAGAAGAGCGTGCATACAGAACGTGTGAGCCATTCAAAGAATAGCAGAAGGAATCGTACATTTTAACTCAAATACGTAACTTCTCTGATACTGCATGTAAGATGGCACTGTCGTTGCGACGCATACTTGACTGCTAGGGATTGTGAAAGGGTCACGACTGCATAGACCCGCAGTCAATAACGAGATCAGATAAAGTCATTGTATTCGATGGTGGTCTGGGCTATATGTTGTAACGGTCTAGGCATAAAGGAATATAAAAAAAATGAATAGGCAAAACAACGAAGTATAAGCAATATAAAAAAAACAGCTGTAATAAAAAATAATACTGGACATACGGGATTTGGAGGAAACAACGCAACAAATGGTGGCAGCGGTACTCCAAATATAAATACCCGCTCCCAGATACCAGGAAATAATAATAATAATAATAATAATAATAATAATAATAATAATAATAATAATAATAATAATAATAATAATGTTTTATTTTTCTTTAGTGCCCACAAACAGCTGTAATGCCTTTTGTGTGGTGCACTGTCATTTCGTGTTTACAGCAACACTATTTAAAATACAAGCATGCACAAAATTACACAGACATTTGTAAGGACAATACAAGTTTGCAGAGCCAATACAAGTTTACACTAACTCTTGGTTGGATAAAATACACTTTTTCAAGGCCGACTTGAAACTAACAAAATCAAGAAAAATATCAACGTCACAATCGCATATAATATTATAGGCAGACTGCATCCGACACAATGGCGATGATTCACAAATTCTAGTAGGATAAAATGTTAAAAAATGGCGACTAGCTCTGAATGGCACATGAAAGACTATATTCAAAAGTAAATTTTCAGTATTAACAGTACCATGGACTATATTATGAAGAAAATGAATGTCTCTAACAGCCCTCCTATTTGATAGCGTTTCAAGGTTAAATAATGACAGCAACAAATCGTAACTAAAAAACAGTTTCCGACCAATGTATCGGTCATAAATAATTCGCATAAATTTCTTCTGCACACGCTCAATGATTTCAACTTGTGTTAAAGACAATGAATTCCAACTAGTTGAACCAAATTCAAGTCCTGAGCGTACAAGGCTACAGAAAAGACGCACTACAGATAATGGTGAAGTGAAAGAACTCGATAAACGAGTGATCATTCCCTACTTTCTTATCGCTGATCCAACAATTTTAGAAACGTGCGCTGTGAATGATAGAGTACTATCAATATAGACGGCAAGGTCTCTTACCAGAGGTTAACAATCTATCACATTTCTCTCAAGCACATAAGGGTAAAAGAAAACGTCCCCCTTTCCATATAAAGAAATCACTTTAGTCTTTTCAGGATTTAGCGACAAAGCATTTTTTCTACACCACTTAGAAATTGCACCAATATCAGTTTGCAATAAAGTACAATCAGTATGGTCTTTAACATTTAAAAAAAGTTTTATGTCGTCAGCAAAAAGAAGGACGTTTGAGTGATTGACGCGTGATACTATATCGTTTACAAACAAAATAAACAACAGTGGTCCCAGGTTCGAACCTTGGGGTACACCAGAAGTTGATGTGAAACACTTCAAAAAAGAGTTGCCAACACAAACAGTATTACTGCATAAACTCAAGTAGCTCTTGAACCATTCACAAAGCTTTGGGCACATGCCATAAAAATAAAGTTTGCAGAGGAGTTCAGTATGATCTACACGGTCAAAGGCCTTCGACATGTCAAAATATATGGCATCAATTTGGCCTCTGTTTGTAACTATCGGCACAGAGTAATCTAGAAAGAGCACAAATTTGTTTCAACGGACTTTCCCTTTAAGAAACCATGCTGAAAAGGACTAATTTTTTGACTGAGGTAATTTGAGATCCGGTTATGCATAACCATTTCAAAAACCTTCGCAAAACCGCACAATAACGAAACGGGGCGATAGTTAATAACTAATGACGGATCACCGGCTTTGAATATGGGCACAACTATAGAAGTCTTCCACAAACTAGGGAAAGTACCCTTCATGAGAGATAGGTTAAATATATGTTCCAAAAGGGGAGCAAATATATCAGAACAAGCCTTAATGATAAAATTGGGTATACCGTCAATTCCCGTCGAGAACTTAGGTTTTAATTTTTTTATCGCCTCAAGGACTTCTGAGACATCGACAGTAAAAGCAGATAAAAAGTCTGTGTTGTTAATGTTGTCTGATGCACCGTCAGTTCTCGAACTAGAATAGCAGTGACTAAAGTAATCAAAGAAACGATTAGCTATGTCAATCGGCGAGGACAAATTGCCAGTTGATTCACGTAAGCATAAGTTTTGTGCATTGTCGCGCATGTGGGTTTTAGCATAGCGCAAGAACGTCCGAGGTTCTCTAGTCAAACTTTTTTCAACATTCGACGAGTGCAATAGCTTATCCTTTTTCTAGACTTTTTTCACCAGAGCACGGTAAACACTGAATTATCGTACCAGGCGGTTAGTCCTGTTTTCTTATACATTCAATTACAGTGAGACTTATTGCGAAATAGGCATTTTAGCTCTCTAGAGAACCAACTAGGATACTTAGATTTATGTGCTTGCTGTTTCGGAATAAAAACGCTCACTGCAGTAGACACTACCATAGTCAATTTTGTAGTGGCTGAATCAGCATGTTGATCCAATAAAACATCAGACCAATTATGCTGAACAAGACTATCGTAGAAGCCGCAATAGTCTCCATTTCGATAACAAAACGACGACAAATGATGATTTACACGGGGCCTACATGACAAACAAAACTGAACTACAAAGGGATTTGCACGGGGCCTACATGACAACAAAACTGAACTACAATGAGTCAGCTCCCCGAAGACCTCTCCAACCGATTTGTCATTTATGAATGGGGTATCGAATTTGTATTTGGAAGCTACACGTGCATATAGATCTCAACCTGTAGATAAGCGACATAGTTGTATTATTTAAAAAAAAATTAAAAAAATAGAAATTGCATTACTTTCAAACGTAACTTTGCGGCGTGGAAACTTAGACCACGGCGGTTATTATTTAAGTGTATGAACAAAACATCTCACTTATGTCTACACGCAAATAAACTTTAATTAAAGCTTTTGAAACAAGATGTTGAAAATCTTTTATTGCTTGTTCACCCACCCAACCGTTCAAGCAACGACTACTCGGAGGCAGTTAGAGTCAAGAGTAGAAGTCTGCTTCAATTTTTCAAAATGTCGCGAAGGCTGGACACTAAGTACGCTTGCGTTTTGATAAACATTTTCTGAATCACGCAGCATATGTCTGGGACAGTGCCCTTGAAACTGCAGTCCCACTAGTAAACGCCAGCTAAGTAAATAAATGACATGTCAAGTATTTGTTATCGCAAACTGTTTTCCCCAGTTCCCCTGCATGTGCCGATTCGCCGTTTTGAAATCTTGATGTACCCGCGTCTATTTCACATTCTACTGAAATATATTTCCTAAATGTTTTGTACACCAACATTCGGAGTGTGTTATCAAAGCGAGACGACATCTCATCTTTGAATGAATCGTGCTCTGTTGACATCGTTGCTCTCACCGAATCGTGGCTAAATGATGAAGTGGATGACTCGATTATTTTTGAGGGAGTGCCATCCTTTACTATATTTCGTCAGGATAGACAACGATGCAGGGGTGGCGGTGTTATGCTTGCTGTCAGGAAAAGTACAGTGTGTACACGTATTTGCGTTGACAGATGTTCAGAAAGTCCGTGGTTTTCCTTAAAAACAAAGTATTGCCGCGCGCGCAGCTAACCAAGCAGGCAGCGCGCTCGTGGCCTAACGGTTATCGCGCGTGCCTTCCACGCAGGAAGTCAGGGTTCGATTCCTGGCCTAGGATACGCATTTTTGTTGACTGTTCTGGTAAATTTGAGAACCATGTTGCTGATTCGAGGTTAGAATGTACTACACACCGAAACTTCTGCGCCGATTGTTCCAGAAGCCCACGTGTGTACAAAAGGGGCTCCGCGTGGCAAGCCGGAGTCACTCGACCGTAGCGCTCGATCCTGATGTTTCGAAGACATCGACGCCTGCAACGCTAGCCTTTCTCTATTTCGTTTTGGGCACAAGTTCGCCCCAATGAACGTTTAGTTTCTTCAGTTATTCACCGCCTCATCATTTTTCCTCCGTGACAATCTGCTACTGTTCTGTTTGGGGTCTGTTACAGACCTCCTGATTATAAATTGGGCTTTGCTGGACCTTTTCATGATACACTTTAGGATTTGTCATTAGGGTTTCCTGGGTGCTTCTTCAGTGATTTAAATTATCCTTTTATAGATTGGTTTTAAAGTCACCCTTGTCCGGGTAACATTGCTGAGTGTGAAAGCTTCATCCAGGCCTACCTTGACTTCAACCTCTCGCTGCTTGTAATTACTTCGGCCTTAAATATTCTTGACCTCATCTTGACTACACAACTAGACTGGTTTCATCCAATGACTATACCTTCCAAGGTTACCTGATCACAACTTCCTGTTTGCTCAAACCTTCCTGCGAGTGACAAAAAAGGAAACTATTCGTAAACCCATTAGACGCTATTACCGAGTTAACTACGATTAAATAAATAGCTAATTAGCACTCCTTCATGAAGAGGTTTTTTTGCATAACTTTTAAAGCCGCACCGTCCTTGTCTTAAAGCGCATCATGTCTTCTCAAGTACCATACCAACTAGCCCAACAATCAGCACTTGTCAGATGAGCAAAGCTGGGAGCTATATAAAAATAAAGTTAAAGACCTGATCGATAAAGGTATTCCCGTTATTTTCAATAAGTCGTTTAATGTCTCTCCGTGGTATGACGGAAGCCTGAGGCGCCTAGGGAATAAGAAAAAAAAAAACGTATATTCAGGCGTGCCAGGTACCGTGACAGTTCCTCCAACTGCCAGGCATACCATGACTGCGAAACAAAATATAAACAAAAATGTTGCTATAACTAGAAATTCTTACCAACAAATCACTCTCCCGAAGATAATGCGCACAAAATCCAAATATTTTGGACAGTAATAAACCCTAAGTTAGCAGATGCTTTAAGTCTTACTGATATATCAGAAACTTTTTTCTGACCTTGAAAGTGCTCGTGCTTTGAATTATGCTTTTTCTGCAGTATTTTTATGTGAGAATACGGCACTCTCTATTTTGGATACGTTTTTTGAACATGATAAAATGTAAAGTATAACGATTCACTCATTTGGTGTAGTAAAACTATTTGATAACTTGAAGGTTCCTTATTCAAGTGGTGAAGACGAAATTAATTCGAAGGTGTTAATGAATAGTAAAACTATTTCCAGTGTCATATTGTCCGCAATTTTTTCAAAATCTTTGCTTAATCATTCTGTTTCTAGTGACTGGAAGGTCGGTAAAATTATCCAGTTATTTAAATCAGGTGAACGCAGCCACCCCCCCCCCCCCCGCCCCCTTTTTCAGCTATCGGCCCATATTCATTAGAAGCATAGCCTCAAAAATAATTGAACATATATTACATTCGTACATCCTTCGGATTTAGAAAACAAAAATCAATTTATTTTTAATTACCAGCATGGGTTCCGGAAGGGTCCTTCCTGCGAGATATAACTTGCAGGATTCATTCATGATATCCATCTTTGTATTAATTTCGGTTCCCAAATTGGTGTTATTTTTCTTAATTTTGCCAAAAGCGTTTGACCGGGTTCCACACAAGGGTCTGTTGCAAAAACTTACCCAACTAAAATTAGGTAGTAACATCATCCTGTGGATCAAAGACTGGATTTCCGACCAAAGTCAGTACACGGTCGTAAACTATCATAGTTCAATTTCCATTCATGTGTCTTTGGGTGTACATCAAGGCTCCGTCCTTGTACCCTTCCGTTTCTTAATATATATTAATGACTTACCTTCATATATTTCCTCCCGCACCAGTATTTTTGCAGACGACTGCGTCTATAGAGACAAATTTCTAACGAATAAGGTAGCATTAAACTACAACATGACCTCACTTACCTATCATTGTGGTGCTCGACTTGGCTCATGAAGCTAACCTTTCTAAATGCAAACTCATCTCATTTGTTAGAAAATAAACCTTTTTTGCTCGAAACTATTTTATTGATTCTAACGTTGTTGAGTCTTTTTCTCCTTATACCTAGGCGTTCACGTCGACTCGCATATCTCTTGGAAGGTACATAGTTGTTCAGTGTTGTCATCGTTCAATCGTTCTTTGGGCTACCTAAGACATTCACTTCGTTGTGCTCCTTATCACATAAAGAAGACTGCATACCTTTCATTATTCGGCCGAGACTTGAGTACGCATCGAGCATCTGGGATCCTCACCAAGCATATTTGATCACTGAAATAGAAGCTTTTCAAAACCGAGTCACGCACTTTATTTTTTCTGAGTATTCTCGACATTCCAGCGTCACCTTATTAAAACAGAAAGCCGACCTTTCAGAACTGACCTTAAGGCGCAAGCTTTCTTGCTTATGCCTTTTTCATCGCATTTACTCTGCACCATCTCTCAGCCAAGGCACCCTAACACAATCGCATTTCATTGCACCCCGTCTTAATCACTCATGTAAGATTGACTGTTTCACCTGGCGCACTCTTTTTTTTTGTATTCCTTCCTTCCCAAAACAGTAGTGTGGGGAAAGGATCTAACAGAGCGCATCATCACCGAGACTAACCTTAATTGTTTTCGTCCTTTTTATCAGCAGCCATTTAGGTACTGTTTGAGTTACGAATTCTTGTATGTTTGCACTACTGTGCAAGTTTTTATTTTATTATTTTTTGGTGTTTTATATATGCTGTACTTATCCCCCCTTATGTAATGTCCTTCCCAGAAGCACCATTAAGGTATTTCAATAAATAAATAAATAAAACAAGTCGGTTCTTAATTAACCTTACAAACCTAAACTTTTATTGCTAAACTAAGCTTATATACAATATTTTTATTTATTTTCTAAACATTATTTTACCAATAAGCGTACCTAACTAAAAAGAACTACATTACTCTAATAGTCAACGTCAAAAAGTTGGAAAATGTAAAGCGAAAGTTTCTTAAACGGACATCGTGCCGTCAAAGAATATTGCAAAGAAAAAAAAGGCACTCACGATTTGTACAATATATTTTATTTTATATTGCATACATAGGTAAACGATTTGCTGATTTTGTTAACAAAAGATAAATCGGCGGTAACTATAAGCTCGCAACCCTTAAGGGGGTACTCCACAGGTTGTTTCCTTGTCTCCGATTCGCTTGAAATTTTGCTAAATTCACCAAGAAACATCGTTAAAATAGTATCCCAAATATTAGGTAAAAATATTTTTTTTTCGCCAAGTTATTGAATTTAAAGTTTTTGTCCTCACCGTGTTTTTCCAACTGAAAATCTCTACTGGCAACAACGAAAAAGTGACGTCAGTGGAAGGCAGGGGAAACGTTACTAGATTACCTCAGTTGTGGAACTCGCGCGGAGGGGGGTACCCCCCCTCACTCACTTCAATCTGCCTGGCGTCGTTCGAAGCGCCATCTATAGTTTCATTTCATAACTGTGCGTTCCAAAGAGCACAGCTGCAGCGCCAAATGGCGATCACAACGCCGCCATTTCTCCCGCAGCGGTCACTCGAGGAACTGCATGTGACATCGATTTTGGCTTCAATCGGCCATTTCGGAGCCAACAGTGGAAAGGGTTACAGGGGTGCCACCCCCGTCTCCCCAGCGGACGTGCCGCGACATATCACCAGTCAGTCAGAGTTTTGAAAGCAAGGAAATCAAAGGAAGTGTTGCTGGACATATCACCGAAGTTAAGATGCACCGAGGTCGGGACGCGCTACCTGAAATACCCGCTGAGGCATGGTTGTATAAAAACAATATTAATTGTGCTGCAAAACCTTGCAAACTAAAATGTTTAGAAAACATCACGCGCCCCCATTTTGTACTAAACTCCAATAAAAGTTACTACATAAAGAGTTTTTTTCCGTTGGTTTTTGGTTTCTAGTAACGTTGAAAGGAACGTATCCCGATTCGGTTACCAAACCAGCCGTCCGGCGGCGCGTCGAGCGACGCCGGGCGAGTCGTGGTGAGTGAAGGGGGGTACTGTTCCTTCATGCAGCGTCTACGAGCAGCTCCGTAACTGAGCTAATCTAATAACGTTGGGCAGGGGTTCACTTGGACTGTAGAATTTATTCCTAACTAATTCAAAGTAGGGCTGCGTCCATTAAAATTTTTAACCCGATTAATCGCCACCCTTTAGTCGATTCATTAATCGATTAATCGGTTGAGTTAATTTTTATAAATAATATATTAAAAATAATGCAACAACTCGTTTCGCCTTTGAAGACTTATTTTACTCTCTGTTACAGGGTGCAAAGGACATTTAGAATTGAGGATACATATAGTTCAACGATTCAAAGACATATTTTTGCTCCAGCTACGAAGACAAAGAAGTTTGTCCACATCCTCCGACAGGAAGACAAGAAGTCAGAGCTTGGGCGATGCCTTCTTTTTTTTTCAGAGAAAGGAACCTCGATGAGAAGGCGTTGATTGTTGTCTGCGTTTTGGCGGATGGTCCTTGCTGCAGCTACATGGGTGCTTCCCCTGTAGGCAATACTGAAGCGAACTTACGCTTCCACTGTACGAAAACGGCTTTTTGCAGATGATGCAGTGGACTTCTTTCGAGTTAAAAACTTCACCGCTGAAGTTTACTTTAACCCAAACTTCCCAGCGAGATTGCCTTTCATACTCGTGAACTCGTCAATTTTTACGTGCCGAATACTGGAACAAGTAACCATGACGTTGTTAGCTGCCCAGCTTGTTTTTCTGCATGTTTGTCTTCCCTGGGCAGGATGTGTAATAGATCCTCAACACGTGAAGTTTCGCGGTCGCGCGGGGATCAATTGCGGGCCCGGCTTGTTCGTCTGGCCTCGGCAGATTTGTAATGTATATCCTCGAGCACGTGACGCTTCGCGAGCGCGAGAACTGAACCTTGCTCATAGCGTCTGGCTGGGAACGGACCTCTTTTGAGTACCGATTAAAAAACCGATTAACCGGATAAAAACTTTGATCGCGATTAAAGCCCTTATCGATTAATCGGAAGGTTAATATCGATCAATTGCCCAGCCCAAATTCGAAGCAGTTTTATGGTGTTAAATGAATGCTTTGGAAGCTCGCTCCAGTACCCGCGCTCCAGCACGAAACAAATAATTGGCATATTCTATTTTTTAGACTGCTCCCTCGGCTGGAAAGCCTGCCTGCCACTGGCGTCACGGCACTGAAAAGTGCGGGTATATTTGAGTGTTGGTTTTAGCATAATTTTCATTTGCTGATTTCACAATAACTATTATGAATTTCGCGATAGTAAATAGCATACCGGAAAGGGTAAAGGCCGGGGAGTTAGAAAATATGCCTAGTTGAGATAGCTAAAAAAATCTGCGGAGTTCCCCTTTAACATTCCAAAAAGAAGTAGGCAAGAAAAAGAGGAAAATAGATAAAAAAATTTTTTTAGAAAGATGGACACTAGCCTTGGGCGACTAGTCTTTCCCCTAGAACCGTACATTGGAGCACGTAGGCTATACTGTTTTCCTGCTTGTAGCTTGCCGGCACAAACATCGGCAGCATGCGGACGAGGTCGGCACCTGCAGGTTGCGAAGCGGGTTATCCAGTAAAGTCGACTAGAAAGCAAGCTTAATTGAAGGGTGCCTGCGTGAAAACCTTTCGTATGGTCAGCCGAGTATGCGGCAGAGCAGGAATGCCACACGGTGCGGATGCGTGCTCGAAAGAACGTTCCAATGGCGTTTGCAAGGCGTCAAGTTTGCGTCCTTGGAGTGTTTTAAGGCACATGTGTATTCGTCTTGTCACTGCGGTGGATAAAATCGTCGCGCATCTCTGAGATATAGGGAGAGATAAAAAAAAATTAAGTTTAAAACCAGGCATTCTAGAAGTCCACGTTCGAGGCGACTATAAAGTCATGAGCTGCATGGACTAAAAAGCCGGTTTGGTGGTTGCGAAGAAAGCGCCGGTCTATGCGGATTTCCAGTTGCCGGGTTCGAATCCCTGCGGAGGTGACCGCAGTTTGACGGAGGCTTATTTCGGAGTAAGAGCCATGTGTAAACTAAAATTTTGATGGCACGTTAAAAGATCTCCAGGTGGTCAAAATTAATGTTCTGTCCTTTGCTGGGGCGTGCCAGATATTCACTTTGTTGGTTTGGCCCGTAAAAAAACTAAAAAAAAAACTGAACAATTTTGACTTTTAATTCATTCATAAGTGATCCATCTGTAGACTGATAGCGAAGCTAATATGTTACTGTGTCATAGGCACAAGTCGTTTGCAGAAAACTGCCGGAAAGCTTGATTTTTGTACTAACAATAAGTGCCCAGAAGGAATTAAAAACATCAAGAAACATGACTTTTTGCAAAGATAAGCCAATTGGCGAAGAATTTATTCTCACCTTGACACTAACCGAAAGCTTGTTTTCAAGGTTTTTTGTACCAGCTTGAAGTATCTACCTGTATCTTTGTTTTCTTTTTTTTGTGTGCGAGTAAGTGTGGTGAATAGTGAAGGTGCCAATAAAAATTCACGAAAGAATCGAAGTATTCATTTTTCATCAGTGAATAATCTTAAGGTGTTTATTAAAACTTGCGCATCTTTATAACTTTTTTGTAAGAGGGAGTGTGATGAATTGTAATTGGTTCCGATAAAAATTCACAAAAGAATCGAAGTAGTTTTTCTTTCTTTTTGTCTCAAAAATAATCTTGAAGTGTTTTATTGGATTTGCTCGTCCCGCGTTCCACTTAACTCCTAACTTGTAACCCTAGTTTTTCATCAGTAAAGATTAGGTTATACTTGGTATACAAAGTGTAAGGAGTATTCTATTTTAGTTTCGTTTATGCCAAACTAAGAAAGGCTAAAGTTACTAAAGCGCCATATTCTCACAAAGTTTCAGATTTCTGAAATGCGCAATTTCTTTTTGTGCTTTACAAAACCCGGGTTTCTTTTTCTCCAATGGACTCCGTATTTCAATTAGTCCCTACCAAAGTAGTTGGTGGCACTTTTAGCGAGTAATGAGCAATAGAGCTATTAATATCTAACTTATAATGGATAACCACATAGTCGCTCCTGTAATTAGTATCGGCAAACCAACTTCGTTACAATCTTAGGGAATAAGGAATAATACAATTAGTTACAAATCTGGCTTGCAATTGGTAGCCTTCGCTTTACTATTCTAGTTAGTTGCCAATAAAGTGTTTCGTTGCAGCGTTAGTGTTTGTTAAATAAAAAAAGGTACTACTATATTTGCGAGTAACAGACTTATTCAATGCTTAGTGAATAAAGAATAACTGTACACTTTTTATTTTAACATGTATAGTGTGGGTGCCTGTAGCGTTCTGAAAAAGAATTATTAATTCGTCAAAAATTAATCTAAAAGCAAAGAATCATAAAAAAGCAGTGAACCTGTGAAGTTGGATAAGACATATGCGATGAAAACAAGTACACAACGCATCCCTCATTACTTCTAATTTCGAAGATTACTAGAAGGGAGCTATTAAAAGAAAGCAGAAGAAGACGAAAACCCGAGAAGGCAATTAGGCACCGTGGCCATGTCATGGTAATTGCCTTCGCTATTGTACTCATTTCCTTTCGTGAAACCTTCGAACGGCAGTTCATTCATCCTGTTCTGTGACGGTCATTTCGCGGATACGCATCACCAGAAACAAATTGGTGTTACCAGTGATTATACGGCAAGCGGCCGGTCTGCCCTATAGGTTGGTTATAGTTGTTCAATACTGTAAGAATCCCACAGCTGAAAGCTGTTGTCATTTCGCGAAACATCTTTCGCGCCACAGACCCAGTGACCTACCTTCTGCTGCTTCGAACCTAGCGACATTCAACACAGGTTTGATATCGGTAGAGGGTGAAACCAAAAAGTAGGTATTAAGGCCCGTTCATGCACTTGCGACACCATAAAGCCGAGTGCCTTAAAACCTCTTTAAATTTGTTAGAACGATAGAACACACTGGCACACTGGTGCCACCTGTGCGGTGACCCTTTAAAACTGCATTTCTGTATAGCGATGGTTTTGCGGGATTTCCGAGGTCAAGTGTGAGAAATGGTCGTTTATAATGTTGACAAAGGTTTTGCACGCCAAGAAAGAAAGAATGATGCATGAGAGAAATAGAAAATATAGGGGACCGCCAAGTTTCCACTGGTACCTGATAGGTGGCGCCAGTGTGTTTTCTCGTCGTAAGAGGTTACAAGACAGTCGGTTCACTCGGTCTTAAGAAGTCGCAAGTGTGTGAAGGGGCCTTTACGTGCCCAATGTAGAGCAAACCCTTAGCAAGCCACACTAAAACGCAGGTTACCTGGAATGAGTTTCATACTTGGACTTGTATTTTTTGCTTCCTTAGTTCCGTTTTTCCCTGTCTTCGAATTTCATCACGAACACGCCCCAAGGACACCAGATGCCCTCCTAGTATGAGAGAGGCTGCACAGACATGCACAGACATGTGAAGGCTATGGAGGGGCTATTTCCACGCTATGGGCAAGAGACATCTGTGAGCGCGAGTGACACAGTGAATGAGTTAGTGAACATACATATTAATCAAATCTTCGTTACCTTCTTCTATTGAAAAAAAAAAAAAAAAATTGCACAGAATTTAAAACAAACATGTACGGTACCTTAGGTTAGCAAATATATTTCCATAAGCTTCTGAAGTAACACAGTTGTGTAATTCTGGCACTGTCTTTGGGCTATTTCAGCCGCGTGATCTACTCGCTTTTGCAACTATGCACGCGGCAAAATTAGTGGGCAATTTCCTCGCCTTTTTGTGTACCCCGCGGAATACACTGGTTTACGGGGTAGAGGGAGGGGGTTGGGGGGGGGGGGGGGGCGTTTGAGATGACGAGCACTAAGCCTTATGCGACTGGCAGATTGGCTTATGCACTCATGCCAATTAGATCATGTTTATCGTGCTTTCTTCGCGCGATTAGGTTCTGTGGTGCCACAAGAGGGCGAGTGGTCTCGTGTTTGATGTAAAACGTCTTGTATATGTACACACTTTGAGAACATGGTAGCGCTTTTTGACACGGACGAGACGAACGAGGCGCCTCCAGGCCACAGACCGTTCGGTCTGTGGACTGGAGGCGCGCTCTGACGATGCCGAAAATCATCCTCGGAGAAAACAACCTCATTTTTTATGGAATCCCTAACTCCACTGGATCAGAAACGTTTGCTCACTCTGAACAACTCGTCATCCGGCACTGTCATGGTCACTTTAACATACCCATAGACCCCCAAAAAATAGAACGCGCACATCGTCTTGGACATCATACAGCTGACCGCTCTCGCCCAGTAATCGTTAAATTCACGTTCTATAAGACAAAAGACACCGTACCATCTAGGGGCCGCAAATTCAAAGGAACAAGTTTCAGTATTGGCGAAGACTTCTCTCGGCTCGTCCAAAATGCTCGCAAACACCTACTTGCGTTTGCAAAAAGCAAAAATACGCCGTTCTCTTTACGTTTTCAAACACTATTCATGGGCCCGAAACGTTATGTTTTTTTTTATGAACTATCACAGACTGGGAAAGAAACAGCATAGCAATTGCCCCGTCAGAAGGAAATGAGAGCTCCCCCTCGGACTGCTACCGAAACTAATCTATCATTTTCTGTAATCTTCACCAACGCGCGTAGTTTTCTTGCGAAACGAGAAATTGTTTCTAATCTCGTGTTGTCCTCCGGTAGTAATATGCTGATATTAACCGAAACTTGGCTGTCTAGAGAAATCACTGATGCTGAAGCTCTGGCCTATTTGCCGGACTTCCGCCTTTATAGAAATGACCGCAAAGCTAAACAAGGAGGAGGTGTTCCCATCGCCGCACACCAGCAATTGTAATGTTGCATTGCTAACATTACATCCGACCTTAAAATACTTTGACTCATATGTCGCGCTTCACCTCAGACGGTTCTTATGGGAGTCTGCTACAGGCCTCCCAATGATTCTCCTGACTTTTCTTGTAAACTTAACAACATCTTAAGTGAATTTGCCGCAACGTACACGAATGCGCATATCCTTCTCTTTGGAGACTTTAATTACCCGCAAATAGACTGGAGCAACCAGGTCCCTCAGCCATAGGTAACGAAGCCGCAAAATATTTTATTAACGTCTGTCTTGATTTTAACGTTGTTCAACTAGTATCCGAACCAACAAGTGTTTCACGTGAGTCTGCAAACATCTTAGATCTAATACTAACCAGTCATCCCGATAGCCTATAATCGGTCACTTGTCTCTGCGAAATCAGTGGCCACAAAATAATTAATGCTACCTTCAACTTCTACCCGGTACGACGCAAACAAGCGATAAAATCATTTGTCTCTATGATAAAGGAAATTATGAAGCAATAAATAGGGAGCTAAACGCCTTCCTTCCAATTTTTGAGCCATCATTTCTTAATCACTCTATTAATGGTAACTGGATAATCTTCAGACATAAATTAAATTAACTTGCAAATAAATTTGTACTAATAATTACGTTCGAGAAAACTAGGAAAAACGTCTTTTTCGCTCGGCCAAGCGGAATGGAAACCCCTGCACATGGTAAAAATACTACGCAGCTGAACACGCCTATCAGGTATCTATACGTAACGCAAAGCATTCCTTTTCTTATGATGACTTGCCAAAAATATTAATTAACAATCCTAAAAACATTTGGCATGTTGTAAATCCACAAAATACACGCATCACTAGTCTGACGAACGCACCGGGCGAAATAGTCATTGATACTGAGTGCGCCATGCTTTTACCTCGGCCTTCTTTTCGGTGGTTACCGAAGAAACCGAGGCCCCTCGCTCTTTAGTACGTCCTAACGCAGTGTCAACTATGCCAGCTCTCACATTTTCTGTAGACGGCATATCATCATTAATGGAATATATCAAACGCTCATATATCTGCTGTGTACATGACCTTATTGTTCTCACAATCACTTACTAGAGGCATCTTACCAAATGACTGGACGGTGGGAAGGGTCGTTTCAGTCTACAAATCGGGTAACAAGGATTCCCCACTAAATTACCGTTCCATCTCCTTAACAAGCGTTCCTTGCAAAGCCATGGAACATGCATCTACAGTCAAATCTTTAAGTTCCTAGACTCTATCAACTTTTTCCACCCTTCCCAGCACGGGTTTCGTAAAGGCTTCCCTTTTGAAACTCACCTGGCACTCTTTGTTCATAACTTGCAATCTAATCTTGACCATAACCTTCAAACTGAGACGTTTTTTTTAAAGATTTTGCCATAGCATTCGACAAAGTTTTGCATCAGCGCCTGCAACTAAAAGTTTTCAAATTAAATCTAAACACTGATATATTCAAATGGGTCAAGCGATTTCTGTTCAATCACTCTCAGTTTGTCTATTTAACAACCATACATTTAATCCTCTCCCAGTACCACCAGGCGTCCCACAAGGACCTGTACTCATCCCTTTCCTGTTCTTCATATACATAAATGACTTACCATCGCATCTGTCATGCCACATTCGTGTGTTTGCTGATGAATGCGTTATTTATCGTACAATCACTAACCCCTCTTACCAGACATGCCTGCAGAATGAGCTTTCACCGTGTACACCATGAGCAAGAATTGTGCGACTGTTGGCAAATGACCCTTAATCCCAGCAAATGTAAACCTGTATCATTTCATCGTCGTCGTAACCCCTTTCTTTTTCCCTATACAATTGCTAGCGTCATCGTCCAATCGGTACAATCATTTTAATACCTAGATCTAACCCTGTCAAGCGATCTATCTTGGTGCGCGTATACTACAAACGTCATATGAGCAGTAAACAAAGTACTTGCTTTTCTTAAACGTAATCGGCGCCATGCCCCGAAGCACGTATATTTACTAGCATACAAGTCACTTCTTAGATCAAAACTCGAATACGCATCTGCCATCTGGAACCCTAACCAAGCATATATTAGTAATGAAGTTGAATCTGTCCAAAATCGATCCCTGAGGTTCATTCATTCTGCCTACTCATACGATATCAGCACTCCACCTTGTGGGAGACGAGGGTGGAAGACGACCGGGTGGAGGGCACGTCACAGCAGGCTGGCCGAGAAGACATGAGCTGGCGCCAGAGAGTGTGTGCTGTGCGAGGCTGGGGCCGGGCAGGAACGATGCAGCCGTTCTGGCTGGTCTGGCCCATGGCGATCCCCGGAGCTGTCCACCAGCGAGGTTGTGACCAGGACCACAGGGAATGGTCAGCCCTGGCCATACCGGCCTGGGCCATGACGATCCCGGAGTAGTCCCGCAGCGAGACTCGGGCTATGATAGCCCGGGACAGCTAGCCTACGCAGCGCTGGCGTGGGAAGGACAATCCGCACGCCTGGACACGGACTCCGACTGCGAGCTCTGAACGACAGGCGACAACCAGGGTCGGCGGGCCCGGAGTGCCGGCTCTCGAGGTCGGGCAACGGGGAGGAACATTAAACTCATTCGCTGTCTTGTCGTTGTGTTGTGCCACTCCCTGGGAGACGAGCGAAGCACGTACCGATCGGGCGGTGATAATTAACATAGAACGAGATTACCACAAAGGACACTACAACCTTGAAAAGCAGAATCCAGCCTAACACCTCTTTCTCTTCGCCGTCGCACTTCCAGTCTCTCCCTCTTTCACACGTTTTACTACAGCTCGCTCAATCACGCACCTTACATTGTCCCCCCATCACGCAAATCTCCGCGCATTGGTCACCCACTTCAAGTAACGCTCCCAGGTGCCCGCACTACGACATTTTAACCTCCTTTTTTTCTCAAGCAGGAGCAGAGTGGAACGGCCTTCCCCACCACGTCTTCACATGTCCATCCGTTTTCATGGAGACTGTCGTCAACCACCTTCCGACAGGAATGTTTGTTCAAATTATTTTATACGTAACCCCACTCCTTATGTAATACCCCTAACGGGGGCTTTAATCTGATAAAATGAAATGAAATGAAATGGAGGGGAGAACGGGACAACACAAGCGCATTGTTTTGTCCTGTTCTCCCCAATCGTCCGTGTCAAAAAAGCGATACCATGTTCTCAAAGCTTCAACACCAACGCGCCCAACAAGAAGCATTGGTCAATTTTGTAAACACGCTTTTTAACAGCTTCCGTTTACAAACACATACTGTATACTGACTCCCGAAAGGGCCAATAAGTAACCCAGGGCGCCCCTTCCCGCCTCTTGATCTACGCGAGGCGACAGCCGGCAGCGTACTCCAAATAATGGCGGCTTTTATTTATGTAGGGGACAACTTTCTACGATGATGCAACCAAAAGTATGAGAGCGCATGCGCTGACCATATCTTAAATATGTGCATATGCGCTCCTCTTCAGAAATGCTGCCACAGTGTACGGCGGCCGGATGAAATTGTAGTCACCCAATCAAAGTACACTGCCGGCAATTTGTTTTTTTCTTTCTGGGAGCACCTATGGCGGCTGCCCGGCAATATATCCACTCTCTTAAATTAACTTAAATTACATTTTTTTATGGACAATGCATGGATCAGTGCAACGGTGAAGATTGTTTGTTTCCTACGCGGAAGTTCGGGGGGGGGGGGGGGGGGAGACAAAATGCAACAGCACTTCCTTGTGGCACTTTTATGAAGAAGGTTTATTGATAGTGTCGCTAGCAAAATAATAGTATTGTTATGGAGTTTAATTTGCTATGTGTAGCCTATGGTCAGATTAGAACAGATTGACAGACGGCTCCGTGCCGTGTATGCGCGCATTGTCGCAGTCCTCAGTGGGTTCTGTCACGCGCCTCAGCCTAACCGTTACTGTATTTCCCCTCTAAATTTGTTTTTGTGTATTTTTTTCTAGGAAGGTTCGTTTTGTTGAACAACCTCTCCACGTTTGATTTAGGCCACATAGTTTTTTCTAGAGAAGTTGTTGCTGATGCTCTTTTTTGCAGACTCACGAAATTTACGGAAAAGTCACAGTTCTTGCCAGCACCGAAATCGGGCACATTCGCGCTTTTTGAAGTTGATGCGCTTGTCACCTGGCCATATTTAGCTTCTATTTTCGTCATCCCTGTTGACATATCTGAGAAGAACTCTGATGCCGGCACGCATCCTATCGGTGCAAAAGTTCACTGCAAATTTGAGCATTTTGATACTCAACACCGAAAATGAAATGTGCCAGCTAAGGCCAAAGCCCAGGAGAAAATGGGACGTTTTGTGAAAATTTTTGTTTATTACCCAATCTGCGAATTGGTCACAGCGACGGTCAGAAAAGCATTCAAGTCTAGCGCGCACTTACGTTCCTTGATGGCTCGAAGCTTTGGGGCGCCGATGTGTCCAGTAGCCCGCGTATACGATCTACATTTCGGGTCCAGAGAGTAGTCGTGGGCAAAATGACGAAGAGGTTACTTGTTTTTTTTTTCGGAAGGTCCGGCCTGAAGGTCTGAGGTTTCAGGTAATCCAGCCGCGATCCTGTGGCTCCATGAGACGCCGTCGCTAACCACGACGCAGAGAACTCACTGACAAAAATGCTTTCCCGGTAGCATGAGGTGCCATGCCAAAAATCACACTTTTGACACCAACGTTACGAAGCTTAATTTGCTAGGTGCAGCCCATAGGCTGATTAGAACAGATTGTCAGTCGGCCCCGTTGGCCCCGGTGCCGTCTGTTTCGTTTTGCGTTCTTTGGCGAAGAGAACACACAGACAACCTTTCGTGCCGGAGTCAGGCCGAAGACTGAGGTCTCGTTTATTATAGGTAAAGCGAAATAAAAGAAAGACGCCTCTGGTACAGGGTGCTCAGGTTACGCGCGAAGCGTGGGAACGGATGTTTCTCTCTCCGGCTCCGCGCGAACGGTGGTTCTCGGTCGCTTTGGACTTTGGAGCTCGCAAGCGTCGGCGCGTCGGCGACTCCATAACATCCCTCTTCCTAAGGAAGCTTCGAAGTGCCGAAACGGTCTGGGTCTTTTACACATCGGCCGTGCCGAGTATGCTTATGGGAGGTGTCGGCACATGTTTCCTCGGGCCTCGCGGTTGTTTCGGGGAACACTTCGATGCATTGTTTATCTTGTTGATCGGGGAATGGAATTAAATGCGTGCGATTTCTTCAGATCTGTTGACCCTCGGACGTTATCCAGTAAGATCGTGGTGTATGGGCCTTGTTCTGAACAAACTCGCTCTCCAGAGCCGAGCGGATCTTGTTGACGCACTCCGTGTCGCCGGTCGAAGTATCGCTTTTGTCGGTTCCTATTTTCTTGCTCATAGTTTCGCAGTTATTTTGGTCAGGTAGCTTTGGTTCCCGGATCGGGTTGTACGCATCCTTCTCCCAGTGAGAAGTTCTGTCGGACTGTATCCGTTGGGCAGAGGTGTTCAACGCTAGATCATGAGTGTCTTGTACGGATCATCCGTTTTGCAGAGTGATCTCTTTATGATCTTCACCGCAGCCTCCGCCATCCCATTGCTCTGCGCGTAGCGAGTGCTTGATGTGATGTGCTTAAATCCGTAGGTCTGTGAGAAGTTTGTGAATGCTGAACCTGTGGTTCCCGCAAACTGAGGACCATTATCAGACAGCACTACTTCTGGGATGCCATGCCTCGCAAATATCGATTTGCAGTGCATGATTACGCACGCGTCAGTGAGGCTTTCCAGTAGGGCGATTTCGGGGTAGCGGGAGTAGTAGTTGACGACGACCAGCCACCATTTTCCGTGAATGAAAAAGAGGTCCATCGCCACTCTCTCCCACGGTCGACTAGGAAACTCTGACGGGATGAGGGAAAGCTTTCGGTTCTGGCCAGTTTGAATGCACTTTCCGCAGTTCCTAACCATGCGCTCGATATGATCGTTTATCCTCGGCCACCACACTGATACATTTGCCCGTGCCTTGCATTTTCCTGTGCCCATGTGTCCTTCATGAGGTTGTCGCAGGATATGTGGACAGCAGGATTCTGGTACCACTATTCTAGAACCATTCATGAGGAGGCTGTTTTGCACGGCAATGTGATGACTGGTACTCGTAGTACTCTTTGAGGTCTGTTCCGAGATCTCGACGATTTGGTCAACCTTTATGGCTGTTGCTTGCGAGTCTTTGGCAAACATGGTCTTTTTTCTGTTCTGCCGTTATCCATTGGAGACTCGTTTGCGTTGCGGTTAGGAACGTCTCTATGTGTCGAATGAAGCAATCGATTTCTTCTAGCATCTCTTTGTCTTGCCGCTGTGGAAGAGGGCTTTTTTGAGATCGAGTCAGCTGCTTGGAGTTCCTTGCCCGGAACGTGGACAACTTCGAATGAGTAGCGCATTAGACGCATGCGCAGTCTCTGAAGATGTGGGGTTAGGTCGTCCAATGACTTTGATCCGAACAAAGAAATGAGAGGTTTGTGGTCAGTCTCCAGTACAAAGTGCGTTCCCACGATGCAATCTCAGAATGTTTCGCATGTCCACGTGAGTGCTAAACCTTCTTCTTCGATTTGGGCGTACCTCTTCTCTGTTTCGGTGGGTTTTCTAGACGCATAGGCGATGACGCGATACGATCCATCCTCCTGCTCTTGACGCAGCACTGCTCCCAGGCCGTAGGATGACGCATCTGCCGATACAATCGATCGTTTGTTGGCTGATACTTGTCACTCAAAAAACGCATTTATCCTCGTTGAGTGTGAATCCTGCTGATGAGAGTAGCCTGAGGACTCCTCGCAGATGTTGCTCGTGCTGCTCGGACGATGACGCCCATATCAAGACATCGTCAATGTGGCGGTACTCCTTCCACTCCTTGAAGAAGTTATGTAATACGTCTCTGAAAGTGTTCCGGAGCCGACGTGATTGCGAATGGTAGACGATTAAAACAAAATCTTCCGAACGGAGTGATGAATGTCGTCAGGAGTTGTGACTTTTCTTCTAAGGGATCTGCCAGAACCCCAAATTCGCGTCCAGCTTTGAGAAAAGCTTGGCTCCCGCTAGCCTTCCCAGCGTGTGCTCCACTGATTGGATAGGGTGATATTCGCGTTGAATGTGCTTGTTTAGTTGGGTGAGATCAACACACATGCGAATTGTGCCGGACGGTTTGGGAACCACACCAACGGCAAGGTTTGCCTTTTGGTTTGGGTGCCGTGGTCTTCTTAGTAGGAGTTCGAACATTTGGACGTTCAGCTCCTCGCTGAGCAGGTCCTGATGCTGTTCCATTTTTGGCTGCTATACGGTCAACATTGGCATCCTTTTCTTTTGTCGGTCGGAGTTCCACTTGTTGCTTCTTCATCACTTACGATTGTTGCGCAGCAGCGATGGCCTTCTGCAGGTCCAGATCAGGATCCAGTTGAGGTTTTTCCGAAGTCCAGCTGTCCCGGAGACCAACAATCAGCCTGTCGCGGATCAATTCTTCCTTCAGTGATCCATAGTTGAACGTAGTGGCTAGTCCGTGGAGAGCAGTGACGTACTCCTAGACGTTTTCCGTCTCCAGTTGCAATCTTTTGTTGAACATGGCTCTCCCGTACACCACGTTTCGACGGAGAATGAAGTAACGTTCGAAGTTCTCCATCACCTTGTCGAAGTCTTGAGCCTCGGTGTCGGACAACTTGGAGGTCTGTAAGACGTCTTCTGCTTGTGATCCCATGAGGTAAATGAGAGCGTCGACTTGGTGTGATGATGGTTGAGATGCCAGTCCTGATGCACTGTGGAAGCGCTTTAATCTCTTCTTCCACGCTAGTCATTCGTTAGGTGTTGTAAGCCTGAAGGCTTCGGGTGGCGAGATGCGAAAAGTTGTCGTAACTGCTTGTTGCGTAGCACCGCTGTCGGCAGAAGTTGAGGGCTTGTCCATTGTTCCTTCGTTTGTAGTCGATCCTGCGCTTTACTAATTATTAGTAGATTCGCGGAGCGATCCCAGTTCTGACACCATGTTTCGTTTTACGGTCTTTGGCGAAGAGAACACACAGACAACCTTTCGTGCCGGAGTCAGGCTGAAGACTGAGGTCTCGTTTATTATAGGTAAAACTAGGGTGCCTTCATGTGCGCTTTGCTTATGGTGGAGACATCTGGCCATTTTGTCCCACACTTTTATTTTTCTTTTTTGTTCAGAAGCGCGTGAAAGCGCGTGTCCCTGCACGCGTTTGTGGCACTGACTGTGCTATGGCGACATTTTGTTTTCGTCGATTTCTTTGTATTTTACCCGTGAGCGCGTGCTGTCGGCATCGGGTACTACAAAGGGTGGCATCACCCTAAACAGAAATACATTGAGGCACCCTAGGTAAAACGAAATAAAAGAAAGACGCCTCTGGTACGGGGCGCTCAGGTTACGCGCAAAGCGTGGGAACGGATGTCCTCTCTCGGGCTCCGCGCGAAAGGTGGTTCTCGGTCGCTTCGGACTTCGGAGCTCGCGAGCGTCGGCGCGTCGGGAACTCCATAACACCGTCCGCGCGCGCATCGTCGTCGTCCTCAGTTTGTTCTGGCACGCGCTTCAGACGCACCATCTCGGTACCGTGCCTCGAACGCTTCTCCGTCTTATGTGTTCACTGCGTCCTACAAAAGGGGGTTTCTCGATTTCCGCTTGACGAGGTACCTCACAGAAGTGTCACGTTTTTGGTAATCGCGATCCCGGCGGCGTCCCAGAAGCAGCGGTGGTGGATGCGGTAGACGCCTTGTTCTGCTGGAGGTCGCTCTCGAACTTGACGGTTCTCGGAAGCTTCGGCAGTCGGGAGTTAAGACAGCCGCGACGACAGCGACACCGCGTTCGCTCGTGTACTCTTTGCCGGGTCGTTTTGGCGCCAACCGCCTGGGGCGCGACATCCGACGACATGACAGGACGGCTTCTGTGACGTTATTTGTTGCCACTTCGGGACCGATGTATGATGGGCGGGATACGACGCTATACACACACGCCGGAGACGTGTACCAGGCATCGTATAGTAAAAGATCTTTCCGTGCCGCCTCGCTGTGCACGTATACACAGGCGTGTCCGACCTCGTGTTATGCATGCGCTAATTTCACTGCTCGCGACTGCTGTTATTAGGTAGCTCGGTCACGCGCGCTCTCTCTTCGAGCCCAGCGGCGCAGCCTTACTGTCGCTGAACTGGTTTATCGAATTTAAAACACGATCGCGAATACTCGCGACGTCTGCTGCATCAGGAAAGAGCAGTTCGGGACGCGAGAATTTTCAGAAGCCCACTCTACCTGCGTTTCCGGAGACGCGACGTACAGGGGAAGCATTAAGAAATAACTCCGATAATGGCTCAAGGCAGGCACGTAGCCAGGATTTTGTTTCGGGGGAGGGGGGGGGGGGGGGGGGGCGCCCATGAAAAAATGCTGTATGAGGGGGAGGGGGGAGAGGAGGTCCCAGCAAAGTGGAAGATTTCGGGGGGGGGGGGGCCCGGGCCCCATGGGCCTCCCCCCTGGATACGTGCCTGGCTCAAGGTCCTTCTTGCTTTGTAATAGATACGCGAATGTCTTTGTGAGACGCGAAGCTTCAGAGGAACACGTTTTTTTTTTTTTTTTTTTAGCAGACCTAATTGCACAAACATTATTGTTTCTTTTATAGAAATACGCAAGTATAATTCAAGATTTCATTATCACGAACAGACAATTCGTGAGGGAAATGGGAACTTTTAGCAAACCGTTACCGCGTTCCGTGTCCGCGCTATACCGGAGCCCTTGAAGCGTGATTTTAAGCGCGCGCCGGAGTAATAATACACCGTGACCGCGGTGCGCGCGCTTAACAGCACGCTCCAAAGGCTCCGGTTTTGCGGTACGCGGAACACGCTAACGGTTTACTAAAAGTTCCCAGTATCACAGATATCTTATTTTGGAAATATATTTGCGTTTCAAATTAAAGAACTTGTCACAGAATGTAACAGGTTTCTCTCAAGCCGCGAAGAGACTGCGGTATAAGATAGTGCACAATAAACGTTGTGCACACACTGTCCGAGGTGTGTTTCTTTCTTGGATGACGGATGTGTCCTACTGGTCATAAAGAACAGTCTGGAGACATGTTCTAAACGTACATATGTATGAAGCTAATATTCTTCCAATGAGCCATCCAGTGTACCTCAATTTTGGCTAATAAAAATTATTATTATTATTATTATTATTATTATTATTATTATTATTATTATTATTATTATTATTATTATTATTATTATTAGTATTATTATTATTATTAGTAGTAGTATTATGCCTGAAGCGAGTCCGATATAATTCGGTTATTATATCTGCAGCGAACACCTTGTCTTTTGTACGCGATGTATGAGCGGCATGACCTCGGAGGTGCATGTAAGATATAACCGCCGCTTACGAACCTCGATCGTATACGCTCAAACTACACTTTACATGCTCGAACAAAGACGCCAAATCGCTAGCATATATTTATATTCCGAGAATCGCAGAGGAATTCAGACCGGTATAGTACATCCAGAATACATAAGGTCATGATAGCAGATGTGTTATATAGCTATAGGACGCATATTGCTATATAATAAAACAAAAAGCTTTTTAGTCGAAGATGAAACGAGGTTTCCTTCTTGCCATGAAGGTCGTTGCGTATGGACTCGACGTCCACAAAATATCACGCATTCGTAGCGTCCCTGCCCCGCGAAGGGGGGGGGGGGGGCGTACAAACGAAAGTACAACGTGAAAATGTACCGATATTCACCGAGAAACCGACGGAGAGGAAGAGACGAGAGTGCATGGGAACGTCAGAACGCCAAACTTTGATTTGAATGATTTGTGGGCAAACTTAAAGTTATGCGGAGCGCAAGTTCGCCTGCTTCTTACGCAGGGGTTGCGATGATGTCAGAACGCCGACCTCTTATTGTCTGATTGAAAAAAAATAGTGGTTAGACCTCGAGGCATTTAACATTTCGGTCTACCCGCAATCCATTCAATCAAAGCCAATCAGAGCTCGGCGTCGTTCTGACGTCACCACAACTCCAGCGCAAGAAGCAGGCGACTTGCTGTCCGCATAGCTGCCTTTCTCTTCACTGCACTCGTCGAATGCGTTTGAATGCAAGAGCCAAACGGCGGACGACTGCGTTCCGCGTTTTAACGCGTTTGACGTGACGATTACAGTGGACACAAAGACTGTCGTTGTGTCTAATGCACGCGTTCGAATGCGAAAGCCAAACACTGGACGCCGGCGCTCCACGTTCTGGCGCGTACGACGAGTGCAGTGGAGACGAAAGTTGCTAGCTTTAGATCTACCCACTAATCATTCCAACCAGAGCTCGGTGTTCGGACGTCCCCGCCCGTTTTCGTCTCCTCCTCTCTCTCGAATTCTCGGCGCATTGCTAAATTACCCAAGTATCAAAAAGAATCCTGGAAAAGTGTAGGTGTACGCGCCGCACGCGCTCGCCTTCTCCGTATAAAAGATTCGAAGCAAACCGTGTGCGAAATGTAATTTGTTTTAGGCTTTTTTTCTTAGAACAGTCACTGTTGAAGACTACAGCACGCGGGGCACGTAGATCCTACTTTCTTAGATCTATCATTTGGCAATCACCACGGAAGACTGATGTTTGAAATCGGTTTTTCTCTGTTGCCTACACGCGTGCAGCTACGGCGGATAGCGTTCTTACCGCTCATTCACAATGGAAGCGGATCCGCGTTCGCAAAGCGGTTGCGAACGCGGTTGTATAAGAATCCAGTACAATAGCACGCGCGCTTGATGTCATCGAATGCGCGTGCAATTGTACTGGATCTTTACACAACCGCCTTCGCAACCGCTTTGCGAACGCCGAAAGAAGAAGAAGAAGTCCCCGAGAGCAATCGTTCTTCTCGATTGCTCTTCATATTTCCAGTACTAATCAAGTATTCCAAGCTCAGCTAATACCGGCAATCAGTCTGCTACGAACGCCAAATCCTGGAGTCTTCATTGACACGGTCCCTGATCTGCACCAGGGCTCCATCGTTCCAATCGGTTGTTGACTCGGAGGGCAAGCCTTCCAAGCGCCGACCTGACTGGATTTCATCGACTGCTTCACACCAGCTTTTAAGCCCGACGCTTTTCTCAAGCCGAGTGCACACATCAGGACAATCGGCGTGACAAGACGGCACGGTATTTCTCACCCTTTGTTTAGCCTCTACTGCCATGTCTTCTCCATCTAAGTGTGCTAATTGCCGAGAAAAGATCATCAATGATGGTCGACACATGTCCTGCGCCGACTGCAAGAACTCGTACCATGTAGGAAAGCTTTGCTCGGGAATTGCAGATAGTACCTTTAAAACCATGGGGGCCGCAAAGCGGGAGATTTGGCGCTGCCGTCGATGCCGAGAACAGAGTAGAGGGCCCGGTTCTCCATCTGAGACGGGCTTGTCACAATGTGAATCTCCCGTGACCGCCGAGCACTTTCGATCGCTGGAGTCAAAACTAGATTGCCTAACGTCCCTCAAGGCCAACGTCGACAGCCTCCTTTCGTTACCAGCCAAAATAGACCAGCTCTTGACATTAAAGCCTGTAGTCGAGAACCTTAAATCTGCACTAACAGAGATTCAAAGGTCGGTTGACTTCCTGTCGGAGAGCTACGACTCTCTGCTCTTGACAGCCACCGCTAACGCATCATCAGTGACAGAACTCCGCAACGAGACCACGTCACTGAGAGAGATAGTTACGGAGCAGTCCAAGACCATTGAACACCTCCAGGACGAGTTAAATGACAGTGATCAGTATAGCCGACATTCAAATCTCGAAATACATGGGCTGCCTTGTTCCTCGAATGAGAACTTGATCACAGTTGTCGATGAGCTGGCCAGTAAGCTCGGCCTAGCTGACTTCCAACAAAGTGATATAGTGACCATGCACCGCCTACCATCTCGACGTGACATCCCTCCTCCTATACTGGTCAGATTCTCTACGGCAGCGCTTAGAGATCAGTGGCTTTCCACAAGAAAAAAGCTGCGACCTCTTGCAGAAAAGGGGTCTTTACCCAAACTCTTCTTCAACGAAAACCTCACCCGCAGGAACAAGGAACTCTTTTGGAAGTTACGTGAGAAAGCAAGAGACATGCATTACAAATTCACATGGGTGAAGAATGGTAAACTGTTTGCAAAGAAAACAGAATCCTCTCCTGCAGTACGCATCCATCGGTTTGCTGACCTGGAGAGGATTGCTTAGCTGCTCTTTTGCCAAACCGACAGATAACAAGGTATCGAATGACAACAACATTGATTTATGGAGGTACAGTTTTCTAACTGCTCAGACTTTTTATCTCTGCAACGTTTCTTTGATACAGTCAGTGATAGCACTTTTGGTTTATTACATGTTAACATCAGGAGTATTCAAAAATATTGGGATGAGTTTACACTAACTGTCAAAAATGTAACGTCAATATTTGATGTTTTTGTCCTTACAGAAATCAATGTTAAAGACGTTTCCTGTAATGATTTCCAAATACCAGGGTATAATGCACACTTTTTCACACGTCCGGTTGGCCGAGGAGGAGGAATTGCTATCTTTGTGAGAGATTCGTGGGGTAGTGAAAAGCTTGATGTCGATTTCATTAATTGTGAGACACTCTTTATAAGGATATGGAATTCAAAATGGTCTTTATGTTTGCTAGCCTTCTACAGACCTCCTTCGGCTCATCCTTTGAAGTTTTTGGAAGAGCTCAGGAATAAGCTTCAGACTTTTCAGTCCATGAATGACATCTGTTTGGTAGGCGACTTCAACATCGACACGCTTAAGCCAGTCAAGTCTCTCGTGTGTGACTATCTGAATTTATTGGCATATTTTGGTCTGGAGTGTTTGATTCTTGGTCCCACACGAGAAGAACATTTAGGTGATCATATTGTCAAATCATGCCTAGACCATATCAATGTGCGTGCTCAGAACATAGCAACAAAATCGGCCATAATAGAGCAGAAGCTTGCTGACCATTACTATGTGGCTTGCCAATTTGTATCACAACTCACTCTTAGGCCCTCGACGGCTGTAACACAAAATAAAGAAATAATTGATCGCGCACGACTTGATAAGTTGGTACAAAAATACGATTGGAATAGTCTATTGCATATTCAAGACTTCAACGACGTCTACACTAGGTTTAGTGAGCAGTTCCGCCTTTTTAGGTGGCAAGCTAGAAAAGTTATTACTGTGAGGCGGCGTCGAAACGACCATGATTGGATAACCGATGATATTCTGTCATCTATAAAATCTAAAGATGCTCTTTGGGCCCGTTGTCGCCGGTCTCCAAATAATGCCCAGTTGAAGGAAGAATTCCGCATTATGCGAAACCGCGTAAACGCGCTTATTCGTTCAGCGAAGAGGATATACTTCCGTGAAGCGTTTTTTAAAGCTCGATCAAATATTTCACAGACATGGTGTTTGGTAAATCAGTTGCGAGGCAAGGGTGTGAAGAGGTCGATTGATGACACACTTGAAACAGTTTTTGGCCATGACAGTAAGAAATTGGTAGAAGATTTTAATAAATTCTTTGCTACTTTCTCCGGAGTAGCCCGTGACACTTCTCTATTTGCAACAGGTGCTTCAGATTCAAACTCCGCCTCGGCTTTCCTACCCCAAATGACCGAGCCTGATCTTCGATCCCAGCTTTTCAGTTTCAAGGCAAACAAGGCGCCTGGTGTAGATGGCATCAGTGCGGAGGATCTAAAGAGGAATTATGATTCTATAAAACATGTGGTCCTTCATATGCTAAATGGTTTTATTTCTTCCGGATCAATCCCCGACACTTTGAAGAGCGGACTAGTGAAGCCTCTATTTAAAGGAGGAGAACGCAACAAACTTGACAACTATCGACCAATTTCAATTTTACCTTGCATAATACAAATATTGGAAAAACATATTCTCGAAACTATGACGGCATTCCTTGAAAGGTTTGACATTATTTCGCCTAGGCAATATGGTTTTGTTAGTGGGCGTGGAACCCAGCCGCTGTTAGAGAACTTCACAGATGAATTGCATCTCGCTTTCGAGAAGAATCAAGTCGCCTGCGCGCTCTTTATTGATGTTTCCAAGGCGTTTGATACTGTAAGTCATAGCATTCTGCTGAAAAAATTATCCAACCTTGGATTCCGCGGTCCTTTCTTTTCCTTACTACAAAAGTTTTTAACTGGTCGGACACAAGTAGTTTCTATAGCCAATAACCGAAGCTCCAAAATTGACTTAAAGGCCGGGGTTCCCCAAGGATCTGTTTTATCGCCTCTCCTTTTCAACATCTTTGTTAATGACATGTCCAAAGCAATCTCCGCTTGTAACCTTTTCCAATACGCGGATGACACGGTTTTGCTCTCGGTCCACCTTAATCCGGCTACTGCTATCACTTCGCTGCAAAACGACACTTGCCGTTTACACGACTGGTTTGAAGCAAATTGTTTAACGATAAATGTATCAAAAACCAAGCTTGCCTGCTTTCATAATCCCCTTAAAATTCTAACGTCCAACCATCCCCTTTTCATGCATACGTCTGGGTGTATTTCTTGCAACTGCAGTCCTGTAACTTACGTTGATAAGGTTAAATATCTTGGGATAGAATTTGACAATGATTTGTCATGGAACACTCATCTCTCACAGCTTTGCAGAAGACTGCGGAGTGTGTCATGTTTGCTGTACAATACACGATCCTTAATACCTAGTTCAACAAAAAAAACAATAGCTCAAGCATTAGTATACGGAATTTTGCGGTATGGTATAACAATCTTTGGACATAGCTCTGGAGCCTGGCACAAAAAAATAGATACAATTTTGAAAGGCATTTTTAGAAGCATTGTCTATGGACCAGCATTGCAAACTGAAGAGGAAAAACTCGCCAACTTAGGTTTGCCCTTCTTCAGGGCTTTTTTGGTTCAGACTGTGGTCCTTAAGTATTTTTGGAGCGATATATATAAGATACCCCATGTGGCTACTAGATCGCTTAGACACACAGAACGATTTAAGGTACCTTTTGTAACAACAAAATACGGGAAGAAGGTTCGGGACTTTTATGTACCAACGATTTTCAACAGCCTACCGGACGACGTTTATGGTGCGGATTCCCTGAAGAAACTGAAACGAGCACTCCAAGATCTCAGCAAAACATCATGACCTTGCGTGTCTGTGTGTGTGCGTGACCCTGTGTGTGTTTTTGCGTGAACGCTAACAAACGTGATTTTTTCTTCTCTTCTTTCTTTAATCATCATCGTCACTGTCATAGCGTGGTAACAGTTGCCTGAGTCGGTTACTACAAATCAGGGGGACATTTTGTACTCATTAAGTGAAGGGTGCTGTCCCACAAGTCATCCAATTGGCTTTGACAGACCCGTATTTTTACCAATTATGATACATGCAAAAAATAAAAATTATTATTATTATTATTATTATTATTATTAGTATTATTATTATTATAGTAGTAGTATTATGCCTGAAGCGAGTCCGATATAATTCGGTTATTATATCTGCAGCGAACACCTTGTCTTTTGTACGCGATGTATGAGCGGCATGACCTCGGAGGTGCATGTAAGATATAACCGCCGCTTACGAACCTCGATCGTATACGCTCAAACTACACTTTACATGCTCGAACAAAGACGCCAAATCGCTAGCATATATTTATATTCCGAGAATCGCAGAGGAATTCAGATTCGTAGCGTCCCTGCCCCGCGAAGGGGGGGGGGGGGGCGTACAAACGAAAGTACAACGTGAAAATGTACCGATATTCACCGAGAAACCGACGGAGAGGAAGAGACGAGAGTGCATGGGAACGTCAGAACGCCAAACTTTGATTTGAATGATTTGTGGGCAAACTTAAAGTTATGCGGAGCGCAAGTTCGCCTGCTTCTTACGCAGGGGTTGCGATGATGTCAGAACGCCGACCTCTTATTGTCTGATTGAAAAAAATAGTGGTTAGACCTCGAGGCATTTAACATTAGGGTCTACCCGCAATCCTTTCAATCAAAGCTAATCAGAGCTAGGCGTCGTTCTGACGTCACCACAACTCCTGCGCAAGAAGCAGGCGACTTGCTCTCCGCATAGCTGCCTTTCTCTTCACTGCACTCGTCGAATGCGTTTGAATGCGAGAGCCAAACGGCAAACGACTGCGTTCCGCGTTTTAACGCGTTTGACGTCGAGTACCGTGGACACAAAGACTGTCGTTGTGTCTAATGCACGCGTTCGAATGCGAAAGCCAAACACTGGACGCCGGCGCTCCACGTTCTGGCGCGTACGACGAGTGCAGTGGAGACGAAAGTTGCTAGCTTTAGATCTACCCACTAATCATTCCAACCAGAGCTCGGTGTTCGGACGTCCCCGCCCGTTTTCGTCTCCCCCTCTCTCTCGAATTCTCGGCGCATTGCTAAATTACCCAAGTATCAAAAAGAATCCTGGAAAAGTGTAGGTGTACGCGCCGCACGCGCTCGCCTTCTCCGTATAAAAGATTCGAAGCAAACCGTGTGCGAAATGTAATTTGTTTTAGGCTTTTTTTTCTTAGAACAGTCACTGTTGAAGACTACAGCACGCGGGGCACGTAGATCCTACTTTCTTAGATCTATCATTTGGCAATCACCACGGAAGACTGATGTTTGAAATCGGTTTTTCTCTGTTGCCTGCACGCGTGCAGCTACGGCGGATAGCGTTCTTACCGCTCATTCACAATGGAAGCGGATCCGCGTTCGCAAAGCGGTTGCGAACGCGGTTGTATAAGAATCCAGTACAATAGCACGCGCGCTTGATGTCATCGAATGCGCGTGCAATTGTACTGGATCTTTACACAACCGCCTTCGCAACCGCTTTGCGAACGCCGAACCGCTTCCAGTGTGAATGAGCGGTTAGGGCTGCCAGCGTCAACGCCTCCATGGGCAACGAAGAATGATCTTTTTCGAACGTCGATCTTTTTGCGCCGACTTTTGCGCAAACTTTATTTTAAAAACCACAATAGCATCCTTTTTCACCACAGGTAATGTAAATCCAACGTTCCACCGATTTCGCCGCTTCGGTCTATAGACCTTTTCTCCTGCACTCTCGTCCCCAGCCACCTGAGAGGCATATCTGGTTTTGGCGACGAAAAAATAATAAAACATGTCAACCTGCAAATAGTAAAAAAAGAGAGGGGAGGCAAAACGAAAATGGGTAACGGTTACGCTTATATCCTAAATGTATTCTATTGGCATGGCGACGGCAAAACAATGTTTTCGCCCATATTGGAAGTGACGACACTTCAAGACGGCGGCGCCCTTGAAAAAAAGGTCTATAGACCGTTCCACTAGGAAGGGTGGAGAGCGAAAAAATGCCCTCCCCCTCTCATCCAGCGTGTCGTCCGCTCCGCCGAGTGGGCTGTACCTGACACCCGGCTGACGTTAAAACTCGGTTTAAAATAGCGTCATCTTGTAAATTCCAAGCGCAGATGCGCCAATTTTCATATGCAAGTTATTGTCTAATGCTGTACTCGATAAAAATACTAACCGGGTTCAATTGCGCTGTTACCTGCGTCCAAATAAAAGAAAAATGGGAAAGGTGTGTAGAGTGGCCGGTCGCTCCGGCGAAAAGTAAATCTGCTTGCTGTAGCTTTTTTTGCTATACAAAGCTGGTACTGGTGTAGGTCGTTAGCGACAATGAATGGAAGTCTGGAATAAACAAATAAAAACGTGCTCTCCTGACGCAATAGACTCAGTGGTTGAGGGTAGTACTGTCGGCTGATTCACTGCTATTGAAGTAACTGAACAAAGATACGGGTGTTGATCATTTACTGAAATAAAACAACAGAGCGCTATAAACTGAATTTGGAATAGCCATAAATATTCTAAGAACGCGAATCACTTCGCAACGGCAGCCACGAGCTAGAGTTCCACGTTCGGTACAGCCCGCCGGTACAGCCCAAAGATAGAGAACGGCAACCTCCCGGTTTGTCGACTGCTAGCGGAGTCGGGCGCGTGCCCTCTCTCTCGTTTTAACCCACCGAACTGCTGAACATCCCGGATATGTGAACGGGGCGCTGCGGTCGAACGAAATGGCGCCGCCCTGAGAGAGCTAAATGGAATTGTTTATTGGGCCGGCTGATAGTGTAGCGAGCGCCACCTACGGCACGCGCCACGAAAAGACGCCAGAAGTTCCAGGAAGCGCTATGAAGCTTGTCAACCCACTCCGATCTATACTTTGTCTCAAATTACCATCGACTAACTGCGAAGACTGTGCAAGCACAAGAGGCTAGCCTTGGCTGCCTTGAACCAACTGGCGCAGCTCCAACCAGTAGTTTGACTGCCTTGACTGGAGCCATAGCCTCCTCTATACTGACGAAACCTAGCGGATCGCTGCGAGAAGCGGCTGCCGAAATTGAAAAGGTAGAGCGGCAAACAACGAATAAGAGGGGAGCCACCTTACCGGCGCCTGGCTGCAGCGAGACGCCGAAACACACTTCTCCAGAGCGCTAGAATGTCCGCTCGTGCTCCTCGCGTTCCTCGCGCTACCGCTTCTTTTCTCCTCGAGTTTGAAAACCATGTTTCCGGTCCTCGCCGCTGGAAAAGCTGTGCGCTGACGTCCAGGTTACCCCAGAGCCGTTTATTGAGAGAGTTTGGCCATACATTGGTTTGAATAGGCGAGCATCCCGGGCCAACCACAGGCCGCGAAACAGTCCCTAGCGGTGGTCGCCTGCTCTAAATTTGTGCCACGACTATACTTCGTTTCACCTTATGTGCGAGCGAAGGCAAAACTGGAAGCGCGAGCACGGAAGCTCCGTGCGTTCAGGCTTTGCTCGAGCGCGCGAGCTGGGGAGAAATGCAAAAAGCGCTGGTCTCGCGCTTCTAGCTTTGGCTTCGCTAGCAGGTAAAGTGAAACGAAGTATAATTTGAGCCGTGCCGAGCGGAACTCCGCGTCTCAAGACGCTCGCGCACCCCACCCTTTGCACTGCTTTCTTTCAGCCAGTCTCAGGACGCTGTTCTAGCAGTGCAGACAAAGGCATGGGCACGAGCGCGTGGCTTTGGAAAGTGCCTCCGATGCACGAGGTCTCGTACAAACAATAGCGTTTCGCTCAGCTAGGCTCACGCGCCTGTGCCTTTGTCTTCACTGTCGACATTTGTGAGATGGAGTAGAGGTCTCCTGATTGGTCGACGCTGTGTCACAAATTTAGTTTACGATCTAAGCGTGGGGGGAATATTCGGCGCTGGCGGCGGCCTTTGCTCCGCCTATTGTCCAAACTCTCCTAATATACGGCTCTGGGTTACCCGAGAAATTATTTGTGCTACCAGATGCTCGCGCTCAATTCTGCGACCGGGCACTCTATGGCTCTGTCGTCGAACCGCCAGGCTTTGTGAGAATAGTGGGGGCTATGCCGGAGCGATCGCTGCACCAGCGCTCTTGCAGTCGCCGAGGCTTCGTTCAAAGCAACTAGCTCGCGCTTTTAGCATGCGGGGCTATGAATAGTCCATGCTAAGGTGTGACGAAGTATAATAATGTTGCGTAGACCTGCACATTGGTGCTTGGGTAATTTAGCTATAGTTGTATTTTCTAATACGCCCACGTATCGGTGGTACTAAGAAAAAAAGAAAAAAATCTGAACGAGAAATAAAAAGAAAAAAAAAAGAAAGCAGACAATCAGGCATGTCTGTGTTGCCGCGACGCGTTGAAGTTGTTCAATAGACGCTTTAAAAATTCAGTCTGAACACCTAAACATCCGAGCCGCTATTTTGTTGTTCGGTAAGTACGTTTAGCGTTGAGAGATTTATAAGTTCCTGCGCGCCATAGATTTGAGGGAGTTTTGTGAATCCTTGGAATGCTCGCTTTCGGTACACCCCAGCTTGCTCATAACAACAATAATGGAAACTCAGACAGTGAATACCTCCAATTGGTTACAAGCTCTGCGCCCCCCGTTCCTTTCAGACTCGCATCTAATATAACAGTCAGCCCGCAATTGGGCCGCGAGCAGCTCGAGATTGTGGTTTTTATCACGATACCTAATTCACTCAATTAGAAAAGTACCTTTAGCTATTAGCCCCGTGCGCGACCAAAAGCGTCGCTGTGGTCGGCCTTCCACGATTGGCCGAACGCTGACTATGACGTCGGAAAGGGGATTTATCATCGACGGAAATAAGAGGAATGAAAGAACTTTAATTTTGACGGTGTTGGCAGTGTTTCTTTGAGAGCGCAATGATTTCAAGCTTCCACCATGCTAATAGCAAACACCATCGAACTTGTTGTTTGCAAGGTAATGACGTCACAAGGGGGAACCACAGGAGGGCGCCACCAAAACATCTCGCCGCTAATAGAACCTCCATTGTCGGCTGCGAATCAGTTTGCGATCCCCTGCGGATGGCGTGTGCTCGCGACGCACGAGCGCTGGCTGATTTGCCGATCGAAAAATGCGATGTCAAAGGTACCTTAAAGGTCGGTTCTCACATGCAGCGAAGCGTTGATGTAGCGCTCCCCACGTGCCGTCAGCTACTTATCGTCTGCCATGAGCAACAGTTTTGACGGTGCGATACAAAGCTGGTGAACGCTCCCGTCAGCACGCACTTAGCGCGAGGTAAGCGCTACGCTTGTAGCGCTCCGCTGCATGTGTGAACAGGCCTTTATGCTGCTCGTGTGAATGGAGTAATGAGTTCCTAAGAAAACCTACGCCCGCCGCAGTTTTTTTTTTCTATTTTTTTTTGTAATATGGAGTTAAAATATTAGGGTACCGGCTTTGCTGTTTCTTTCTGTTTATTAAAACGTATCCGGCAATCTAGGTTTACTGGGGGTCCATCGACGCCCCCCTCAACGTCCCGCGTTCCGGAGCCGAAACGCGAGCGAACATGGAGTACATTTCCTTCAAGGTCCATTATATTAACTCTACTGTCTTTCCCCTTGCCTCGCGCAGTTTTATTTCGCCACTAAATAGGAACAAACGTATACTGCCTGTGACAGCGCCGTGCGAATTTCAACTTTTGCACTAAGATTGACTCTGTTTGCACTTTTACCCGGAGTCAACATGCCAGCTTGACAGATAAATATAGGTAACAAGTCCTCTCGCATAAAGAGCCTGCCGCGACGTGCCTTTGGAGTAGTTTGTTAACAATCATCGAAGTGGATATCACGTCGATTGCTGACGCTAACTTTGTACAACAAAATTGCCTAAAGAATGGCTTCGCAACGCAGTCTTCATTAGTACGCTGCTGTGCACTTATATAACTGCTTGTAGATAACGCTAATACCGGTGTTATGCTCTAAAACATTTATAAGATAATGTTACTTTCCCGGAAGACCAATGATTCAAGTCGGTCGCCACGTAAGATATGTGACTTCTAGTTACAAAAATAATCAAATCGCGTGATTCCTGTCACATAGCTCTTTCCCGAATGCGTCAGCATCATTTGAGATTTCTGGAGATTTATCTACCAGCTGCTTTAGTAATTTTGCTATAATACTTTTTTTTCCTGATTCACCTTCGTATATAAAGCTAATGTCATCGAAGGCTTATTTGCCACAAATAAAATAATTTGGCATGATAGCATATTCCTTATGTAACTAAAAAAATATCATGAACTTCGGCAACTTTGAAACGGCGGAGGTAAACGCTAGGCCTAGTTTTCGTTTTCAAAGCAGCGGGGAATGAATCAAGTTGTAGTTGGCTACAATCTGTTAGGTTCACGCCAATTGCAGGCTTTTAGGATCACGCATGAAACGGTTATTATCCGACCCAGTCGGCTAAGATAATAGCCTCGCTGTCGCGTGTCCTAAGAACGCCAGGGAGCATTCCATCAAACGTCGATCAAGGAAATAAACGGACAGCTACGTTCATATTTGGAATAATGGCCCGCCTCAATTCCTGCCCAGTAGTGCGAAGCAAACTGTCACTCGTGCACTCAACTGTTGCTGAGTATGACGCACAGACGTTAATCTGATTAACGTCATTCTAATTTTGGCTGAGTCCTGATGTCAGAGCTTTAGGTCCTCGTCACGCTCGAGGAAAGAGTACTCTCTAGCATATATAGACTTTCATGTGGTGCACTTCAGATGAGGCATTGTGAAGTACGGCCTCGCAGCGCATGCAAGTCAACTTTCTCATGAAACATTCAAATGAGTATTATGAATTGTATGTTGAAACACAATTTGTATTCGAATATTCGAGCACTGAGTGTAATTTAAGACATGACAAAAATAATCCCTGGAGAAGGAGACCAAGAGGGACAAAGGACAAACACAAAACTCCAAACATAGCTAGGTGACTGGTGAGCGACCGAAAAAATCCGCCTGCTCCGGGTATCGAACCCGGGACCTCTCCATTACAGAGGGAGCGCTCTACCAACTGAGCTAACCAGGGGTTAGACGTCAGTAGAGCAAACGGGTTTTATCAGCTGCCACCAGTCTAAAACCAACACGGGTGAAGCTTGCAATTTAAGGTTATAATTATAATGGCAATTAAATGCAAAGGTGCAAGCGAGCTGGACAAGAATGACGAAAATAATCCGCGGAGAAGTGGAACAAGAGGGACAAAGGACAAGCACAAAACTCCATACACAGCTAGGTGACTGGTGAGCGACCGAAAAAATCCGCCTGGTCCGGGTATTAAACCCGGGACCTCGCCATTACAGGTTGAGCGCTCTACCATCTGATAAAACCCGTTTGCTCTACTGACGTCTAACCCCTGGTTAGCTTGTTGGTAGAGCGCTCCACCTGTAATGGAGAGGTCCCGGGTTTGATACCCGGACCAGGCGGATTTTTTCGGTCGCTCACCAGTCACCTAGCTGTGTTTGGAGTTTTGCATTTGTCCTTTGTCCCTCTTGTTCCCCTTCTCCATGGATTATTTTCGTCATTCTTGTCCAGCTCGCTTGCACCTTTGCATTTAATTGCATTATAATTATAACCTTAAATTGCAAGCTTCACCCTTGTTGGTGTTAGACAGGTGGCAGCTGATGAAACCCGTTTGCTCTACTGACGTTTAACCCCTGGTTAGCTCAGTTGGTAGAGCGCTTTACCTGTAATGGAGAGGTCCCGGGTTCGATACCCGGACCAGGCGGATTTTTTCGGTGGATCACCAGTCACCTAGCTGTGTTTGGAGTTTTGTGGTTGTCCTTTGTGCCTCTTGTTCCACTTGCCCAGGGATTATTTTCGTCATTCTTGTCCAGCTCGCTTGCACCTTTGCATTTAATTGCATTATAATTTAAAACATGTTTAGAATTAAAGACATTAAAAAAGCTCTATACAGTTCCTTCATGCCGACTATTTTCTGAAACAAAAGTGCTTCTTATATCGTGTAGAAATATGTAGATGAGCGACGGCATTTTGAATAAACATCAGTATATTGTAAGGATGTTAGTAATACGATGAATTAATATTTATGCGAATCAAAGTGAAGGTGTATAAGGTGACAGTACGACCGTTTCAGGATGGCGAGCTCAAAAAGCCACGAACGTCTGCGCTTTCTTCACCGAGCGCGCGCCCCCTTCGTCTTCCTCTTTTAGTAACAATATACCCTCAGTCGGCGGAATTGGCGGTAATATTTTGGCTGGAGTCGAAGAGTGGTTAAGGTGCTCAGGTGTCCGGGCGGTAATAGGCCCGCATTGTGGCGACGTGCACAATGTCTCCGGGGAAGGAACGATGATATCGCGGCAGTAAAACAGAAAACTTCGTAGTTGGCCACGGACAATTGACGGATGACACGGAAGGGCCCGGTGAACCTCCGTTAATTTTTTTTTTTTCACATTTTCCTGAGATACAAGAACGTCACCATAGGAATACTCTGTCACCAATTGTGTAAGCCACTGGTCTACGAATATCAATTGTGGCGCAAGTTTGTTATTGCTGTGGCTGGGAAGTGCGGATGCGAGCGAGTTGTCGGGCGTCTTCGGCGTGGGATACACTATCGGCGTGATAAGGACCAACGGGGACATTATCTACGTAGAGTAGAACTGTGTCGAGTAGAATGAAAGGTCCTCGGTCGCAGATAAGGTAGTCCGGTGAATAGCAGGTAGGTGATTGCCCCGTATTATAATCATATGTGACGTATGGTATGGCGGTATCCTAGGTGGTTTGGTTCTTTTAGAAATATACAATGAAATCATGTCTGTTAAGGTGTGATTGAGGCTTTCGGTGATGCCGTTCTTTTGCGGGTGGTACACAGTTGTGAAGGTGTGGGTATTAGTAGCCAGTCGCAGGATTTTTGAAGAAGTTGCAAAACAGAGGGTGTCCCTCGGATACTGATCATATATTGAGGTGCACCGTGGCGCAACATAATATTGGGTAAAAAAAAGTTCGAAACTTCCTCCGCAGTGGCAGCCGGAACACACGTGGCCTCAAGTCTCGACGTTGTGGGTGAGCTGATCAATTGCTATACAATTACCGCTTGTTCATTGTGGAGAGGTGAAACGGGCCTAGGAAATCAATGCCCCTACGTTGAAAGGGAGGACGAGGTTGAGGAATTGGCTGACGTAAACCAGAGGGCAAAATTGTGAGATAGCGCAGACAAAAAAAAAATAAAAATAAAGAAGCTGTGGCGTTGCTCAGTGCAATAAAGAAAAAAAATAAGTGGCGTAGCTCAGTGGTACACCTTTCCGCTTCGCACGCAGCGGACCCAGGTTTGATACCCGCGGGAGGCGGGCGGTCTTTTTTAAGGATTTTGCAACGTCAACGAAGGACGCCCTACATCGCCATCTACAACGTCAATAACATCAATAACTACTACTATACTTTATTTGAGTTTAAGTTCAAACGCAGCCGACGCTATGAGCTGATAGGTCCAATCAAACAGCGTTAAAAGAGAACCATCATGGTGTTCGTCAGGTTTCTGTAGGTTTTCTATCATAGGTGAACCAATCATGAACGGAAAAGGCCTAGTGACTTGCGCTTTTGACGCTGCTTGATCGATCACATTACCTCGCAGCGTCGGCTGCGCTTGAACTTAAGCTGATATGAGGTATACTAACATCCACAACTACAACTACATCAACTAGTAAATTTACAACGTACGTCGTTTCCAGTGGTGGGAAGAGTCCATAACAGCTATCGCCGTAAAACGTACGTTGGCGCATTTAGATAAACAAACGCACGAGAGTCGCAACGAGCAGACGAACTTGCTTGTATGTGTTTTTTATCTCAAAAATAATTTAACTTTGTAGATTGCCCACTAACTCCAAAAACAGCCTGTTTCGATCATGCCGGACAAAATTGTTGTACGTAGATATACATAGAATCATTTCGTGGGCACGTAGGATTTACGAAATTCGCTACATTTACCGTGTGAACACACGTTTTCTCGTTAAACTTTCGCAAAAGAGAGAGAGAGAAGGTTGAGTCCAAGGACGTATTTTTTGCTAAAATATTCCTGTTAATGCATCATGTTCGCCAACAAGGCTACCTATAATTCATTATAGTACATGGGCACCGTTTGGCTGTAGTGACTTGAACCTCAAACACTTCTGTGGCTCCTTTGTATTATACAAGGGCGTAAAATTTAAATCTCGAATACATAGAGCATGATGCTTCTCTTATTAATAATAAACAAACGGTGTATTCCCTACGTCCGATGTTCACACATAACCCATTTTATTTTTGTTTCTCATTACACCTTCAGTAGCTAGCTACTGATTGCCCTACTCTTCGTGTCCTCGACTTCGTCCGTTTTTTATATTACTGTGTATAAAAAGATTAGTCCAGCAAATCATTTTTTTAGGCTGTCTAAGCCCGTAAACCGTACGCTGCGAAGGTCTGTTCATGTGCTTGACTACATATGACCACGCTCCTGGACCTTTACGCCCGCCGAAATAACTCTATTAAAAAGTATAAATAAAACGAATAGTATTATAAAAAATATAGCTTATCGTATGGGACTATAACGACCCGAGTTGTATTGAGTCGTGATCGGGTTTTCTATTGTTCAAATATTGTATCATGGTGGCCTACTAAACGTGCGCTATGTAGTTGGTTTCAACAAAACTGGCTTTTGAATTTTTTTAACGTTTGTGACTGGAAAGATTAAAAAAAAAATATATATATATATATATATATATATATATATATATATATATATATGCTGTTGCCGATTAATAAATCTAAAAAATAAAAACCGTGCTTAAGTATTTCAAATATCAAAGTACTATCGCGGACACGTTCGTCATTTATGTGCACTCCAACGAAGAAATAATCGAAGATATGTAGATGAGTGAACCGTACTCGATTAAATGAAACTATAAAGTCGCCGAAAGACAAGCTCTTTGGCGGAGCCTTGACTTTCACTCCGGGTCTCCCAATATTCGGTCGGGTATGCGAACCGCGACACCACTCCGCCTTGCTTTTTAGACGTCTTTTTTATCTGTTTTATTAGTGCACCAAAACGAAATGTACCCAATCAGAGGTGTTCTGGATGCAGCCGCCGTCAGGTGGAACGCGGTACGACGAATGGTGGTACGTGGTACGTGCTTGTGCTCCAGACTCATTACCGGTAGGAAATCCCGTGTAGCGAAAACAGTTGCGAAGTGTGTCGAGCGTTACCGCCCTCCACGCGTCTCACAGCATACCGACAGGTGACAGTAAATCCACCAAATACGTCTTGCCGAGATCCCCGAGATAGCACAAATGTGTACGTACCGGAGGTACATAATCAATAATGCGCATTAAGTTACGGAGTCGGCAAATATAGAGGAAGTTTTTTTGTTTTTTTTTTATTACGAATGAAACTGTCAAGGAATTAGAATGTTTGAACGCAAAATGATTCAACTACGGACAATGTACAAATATCCAAACAGTACGACTAAGCTCCTGCAGATCCATTGCTCTTTTTTTATTATCGAGAGTACAGAAATGTCCGCCGTAAATAACTCCTAGTCCTAAAATTATGTTCACTTTGCGCAAAAAAACAAAACACAAAAAAACACGTACTTATGAAACAGTGTGGTGACGAAACGAGAATTCTTCTAAACGCGTTAATTCACTCTGCGGTTCCTAGAATGAATCGTCGATGGTATACATTTTCCTCGTGAAGTGTACCGCGAGCAGCTGGAAGGCAGATGTTTGTGCCCACGCTCAACGAAGAGATTACGAAACAAACTAGTTCTAAATGATTACGCGGAAAGTCTCTTGGGCCTGCCGATAAAAGGCTTTTATGAACAAAGTATAAGGAAAATAACTGAATGTAAAGGAAGGGTACAGGAGATCTGGCATCTTGACGACATAACGCTAACCTCCCCTTTTGTGGGTGGTGACAGGATCGCTATTTTTTATTTCTTTTTATGTGAGAAACGGAGTAAGGCGGAGAGCACGAGTGTAAGAATAAAACCTTGGACATCATGTTTCTGTATGCGTCGGATGTGCTCTCAACTGTTTATATAATTTCATCTATTTTTTTATTTTATTCTCCACGGCAACAATCATCAAGCTCTGAGGGTGCGCCCAGTGTACCCACATCACTTTAGCGGTCGGGGAGGGGTGGTGATCGTAATCTTCCCTCGCCTACTATGTCCAGTGCCTCCTTAGTGCGTGATTTTTCTTTTTTGCTTTGTAACGTCAGGAGCGTTATCAACAAGCGCGACGCCTTGTCTTCTTTAATTGACGCATGTCTTGCTGGTGTAGTGGTCTTGACGGAAACTTGGCTATCCGCAAAAGTAGATAATAGTGAGATTTTAAATTGCCAAAAGAAGTATCGGTTCTACAGATGTGACAGGGGAACTCGGTCGGGGGGTGGCGTTTTGATAGCGGTTTGCAACGAGTTAGTTTCTTTTGGTGTGTCGCTTGCCTCGCCTCTAGAATTAACTTCTGTGCGCATTCGTCTGAACCACAAGGACGTAATTTTTTGCGCTTGTTATCGCCCCCCCCCCCCCAATTCACCTTCTGGATTTTCTTCTGATCTACATGATGATTTGAATACATTACACGTAAGGTATCCGTCATCCCCCATTTTTGTTCTGGGTGATTTTAATTTTCCTAACGTTTCCTGGGACGCACCTATTCCCGTAGCAAGCTTCGGCTCTCTTGAGTGCAATTCCTTTCTTACTACATGCTCGGATTTTAACTTGACTCAGCTCGTTCAATGTCCCACCCGTACAACCCCGACAAGTGCCACTGTCCTTGACCTAGTATTCACTACCCATCCAAATCTTGTACAATCACTTTCCATTTTTCCAGGTGTAAGCGATCATTCCGTCATTCACTTTAATATTCCGAACAGTTCGCCTCGCAAATGTGCAGCTTCAAAGGTATTTAGAGACTATAGTAGAGCTGACTACACCGGGATTAATAATGAACTCGAGATATTTTTATCAGATTTTCTTCAGAAATTTTCCGAGCAATTGTTGGAAGATAATTGGTGTATGTTTAAATCGAAAGTTATACCCCTGTCAGACGGCGTTCTAAAGATCCTTTTCACTAAGCTCCTTTAAAAAAATCGGCCAATCAGCTCGCGATGTGGAGTGCGCACGTGCTCTGTGGCGCGCGCACGTGCTCTACGGCGTGCGCTGGTTCGCCGATTTTATAAAGGAGCTTAGTGAAAAGGACCTTTAAAACGCCGTCACACAGGGGTATAACTGAGCTTACTAGCCGTTACATACCCCTTCGCAAAATTAGAAATACACAGTCACCTTGGTATACACCAACATTAAAACGGTTATCAAACAAAAAAAGCGCCTTTTCCGACGAGCCAAGATATCAATGATCCCAGAGAGATGGGCAGCTTATCATTGTGAAGAGGATGAGTACGCACGTGCACTGTCTCTCGCCAAACATACTTTTTTTAATCAAACCCTTCCATCGCTACTGGAAACTAATCTGCGTAAGTTTTGGCACGTTGTGAGCGGAAATGAAAGGAAACCAATTGAACTTGCTACGGATAGTGAATCGGTCGTTCCTAAGGAAAACTGCTGCGTTGTTTTGAACTCTGCATTCTCATCGTCGTTTGTTAACAGCACGCCATGTATGTTTCCCGATGTTCCGGTTTATGATTTTATTCCGATGGATCCAATAGTTATTGACTGGGCAGGCGTAATGAAATTAATTCAAAATATGAAGCTTTCCTCTTCTCCAGGTGATGATGGCATTAACCCCAAATTTTTGAAGAACACCGAAGTGTATTCATCTATAATATTGTCGAAGATTTTTGCACAGTCATTAGAATCCTGTACGCTCCCGAACGACTGGAAGGTGGGAAAGGTGGTTCCTCTGCACAAATCAGGTAACACTCATGGTCCCAATAATTATAGACCCATTTCATTAACCAGTATACCGTGCAAACTCATGGAAGATGTCATATACTGTCCTATGGTATCCTTCCTCGAAACTCATTCTTTTTTTAGTATGCATGCAACACGGCTTTAGAAAAAATTACTACATGTGAAACTCAACTACTCGCCTTTACTAACGACTTATTCTCTGCTGCAGATCACTTAGTCACTGTTGACTGCATTTTCATCGACTTTTCTAAAGCATTCGATAGTGTCTGTCATAGTCTGCTCCTCTATAAATTAAGTAAACTTAACATGGAGCCTAATATTTATAAATGGATAGAATGCCTCTTGTCTAATCGCACGCAATATGTAACCGCCAATGACCATAACTCCCCTCACTGTCCTGTAACGTCCGGTGTCCCGCAGGGGTCAGTGCTAGGGCCCTTGCTTTTTCTTATTTATATTAACGACTTACCTAGCTGCATTTCTTCATCTATAAAACTTTTTGCTGACGACTGTGTTGTTTATCGCAAAATGCTGGAAGCCTGCTGATCATCCTGCTCTTCAGTCTGACCTCGATAACATTTCATTTTGGTGTGACACCTGGCTAATGAAACTTAACCCTGCCAAATGTAAGTCAATGAGAATTTCACGTCATTCAAATCACATCCTACCGTGTGACTACTTACTTAACGGTGTTCGCCTAACGCAAGTTTCGTCCTACAAATATCTTGGCATTATCATTTCTGCTAACCTTTCATGGCAAGATCACGTCGACTACATCACGAGTAATGCTAATCGCGCACTCGGTTATCTACGGCGTAATTTTTCTTTAGCCCCAACTAACTTGAAACTCATACTTTATAAAACTTTAGTGAGGTCAAAGCGTGAATATGCATCATCAATCTGGGACTCTCATATTAACTCCCTTATTCTTCAAATAGAAGCCATTCAAAACCGTTCCGTGCGTTTCATCTTCTCAAATTACTTTCGAACTGCCAGTGTCACTTCTATGAATCTAATCTTAACTTACCCGATCTTTCATTGCGTCGTAAACTATCTCGTCTTTGTCTCTTTCATAAGGTTTATCATTTCAATTCTCTACTCAGTGACTCTCTCTTTCTGCCACCATCGTACATTTCTTCCCGCAGCGACCATCAGTTCAAGGTTGGCGTCCCAAGCAGCCGCACCATTTTGCACTTCCACTCATTCATTCCAAAAACCTGCACAGACTGGAACCACCTCCCCGCCTCCATCGCTTCAATCACTGACACTGACCGTTTCAAAAAATGCCGTTTGCAACCATTTTTTGTAATCCCCCTGCTGTGTTTATGTTCATGTTGTATCTTTTCACCACTCTTCTCTGTAATGCTTCGGCCTTGAGAGTAAATAAATGAAATGAAATGAAATGAAATGAAAGACGGCTGGGTGGAGGGGGAAAATGAATTTCTTCCTGACAAGTGCTCTCCGCTATTTTCAGTTCAGCAATTGTTATTAAAAAAAGTATTAACCACAAATAAATCGATCCAACTTGCATAGACATTCAATACGAAAGTCAATACACAAAAAGAATGCGTTCCAAAAAGGGTCGAAGTACGTATTTATATTACGGCACAATAGCAAAAACGAAAGCCAGTAAATAGTAAGTGCATTCCACCAGTGAATCAGCAAACGTTATAAGATTACAAATTTAACAAAATACAAATTTAACATAACAAAACAATGCTCCGGCGGTGACATCACGCTGCCCTATCGCGCAGGCGCGGCGCCCGCCGCCGGCTCCACGGCTTCCGTGACGATGCATCTGCGTTTCTGTGCTTTTCTGTGTGTTTTTTTTTCTGAAGCGCGTCCGCCTTGAGCTTGAGCGGCCCCGCCGGCTTCCGTGACGATGCATCTGCGTTTCTGTGCTATTCTGTGTGTTTTATTTCTGAAGCGCGTCCGCTTTGAGCTTGAGCGGCCCCGCCGGCTTCCGTGACGATGCATCTGCGTTTCTGTGCTTTTCTGTGTGTTTTATTTCTGAAGCGCGTCCGCTTTGAGCTTGAGCGGCCCCGCCGGCTTCCGTGACGATGCATCTGCGTTTCTGTGCTTTTCTGTGTGTTTTATTTCTGAAGCGCGTCCTCTTTGAGCTTGAGCGGCCCCGCCGGCTTCCGTGACGATGCATCTGCGTTTCTGTGCTTTTCTTTGTGTTTTATTTCTGAAGCGCGTCCGCTTTGAGCTTGAGCGGCCCCGCCGGCTTCCGTGACGATGCATCTGCGTTTCTGTGCTTTTCTTTGTGTTTTATTTCTGAGGCGCGTCCGCTTTGACCTTGACCGGCCTCACCGGCTTCCATGACGAAGCATCTGATATGACGCGTCGCAGCCAATGAGCATTTAAGGCTCGTTTTGCTGCTACAGATAACGCCGGCTTCGCTATATAGAACAGTTAATGCTTTCGCATTAAAAGGTGAGTGATAAGCGATTTTACTCACCCTTATACACGACATGAAAATGACAGCATTGTCACTTTACATACTATTACATAAAGAAATAAATACGTAAATACCGGATGTACATTTAAAGAATTATAAAGCACAAAAAAGAATGATCTTGTTAAAAATAAAAAAAAAACTTAACATCAGTTTTATATATAAAAAAGGATGCTCAGATATAGCTACATTATATTCCCCTGATATTCAAAATATTATGCATTTGATAGTAGAGTTTTTGTTTACCATATTTTGTTCGTACTCAGGCGTCTGTCATTTAGACAGTCTGAGAGAGTAAGTTATGTTCTCCTAATTTTCCTAAAGTTTAGTGCAGGGTTCTTTTTCTTTTTTTTTGCAGGACTTGCGTTAGTTGAAAATAGGAAAACTTAGCAAAGAGTTGAAAATTGGAAAGCTAGAAATCACATCATCAGCCTAAAGGGCAGGTCGCCAAAAGGAAGCTAAAGACTGAAATGACCTGGTGGAGGTAGATTACGGAAAAGTGAGGTGAATGCTCAAAGTGTATATGTCCACCTAAAATTATTAAAGGATGCTGACAATTTCCGCTTGCATATGTTACTAGATTGTTCCACTGTATTGCGCAATAATTGAGTTTCCAAACTGCCGGCAGATATGTGTGGAGAGATTCCATAGTATTCGAATAGAAGGTTCATGCCATTATTAGAGGAGCCTATGTATAGTTGAAGTTACTGAATTCCAGGCACGTCACCGAATTCGTTTCGTTTCTTCCTAAGAAAACAATAAAATGTCCTGCTATACTATTGTGTGTATAATCACGCAATGCCACTGTATAATCACGCAATGCGACGGACGCAATGCGACCATGCGTCCGTAACCTTTTATGAGGTTGCAGTCGCTTAAGCACTTCCTACAACAAGGGAATGGGCCACTCACGAATTCGTTCCTATTCTACTATACTTATTTGAATTGCAGTGCTATATTCGTTCACTGGCTGCCTGGAAAGTGTATTTGGAATGTATAGACTCACAGTAAAAAATAATTCTTAGCAGACACTTTTACGTTCAAATATAAGTACTAAGATGTCCCGTAATTTTTCCCTGAGAAAATAAATACTTCAATGTCCCGACCTCTGAACAAGCAAACAAAAGATTCAAGCATTACACGGTTTTCCGCAACGAAGATTTTGAAGAAGGTAAAAATGCCAAACAAAAACGTACATTTGTGCGTATCACAATAGTCACTCTTCTATAGTGCATATAAGAATGTCTTTTACTGAAAGACGGCATTTGCAGCGAGTATTCACAACGCCAGTAACACAAATTATTGCTGATAGGCTCTAAAAAAACATGAATAAAAAAAATCGCGAAGTTAATTTAAAAAAAAAAAAATACGATACACAAACATCTCAACTCTCCAATAATATGACTGATAATACGTTACGCATTTTATTTTTGCTACAGCGTGATACGGTGGATCATATCGCCTAGCTCTTCTGTCACTGACTTGCAAGCTCCATTATATAATTGTAAAAACAATCGGTTGTTTGTTGTTCATTCAATAAATCAAGACACACGAACGTAATTAGCCTTTTTTCTTCAAATGGGATTCGGAAGCCGTGAATAATTTGTTTATGTTTGTATTTGAGTGAATATCCAAACGTTAGCTACTCGGCTCGAGTTCAGGAAGATGTATGCTTAATTTTGAGCAAAAGAAAGCAAACAAAAAAAAAACACCTAGTTCTGCACACAAGAGTTCACTGAATCGACTAGCTCGCGTAGCGTCTGCTGCCATCCCCATGCGTCCGTAACCATTCGGCTCTGCCGCATTTAATTGCAGCATCTGCTTGCGTTCGTTGCGCAAGGAGATGCTGCAATCGACGAAGTTATTGAGACACTTTAAGGGCCACGCTTTGTCGCAGAACATTTACATATTAAAGGTACCGTCAAATGATTTTACAACTTGTTTCTCCTTAGCTTTCCTCCTCAACTCAAAAGCGAAATGAGAAATCACGCAGTCGTGAAGTGCTTGGGCACCTGTACGATATGACTCGAAGCTTCTACCTTCCTTCTTAAGCACACCATAGAACTTGTCTTTCCCAAGCAATGATAAGTGCCGTCACGGAACTCATTGGCCACGATCGCCAATTCGAATATTCGTCTAAGGATTGACTGTTGACGAGCGCATACGTCCGCGTGACAGCAGTGCTCGTATCCAACGCGGATCCCTCGCTCAACTGGGAGAACTTCTGGTTCCGGTAGAAAGGCATGCTTTACGTTAAGGTCACGTAATTTCAGTATGTTGTGGCCGAGTCTGGTCGAGTCGAGGAGAAAAGTGGATGCGAGTTTTCATTTTGTTTTTGGTGCAAACCTGGAGGCAATAAAACGAGAACAGATTTATGCTCCGCGTTCTTTGGACATTAACTATTAATTGGGGTTTTCATTTGGAAAAACTGGAAAATTATTTCATGGTCCCTATAATGTGCGCCTACATTCTTCGACGACTTTCTCTAATCAAATTCCGGATAAAAGCGACTACTCTGGGCGGCTCAAAGGAAATGCTGGAATTAAACCAAAGGAGAAACTTACTTCGTTTTTGTTTTCTTTTCTTTTTCGATTCCATCAGAGTGGATGCTTCTTATCACTCCTTCCCCTTTCCCCCGTTTCCTCGACGTCCAGCGCTAGAGCCCCGTTCAATATGCAACGACAAACGCGCGAGAAAGAAGGAGCAAGACAGAAGAGACGCCGTTACACCACTGCGCCACGCGCACCTGGCAGACTGGACGCCGAAACCCTCAATGACGTGCTCTCTCGGATAGCTTCCATCTGATAAATGCGGAACGCACGCGCGGCTGCCGCGAGGCGAAATCAGGGACGTCTTCGACGCCGTCGATTGGCCAAGTTCAACGTCTGCAAACGATGACCGCATCCAAGGACAGCGACGGGAAACTACACACCGCGAACGCCAGCCCTCGCCCCTCTTCTTTCCACAGGGCGTGACGTCATATCTCCCAAGTTCATTATTAGGAGTGCGGGGGACCATGAACACCTCACTTGTCGGCAGATCGATCCAGCGGAACCCTCAGAATTGTAGCAGAGCCACATCCGCAGTATGTGGACCCAAGTGAAAGTGTTGGGGCTCCTTGCCGTCGTGCTCTTGGCGGCTAACCTCACCGTGGCCCTCGGCAACGCGACGGAGGCGACGAAGGATTCGATTATGCCCACCGAAGACCCTGAGATTGTGGAGATGGAAGAAGGATTTAAACGGTTGACTGAGGACATAACGCGATTCGCAGCCAAGCAGTTCTTGCCCATTGTCAGCGAGATCATCTACGACCCGAGACTATCCGGCGAGTGTGCAGGGGGACTTTTGAAGATTGGAACAGCGCTGAGAGACGGGGAAGGATGGGTTCTGGCGAGTAAGTAATATTTTTGTTTACTTTCGCGTTTGAGTATAAGTACACTTTTACGTCTCCAAAGGCATCATCGTAGATTGCATTTTATGAAATGGAACTAGAGAGAGGAAAAAAAATTCCTATACACAATACAAACATATTAAAAAACACATTGTTACCCAGGTAAACATAAATACATTTTATACAAATGCAGGTAAATACAATTAACAATGGTTGACTATTTGGCGCAGTTGGTAATTCATGACAGCAATTTCAGTGCAAAAAACGAGTACAAGGAAACGACAAAAACAGGGTGCTATTTATAACTGAAGCTTTATTCGTGGTGGCATCCGGTATAAAAACTACCGAATGCAGTCGTAAGTAGCGCCGTGTTTGTGTCCCTTTCTTACCACCGTGTAATGTGGCGAACTTGCCGTCAGGGTAAATACAAAAATTAGTAGTGCTTCCTGAGGATATTGGTCAACCGATGAAGATACGGGTTCAAGAGGAACTACAAAATCCAGACCAATTTTTTTTTGTTTTGTTTTTTTCTTTTCACAATATCGAGATAATTATTACATGGGGGGCGTTCTGGATTTTTTCAATATACAGAACGAGAGCTGGTAACTCAAATTTCTTAGCTGTATTAAAAAAAGAATGTTCAGTCGTTAAGGACTGATCATGGTAAAGTATAATATATGAGGGAGGCTTACAATATGTGAGCATGAAAGAAAGTATGTTGCGATAGAACGCGTGAAAGAGAAAAACACGAGGAAATTTGCTACGGGCATGCAGTGAGCTCAGTTGAAAAGGGCCCTGAGTTGAGATATACTGATGTTGAAGGAATAGTTTTGATGTATGAAGTGGACGGCTTGGTTTTGAATTAACTTGATTCCATTGGCTGTCTAAAATTATTGACGGGCTTTTATCGTACCGACAAATTCTAGTTAAATTGTTCGAAGGTTTTATACACCCCCAAGTTTACATTTGAGCGAGCCTGGTATACCTTCCGCCAAAGCAGCCCTAAGGTTCTTAACGCTTTGCTGCTTATGTTACTAAATTGAGTATTCCAATACAAACCTTCCGTATATGTAATGCCTATGTACTTGAATAATAAAATTGATGAAATGGAAGCAGTACTGATATACAGTGATCTCACTAACACGGACCCACTTAATATAACTATCCCCCTATATTGATAGCATTTTTGGAGACGAGCAGGGTAAATACATGAATTCTAGTTCCGTTAATATATACAATTCACATTATGGACCCCTTTGCTGGAACGGAGGTCTCCATATTAATGACACAACACCGTAGTAGGATTAGACCCAGTGTCTTCAACGACTGAATATATAAGGTTGGTTCTTCCGATGTTGATATTTATTTTCCGAGTTGAATATCATTCAGTCGATTCGTTTCCGCCACATTGACGTATTTAAGAGTCGCTGGGATGAGAAACACAAGCGTAAAAAACACAATAGTCAGCGAAGAGCCTGAGATATGGTGAGATCTGTGGTGGTACGTCGTCAGTGAAAACAACAAAAAGGTGAGGAGCTAAGACACTACACTGGGGTCCATCGAATTTCATTAGAATAGGAGAAGGCAAGGTGTAATCTGCACCCACATACTGTTTGCATTCAGCATTGGTCACAAAATCACTATAGATCCTTTTGCGTGATCCGCAGTAAGCTTTATAGTCGTGCGCTGGATAAGTAATCAATCACATCTAGTGGCATCTGTGTAGTCTACAATATGACTAGACACGAAACTGTCGAAACTTCCTAGTGTCTCTACAATAGTCATCCGGTCTAAAATTAAAACAAACGCAAAAACAATGCTATGCATGCGTGTTTCTTTTTTTACTTAATTGTGAATGTTTTTATAAACCAACATTTGGCTTGACGTCATGCCGCTGCGGTTAAATGACGCGTGAAGAGAACTGCGCAGGCGCAGTTCACGCGAATTTAGTATCTACGCATGCGCATTCTCTTACCCTGTGTGGCCAAACGTGAACTTGTTTGTGAACAGTGTGTTGGTTATAGTTGCTATAAAATAAATATACAGAAAAAAGCATGAAATACCTATGTGGTTACGATTATCATTGTTGCGCATTCCATTGACGTTTAAGATTTTGGGGCAGCTATTCACACGACCTAATAAAAAGACAGTGTAGTAGTCAAGGTAACAGAAAATGCTAATTAAAATTGAAGAGAAAGGAAGTGATCGAAAACTAGTGCTCTGAGCTGTGCAAACTATATGAATGTGTTTCTTTTGGGGGATATGCTATTGCCGGTGTCATGGACACGCAGAGCGGCACGATTATGACCGATATATTGTCTGAAATTGGACATTCCTGATAAAGCGACGGAACAGAAACTACCAGGAAGGTAACCAGCAAATTATTAACAAACAAACTGCGTTGTGTAAACGACAGAAGGAGTTCATTGTCAGGAAGCATTATTATACGTTTAGAAATAAAAATAAAAGGAAGCATGAAAACTTTTATGCTATAAATACACTTGTTTTATAACTGAGACGTGTTTCAAATAAGAAACACCCATTTCCAGAAATATTAGATTATTGCCAACTGGGTTGCGAGGACCGGTACAAATCAAGCACCGAACGGGAAGTGACCCTAAAAAGAACGCGACGAATAGTGAACAATTGGGAAAGCTTTGTGTGCGAAAGGAAGGGTGTTGAAAACAACCTACGAGTTCTCTGAGGTGACGCAAAGCAAGCACATGAACAATAGAAACAAAGGAGCGTTGAACTAGGATTGTTTAAGGTCAAGGTTCCCATTGAGACATGACGAAATGGACAATTATATAATCAGCAATGCCAAAGTAATCAAATGTAACCTAGAAATAGAGTTCTCCATATATTCCATTCACAGAAACAGTAGCATTCTCAGCAATGCGGAACATATGCGAATGATTTGTATATTTCATAAAATATTTATAGAGAACAAAAGCTAAACGATGTTAGCGAGCGCTCAATACTGGAATATATGTGGTCTGTAATAAAAAGTTGCCGAAAAATCCTTCTAATATTTTAATTATTAAAATATTACCCCCTAGAGTTATATTCTAGCCTGTATTGATACAGGATGGGATACAAGATATTGCCACGTGCAAACATCATACCATATCAGGACATAAAATCTATTAAATAAAAATTAAGCATTTAGTACTTGTTACTGAACCTATTAAAACGAAAACACAAGGTTTCATGGGCTGACGTTCAAGCGTTTATATAATAAATCGTCCTACGGTGATGTATAAATGCATTCATGTTGTTTCATCCTTTAAAATAGTTTTGTGCTAGTAAAACAGATAAAGTCATATGCTAAAACCGTCACTTCACTTGTAATATCAACCTTCACATAAACTTTATCAAAATAAATAATACGGAGGTATGATTGGCTCAAAAGGAACGAAGTTTTAGCAAAAAGCAAAATTATGCAGGTGAGCTGTTAGATATGTTTAGAAAACATATTTTAAACCTTAAGACATGGCGAAATAAAATAATTACTTGTGTTGTGGTGTTCGTTGATTTATTTTTTTTGTAGCTCAAGGTTTTATACTACAATGTTTTCGAGCACAATCGACTACAAATGTTAGCTTAACCAGTCTCAATTGATATTGCGACTCCTCATTGCTGCTGCTTTAATTCTTAAAAAGACTGAGTATATAAAAACATGTAGGTAGAACCTATAAATTATCCCAATTTGAAGGTAAAATCCACTAATCAACTAGTGACTAATCACATAACGACATTTAATGGCACACAAACCTTAGGTATGTTATCTAAATGTTCACGTTAACACCACCGCGAACCTTCGAGACTACCTTGACCCGAAAGGCATAAAGACGCGACAATCAAAACTCCCATTAAATTTCCTTTTTAATACTTTTGTATCATGACTCTCCCGAAGGTCAACCAAGCTGCCGATATTCAACGCTCCCATAGCGTACAAACAAATCTCCCATTGTGAATACACAAACAACCGTTGCAATCGCCAAGTCGTGTCCAAATGTTTTGCATAACTACTGCGAATCTAATCTGCATATCGTGGCGGAAAATAGCAAGGGAAGTAAGAGAACGGAACATAAATTACAGATATAAAACTGGGATACCCCAGCCTCGACGAGCGGCACAGTCACCTGGCACACTGCTCCGTGTTTAAGGTGACGAGATGTTTTAGTGGGGAAGACGCTCAGCGTCTGAGCAAGACGAAAAGTGGGGAGAATGTTGCGCCGCAAGGACGCCTCAATAAAAATAGATCTCGAGGCGGAGGGCAGAGAATACAGGAAGGCCATAACGGGGAAAGGGAAGGGGGGGCGGGGGGAGATAGGCGTAGAATTGTGCGTTACTTTCGCCGTAAACAAAGTTACTCACGCATGCCTCCAGGAAACGCGGGGGAAAATGATGCTTAGAGTGTTGGTTTATCGAAGTATACCCTTTCCCACTCCTCCGCTTGCTGGTTTTTCGGTTTTACTGGCAAGCGGGAAATCCCCCCAACTGGACAATCCCGATGATCGCGTAAGAAATAAAACCTCCTTTGATTCGAAAAAATTACTGCCCCACGGTCGACCTTGCACGTGTCGCTGGGCGTTTTCTTTGTTCCCACATTTCAAGATGCTATCCCAGGGTTGCGAGTGGCGTGCGCCCAATACATTTCCGAAGATGCAAAGACACTGTACTACGTAGCTTGGAGTAAGAATGATGGAAAGGTTCCAAAAATAGATGTTTATTACGATTGCGTTCCCTCAGCGACAGTACAGAATAGGTTTTTGTGATAAAAAAATACAATGAAATGCGAGAACCTGGGCTCGAAGATTTACATATTGTTTACAGCTATCGAGAAATAGCAATAAAAAAAAAAGAAATTTCACTAGTGAAGATGCAGGCACTTTAAGTACCGGCTCCCAAAGGAATATCTCATTTCGAAAAGCAAAAAAAAGATGTGTAGAACCGAAAGAATATATTATAAAGCAAAATCCTTCAACGCGATAGGCATATTTCTCTAATCTTAGAAAAGCATTATACATGTTCTCGAATACGCTAAAATATTTCATTTTAAATTTCAAGCAGCGTCGCACTTACCAATTTGAAGGAATAAAGCGAGCTTATATAATAGGTCTCACGCATCTCCCTCAACAGTGCATAAGTGTGCATAGCCAAATATTTTAGTACCATTAAGAGTTACGCTGTAATACTACTACACTGTACTGCTGCACAGTACTACACTATACTGCTGCACAGTACTACACTGTGCTGCTAGGTATTCATAACACAGGTTATTAAATAAAGGCACACGTTTCTTTGATCTAACGATGATACGCCAGTGTGGTAGCACTATTTTCTGTAGACCGTTGGAAAATCTTGCACAATCCCAACAGCAGCTCACTACACCAAAGCCAGTTCATTTTGTCTTTATCCAAGGACGAAGCCCAGTTTGTGTATATGAACGAAAAAACTATAGGCTAGGCATCACAGACTACTGCCGCAGTATATTATTGTTAATTATAAAATAGTCCTAGTGAAGAGAGGTTTATCCGAAAAGCAGGGAAGTTGACAAATTGCTCACCTCTTTCGAAGGAGCACGGTCCTACGATCTTGAAATTTATGTCATGAATGTCTTTATTTTATCGGAATATCTCTTCATCCCGATCAGCTAACCAAATAGGGAAGTCAATTCTTCATGTTATGTGATTTTGTTTTCTTTATACAAAAACCACTTAAAGGGGTACTCCGGCGTTTTCTTCATGGTCCCCAATTTGCCTGAAAATTTGCTAAACAGACCAACTAACATCGCTGAAATAGTATCCCAAACATTAGGCCCGAATAATATTTTTTTTTTTTGCGAAGTTATTGAACTTACAATTTTCGTCCTTATCGTGTCTTTCTTTCTACTCGCAACAATGAAAAAGTGAAGTTAGCAGCAGGCAAAGGTTCACTCTTTCGACCATAGAATTTGTTCCCAACTGATTACAAACAGTTTCAAGGTGTTAAATGAATGCTTTAGAAGCACGCTCCAGCACCCTGCACGAGGCACCAAACAAATTCTTGGCATATTCCATGCCTGCTCGACTGGCAAGCCTGCTTGCCACTGGCGTCACGGAACTGAAAAGCACGGGTATATTTGAATGTTGGTTTTGGCATCATTTTCATTCGCCGATTTCACAGTAACTATTTTGAATACCCCTATACTAAATAGCATATCGGAAAGGGTAAGGCCGGGGATTCAGAAAATGTAGTTAGTTGAGGTAGCTCTGAAAATTTCCGGAGTAACCCTTTAATGATCCCTTCGCGTGATTGAAGGTTAATGCAATTCTATAAACTTCAGCTTCGATTGGAATGTTCGAAGATATTTTTAATATTCATTAATGCACTTTTTCCGTCGAGATGGTTCAGATGCGATAAAAATGCTTGAATCTAAATTCCTAATTGCAAAGGTGAAGCTGCTTTTCAGTCGAATTTCCGCAATCACCAGCTGCGTGAAATTTTGTAGAGAGCGAAAGTCGTGTTGAAATGTCGATGAAACTTTTCATCAAATTAAACTAAAAGACTCTAAGAGGTAAGAGATCCTCGGCAAGGAAATACAGATGATGATAAGAAACAACCTTGTCTTTATAGGAAAGGTCGAGGTAGCCTGCGAAGAACTGAACGCCAGCTTGCTTCTTGGAGAAGTTCCAGCATCGACAAGGATATATTCATGAAGAAATCAAAAACGTGACGAATTTAAAATGAACCAATTTGAAAGCAAAGCATATACTTCTTCTTTTTTAAACTGATAACAAAAAATAATTTTTAGTGAAACACGCGATACGCCATTGCTGCTCGGTACTGGAAGAACAGTAGATAAAAATCTTTATATTGAATGCGAGCTTCGACATTCAGGAGAAACATCAAAAGGATACTGAAACGCTTCTAAAAGATTTACTGTGAAACAAAATTAAAGGTGATACGAAACTAGTTTGACAGTGCAGTTTTATACATTCAATTATTTCTGCATTGTGAAGAGCCCGAGTACCCCATCGGGGCATGTTGAACATGAAAGTGTTGAAGACGTTGAAGTGTTCTTCCGTCGTGCTCAAGAGGCACTTACGCGTCTACAAAAATTCATCATTATTGTTATGGTTATGCCGAAACGCAAATATATATGTTGTTTCTATACAGTAGATATTGCCAATGTTTCATTTTACAACTTATTCAGTGCAGAAAGTCGTGTTATTAATACAAAACAAATTACATGAATTTGAGATAAGTTTGTTTAGCTGCGTTATATCGACCGGAAATGTCCGTGGAAAATACTGAAGTTAAAAAAGAACTTAAAGACACATCGTTGTTCTTTCCTCATAGACGTTCGCACCTACGACTAAGGTTAAATAAATGGTAGTTTGTGATATGTTCAATCGCTTGTTCGTATTTTTGTAGCGAGAGTGCATTGAAAAAAAAAGCGCATTAAGCAATGATTTTGTAAATGCGGTATTTTCACACAAGCGTAATATTTTCTATTTAGCGTTACCAATAATGTACATTTACAATATTTTCTGGACTACAGCCCGCACGCTATAGATGTTTAAAAGTAAATATTCTATACTTTGTGCAGTATCTAAATCTGTGAACTATAAAAAAAAAAAACTTGTTCTTCATAATCGCCTGTAATCAATAGAGTTTCAGTTCAGTGTGTTGTCATGATCACGCTGTTTCAGGCTGGACATTTATTAGCATAAAACGCTAAGACTGTCAATGTGTTGATTATGACCGCAACGCACCCGCGGGTGATGCGCAAGGTCACCTCCTCTCCAGTGTTCGCTCTGCTAAAGTGGAAAGTGGTGGGAGGAGCTTCCTGCGAACTCTTAACTTGTCACCGACTATATTGAATATGTAACTATTGGGTCTTTTTGGGGAATTAAGGTCGCTAGGTGTTCAATAGAGTAAAGAGCGTTCACATAATTTTTCGTTCATTTAAAAAAACAAATACAGACTAGAAAATTTAATTCGCACACAAAATATGAAAAAGAGAATTTACATTCGTACAATTTTATTAGTACTTAGCATGGAGCGCGTTCTGTTGGGTAATTAACGACTAATTATTTCTAATAGGAGTGAGGCATAGACACCTGGTGCCGTTTATGCACCAGGTCCGGACAATCGTCCGTAACATATGGTATGTACTTGTTGGTGTGTACGAAAGAATCAAAACAATTCGAACGCCTCGCACAAGTAACTATACCTAGCTTGCAATATTTCATCGGTGGTTACGCCCAGGAGTTCTCATTGCATTTACAAATACATTAATATATTTGACACTATATATTCCATTTTGATGCGTCGGAATTGAATTTGTTATAGTACAAAATAAAACCCACTACTGTCATTCAAATTTTAAAAGGAAAAAAAAAAACATTACGATTGCGTTGAATTTTACATATTTACAGCGAAGACACACCACATTCGTTTCAGAAACAAAAATATCTACTTTACAACTACTCTCAGAAAATTGAAAAAATAAAATGTGCTTACTAATCGACGCAAGCAAACTATAGTGGTGCTATGCGCTTGACTAACAACCCGTTCGAATCACTCGCAATAGGTCTATTGGCAAATTGCCCAGGCGTCAACGAGAATGCTGGAATATAGGTCTACGCGCCGCACGCGCTCGCCTTCCCCATGTAAAAGATTCGGAATAAATAACCAAAGAAGGCGTCCATGAACACGCGTGCCAGATGCCGTTTGGTTTATGCTTTTGCTTTAGAACGGTTGTTGCTGCAGGTGCCAGCACGTGCGGCGCGTGGACCCACATTTCCAGCATTCTTGTTCATGCTTGAGTAATTTGGCAGTATGTCTATCTGTATGATCATCCAATACTTAGTAAAGTTGTATTTAATTGGGCGCTATTTTATGTACTTTGGTTGCGTTGAGCCGAATGTTGCGGAGAGGGCAACGTAGTTTGAAACCACCATTTTGGTTGTGCATTTGTTATTGAAACTTTATTTAAACAAAACAATATATTATTTAAATTGTTGTATAAACTTAATTCTCTTTAATTTTCATAAGACGTTTTTATTTGGGTCTCGTTATACCCACACGTTTGTTAGCTCCTTTTTTATATGAAGTATTAGGTTATTGATACGAAAACTATATTCAAAGTTTTTTTTGTATTATTCTATGAATATTTTCTTCGCTGCGTAGATCACACAAAGTCGCATTATATTATATCATTTATAAATTCCTCAATAACAGGTACGCACTTTAACTGAAAGATACCCCCAACCTATCTTTTTACGCGAAACTGAAGTTTGCAAGAATAATAAATCAACACATTTCATATGTGTTCTTATTATTTTGTTAAATATATTACATCATTCATGACAGATATTCATTAGGAAACGTTTGAGCCGAGAGATGCCAGAAAGTCAGTGGAATGCAGTGATTTGAATCCGAGATGTGTTCAAGGGCCAGATTTCCTACGAAAACCGTTACCACTGTGCGTAACAAAAAAAAACCGTTGCGCGTAGGCCAAGGTGACATAAAGTGTATATAGCACATAGCAGGCAATGCATATGCATACAAAGCACACAGGACCACCTGGCTGTAATTAATTGTACGTAATCCTAATACGCTTAACTAATTATAATTGGACGGATTTACCAAGCAGCGCATCGGAAGTCACACTCCGGGCCGTTCGAGCAGCAGCCGGTGCCTTTGCTCGGCGGCAGGGGGAGGAGGCGGACGGGAGCGTGAGTAGCTTCACTAGGCAGAACTCGCGAAAGCCTGCCGTAGCAGGCAACCGCCGGCGCGCACAGCTGGCTCCCGAATGACAAAGCGTAGCTTCCCGCGTCATATTACGACGTCTCGGTGAGGATCATGACGCAGCAACGCATAGGGCAGCGAGCGTTTCAGCGGGCGTTACACGTACATTCGGCAGAAAGTGGAATCCTCGAAAAGTTTTCTTCACAGCCTCCTCCTCCCCCTCACACACGTCATCTTGAGTAAGTTTATACTTGTCTAATTATTCCGATAAATCCGGAAAGTTACGCGAGCTTGTCGGTCGTGCGACGCATCTGAAACCACATAAAGCTTTCCGTAACCAAGCATAATTTTTTTTTTTTAGTCAAGTGGGGTGCGCCTCAAGACATATATTGTGTAGTCTCGGGGATTATCAAAATGATCGAGACAAGATTTAGTAAAAAGACCAACGTCCAACCTCTAACTATGTCTTGCGTTTAACGGAGAATTGGGGATCTGTACGCTACTGAATACACTGAAATCCGACTAACAAAGAGTAAAACTCATGTTGTCTTCGTTTATTTTTTCAGTGTTAGACTCGATGGGTCGTCCACCGCCGGGTATGATGAGTGGACGATTGGCCGAGTACGGAGCCTACGAACAGTGCCTTGACATCCGACACCCAAGGAACCAGTTCCAGGGAAAATATTGCATGATACAGGTTAATGGAAATGGCAAGATCACCCCAACGTTGTACAAAATGGCCGACCAATACCTCGAACATCTCAACTTCAAGGTAAGTTTCATGTTATTCGTATCTGACAATATGAATAGTTGTAAGTTCAATTGAGTTTTGTCGAGACGCTCTTAATGATTTTCTTTCTTTAACATGAGCTCAGAAACGGCACTTCCGAAACACCATTTTTGCCTATTTTGAAAATACCTTGTTAGTACTTAGTCCGGAGGCATTTTCGTCCCCCATAAGCAGCCTGACTTGTAAAATACAACGGAAGGAACAACAGTTTTCAGCATGACACGAAGGCTTCGATAACTCTTCCACAACATTAAACAAGCCATCTACAGAAGAATGCACGCTAACCAGAAGGTTACGTTTTTCACGGTTTGAAAGAAGCAAATTAGGACTAAAGAAATGCGTTAAGATAACATTTTTATGATAAACATTACAAAATTCTTCTCCCCTACGCCGCCTCCCATTAAGACCACAATGCAGAATATTCCCTGATCATTTAGAAGTTCGTACACAAAAAAAAGTGACAAAAAGGCAACAATATTCTAACACAATGTGCAATAATTTGCATAATGTAGATGCTCATCCCGTACTACACCGAAAAATTGCATATTCTGATATCCTCAGGGTAAAAAAAAATGGTTCGCTGGTTAACAAGAGCACTAAACACTACATGACTCAATTGGTTTTTATTTTGTAAGATAACAAGGTTAGCACACATAAAACAAATGACAGATTTAATACGTTTTAGAAATTGTTTTAGGGAGGATCGGTGGCCGAGTGGGCTAGCGCACACCAGATCGGAGCACGTGGAGCGAAAGCTCGCGCTACAGAAACCGGGGATCCTGGGTTCAATCCCCACCCCTGCCCGTTTCGATCTGGATGAGCATCGTACTGGCGTGCGATAGTGTCTCACTACTGCGTGATGCGCGTTAAAGACCCCAGGCTAGCGGTTGTACTGCACTGGCTAAATCCCTCATCTACAGCGAGTGACTCGTCGCAACTTTGAGTATGGTTGACCAACTGCTCGCTGTATAAATATCCACACAACCCCAATTAATATGATTAGAAATTACATTACAAATTACAGTAGCAAGTACATTAATCGAACATATACATTCATCAAAAAACCATATTTGAATTTTAATATTAAATGTAATAAGCTGAGCTTTTTTTTTACAAAATATAACAAACGCTTATTGCTAGAAAACTATCCCAAAAAATGTGATACTCCTGAAAGGAAAAAAAAATTGGTGTATTTATAGTATAAATAAGATCTTGTTACTAGACAGCAGGCTTCAGTACTAAATGATAGCTTTGCGATGCACTACAGCAGACTAAAAACTACTGACACGGTTTATGCAGTACGTCGGAAACATCAGCAAAGTCTTGGAAGTGAAAGAACTCTTGAGCCTTGGACCTCTGTTCAAAATAGGATCCTGTATTCCGTCTGTGTGCCGCAAGGAAGACCTTCAGTTTATCTTGGATACTGGTAAGTGACCCTCTTCGGGCTTGTGCTATGAAAAATATAGTACTTACACACATATTGCTATAACAAAAAATTGCTCGCTTTCATATTTAGTTTATATTTCGAGGACAGTTTAAGCACACTAACCCACTTCCTAATTCTATAGTGGACACTGCTTTATGTAGCAAAAAGTAAAAATAAAAAAAAGAAACTTATGAAACGTGAATGTTTCAAGAACGCAATTGTTTTCGAATTTCATTGTGCTTATTCTGGTAATAACATTAGTTCCTAAAGGGAGGGATTGCGTTGCTATTTTACTTTACTTCGCTAATTTAGATGACCCTACGCAAACCGCATTTAGATTGTTTCATGTTTCTATTCCCGCAGTATTTTCATAAAGCCTACAATTCTAGATGCTAATGCCGTATTGATTGAACAAAAAAAAAGTAAATTTAAAAGCTACTCAAGAATGCTGGAATGCGAATATCTGCTTCGTGAAACAATTTGAGCTGAGAACGTGTGTTAGACAAAATCAAATTCATTGAGTCAGGCCCAATGACAAATGTAAAAATGCTTATATTCAGCTAGCTAATTCATATTTCTCTTTTAGTTCTTGACAGATACAAGATTAAATTGAATGTCGGCTGGTGCCAAGTTCAAGAACCTGTGGTTTACGATCAGCGTCAAATTGCGATTATGTGAGTCCCAACCGCCTCATTTGAAATAGTTCTAAACAAAGCTTCTAACTGCCCGCCCTTGTCGAGGTCTCTAGAAGTAAGTGAAAAACACTTTGCAATGCCACAAAAAGGTACATCTCTTAAATCTATAAACTGTGTAGGCAAATGCTGAGTGGAAATAATTTTATCAGTTATACTCCATGGTACTTTTGTCATAAACACGCAAGAACATGATTGGTTTCTTACAAGTACTCAAGGTAATTGCTCTCCTTGCCCAATCCAAGTCCTGGAATTGTAGAAATATTCGCCTTTTCCTGGCTATACAACGTGACAAAAAATTTTGACCACTTTTAAAATGAATTGCACTGTTCGGTTTGCAAGAAACGGCACCTCACTTTAGCAGAACGCAAACCTCTTATACAGTGCAATGTTGGTTACTTAAATTAAATTTATTTGGCCCAAGTATGCACTTCGGCATTGGCGGCTTGGTAATGCTCCACGAAGTCAAAGGTATCAGTAAGATATTAAGTTTTAACAAGTGGTACTAAATGTTTTAGGGCGCATATGAAACATTGGGAATATGCTCCTAAGGTAATTTTGTGACAGCCATATTCTACGGAGTCATAGACACCGAAAAATATGTCCATAAATCAATATTCGGAGATTTTTCGTTCTCTTCTTCAACAAGGAGCCTTAGTGCTTAGCATTATATCTTCCAAAAATATTTATTTTATATGTGAAAACAATGGAATGGCAGCTGGTTGCAAATGAGTCGTTCATGGTCGGGACTAAACACTTGAAATGTGTGCTTTATTGGTTACAGAAGCATCTTTGGGGTCTGGCTTTCTTTCTTGTTCCTCGGAACCGCATTTGATTTGTACCAAAGCTGGGCGGCCACTGACGACCGGGAGTATTCAACGAAACCACAGCGTCAAGGTAAGCAATGCCCGAGACGCATTTCTATCAATTTGTCAAAATTACAAACCAACCACTTTAGCAGTGCTCAGACTTAAATTGCTGCCGCGACTCTGAGTCTATGTTTGGAATCTTCTAAAACACAGCGGTTCATTGTATTTTTTTCTTTTATGGTCTACTGACAATACAACTCATTGTATCTTCTTTTTTGAGGATTATTACCTTTACCTCTTGAAGTTTGAAATAATTTTTCTTGACAAAACAATACACATTTTAGGCTCCTTCCAAGATATTCACATTTAGAACCACACGTGTCAGTTTTCTTTTTCCCAAAATGTAGCGCTGTTCGTTTTTCACTTTAGCTTGCGACATTCTTTGTAAGTGTTTCTTTGTATAGTAACTTGCAGTTCATACATATCACATGAATATTAATAAATAATCTTAACGCAGAGAGATGGTCTCATTCAGAATAGGTTGTTTTCGCAATGGTCTGGCGCAAAGAAAAGGCGAACACAATTCCAGTTTACGTCTCCTTGTAACTGCGTTAGCTTCGCTTCAGCCTCAAGCTATAATATTTTTCTAAGTCAACGCGCATAATAAATTTCCCCGCTGGTCATGCTGCCAACAATAACAATTCCCATTTAGGGCAACAGCTTAGCGAATCACAAAGCGCACACATTGTTAAAAATTGCTAGCTGATAAAAAAAAAATTGATCTTGCGTTTTTTGCCGTGTTTTGATAAAATCATTTAAGGACCACTAGCGTCGGTCTCTCCAAAGAGTGACTACATGATGTTGTCGGTCTCTCTAAAGAGTGACTACATGATGTCATCGAACGCCATGGTAAACAACGCGAGGCGTAATTTCTAGGAAGAGAGGCTTACGAAACAACGACGTGTAATAACGTGTCGTAAACAGGAACTATCTACAAACAACAGCCAGATTCATCTCTGTCCTCGAAAACACGTAATTGACTATTACTAACGCCTACTGCCAACTTTTTTGTAAACGTCGGTCCCTTAGCTCCGCTACACCATCCACCATTAATGATTACATGATGGCGAGAAGACTTGATTTTGTCTCAATTGACAACAAGGAGCAAGAAATTTGCTTGGTTTATCGTATGCCTCACATGTCGTCTTTACGAATTTTGTTTTGTACTACCACTAGACCTACAACGCAAATAATGTTCCCATTAAGAGAGATACGCGAAAATCACTTTTGTAAAAACCAAAACACAGTCATAAAATTGCCCTGGTCATGTTCTTCATTTTCGTTGACAAAAACAACGCTGTCAATTATTTGCTTAACTACTGAATCTTTATTGATCGGATGCTACAACCTGGAATTCGAAGCATGTAAAGTTAACAAAGGGAGAGTGCTAGATGTTTGAAACTTTGGATACGTGGATCACGCGATGCCTTCAATTATGCTGGCTGCAACATTTCCTAGCCTCAGTAATAACGTAGCGCGAAGATGTAATAGTTAGAAGCAGCACCCTCGTTTCTATTTTTCAGACAGTGGTAGTTTAATAGTGATATTCTAAGTGGCAACCTTTTGTTTTTTAAGCTTTTAGTGTGTTTCTTTGAAACACTAATGGGTCTCTGATGTCCTCTGATGTGCTCAAAATTTCTTATGTGCTCTGATATGCCTCTAATGTGCTCAAAACCCCTTTTAGAGGTTGGGATGATAATTACTTTGACTTTCGTTCTTAATACTGAAAAGCCGGTTTGAAAATTGTATTTATTTAATTCCATTAGGTATCGTGTCTACAATTCTCCTGGCGTTCTCACTGCGGCGAGGCCTTCTGAAGTTGATCCAGATGCCCCAATTTGGCGACTACAGCAATGATCTGGGATTCATACACGGAATGCGAGTCCTCTCAGCCACATGGGTTGTCCTCGGTCACAGTTACATTATAAGAGATCAGCAATCTAACTGTACGTATTCATTTCTCCGAAGACTTTGTTTTAAATAAATGCTATCCCATATAAGTCATAAAATCTCACAGATATATAAAAACTCTATGAAATGTCTGTTTCTCTACATCAAGCGTATTTGTATAAGTCACGCTTACAGACTTTTCTAGCGTCCATAGAGACACTGAATAAGAGGAAATATTTACACTAGTACCTTTAGGACAGGCCGTCATATCTTGAACAAGCTACCGAGCAGTGCTAAGCACTCGCTTTTTTCTTTACGGGAACTCGTGAAGGATGTTAGGAAACTGTTCAGCCACTCTTCAATTCCGACAAGACGTCTTTTTTCTTTAGTTTTATGCAACATCTATTATACATATGTGTGATAACTATTTATGTCTAACATTTTACCAAGGCAAGAATGTTCAGAATTTATCATGTACGCTCGGTGTTATGAGAATAACTCTCAGGCCGCCGGGGGAATGCATGACCTCTCAATATTCATTTCATGAGTGACTATGATTTAGGTTACAGTAATACTGCGTTTCCAAAGGCAATTTTATCTATGGTATTGAACAAAAAAGTAATTTTACACCAATGTACAAGTGCATCTTCGATTACAGGTCTGGAGCTATTGCAAATGTGTTTCAACACCACTGTATATTTTTTAATTGTCAACGCAGCTACATATTTTCATAGTTTCGGAAAGAGCGGTGCTACAACTTGCTTCCCAGGGTTCCACTGGCTGTGGCCACGTTATCGAAACCTTTATATCTACCAAACATCAATATTAGAGTGGTAGAGTCGCATTATTAAGAAATACTGGCTACAGGAAACCAAAAACCCCGAAAGGGACAAATTCAAATAAATGGTTAATCTAAATATAGTTTATATTGTGTCTTACAATATCACCTCTTTCATTTTCAGCTGATTTCACTGTATTCTTAAAGAGAGTGCAGAAAGATATCTTCTTCTCTGTACAAATGAATTCCTTCTTGGCTGTTGGGAGCTTCTTCGCCATCACGTAAGTAAATTTGCCCAATATAACGTCGTCTATCTCCCATGGTGTGATTTCTAGTTGTGACTCTGTATCCGATTTCGGTATAAAAATTTCTTTAATCAAATAAAGGCTGATAAATGATAATATGGGTTATCTCTCTCTCATGCATCTATCCATCATGTAAAGGATTACATGATTTGTATTGTTAACTTCGTATATGGCTACGATATAAATCAGCCTAATAACGAAAAAGGTTGATAAAGGATAATAAAGGGATCCGTTCTTCGCTGACTCCATGACTGTCCACCATAAAATTCTATCTCTTCCATATAAGGGCTAATAAAGAATTCTATAGGTATCTGTATCTCATATAAAGGATAACATTCGTAACTTGACACAATATTTGTCAAAAAGGAAGCTTATCCAAGTGGGAAGAGCAATGGCTGCATCCTCAAATTCCAGTCGATTCATTTTTTAGCGGAGCCATAATTGGGCGTCGGTATCTTTTGATCTTAAACGGAACCATATTAGATTACCCAAATTTAAATGTGAGCAAAGTACATGCGCCTAAAAGCGTCTTTATCAACACCTTTGAAGCAAATGTCAGAAACATGATGTCTGAGGCCTCGTTTAATTGCCGACGTTCATTGCATTCATAGACACATTAAAACAGCCTTAATAAAACAAAATGTCTCTAAAGTGTATCACAAATTCTAATGACCTGTTTTAGGCTTCAATTTACAATTCTTATCAACCGTTTTTAAAGAATTTAATGCATTTCATTTTACAAAATCAAACGGGTGTGGCTCATTATATTTTGTAATTCTTTTCAGTGGCTTCTTATCAGGATACATTATACTAAAAACATCAGTTCCGAAAGTATCGACATACATCCTCATCATAGTTGGCCTCGTAAGGCGGTACATCAGGTAAGCGGTCAACAATACAGGATATTATTAATGATTTGTTTATGTTTTACACACTTAGAATACGTTGGAAAGCGTTTTTGATCTCAATCAATCAATGAATCAATCAATGTTTATTTTTCCTTGTGCTTTTCTGTTGCGTAATGTGCCGACTCAATCGAGTCGGCACATTACAAAAACGGGGAAGAGATGTTATTGCTATGTACATGGCGTCTTTACTGCATGTTCATGTGGCTCGATAGAAGGCAAACCGTCACCATCATTTAGCTGAATAATTTGCTTTAATTATTTTAAATAACGTGCTTATTCACTTATTGGCTTTATGAGCTTTTGTGACTACAATTCTGAAAGAATACATAACTGCAAGGGAAACATTTAAAGAATTCGGATTTAAAGCATGGCGTACAATTGGGATTTTTGCGTTTTGTTGCAATATTGGAGCGTGCGTACTAGTATTTCGTTCCTGCTATCCGATGTCTCGTCATTGAATAAACACTTTTTTTTACATGTTTGACCTAGTGAATACAATTATATAATTTTCATCTTATGGATGATAGTAATTGTATGCATAAATTTGTTTGGCTGTTCAGAAAAAAATATATACCAATAATTTTGTTGTTGTTGTACTGCAGTAACAATGAAATTACGCTTTGTTCCCCAAGGAACGAAAACAAGACCTTTGTCTTTGATGAATAAAAATTTCGTGCAGTATGAGTTACTTTATAACATCGCATGAACCAAAAACTTTCAATATGTTTTGTAATTTTTTTTACGAACAGAATTTAATCGGTACGAGAAGTGTGAACGTACTTTAATAAAATCCGTCCGAAAGATTGGTGACCCGTATTATATGTAATGACGCATGTATAGAATACACATAATTCTTTGTTGGTCACAAGTTTAACACAATTCACCTCTGTTATCACTCGACGCAGGCTCATTCCGTCCATGATGGCTCTCATAGGATTTGTGTACTTGGTTCCTCTGATTGCTTCGGGCCCGCTGCTGTACGACATGTGGCCTGTGTTTGAACGGCCGTGCACCGTACATTGGTGGAAGATTCTCACCATGACCCAGAACTACATGGATGATTTCACAGATATGGTGAGCATAGCCCTCACCTCATGAGCGTGCCTCAATGCTGGATCTTCATTCAGCTAATTTTATTCGTTCATCTCAACACGTGAAAAGCTAGTTTAGTTCAATTGCTTCGTTTTTGTTTTCATGAAGAAATAAGAATTTCTCAATAGTGCACAAGAAGATAGTTACAGAGAAGTGAAAATGGTACAGAACCCACGCAAGGTAAAAAAGTGTCAATATTACGCCCCTTCATATAATGAATCATAGGTTAAAAACGTGTAATAGAATTAGGAAAAGCAATGCCGACATAGTTTCAAGTAAATGGAGCCTATAAGGAAATCCTAGTAACACAAATGGAAAAAGCTGATACTATAAACATTTACCAGAAATATACCGTTTATTTCACAGTGCCTCATTTGTAATGCCGCGAAAGGACATATCTCGTACATTCTAAAGGAAATATAATACACTGCAGAATTAATGTTACAGTAATAAATATATGTGTATATACGATATGAACCTTCACTTGATAAATTCAAAAACCAGTTGAAACAACTGAAAATAATTTAATATCTTAAGTTTCTAACCACTTGGACATTAGTATAAACGCAGAATATGCCATTGTGCGAACGGAGTCCACTTAACATTTTAGATAGACCCAATTTCTGATCAGGGTCATTAAAGATAGACATCAACTATGAAACAATATTATTTAATAGAAATCCGGACGGAAAAAAGAGCATATGCTTTATATACACGAAGACCACCTAGTTAACCGTTTTCTGTCCGGCCGATCGCTGTTGAGTTGATAAGAAAGTTATATAGTTATTAATCTCCTTAAAAAGGACAAGACAAATCTTTCCAGGGTTCAGTGAGACTAAGTTGAAATGAAACTAGTAACCTGCCGCAGCAACAGATTTTTTTTTATAATCACATAATGAACAAACTGGTCTGACCAAATTTAAATCAATCAGCTCATATTAGAACACGCGAAAATAAAATAAGGCGCGGCTGTTTATGAAGTGTTAGGAGGATACGGTTTCAGTTTACACACAACAAAACCGGTAAGGCAGCGAGAGCTCACCAGGAAAGCAAAGACTTGACCCATAGAAAAGTAATCGCGTCAAAACCAATCATTAACACACTCAGCGTACGACTGCAATTTCTATAAAACTAAGTATTTATGAAGACGACCGAACTTTGAAATATCAAGTTGCACTACGTCAACTTGTCCACGCTGAAAAGTAATGAATGTTTGGATATTCCATTTTATCTTCTTGAAATTACGTCAGCGTTGCGTGGGCGCGGCACTCCTGCGAGGCATTCAGTGCGGTATATAGAGACTGATTCAGAATGTTTTTCTACATGGCAAGTTTACACTTTTTAATCTAGCGCGACTTCTATTTTATCTTTAGCGAGAACAATTGGAGATGAGACATCCGTAACCTTGCAAAAATCCTCTTTTTACTAGGAGTTTAATGGCATAACATGGCTTTTCGAGAACTTAAGATTAGGCATCCCATATGCGGTAAAATGAGTAATAGATAGCGAGAAAAACTATATTTCTAACCTTATTGCAAATTTACTTTTGGTTTGCTATAAATGGTTGCGTATATATACAAATAATTGACACAGGGCACTTCTGTGTGGAGGTGGAGTTTATTAAGCATCAGTGACGCAATTTAAATTCGTTTATTATCCCTTTTAGAGACTTTTATATAAATAGGTCGAAACAAAATTTAAATGAATGAAGCACGCATTAAAAACAAATTACGTGGTTTGTCCTGTCTTCACTCTCTTTATTATTTCCTTAGTTTCAAGTTACTTTACGTTTTTTATTATAAGGAATGTTGTCAAGTATTACTTTTACATAAAAAGTTAGCTTGTGATGCCGAAGCACAGGTTTAATGAGAAAAGAAATGCTTAGGCCGAAAGGGAGGTCTGAGTGCTGGGCTTCACAATATACCCATCAACTACCTTGTTTTCCTCGCTCCGTGCATACTTTTTCTTGTGTCGCGCATGCCAGTGTAATGTGTGAGATATGTCACACTGCAATTTAGATGCACCAAGAGCTCTATTGAGATTAGTAGCTTGAAGTTGTACCGGTCAGAGAACTCCACCGTACTAGCGAACGTTTATCTTTGTTAGATGTTGCTTGCTTGTATCAGAATCTATCGCAAAATATTTTGCATTTGTGAAGGTTGTCTACACTTTCAAGTTGAATAATGTTTTTGTACTGATGTCACAAGCTTTGTTCTAACCTTTCAGAAATGCTTTTAGCTCTGACAATTTTCGGGGCGATAACTTTATACAATAAAATGACGTACACGTTTGTTCGGAGCTTATTCGTGTGACGTACACGAATGTTCGGAGCTAATTATAATTGAATGACGTTCTTCTCAGAACGATCGAGGGTCTCCAGATTTTCGCGATGAAGACGTTGCGGCTTAAACCTACATAAAACAATGCCCACTAACAAACTTTACTAGAAAAATGACACATATACTGAATAAAAGGTTAAAAAGCGCGAACAAACGAGGACAAAAAGAAACACGGACGACAGGACAGGCGCTTCACTCTCAACTGTTTTTTATTAAGACCATTGTCACCCATATATACACATTGCCCAAACCACATCAAATTCAATCGCCACAATCAGAGCCAACCTTCCAAAAACACCATCTCACTCTGAAGCAAATACAATGACGGAGCGCTAACGCAATTGTTTTCTTTCTTTTTTATGTAGAATGCCTCTATAATTTCTCTTCCCATTTTTTGCTTTGCCTTTCTTAGAAACGTTGTGCCAGTCAGGTCAGGTTTGCACCCACATCGCCTACAATGGTCAGCGAGATGGCCCCCCGCGTTGTTGCGCACACACAAATTATGTTCTCGTGCTCTATCATTGAAGCAGCGCCCAGTCTGCCCAATGTAGACACTGCCACAACTAAACGGAATCTCGTAGACCACGTTGGTGACGCACGCAAGAGATTCCGTTTAGTTGTGGCAGTGTCTACATTGGGCAGACTGGGCGCTGCTTCAATGATAGAGCACGAGAACATAATTTGTGTGTGCGCAACAACGCGGGGGGCCATCTCGCTGACCATTGTAGGCGATGTGGGTGCAAACCTGACCTGACTGGCACAACGTTTCTAAGAAAGGCAAAGCAAAAAATGGGAAGAGAAATTATAGAGGCATTCTACATAAAAAAGAAAGAAAACAATTGCGTTAGCGCTCCGTCATTGTATTTGCTTCAGAGTGAGATGGTGTTTTTGGAAGGTTGGCTCTGATTGTGGCGATTGAATTTGATGTGGTTTGGGCAATGTGTATATATAGGTGACAATGGTCTTAATAAAAACCAGTTGAGAGTGAAGCGCCTGTCCTGTCGTCCGTGTTTCTTTTTGTCCTCGTTTGTTCGCGCTTTTTAACCTTTTGTTCAGTAATGAACCAACTAGCCCAAACCCAAGTTTTAATGACACATATACTTTTTTTTTTTTTCTATACGTAGAACAATGCATGTCAGGTTTCTCACCAGAGTATTTGTCTTTCCAGTGTATGCCGCATTTCTGGTACGTTTCGGTGGACTTCCAACTGGCCATTTTCAGTACAATCATTCTAGTGGCAATCGTCCCAAGGTGAGATCTTGATTCATACATTCAACATTACTTTATTCTTAAAACTTCAAGCATGTCAACAGCGCAAGTATCCTAACGACCTATTGAAACTCTTTCGTTTCAGGTGGCCTAAAGTGGGTATCGCCTTAATGGCAGCGATTGTTATCTCAACCACTATAGCCGTGGGAGTAGTCACCCACCTCCACAACTACATGCCTATGTCTCTGGTCCTCTCAACAAATATAAAGTAAGTAGCGGAATAACATTTAACTACATAAGTAAATAATTTCATCACGCTGCTAATCCAGTAGGCTTACCGAGAAGTTGTAAGTTTATAGTATCATCCCTCATCTTCCCTCGGCAGGTACACCAACTCCTTCCTCATAAGCCTTGTTCATCGCACTCAGTAATCGGAGAATATTTGTTTCCAAATATCAAAGTATTAGGTCCAAAACAAAAACAAAAATAATTCAAAGGTTACTGCAATTACCCGATACAACAAATTTTGCAATGCAATTCTCAAGGGGGCATAATCTCGAGACCACGGAGGCATTAAGACACGCGTGGTACAATCAAGATTCTTGTTTAGTGTATATTTGCCCTTTTATTGTAACTGACGATTTAGAAAAGCCAGCGCGTGGTTTATTGGTTTATCATGTTAACCCTTCTTGCTCCCGGATTCATTATTCAGTGTTCTAACTGATTGATGTCGCAATCTAGTTGGCGAGGGAGCGATAATAAACTTTTTATGCCCTGCGTTTAATAAGCTATCAATTGCTATAGTGTGGTTTCCCGTGACGTGCGTTCGGTTCGTAATCCCCACGTCCGCCACGTTGCCGAACTTTCGCCCTACATGTCTTTCTACGCGCAGAGGCAGTGTTTTCCAGCTCGCTCGAGTTCTTTCAAGTTTTGATCGAATGTGCTAGCGAACGTTGTCGGGAACGCAAATGAGCATTGGCTGGAGCTGTATATTTATACAAAGCGGTATTTATGGGGACTTTCTTCCCATGAGTCGGTGTAGAAACGCCCACGCGACGGCATTCAAAAGGGCACCGGTAGATTGCGACGTGGCGACTCCGAAGGGAGAACAGCGAAGAAGCATAGGCTTATGCGGCAGCATTACATCTCCGCTCGTACGCACCAAGATCTATCGTCGACGGAGCCACTCGCCATGCTTATCCGTTTCCGCAACAACAAAAGGCGACACCAGTAACTAGACGTCTGCATGCAAACTAATGGGGAAAGCGGCAGACGCTGCTCATCGTAGAAGCGCCCTATAATTAAACTTATATAAACGAGTGCGGTGGAATGTCCAAAATGTACCACAAAGGCCTATTAACATTTTTTTTCTTCTTTTGTTTCGACAGGGCTTTAATCGAGACCGGCATGTACGTGTACAACAAGGCATTTTGCCACGCCTCAGCCCTTTTCACTGGAATCATCTTCGGATGCCTCGCCGCCAAGCCGCACCAGCTATCTCGCAAGGCGCAGGCGTTCTGGTGGACGGTGGCGACCGTCTCCGCCTGCGCGTCCCTGTTCGGCATCTACTCCTGGAACAGAGGTCGTGCGCCCGAGCACCTCGAGTCAGTGATCTACGCCGCCATGCACCGGTTCGCCTGGGCCTTCGGCGTCTCCTGGGTCATGTACGCATGCGCGACAGGCCGCGGTGGACCGGTCAACAAGATCCTCGCCAACCCCCTCCTCTACCCGCTGGGACGGCTTTCGTTCGCCGTCTACCTCGTGCACGCTATTGTTCTCGGAGTCAACGGCATTCTCAGCAGGGAGAGGAAGTCTCATCAACCCTTTCTTCAGGTAGGTTCCTTAGCGATAACGGCCAAGAAAGCGTGCCTTCCAAACTAAAGCATTTGTTTAACAATTATTCTTATCTTTTTTTTTTTTTTTACCGGACTCATTGCCGTCAATGCAAATGCCTTGTTAGATGCACCTTATAAGAAAGCAAACTCGTAGTATTCATAATTCGATTTCAATCCAATTCACTTTTTATTTCAAATGAAATCATACAATATAAAGAGCTGACCCACAAAAGCAGCATTCTGCTTGTATGTGGGGCCATGTGATTCGACAACATGACGAAGACAAGTGATTCGTAAATTATGAACTCGTTATGTCCTCTTGTTAAAAAAATAATCACTCAGATCACTCGCGATAAGCGTACGAAATCCACTGGCTTCGTTTCTTGTGTTGTTTTTTTTTAGCACAGATTATTGTGCCATGAGCCCCGGCCCGCCTTTAATGGAGGACCATTGTCCTCAATGAATGAGGGCTATGCACAGTTGCGTTTGAGAGCATTTGACTGCGTTTGACTGCGTTTGACTGTGTTTGACTGCGTTTGACTGCGTTGCGGCTGCGAGAAACCAGGACATCCCTGCATGTTATGTCGCGTATCACGTTATTCATCAAATTGGATTCCACGCTTCATACGAAGCACAGATGTGCCGGGGACTCGCTTTCGTATCTTGACGCAACGCACTTAAACGCACTCAGACGCTTTGAAACGCGAATGTGCGTAGGGGCATTAATATTCGAACAATCTGAACTAGTATTCTTGCATGTAATTTCTTCGCAACATACCTAATATCATCGTATTATAGATATCTCGATACATAACCGACATGTGTTTGCCTAGCTAAAAAGCGAGAAACGTTATGTCTACATTAAGAAGTGCCTTTATTAGACCTTTATTTTATGAAATCTTGCAAATTAGTGGGGCCGGGATCAAAACAAAAATTAGTGATTGTCTCGCTGAAGCCCATTGTTGTACATTTCAGAAACAAAATGCGTGTAAGCTGAGCTTCGTGCATTCTACGTAATTTTGCTAATAACTTTATCGGGAAATCCCAACAAAACGTGATACGTCGGTTACAGAAATAGATAAATATTCTAAGCTTACAAATGTTACATCTCTCTTTCAGGCTCAAGATTACATATCAGTGACCATTACGTCATACGCATTTGCCACCATCACCTACCTCTGCATCGAGTGTCCAATCGCTGTCCTCGACAACCTCGTGTTTGGCGGGGTCAAACCGAAGAAAGACTTATCACTCGAAGCGCCCAAGCAGAACGGAACGCATGAACTGAAGAGCGTTCACATCGCCAACGGTGTTGCCAGCAATGGTGCTCTCTCCAAGCCCATCAATGGTATTCCCACGAGCGTGACGAGTCACGGCGACAGTCTACACAGCGAGGAATACAAGAACCAGCATAATGCGCACGAAAATGCTGCCTATGAAAGAGAATTTGGCGTGAAAATTACCAACAACAATGATGAGACGGTAACAGTACAGTTTTGAACCCTGTTAACTCCTTTTACCCAATTCATGTTACAGAAATGTTTGTATGTATTGCGAGCGTGAGTGTGTCGCGTAGTCTAGTTAATGTTAGGTATGTTTTGGCATTTATATTGAAATGACAAAATACGTTGTCTAATTTAACACAAGCTTGTTTTTTTTAGGGGGGGGGGGGTGGGGGGGGGGGACGTGTTTCCTCGCCATGAAAAGATACACGCCAGATAATTTTATAACCTATGAATTTCGATAACGTCAAACTCACGTATAAAATTGGCACAAACGTGTGCTCACGTTTATCCCTCATTCTCAAGCTTCAGGGTTGTTGCGGGTGAAGAAAAAAAAAATACCCCAGAACTCTTTTGTTTCTTGTGCGAAAATCACGTCGTTTTGTTTTGTTTCAATATATAGTATATGTGAGTATTATAAATATAGCAATTGTTTTTGCTGTCTTTACATTCATTTCTAGAATGTGATCTTCATTTTTAAATAGCTTTCTCAATCATCGCCAACCTGTACATATGCAATCATTTCATTATTTATGTTACATAAACCGGTGCGAAGGACATGTGATGCTATTACGAGTGCATTTGGTCCTTCCAAAGTGAATGTCTGACTTCCTTGCATTTACATATTTCACATCAGCGTAAACACGTGTGAGATACTCAATAAAATAAATTATACACATTGCGGTTTCTTTATTACTTGCTGATACAAAGTACTCGTTTTAATAGTTAATAAAAACATGCGGTAATTACACTCTTCTGGGGGTGCCTGCCAATAAAAAGATAGTATGGAGGCATACGTGCAAATATTATCTACGAATACGCTCCCCCAAAAAGTTTATCACCTGAAGCAACCTGGGGTAAGTGAAATTGAGAACAATTTTTATACGTTATACATTTTGCATATATCTAGGTGAACTTTTCCGACGAAGATGAAACACGTGAGGTGTATTTTAATAACCGACAAGTTTTCCTATAGGAAGCATTTGAATACAAAATGTTTAGACAATTCATTACATTCATAGCTCAGCTGAGGCAACTAAAACTACGAATGGGAACTTACTACACTCTAAGAAAAAAGATGGTCTCAAAGGACTAACGGCAGCATTTGGTTGTACGAACTTCCATTTGCTCCCCAAAGAGACCATCTGGATCGAGCTAGCTGCCGTGCGCAAATGCTGAGGACTAACTGCACTCGACCGAGACTAATCGAGAGGTGCGCGGGAGTAAAACCAGCCGCGGAAGCCAAAGCGCGGGAACAAAAGCAGCTTGAGGCGCGCAGGAGTAAGAGCGCGGAAGCAAAAGACGCGCGGACAAGATGGCGGCGTCTGCTGCATCGCCGATAACCAGCGTTAGCGACGCACTTACTGTTTCGGAACGTAGGGGGAGGTATCCACAGACGATCGTAGCATCACAAATTGCAGGAGGCAGCATGTTGAAGAGTTGGAGCTGACTTAGTAACGATCGCAGCCTCTGTTCCAGCACGCCGTGGAAGCCAGCCATTGCTGATCCACTGGCCATGCGGCTTTTGACCGTTGTCCTGACGTCCTCCCTTTTGCATTCTTTGAAACATGCTTTGAAAGCATTTATACTTTTTTTTTTTGTTTAATAGGGATGAAAATAGCCACGTAGCATGTGGTGAAAACGTTTCCAAAGACAAAAAAGGTTCATTCAGTTTCCTTTTTGTATTCTTTGCAATCTATGTGTGTTTTTTTTGTTTTTTTTGTTTCTTTGTTTGTTTTCGCAAGAGACGATGCGGTTACACGGATACGCGCATGCGCGAAGTGGGGCAGTCTCTGCGCGGAAGCGAGAACATGGCTGCTGGGAGCCTATGGGGACGCTTTTTTATAGACTGTCTCAAATAATTACTGTGTGTACCGTTACTTCTTAGTAAGCGATACACTCCTTGAAAAGTTTAGCAACAATATTGGAGAACAATATTGGTGCGGAAGCAGCATCATATTTGTAACATCGTTCACGGTTGAGATGGTCACGTACCAAACGACTCCTTTCATACGATCAGTATAAAGGGCGCATGGCTAGCCCTAGGGGTGGTGATTGAATTAGCGTGTAGTCGCGTGTGCACATTTTGCATCTGGCGTTAGGACCGCTCGGGCGCAGAATGGCTGGCTCCCACGGAGCAGTCATAACGGCCAGCTCTGGCCGCAGTTTATCTGTTCTTTCTTCGACGGACGATTACCGCGTTGTTCTCCCACCCCTGCCAGCAGGATTTTTGCTGTGAACACCTGTCTTTCTTTATTGCGACGTGACCGGTCGCCCTTACCGGGTAGACCACTTCAGGGCCGAACTGGAACGCCTTGGCGTGATGAAGGAGATAGCGGCTATTGGCGCCTACCAGAGGAACCACCTGTGGATGCTGACACTTCACACCGCGGGAGCAAAGCAGAGGTTAGTGGAAGCACGAAAACTCTCTGTGAAAGAGAACAGGTGCTTAGTGCTTGACCCGGACAACTCCGAAGTCCGGTTAAAAGTGCACTGGGTGCCGTTCCACATTCCGGACGACGCTCTCTTCAGAGCTTTTGAGCGGTACAGGAAGGTTCAGGAGGTCACTCGCGAAACCTGGAGGACGGAAGGCTTTCAGGGCATACAGTTGTCCACGAGGATGGTGCGCCTTGGCATGAAGTAGGGCGTCACCATTGATAGCCTACCTCACCAGCTCATAGTCCGCGGCGGAGGTGTCCTGGTTGTGGTTCCCGGACGCGCACCCCTGTGTTTGCGGTGCAAATCGAGAGGACACATCCGGAAGGTATCAGGGCACCCTGGTGTCAGCAGTGCCGCAAGGTTGGGCATGCACCTGAAGACTGCGTGCGTACGTACCCTACCGTCACCGGGGATCGTTCTACGGATGATGTGCAAGACCTCGAGATGGACGAGGAGGAAGCAGAGGAAACGGAACGGTGCGAATCTCAGCGACATCCGCCCGCTCCACCAGCGAACGAGCAGGAGAATTCCGGAACGTCAAGTTCTGCTACCGGTCCCCCCGAGTCTAACACTGACCCAGGGCCCAACGCTCAAGGGACAGGCAGCCTCAGCGAACCAGTCGGAACAGCTGTCGAATTGACGGAACAAGTCGCAGAGACCCCCGACGCTCCGCTGAGCAAGGAGCGTCAAGAAGAAACTGAGATCGACGCCGTTGACGCATCTCTGACTAACGACTTCCCAGTTGTTCACTACCACCTGTAGCCAGTATCGTCGAGTCGTCGTCGCTTTCGTCACTCTCCAAAGTACACTCGGTTTCGTTGTCATCAGATTTTGAATTCATTAGAAGTTCCTGTATTTCAGCATCGGTCAAGGAGCGCGAAGTCGAACCACGTGTGTTCGCCATTGGAAAAGAATGTTGACGCGGAAACGCATACGGATATCGCCTTTACACTTTACGAAAATCTCCACCTGCTGTCAAGAGGCGAAACCACCACTCAAAAACATTCATTAAATTGGTTGTCTATAGATGGCGCTTCCTGTTCAGAAGAATATTGTCAGCCCGAGTTTAGCCGGGAGAGGCAGGCAGTAAATTGAATACCACAACCGCAACGAGTATACTCGGGCGCGGCACTCAAAGGGTTAAGCTACTCTGTTATGACCACAGCAAAGCAAAGGCCAGAAAGGCGCGGGAAACAAAGAATGCATTACTAAAAGCCTTGCAAACATTAATCGCCGAAGAAATTAAAACACCGGGCGTTTTCACCGATGATATCCATGCCTGTAAGGCGCGATTGCTTGGTCTCATGGAGAGTGAATACAAATGAGCAATGGTCCGGAGCAGGCTCAGAGCGCTAGAAAAAGAAGACCCCTGTAAAAGTTTTAAAACAGAGGAAAGAATGCGAGCTCAGCACAACAGAATATACTCCCTTCAGGCCGGCGACCAAGTTTTAACAGAAGCAGAAAGATATCGAAGAGAAACGTGTAAGAGAGTTCCGACAACTATTTACCAGCAAAGACGAGGAGATCAACAGTGCGTCAGATGAATGGGTCAATGCGGTTCTCAAAATTCCTATAAGTATTCAGAAACACATAAACAAAACAATCACTAAATTTGAGATTGCTAAAGCAATGAAAAAACTACCATCACGGAAATCCTCTGGAGTAGATGGTCTAGGATCAGCATTCTATAAAACGTTCGCCGACGTTCTTGTTCCCATATTATGTAACGTCTTTGCTGACATTCTCCGGAAGAACCTATTACCACCCTCTATGCGACAGGCACTCACTGTGCTCATTCCAAGGAAAAGCACGGGCTCTAGCTTCTTAACGTCAGATAGATTAAGGCCTATCAGCCTTCTAACGACGGATTATGAGCTGCTGGCCAGGATACTGGCAAAACGAATGGAGGTGGGCCTTAAGTTTGTAGTGGGCGATCATCAGACCTACGGGTTCAAGGGGACATCTATTACCTCTAACGTTCACACGCTCCAGATTCTTTCCGAAACTGCTGAAGCCACCGGGATTTCCGCAGAAGTGCTGCGGATAGACTGGAGTAAAACTTTCGACCGGGTATCGCATGCCTTTCTATTCAATCTGCTCGAAGCGTTTAGAGTTGGCAAAAGAATCTCGAAATATATTAAACTATGTTACAAAGATATATCTAGACGACTATTGGTTTAGTGGGAGCATAAGAGGAAAAATCTCAGTTCAGGGCTCGGTCAGAAGGCTGCCCCCTCTCGCCTATACTGTTCTCGCTATATTCGGAGCCTGTCTGTAGAAGAATTATAAGCGACACCAGGATTCAGGGCCTCTCCCTTGTCAGGAATGCCACAAAGATACTAGCCCATGCCGATGATGTCACTGTTGTTGCCGCCTCCAGATGAGAAATTTTTCTTGTGGTGCAGCACTTTGCTTATTTCTGCGAAGTATCCGGTGCCCAAATGGACCACGCTAAGTCTTCCGGCGCATGGCTCGGAAACTGGGATGTGAAGCCACAGCGCTTTATTAATATTGATTGGAGCTCTACTCTTACGAATTATCTTGGTGTCAGCTTGGACCCCTATTCGCTTAATAGTGGTAAAGGGGGCATTCACCTCAACAGTTTGAGGGCAAAAGTGCAAGACTGGCGGGGTCGGAACCTTTCCATACTGAATCGGGCCTTCGTATGCAACTCAGTATTTTTCGCCACTGTATGCTATGCAGCTCAAATTGTGCCATGTCATGCAAGCGAAATCCATTAAATGAACCGCTTTTGCGCAACCTTCATTTGTTATTCCATCTTTAAGCGAATAAGGCGCACTAACATTGTTCTTAACCAAGCTAAAGGAGGGTTTGGTGTTGCAAACCTAGAAATTAAACTCAAACTTCAGAAGTTTTTATCTTTCCGCGACCAGAGGAACTCTGTCATTGTGCAGTCGTTTGTTAAACTTCGCGGCCGGCTGCTAGCACCATGGCTCGTCGTAACTCAAAAAAGAGCTACGTCAGCGGCTGTACTGATGTTTTACAAAGAAATCGCTGCTGCCATCAAATTGTTTGAAGCACGTTTTTCTCGGCAGTACCTTAGCAAGGCGAAAAGAAAAACCCTGTATTGGGATACAGTCGACACTGTCTTTCCACCGCCGCTCTATTGCTCCTTTTTGGGAACTGATGTGGAATCCACGGTTTTCAAGCGTCTCCGCAGCTACCCCGTTCGGAAAGTCGCAATCGACTTCTTCATTATTTTTTTCACACCGAGGTGCTGCTAGTGAAGACGTGGCAGAAAAAGAAAGGTTTTTTTGTTCCGTGGAATTCGAACTGTCTGCTATGTCCCACGCCGGAAACTCTGCAGCATGTTTTTCTCTTTTGCCCGAACGCAGAGTTATTCTGGGCAGAACTACGCTTTAGATTACGGGTTTAATTGTAAATGGATTGGCGCAGCGCGAAGCTCCTTGAGTCTCGCACTGCCCCTAACAGAAAATGTTTGGACTGCACGCTTGAACTGAACTGCTTGGACTGCACTGCTTGGACTGCACGCAATATGGAAGTCCCGCATGGATCACCTCCTGGTTCTCAAAGGAGGAAGACCAGCATGGTGTTACTTTGAAGAAGGCTTCACGATTGCGAGTAGCCTCATTGCTGGGGTTGGAAACCCCGAAATGGCTGGCGGGGCTAAATTGGAAGCGCGCTTTAAAATGCCGGAAACGTCTCGAAACCGGAGGAGATAAGTGCGGAACTTCAAAGCCACTTGGTGCGACTGGGGACATAAACCAATGCTGTTAAAATGGCCACATCATGCGCCGTCTTTGCCCAAGTGTATTTTAACCATGCATATAACACTCGTTTTACATAAATAAAATAAAATCGAAGTCGGCAAAAAAGCGTGTCCTCGCTTGTGCGTCGTCGCGTGTGTGTCGTGCGTGTGTCATCTGTGCTCCCCCCGCGGAGAGCACCTGTGAAAGCAGGTGTTTGGAGAGTGGCGTCTCCACGGACCCCGAACCCCGCAGGGGGCGCCTGCACCTTAATTGATAGGTGCTTGGTGAGTTTTTTTTCACCACGGACCCCAGCCACGTCGGCCACATTACCCGCACGCAGGTGGCACCTACTTTAGTAGGTGCTTGATGAGTGGCGTCACTACGAACCCCGAGCCATGTGGGTTCGCTCACCCACGTCTGGCTGTGCGTGCGTGGCTTAGCCCGTGTCCGGGGAAAAGGGGACCATGGTGGTTCAGCTGAGCCCGGGGTATGTTTGGACCCTTCGGGGCCCCCCGGGTGAGGCAATGCACCGCTTTGGCCCCTGCTTTTCGTAGACGGGTGTCCTGGCTTGGCCCGAGCAGGATGATTCAGTTAGTCGCCTCTCCTACCCTCTTCTTCCTTCTTTCACTTTTCCTTCCACCTCTTTCTCTTTTCTTCTACACTCTCTTCCTTCCTTTTTCACCTTCTTAGGCGGCAAGGGCCAACATTGAGTGGAAACAGGTCCTGTCCCTGCAACCACACTAGGGCGTAGTGCACGGGCAGCAGTAGTAGAGTAATTGTGTCAGCCAAGCCCATCTTGCAATGGCACATTACGTACCCCCTTGTTGGACTCCGTGGTGGGCGGTGCACCCGGGTACTGAACTTTCCTCCCATCTTTACGGGTTCTAGGCAAAAAACCACTGATCGGGCCCTGAAAAGGGTCCGCACCGAAGCCCTCACTACAAAGACACTTGACCTTCCTCCAAAATTCTCCAAGTGTTTAGTGATTCATTCTGAAGGCGATAAACAACTCTCACAAATGTCCCCATTCTTAGTAGCAAAGGTACTTGAAGGTACAATTGGGAAAAACTAGAAGGCAAAGAAAATGAGCTCTGGCGATTTACTTGTTGAGGTGGAAACGAATCAGCAGAGTAGTACACTACTAGGTCTAACATCTGTTTCTGGGTATGACGTCTCTGTCGCTCCCCATCGAACCTTAAACAGCATTCAAGGAGTTATCTCCGAGGATGACCTTCTTTACAGCTCTGAGAGTGAAATTGTTGAAGGCTTCTCTGACCAAGGTGTCACAGCCGCAAGGCGTATCACCATGCGCCGTGACGGGAACGAGCTGAAGACAAAACATGTCGTACTCACCTTCCAATCGACCGTCCTTCCTGAAGCTGTGAGGGCTGGGTACCTGCGCTGCAGGGTTCGGCCTTATGTGCCGAATCCCTGTAGGTGCTTCAAGTGCCAGAGATTTGGCCATGGCTCTCAAAGCTGCCGTGGAAAGTCCACCTGTGCAAAGTGTAGCAAGACCGACCACGAAGCCGATGCATGTACCAACAACCCACACTGTGTAAACTGCTCAGAACCTCACCCAGCAGATTCCAGATCACGCGATACATGGAAAGACGAAAAAGAGGTCCTCACCTTCAAAGTCAAAGAGAACCTTTCTTACCCTGAAGCACACCGTCGCTTTGCATTCGTGCGGAAATGCGGCTACGCCCAAGTGGTGCAGCGGGGACCTGCACCACTGAAGGTTGCAGTGGCAACCCAGACGTCCTTTCTGGACTATGGGAAGACACGGCAGTCCCCACGCCCCGATTGAAGATTCAGCTTCCGGGGCTTGCAATCTCGGCTGGGGTCTACCGACCCTCCCAGCCAGAGTGCGAACCCTCGCGGTCCAACGGGACAACAGCCTTTGTCCTGTCTGGCTGTTTCCCAGACCCAGGATGGGCCGGTGGCTACCGCAACCATCCCTCCTCCGCAGTCTCCTTCCAGGGAGAAGGGTGGACACTCTTGCCCCCACTCCCTGGCGAGAGCATCATCGAAGGAGCGGCATGGCTCTCGTACCGCACCTGCAGCGCCTAAGGGACAGGAACGGGTGGACTTGGGCGACTCTTCGCCCAGCACTTAATCTGCCCCTTTGGCTGGGTCTAGTCGCGGGCGGGGCATGGCGCCCCGATCCCCGAACCTGAAGAAACCTGCAGAAAAAGCCTCGCCTCAGGAAACTGAGGCCATGGATGAGAATGAAAGAGTCTCCACTCATGCGTCTGACCAAGACGACATGGAGTGGCAGACTATAAAGAGTAAGCACAAAAACAAAAAAACCGGTGATCCCACCAACGTGACATAGCGAACTAATTTTTGCCACATGCGGCAGCTTTAAACCTTTACTTATTCTCCCAGGGTTTCTTCTTTACACACATTTTAATAAACAAAATGTAAGGGCGCAAACGAGCTGGTGTACATTGCACATTGTTGAAAAAACCCCGAGACTGCGGGAAAACGACACGACACTAAAAAGTCTCTAACACAGCTGTGTTAGAGACTTTTTAGAGTCATGACGTTTACCCGCAGTTTTTTTTTTTTTTTTCAACCATACACATTTTAACTCGTTTTTAAAACAATGACCAATTTCCATTTTATGCAGTGGAAGTGCCGTTGCCTAATGAGAAATATTAATGATGAAAATTATTTTATGGACGAGCTGAGACCCATTGCACTCAGCCTGCAAGAAACACATTTAAATAATACTCATACACAGATTTTACGTCGGCACCAACTTTTTAGGAAAGATAGATTCTCCCCTAATATGTCGGGAGGAGTGGCACTATTGGTGCAGAGTGGTGTTGCTTCCTCGGAGGTCCCCCTTTCTACGCCCTTAGAGGCTGTAGCTGTACGCCTTCTTGTTGACCGTTTGATTACGGCAGTTTCTCTTTATCTGCCACCTAACTCTCCACTGCATATCAGTGAACTTGAGTCGCTTGTAAAACAATTACCTCAACCTTTTTTTTTTTAATTTTAGGCGATTTTAATGCCCACCACCCTTTGTGGGGTAGTGCTCGCCAGGATTCACGTGGAGGTGTCGTAGAGCGGTTTTTATTATCATCTGGGTTGTGTCTTTTTAATGGGAGGGAACGTACATTTTTTTGTGCAGCACATCAATTATTTACATCTATTAACCTTTCTATTGCATCACCAAATTTACTTCCATGCTTTTCATGGAAGGTTTTATATAACCCTTTTGAAAGCGATCATTTTCCTATTGTTTTAGAAAGCACAATGTCAATTGCTCGTATTCCGACACGACTTCCAAGGTGGAAATTGGAAAAGGCTGCTTGGTCTCTTTTTGTTTGGAGGCTTTAATTAATTCGTCTGTTCTCGTAAATATGGGCCCTGAAGATGCCACGCTGTACGTTACTGAAGCGATTATAGATGCCGCATCACGCAGCATTCCCCAGACCTCTGGACGACTCCTCAAAAAGTGCAAGCCGTGGTGGAACGATGACTGCACCACAACACGGAAGTCACAAAACAAGGCGTGGTGCATCTTTAGACGACATGCCACTCCACGGAATTTGCTTGAATTCAAGAAAAGAAGAGCCGAAACTCGCTGGACGCGAAGGCAAGCCAAAGGCAGTTCTTGGAAAAAATATGTCACATCTTTGAGTAGTTTTGTTTTATCAAAAGAAGTGTGGGATCGTCTTAGGAAGATCAGGGGAGACTACCGGTCTTTCAGGATACCGCCTTTTCCACCAGCAACATCCCTTAAGGAACAAGCAAATGTTCTTCGTGAACACTTCCAGCAAGTCTCTAACGCAGCCAACTATAGTGAATCCTTTCAGAGGTTTAGAGCAACAGCAGAAAAACAAGCTATTTCCTTTTCTGCTGCCCAGCTAGGATGTTCCTCATAACAAGCCATTAACATGGTGTGAGCTTGAATTGGCTCTTGGCGTCAAAACAAAATCTGCGGCTGGGCGGGATAGGATTCAATACAAGGTGCTAAGGAGACTGTCGCCTGACTCTTTAAACAATTTGCTCACCTGTTTTAGTTTACTGTGGGATGCTGCTTGTTTTCCTGACTGTTGGAAAAAGGCACATATAATCCCTCTACTGAAACCTAGCAAAGACCCCTCTTTACCGACGAGCTACCGCCCAATTGCACTGACAAGCTCCCTGTGCAGAACCTATGAGAGACTCGTTAATCGCCGTCTTGTACATTTTTTAGATGCAGAAGGTGTGTTTGATACAAATCAGTGCGGCTTCCGAGCAGTTCCTTCAATAGACCACCATGTCCGCCTGGAAACTTCTATTCGGGAAGCATTTGTCCATCGCCAGCACTGTGTTTCTGTCTTCTTTGATCTACAAAAGGCTTATGACACGACTTGGAGAGATGGGATCCTTCGAGACTTGTACTCATATGGTGTCCGAGGTCGCATGCTTCGCTGCATTCAAAGTTTCTTGACGGGCTGAACCCTCTAAGTGCGCTTGGGCTCCGTCCTGTCGGATGTTTTTCTCTAGGAGAATGGCGTCCCTCAGGGTTGAGTATTAAGCGTTACATTCTTTGCTGTCAAGATTAATAGTCTGGCTCAGTTTATACCACCATCTGTATCCTGATCAATGTATTTGGACGATGCACAGATATTGTTTTCCTCTTGTAACCTGTCCAGCCGTGAACGGCAATTGCAACTCACAATCAATACGATGAGCAAGTGGGCATCAAAATGGCTTCAGGTTCTCTCCCGAAAAGACAGTTTGTGTTCCCTTTTCACTCCGCCGTGGCCTGTCTCTAGATTCAGTGTTGCACTTAAATGATGTTGCTATCTCTGTAAAGGAGGCGCACACGTTTCTAGGAATAGTATTTGATAAAAAGCTCACTTTTATACCCCACTTGAAAGAGTTGAAACATAACTGCCTACGCTCATCAAACATCCTCAAAGTGTTGTCGCATACGTCCAGGGGGCCTGACAAACGGTGTCTCTTGCCACTTTAAAACTCCTTGGTGTGGTTGCGCCTAGACTATGGCGTGATTGTTAATGGGTCGGCACGTCCGTCTGCCCTAAAACTGTTGGACCCCGTTCATCGTCTGGGGCTCAGACTTGCCACAGGAGCATTTCGAGCATCACCTGTGCTTAGCTTGTATGCTGATACACATCACATGTCCTTAGAAAGACGACGGCAATATTTGAGTTTTTGTTATGCTTACAAGATATACAGCCATCCTCAACATCCCACTTTTGATGCACTTCCACCTTCTACGTCCTTCCGACGCTTTGAAAATAAGCCGAGCATTGTTCGGCCCCTGAGTTTCAGAGTGCAGAGCATGTCAACATTGCTCCATCTCCCCTTTAGAGAGGCTGCTTTGCTGAGGAGCAATGAGAGAGTTGCGCTTTGGGGCCTTCTGCCAATCTCTTGTGGCTGGTCACTGTCTAAGTACAGAAAGAGAGCTATTTCTCCACTCGTTTTTCAGCAGGAGTTTGTCGATTTAGAACAGAAATACAAGGACTACTCGCATTTTTGCACTGATGGATCGAAAACATTCACTTTTGTGGGGTGTGCAATTTATTCCATTAACTTCAGGAAAGTTTGACAACTCCACACTCCTGCAAATATTTTTACTGCCGAATTGTACTGTATTTTAAGGCTGTTGAGGACTTATTAGAGAACAATATTATGAAAGTAATTTTGTTTGTCGAGTCCCAAAGCGTTCTTCTGGCCGTTTCGTCCTTAGCAGACAGCAAGAACATTCTCGTGCAATGTCTTCAGGCACGGCTAAACCGAGCACTTCAACTAGGACGCCAGATCAAATTCTGCTGGGTCCCAAGCCACGTGGGTATTTCCGGCAATGAAAAAGCAGACTTGCTTGCTGCCTCTTCAAAAGAATACCCAAAACTGCCTCATGGCCTGCCACACCAAGACCTGAAACCGATCATACAGAAATCGATTATGAAGTCATGGCAGTTGGATTGCAATTTGGGAAAAGAGAACAAGTTTCACGATATCAAGCCCCAACTGGGGGCAGGGGCGGATGCAGGAATTTCCTGAGGGGGGGGGGTCAAGTGTTGGTCAGCGTACCAGATGTTTAGGAACCCCCTCCCCCTCTCCCTCGTTTCACGCCCTAAATTTTACACATGCAGAAATCAAGAGGGGGTCAGGACATCCGGACCCCCCCTCTAAATCCGCCCCTGAGTGGGGGTATGGGAGAGTTCCTTCCATAAAGTCCGTCGTGTTGAGGTTCTCCGTTGCCACTTAAGAATTCGTCATACCCGTTTGACTCATTTGCACCTGCTCTGTGGTGAGGATGTTAAACTTTGTGACAAATGTGGGAAAGATATGACTGTTTTGCACATCCTGTGGCATTGCAAAGCTTTAAACCAAGAGCGCCTAAAATGTTTTCCAGAACTTTTTCGAGATCACCTCTTCTTTCATCCATATTTTCTGCTTGGCGAGCAACCATTGGTACCATTCGATCGAGTTTTAAATTTCCTTCATAACACTGGCCTTTTACACCAGCTGTAACTTGCAGTTTTTTTAGATTACACCTCTAAGCCCTTTGGAAAAACCTTTGTTTGGCGCAATATGGCCTAAGTTGCTCTTGCGCCATAAAACCCCAGTCATCATCATCATCATCTGTATTCTGTAATTCCTTGTCTCTTTAAAATGTGTAGTACGTGTGCAAAATGTGAAATAAGCGTTGTTTATATGTGAATATAATGAGAGTGGATAAGATGTACCCCAGCGATAACACATTTTTTACCAATGTAGAGTTTGACGTTGACTAGCACCACCTGGGTGTCTAAGTGCGCTATTTAGTAATAAATAAGGTAAGGGCGCAACATTTACTCCCAGTGGCCTAAATGCAAGGGTGCAAAAATTAGTCCTGGGGGTTTAACTTTGATATACTAACGGTAGGGAAGCAAAGGTTGCTCCCGTTACCGTTATTCCCCTAGGGGACCAATGGCTGTGGCAGAGCATTTGCTCTTTTGAGGGAGCAAGTCACGTTTTCTTTTTTCTTAGAGTGCTTTCAAAAGCTTCGCAATAATATGTCTGAATGACATACACGAACTCAGCTCTGTTGCGTCACGGCGCGGTGGTGGCACGTCTTGCGCACTTCCGGTCTGGAGCTGTGGGCGGAAGTCACCAGAAATCACCATGTGGTACGTGCATTCCTGTGCTCTTTAGGAAGAAACCGTACAAAAACCCGCCTTCTCGTCGAAACGCCGCGGCTGGGGCTGTACCAAAAAAGTCGGGAAAGTTTTGAAGGTCAGTTTTCATGTGTTTTCTGCCTGCTTGCTTTGTCAGAGAACGTGGTGAGGTTCCGTGAAAAAAGAAAACCAGACGCCGTCGGACTACGATTGCTTGTGCGGGAAGCACTTTGGGGTGAATTCACGGATACCTGTGGTTGTCAGATTTATTTGTTTTGCTCCAACATGAAGGCGGGAGAACCGCCAAGTTGTACGGGCCACCTGCGGACTACATTAGGTGCGGCTTCAAGTTCAAACGGCCGCCTGATCGGTCGAACTGTCGTCTGCTCTTTCAAACGTTCCTGCTTGTCATCGTCTGCTCTTTCAAATGACAGCGTCCGGTAGACGGAACGTTGACCCGGTAATTCCTATCAGAAGTGCAGGTCTGAAAAGACTTTTAAGTTTGAAAGTTGGTTGGGGTAAGCAGGCTTTGTGTGAACAGTAGATACAAGGATATGTTAATCATTGTTACTCGTGGCCATCACCGACTTGTTATGCCTGATTCACTCGGTCCGATTCTGCTTGCGATTTTTAGTATCGACGTCGACCATCTCGGCTACGATTCACGATATTGCAGCCCGAGCGATGTCGCGACTGAAAATAGCAAGCAGAATCTCATCCTGCGAATCAGGCTTCAGCGTACATACTACGGCGTCCACGCGGAATGAATCGCCGCGTGTCACATTATTCACGCGACGTTCTGCGGTGTAACGAGCCTCGTTAAATTCGCTGAGGCCGCCAAAGCAGCCAGACATTGCCAGGAAGGCGTAGAATCAACAATTCCAACACGAAAAAGGTACGGGGACTCACACCGACGCCGACAACACCGTATTCCAATGGTTTGTTTATGGGCGACGTCGAGCTTCTTGCCCACACTCCACCGCGCATGCGAGGGAGTGTGGTCCATCGCATGCGCGATAGACTACACTTCAATGGTTTGTTTATGGGCGACGTCGAGCTTCTTGCCCACACTCCATCGCGCATGCGCGGCGCCGGTGGCGTCCGCTAGGGGCGCCTCGGTATTGTTTGCAAACATAAGTTGGTCTATATAAATATTTGCACATTCGCATGCAAAGCGCGCATTCTCGCTCGTTAAATGACAAGGGATGAGAAAACCTTCTTATTATGTTCCCACATCCTACTGAACTGCAATGCCCTCGACAAACTTTCACTCAACGATCACAAAGGCATATCTTTAAATAATTGCACGCAAAAACTAACAACCCACGTCCGATAGCTCTAATCTCATCTGGCGCAGTCGGTTGTAAGAAAACAACCCTCACCTCCCCAAAATTAAACAACATTGGCCGCTGTACCCTGAAACGGTATTGGTATTACAAAGTCATGTGAGTAAAAAAATAAAAAAAAACAAGGCGAAAAGACTTCAACGGTCACCGGAAAAATGTTACAAATTAGATATGGTCACAATAGCCTATAGACGGGTGGAAAAAAATAACGACGGAAGCTCTCCTTCATCCCTGCCTCAGAATTTATGTCACCTTGTACAAAAACATCACAATTGAAATTTTTCCTTCTGGAATGACGAGTCAGAGGTATTTGCGGAGATGTGACTAAACAAAAATCAGTCGTAGCCAAACATGTGTTTTACTAAAATGACGGTTTGTGCGCAAAACAGCAAGTTCACGGTCGAACAGAATGAAAAATTGAGACAATATGGTTAGCACATTAAAAAAAGCGTTGTGTTTGACCATTTTTTTATTTCATTTTGTTGTTTTTTTAGTATGATGGGCTTTATCTCTACAAGAACACGTGGAATGGGTGTTGTTCGGTTCAACTAAAACAAATGATGCCATCCTTGGTCTGTTTTACGATATTATCGCTGCATATCATGGAGAAAAAATGACGTGATCATAGACTAACTTCGACCCACAGCAGGCATGAAACCAGGTTTTTCACTCGAAAAAAAAAAAGGTCTTTCTAGCACGGTCGGGAGCAAATAAGTGCCCTCTACTGTTTTTTTTCTCCTTTTCTTAATATATAGTTTTGATTAACTTATACTGAAATTTCCAGAGGCGGATGCCTAGGCTTTTCAAGCCCTCGGCCCTGAATAAGCGTCTGCATCGCGGTCACCCTCATTGACATCCTGCAACAATAAGATATATGGACATTGGAATGATTATTTAATTCGCTTTTTAGTCTTCAAAAACTTTTCTTAATCAGCCTAAACATAACAGACAGCTTTGAAACCTTCGTTGACACCATGTGTATGAAGAAAAACTCGAACTTCACTGACCCAAGCTCAAGAAGCACTCTGCCGATTTCGTGCTTTCTACTCCCCCTTTTTTTTTTGTTTACAAAAGGAAGTTATAAGGCCCAAAAGCAGAAATAGAAACCCGTAAATATAGTGGTAAACAAGATGAGCGTATGAAAAAACACGACTTACCCCAGATAATATTGTAGCTGAGTGTAAACTTCCCGAAACGAGTTAACTTAATATAAATGTAGCTAGCATTCACACGCACACAAACACACAAACACACAAACACACACACACACACACACACACACACACACACACACACACACACACACACACAAACAAACAAACACACAACACACACACACACACACACACACAGACAGACACACACACACACACAGACACACACACACACACACATATATTGTGGTAACTCGGGCAATGGAGGAAGAGAACGTGCACGAGCTGACAGAGAGCTCGAGGGAATCAGGAACCGGCCGCCATCGGGCAAGCATCGGCTAGCACAGCCTAACCGGTACAATGTGCAATTAAACTGCAATTTACTACATTTGGCGACGAGATGTTCCAGTCAAGTAATCATCCGTGGGCATCAACTGCGTAGGGTTAAGCCCCTTCAACTCGAACGCTCCACAGCCTAGCGGCCTGGTTGATCCTACGACTACACGGACGTTCGGAAGGGACCCCTTTGACGTCAACACAAACTGGGGTGAGGATGACTTACATCGGTCGCGTTCCTGATTTCGATAAGTCAGAAAGGTTCGATCTTTACATCGAAAGGTTTGAACGCTGGCTCGCGGCTAACGAGGTTCCTGAAGGCAAGAAGGCAGATATCCTGCTTGCGACACTGCCTGCATCAACCTATGAGCTCCTTTGAGACCTGGTTTCTCCACGAACGACAACGTAGTGTTTATATGGGGATCTCAAAGAAGCGCTTATCCAGCACTTCAAGCGCAATCCCATCACGATTGTAGAACGATTTTGATTCTACAAACGCAATCAAGAGGAGGGCGAAACTCTGACTGATTTCATAGCCGCGCTGAAGAAGCTCGCTCACACTTGTGACTTCCAGGACTTTTTGAACGACGCCATGCGAGACCGGTTCGTCTGCGGGTTGAAGGACGAATATTACATCAACCGCCTATTCATCGAAAGGACGCTGACTTTCAAGTCCGCGTGCGAGATCGCCTTCGGTTTGGAACTCGCCAGGCAAGACACTCGTCAGCTCACACAGAACACTGCTCCACAAGCTGGAAGCATTTAAAAACTTCAGGTCCAGGCACGTTCAACAAAGACAAAACCCACGGCTCCATCAGCATCCGACGCCCCTTCGCCACGTACCTGCTACCGTTGTGGCGAGCAACACCTTCACACGAACTGCCCGTTCAAGAAAGGATTCTGCAACAAATGCGGGAAAAAGGGACACATTGCTCGAGTTCGCAGAAGCAAGGCACGTGTGCAATACAACCAGCAAATCTCGAGCGAAGCCGGTCCTCATGATGATTGCGTTGCTCTATATCCTGTTGATGGGGGCACGTGCAGTGTCGGCGACGGCATCGAGGTCCTGCTGAAGCTTGCAGGAAACCCTGTGAAAATGCTGCTCGACACTGGTGCGTCTCTGACCATCATCTCAGAGAGGCAATACAAGCGAGTCGCTGCGCGGTTTGCCACTCAAATCCACGACTCTGCGCCTCCGCTCGTACACGGGCGATGCCATCCCTGTCCTCGGAGAGGCACAATCTAAGAAGAACATCGCCGCCCCATATGTAGGCTGCACCATTGCGCACTTCTCATTTTTTCATGCGCCAATTGGTATCCATGCCACACAAAGAGACATGCTCAGTTTACTTTAAACCCTTACAAGTATATACTCTAAAATGACTTTTGGTCCAGTTACCCACCAAGCAACCCGCGGAGCAAAACTAAAAACTTTACTATTAAAATGCATTTCCCTATGCGAAAATCTGATGACCTTGGCGTGGACAAAACTTGCGTGGGTGGAACAATTGGATGCGCCGCAACCTTGGGGTTTTTCTGTTTATATTGGTAGCGGTGGCTGCTACCATCTGTCGTCGTGGGTATTCCGAGCTCCAGTGGAGACAGTCGTCCCTGCTGTCTCGGCGAACCCGGAGCAAGTACTTCATTAGGCCGGTATCTCGGTTCGACGGTAGCAGGGGCCCTATGTTGCGCTTTTCGGACTCCCACGGCGACTAGGGAGAAGGAAGTGACGTCAACAACGCAGCAAACGCAGATTGGATGTTGATTGGTGAGAGCCGCTGGAAACGAAATTCCGCAGAAGAAAAAAAAAAGTGAGCTTTGTTTCCTTTTGCGGAAATTCGTCATCAACGATTCTCACCAATCAACATCCAATCTGCGTTTGCTGCGTTGTTGACGTCACTTCCTTCTTCCTAGTCGCCGTTGGAGTCCAAAAAGCGCAACATAGGACCCCAGATCCTCGCACTCCAAATCTGCGACCGGGCACTCTATGGCCTCGTCGTTCAACTGCCAGGCTTTGTGAGTATAGAGAAGGCTATGCCTGAACCGATGTCAATGAGCAGCAGATGTGTGGGGCCGTCTTTATGGCCAATACATCGCCACGTTATAGAATTTTCATTCTCGGCAGAGGCTGGTTTCGGAGGTTGTTGGTCTTCTTTTCGCAGCGACAAGCCAAGCAAACGAAATACTTGACCCATCCAGAAGATGGCGGCTTTACTTCCATCTACAGATTGTGGGAGCGACTGCTTTCCGTCACCCAAGAAGGCGTAAGCCGCGGACGTTCTGGGCGAAGCCGTCTGGCTTCGAGCCTGGTCGCACCGTATCGTGTCGGGGAGAGTACGGCACCATGTTGGCCTACCTTCTCGCACTCTTCCGCGCGTCTCCCGTTTTCGGGGACCAGTGAGATCGCGCGGGACAGTCGGGCCTGCCCCCCTCCGAGTGGACGGTCGTCTGGTTGAGGAGTCCTGGATTGGACTCCGGGCGATGGGCTGAGTCGAGGTGTGAACTCGTCCGACTGGCGATGACTCAACGCTCGTTTCCCCTGGCCCCGACAGTCGGCGTCCCCTCCTCCTAGTGAACGTCCGTCTGTCGAGAGCCCTAGCCCAAACTCCTGCGACGACGGGTAGCGGCGTGAGCTCGACCCACCGGCGATGACTCCGCTCGCAATACCCCTTTGGCTCTCATGTCGGCGGGCGCTGCGAGCACTCTGTTTCCACGGCTCGCTTGACCGCAGTGTCTTTTTGGGGACCCCTGGTTCTAAATAAACACTGTTGGATACCGTGATCATTGTTATTGGCATGGTGTTGGCTAACCCGGCGCGGCGACCGCCCTCGTTGGTAGCCGTCGGCCGCGCGGTGGGATGAGCATTGTTTCCCCCTTTGAGCACGGGTCACCGTACATAAACGTACATAAAATCCTTCCCCGCAAAACGGCGCCCAACGTGGGGCCACGGCACCTGTTGTTGTCGTGGCACTGCTCCTCCGAGCCATGCCGAGATGGCGGAGCCTCCTTGGGGAGGCCGGCTCTCTTTGTATGCTGCCATGATGTAAATCCCGTGGGTGCCCGGATTGGGGAACCATACCCAAGAGCCAGCCCAAAAACCTGAGTGAGTGACGATTTGTTCATTCTCTTTTCGTGTATTGCCGCAGGAGACGCTTTGACAACGTGTTTTTTTTTTGTTTTTTTTTGGGGGGGGGGGGTTGTCTGGCCTTTTCTCAAATCCCGCGATCGTACTTGTCGCCTCTGGTGATGGGCGCCGCTCCACCCCACTGCGTGACAGTTGCCGACTCCGCTGCCAACCTCCCCCTAGCTAGAGGGTTGCAGCATTCAGTGGCGTCCTAAGAGTCTTTGTGCCACGGAACTCGCATTAGGCTGGCCCCAGACTTGGACGTAGTTCAACTACTCTACTCAAACTACTGTAGTTTATTTAACTACTTTTCCGAGTAACTTGGTAACTTTCAATTACAACTTTTTTGGGTAATTAGTAGTTTACTTTAACTACATTTTTCAGGTAACTTCTACTCAAATTACTAACTACTTTCGAAATCGCCGGCAGATGAAGCAGCCTTCTCGAACAAGGGGCCCCCTCGCAGCCGTAGAAAATGCATCACAAGCGTCCTTGGGCCAAGGCGGCGATGAGCAGCCAAAACATAACACCGACGCGCACGAACGCAGGAAGAGATTCTTAACAAGCCTTGGTCGGGTATTGACCTAATCCGGTAATGCACGCAGGTGCCGCGCCTTCAGCTGCAACCGTGCAAGCAAAGACGGGGGCACTCCGAAGGTTGTTGTTTTCATGTTGCCTGCCCTTTGTGAGTTCTGACTCAGGCGGTTTGGGGGTTCTACAGGAGGCGCCACTGGCATGACCTCGCAGCTGGGCGCCTGTTCCCATCGTCGCCTCGTCGTCAGCGAATACTCGCTTGCACAGCCGGACTCCACCGCACAGAAACGCAGACACGGATAATCCGCTCATGGGAGCACATTCCCGCTTCCAGCTGCAACTGTACCAGCGTCAATGCTTGTTCACGTAATCCTTCGAGCCCTTCCGACCTTCCACGACAGGGAGACCTCCTCTTTGTTGGAAACGATTTACTTGTCAGGTGTGTCAGGCGCGTCAGGACCGTAGTCGCCGGCGAGGGTTGCGAGTCACCCTTGGGAGTTCCTTTTATTGGACCCGGCGTCAGCGGCGAAGTATACTTCGTTTTATCTTCTGTTAAATAAAAAAAACTTTTTTTTTCGGTAGCGTAGCACTAGCACTGCAACGATACGCGCAGTCGTCCGGATGATCTCATCGTCGTGGCGTGAGACTTGAATCCTTGACGGTCAGGTGCACCCGTTCAGCGTACTCTCCGAACGTCGTGGGAATAAAGAGGGGCCAGTCATAACAATCTCAACTTGCTGAAGAAAAAAGACAAAAGGAGGAGAGTTTGTCATACAACCCCCCAAACGAGGCAAACCTCACATGTTTCGTCATGGACACCTAAGATGCCAACACTCGCTTACACGACCGTGCACAGCCTGTTTCTCAAACTCAACGCTGCCGTTCCATCCAGGGCGTCGGTGGAACGTCTTTTTAGCTGAGCTGGGGACGTCGTTAGGAGGAAAAGACGAAAACTCTCCTATCAATAACTTTGAAAGTAAATTGCTTCTGCGAGCGAATAAACTATTTTGGTGAAAACGCAAGTCATAAAATGACTGCATTTATTTCAGGCTCGCAGGGTTTTTCACGAATCAAAACTGCTGTTCATTTTGCTACCACGAAAATATAAAAAAGTAACTTCGAAAGTAACTTCAAAGTAACTCGCTACTTTTTTACAGTAGTTAGTAGTTTACTCAATTACTATTACAAATGCGTAATTTCTACTCTACTCCAATTACTTTTGGCGTCGATACTCAGTAACTTAACTTAACTACCTTTTTTGGGTAATGTGTACATGTCTGGCTGGCCCCGTGGACCTCGCGACGAATATGTTAGCAGCAAAGAGCTCTTTGCGGGTAAGGGGGAGAATCTGGGTTTGGAAATATGCGCGTTTCTTTGACGCTGAGTTGTCGGACTCTCCGGGAGAGTGGGGCGTTGCGTCTGCCATCAGGAAGTTTTCGTAGATCGTTTTGGCCGTCCCGCAACGCTCTCCGCAACCCGCTACGATACCCGGAACTCTACAGCCAAGACCATCGGCGCGCAAGCGCACTAGTGGCTTCTTCGTTGCGGAGGGCTTAGCGGAGGCGAAAACGCGGTCTACGAAAGCTCCCTATTAACGTCGCCAAGTAGATCGTAATGATACCGACGGGCTCCGGGAGCCGCAGGCCTCGCATCTGCCGGCGTCCAGAAGCAGTTTTCATACTGTGGGCACGCGCGCTGTACGCCACTTGTATTGTGGTTGGCGCGAAGGTTTTCTTCGGGATAGATTTGTTTTGCTGACACATTTGAGCTTCTGCTGTTTTCCGATATTAACGTCTTTGCGTTATAAGAGTGGCACACCGCACTAGAGAGAGGGCGGCTTTTTAGCTACCTCGTTCCGTGCGCTTCGCTAGGGATGAGGGCAGCTCGAAGACTCTAAGGAGTTAGTTGCTTTCGCAGTCCTTCGCCCGGCTACTGGTGCAGCCACAGCTGGCAGAGGAGAGTCGCGAGCTCAGTTTTTGTACGCAGGGTGTCCTTTAATTTTGTTAGTAGCACCGCGTGGCCTGCCTTCCAACTTGAGCCTCCCGCCCTGCGGTTGCCCGGTTAATGTACGCAGGCATCCGAGTCCACATGCAATGAGGACCCGACCAAAACCTCTTCTCCGGGACCATTGCTTCCCCTCGGTGGCATTGTGTCCACCGAGAACAATGAGCTCTCCCTTTGACCTCGCCGTACTGCTGCTCGGGAGAGGGTGAGGAGAGGCCTGTGGGGTGCTGCGTGGGCTCTTTCCGTCATTCAGGAAGACGCTCGTGCACCCCTGTTCCCTACCTTCCCCCACCCGACAGCGGTCAAGAGCAGCGGAGGGGATGGACTGACTTCCGGCGGAGTGCCGATGTCCGCTGCCACCTGCCGCCCGACCTCACCGAGGTGGCCAGCTGAAGCAGGCTTCCTGATACGGGCCTGGTCACGGACGTCACATGCTGCCGGGTCCGAGGCTCTGCGCGCGTCACCGTGTCCGCTTCAACGGAGCTCTGCCCACGACGAATCGACGAGGTGCGGAGTGAGCCGAGCAGCACCGCCAAGCATCCTCGTCTACACGTGGGTGACGGTCGATACAGTGAAATAACTTCCTGTCCAACCCTTCACTCGTCCGACATCGAGGAACTTTTCTCGGCCTAGTTGGACGGCGTCCGGAGTGCATCGCGAGCCAGTCCTTCGCGAACTCCGGTACGTTGAACATTTACGGCAACAGTTCGGGGGCCTACTGAGGCCCCCGACTTAAGACAGTTTTATTTGTAAGCGCGACTGACACCCTTTCTGTCAACGTGTAGGTCTTATATTGTGGGAGCCACTGGTTTCCCTCCACCGAGAAGGCGTAAGCCGTGGACGTTCCGGGCGAAGCCATCTGGCTTCGAGCCTGGTCGCTCCGTATCGTGTCGGGGAGAGTACGGCACCACGTTGGCCTACCTTCTCGCACTCTTCCACGCGTCTTCCGTTTTCGGGGACCATTGAGATCGCGCGGGACAGTCGGGCTTGCCCTCCTCCGAGTGCACGGCCGTCTGGTCGAGGAGTCCTGGATTGGACTCCCGGCGACGGTTCGAGTCGCGGCGTGTGCTCGTCCGGCCGGCGATGATTCGACCCTAGCATTTCCCCTGGCTCTGACAGTCGGCGTCCCCTCCTCCTAGTGGACGTCCCTCTGCCGATACCCCTGGTCCAAACTCCTGCGACGACGAGTAGCGGTGAGTTCGGCCCACCGGCGATGACTCCGCTCATAATACCCCATTGGCTCTTATGTCAGCGGGCGCTGCGGGCACTCTGTGTCCACGGCTCGCTTGAACACCCTGTCTTGTTGGGGACCCCTGGTTCTAAATAAACACTGTTGGTGTCTCCTTTGAGCACCGATCGCCAGGTGCAAAGGTACGTACTCCTTTTCCCCACAAAATATACTCTCTGGTTGTGAGTTCAAGGGTCGTAACGTAACGATGAGCAGCGGGTTCCCACGCTGGGTGTTCTTCCATGTGTAATTTAATAGCTGGGCCATCCAGGGAATAAGAATAAATCGTGCGTATTTTAGAGTTCTGTGTTCCGCTTCTTTTTACTGGGATCTCGCGAAATATTAAAGTCAGCCTTTCTGGTGACCTGAACCAAAAATATGATTACTGACGTAGCAATGTTTCTACAACACTATGTGGAAACGTGCGTGCTTATCAGCTTGCAAAATAACTGTTTTGTACTTAATTATGAGTTGTTAAAAATAAAACGTACAAAAATGCCACACAAGATGGCCGCCGTGAGAGCAAAGACAGCATACCTAGGCAAACAGCAAAGCTTACTGCAGTGCCAGTCAATCAGAATGTCACAACACGACAACTCACCGTCTGAGTGCATTCTTGCCTTGGAGAAGTGTCACGTGCTTCGTTCCGTCTCTCTAATTGGCTCACGGGGGCATAGCCTTTGCCCTTTGCCAATTAATGTTGACACGGGGTGTAGAACAAATAAAAGCTAGTCAAAACAGTAAAGTACTACAAGTCTCATTAACCGCAAAGGATGAAGCAATAAAGCCAAAAACGCAGTATTTGCCGTCACCGAGAGATACAATGTACACTGACAAATAAAAGAAATATGTGGTACCATCTATCCAATATGGTGGCAACTACGGTCGTCAACTACAACGCAACCCCCGAAGAGGCAGCCACACCACCCCATTCAGAGACTATCAGCCTTAATGAAGTTCTCTGCCGTAATACCCCATTCGACCTCAAAGCCACTCCCGGCCCTTCCGCCCCTCTCGGCCGTAATGCGACTAACGCCCAAAATAACAGCGACATGTTTTGTTTAGTTTTTTGTTTTTTGCTGCGAAGCGATATTTTTGAAAAAGGGAAAAGCCAACATATACGTGAAAATAAAAACAAAAAAGTTGACGGCTGACGGTGCGTTTGTTCCGCGGTGGCGAAATCTGTAGGCGCGAAGATGCGATGCCGCTTCGAGCGCGACACTGTTGCGCCGGGACGCCAGTCGTCCAGAACTCTGGACACTGCTTGAAGTAATTTTGTGTGGGTGCGTTTTCTAGGAACAGCAAGTTGCCCTGTGTATTTTTGTCCTTCTTTGCTTGAATCGCCTTTCGATGGGTCTTCACTGTCTTTCTGCTCTTCAATTCAGTCATTCAAGCAAGTCGTTCGGGTACAGCGTACAATACGGGGTAGCGTTTGAACCAGCACGACTCGTCGATGGGAACTCGTGAGGCTCGCGTGTAAACAACAATCGCGGCGCTACAGTCGACAGGGCAGCAGAACGTCGCTGCAGTCCGCACGTGCCGCTGCACGTGCGTGTGCACGTGGTGCACGCGCACAACTACCACCGTACTGACCCTACTGCCGCTGAGCCGTATATGCAGAGAGTTTACCATTCATTGGGAAGTATAGGAGTCGAATGACGAGACGCCATTGGCCGAAAGCGTGCGGGCGTGTTCCAGGACGTCTTCACAAATAGACCTATCTCACCAGATGTTGCGCGACGCCACCGCTACCGTAGTGCACGACGACGACGCTTTCGGAAGGACGATCGTTCTCATCGCTCCAGAAAAATTGTAGTATTTTTGAAAATCAAGAACCTACGTACCGACCGGAACTCCTCGGAGCATCTTCCTGTGGTACTCCAAAGGTCCGTCTCCACCCTTCGGGGTTCAACAGATATGAGCCAACATGAAGCACCGAAGCCAGCATCCGCCGACGTCGAATGTGGTGAGCCGGCCATCATTGACGATGATGCTTCTATGACGGATGAGTCTGACGATGGAGGCAAATGGACAACTCAAATGACAAAGAAGAGACGCCATGGCTCTAATTCGAGTCAATCAACCATCATAAGTCAACTACTTCCAAATCTCACCGTCATTGTCAAGCCTACTGACCCCACAAAACTCGGTTACCTCAACCCCTTGGTTCTGAAAAAGAAACTGGAGGACGTGGCTCCTGAAGGCATCATACAGATTAGACCTAACTATCGTCTCAATCTGCTAGCCCTTGACACACGTAATGTGGAATCAACAAAAGCCCTAATCCGACTCAAGAGCCTGGGTCCGGTTCAAGTTATGACGTATGAACCGCCTCCACCATCTGCTTACGTCGGAGTCATTCGCGGCGTATCCACTGAAATCGCAGACGCTGAACTTTGCGCAGCTTTACGAGGAGAAGCGCCTGTAATTCGAGTAAGAAGACTTGGAACTTCGGAGGCAGTAAAGATCACCTTCGCCTCGGGAGCAACATGCGAGCACGTCTACATAGGCCACACTCGATACGAAGTCTTCCCATACCTGGAAAAACCACGCCAATGTCCGAAGTGTAACCGCTTCGGGCATATTGCAAGTTACCTGCTCTAAAGCGCAGCGCTGTAGCCGATGTGGAGGCGAACACAACATCAGCACAGGCGAAGCAGAACAACCTAAGTGCACGAACTGCAGCAAGCGCCATGACGCCACGTCACCAAGGTGTCCAATCTACAAGGTGGAAAAACAAATTAAAAATTACAAAAGCTCAAACAATATGGACTACATTCAGCATAATCAGCCATCATCAGCAACTAAGAAACCCTCGGCGCAGGAAAGTACTGGACACCTCGTAGGCGTCCTCAACGCACAAATGAAGACAAAGGGATCACAATTCCATTAAACAATGATAATGAATTCCCATCTTTGAAAAAGCAGCCAGCCACAACGACTCCAAAGACACCAGTCACTACTGTAGAGCCTTCAGTATCTTCAAGCACTGAGGAAGCTACTACGACCCGTCCTCTGAAAGATAAGCAAAACCCAACCAGGAAGTCCAGCGTACAACCTACCTACAAGAATTCAAGACCTGACACAGCACGTAAGCCACAAAGCCTCGGGAATGCGCTGTGCACACTCACCGCAATGCTGCGCACCTTCCTGGCCTGCCTACATTCTCAGTTTGCACAATCATTAATCACAATAACTGACATTGTTGTACCACTCATCACCTCCTGGTGTCATTAGACTGCATCAGTGAGAAATCAGCCTAAACAACGAAAAATACTGGTAACAAGAAATAGACATCCTTGTTCCTCCAAAAGCAACTTCATCCCATCAATTATCCAGTGGAATGTTAATGGATTCTGAAAACAAACAAATGACTTAAGGCAGTACCTACAAAGACACCAGGTCGAAGTGTTAGCGCTACAAGAAACTAACGTTAAGCTGGCAGCGATCCGACTATCACCCTACGTCATATACAACAGCACTTTCCGAACAACTTCAACATCAGCAGATGCACCCAAGGCGTGCTTGTACATTCACCGGAACTTAGCTCAAGTACAAGTGGATCTCTCCGATCTCTGCGACAACAGAGCTGAATACGTGGCTGTGACAATCAGCAAAGGTAACTCAAACCTAACCATCGTCACAGCCTACGTACGGCCTAACGTTTCCTGGGACCCAAATATATTACGTACGATACTCTCTAGGTGCGCACCAGCCACGCTGCTGCTGGGGAATTTTAACGCCCATAACGAGACCTGGGGAGACAAGCAAACGTCAGCACGCGGCAGATTACTGGAAGAGTTGACCACAGCCATTGGTATTCGCTGCTTGAACGACGGAACCGCTACGTTTGTGCGCCCAGGAGTAGAGCGTAGTGTACTTGACCTGAGTTTTGCTACCAACTCAATACGCGCAATATGGTCAGCTGAACCCGATAGCTGGGACAGTGATCATATTCGAATGTACTTTGAGTAAATAATGTCTTTTGGCAATGTCGATTACATGACAGCAATAGCTCAGGCTTTCTCCAAATCTACCCGAACTGTAACCATTCCAATATATCGACCAAACCCAGACCTGACATACATCAAGCTCCGTGCTTTGCGCCGAAAGCTACAGCGACGCGCACTCAAAACAACGCGAATGGAGGACATTCAACACTACCGGAGGGTCGACGCTGCATTCCGTAGACACACCAATCGCTTGCAACGAAGACAGTGGCGACAGCGGTGTGAGATGCTTCATACTCCTGGTGGTGAACGACGAGCGTGGCGCATGGCTCGTGTCTTAGCTGTGCATGCAATTCCCCGTTCACCTGCTCTTGGCATTGTCATCGCCAAGAACATCACCGTGGCTCAAGCGGCAGAGCTGCTCGCCGATGAATTCACTTCTGCTCCTATAACTCCTCCTGGATTTGTCACAGGCAGCACGACCTTCCCCCAGCTCCGGCCACCACCTTCGTCCTCCAGCGACTCGGATTTCACGCTGCGGGAGCTAAAAAATGCTCTTCGCTGCACTTCTCCCAAAAGGAGTGCGAAAGTTATTCCTGATGGAATAACTTTTCAAGCACTGCGAAATCTTGACACTACGTTCCTCCCAGGACTCCTTGCGTACCTAAACAACATCTGGAGAACGTCGGTACTCCCTCCCGCCTGGCTGACATCTGAGGTCGTTCCAATACACAAGTCAGGAAAACCCATATGTGAAACGAGCTCATACGGACCAATCTCTCTCACTTGCTGCCTCGGAAAGTTTCTGGAGGGAATGGTTCTGAGACGCCTCAACTGGCAACTTGAGACCTCTGGTGCCCTACCTCATCAGCGTTGTGGTTTCCAAAGACATCGATCCACAACAGATGCAATTGGCAACCTCATGTCAGATATGGGGCAAGCTAAGGCGATGTGCCAAGTCACCTCGACCATCATTCTTGACATCAAGAAAGCGTTCGACGATGTTCCTCATACAACCATCATTGCGTAACTTCTCTAGTTTGGAGTATCAGGCCGGGAGCTGGCATTTATACGCGCATTTCTAAGTGGGCGCACAATGCGCGTTCGCCTAAACGGAACGCTCAGTTCACTACGCAACGGTGCTCAAGGCGTTCCCCAGGGCAGCGTCATAAGTCCATTTCTATTCAATATAGTCATGGCAGCTCTCCCAGACGTCTTATGACGCATAAACAGCCAATCGCAGATTATCAACATGGCAATTTATGCTGACGATGTTGCCCTCTGGGCTACAGTTCCTACTAACGCATACAGCATTATGCAGCGAACGCTCCAGCAAGGCTTAACAGCAGTAGCAAACGAAATATCAAGACTAGGGCTTACGCTTTCCGCCTCCAAAACCGCAGTCCTTCAATACCATCCAACGGCCAGATTATCTATCAACAGGGTCTATACCATCGACGGGTCTGATGTGACACGAGTCCGAACATACACCCATCTGGGGTTCCTGTTAGACGACCGCGTCTCTTGGCGCCCCGCGGTGAAGACAACCATCATAAGGTGTCGCCGGCATCTCAACGCCATCAGAATGATTATGGGCAGTCGGTGGGGAGCACCGCAGGCCATGATGATGCAGCTCTATAGACGGCTCATCCTCTCACGGCTATAATACGCCTTCCCGCTGGTCCGCACCAGCAACACCCAATCTTCGGCTATAGAGACTCTTCAACGAGTCGCAATTCGTTTATGCTTGGGCCTACCAGGATACTCCCCACATACCCCAACGTTAGTGGAAGCCAGGGTCAATCTCGTTGAAAATCACGGCAGGGAGCTGACACTTCGTCACATTGCGAAACAGTCATCTGGTCAATCAACAGGTCCACTTCTAAAGCGTTTTCATCAGCGTCCACTCTCGCACCTCGGACATCTGGCAGCACAGTTCAGAGCACTCGTTGGTGACCCAGACATTATCTACACGACACCACCACCAGACGCTCCACCACTAAACATCATTGAGTCTGTTCCCGCTCTCAAAAGAAAACGGAGCACAGCCCAACCAGTAGCCCGGAGCCTTGTTGAAGACTACGTAGAAACGTCTTTCGCTGGTTGGCTGCGGGTATACACCGACGGCTCTGTGCTTCACAGCCGTAAGTCGTCTACTGCTCTCATGTGTATCCCAGAGCTGAACATGACCGAGTCCAGGAAGCTAAGTTTTTATACTACGTCGACAGCTGCCGAACTTGTGGCACTTTGGCTTGCCCTTTACTCTCTTAGCAACCTCCCTCAATGTGGCAAAGCGTTAATCCTCACAGACTCTAGGATGGCGCTGCAACAGCGAGATCGTCTTGAAGACGCACCGCAATACGCTCGATTCGTCGCGCAAGTTGCGAGAAACTTACAAACAAATGGCTAGCAATTAACCTTTCAGTGGTTGCCTTCACACATTGGCATCTCGAGCAACGAGGCTGCTGACCGCCTCGCTGCAGCGGCTCATCACGTGGATGTCCCAGTAATAACAGTACCTAAAATACACGAAGCCAAGCTACTTACACATCAAGAAATAATTCTTCATCACCCGGACCCAAGGTTTTCTGGCGGAAAACCTCCTGCACGTGTCCCACCGAAGCTACAACGAGCCAGCGCCTCCTTGCTGCACAGGCTACGCACTGGATGTGCCTTCACGGCAAAAGCCCTTCACCGCATAAACACTGCCGTCGACCCCCACTGCCCAACCTGCGATGTTCCTTAGGACTTTGACCATCTCCTCTAGGACTGGCCCACGTTAACGAAAGAAAGAAAATCCCTTTTCGACGGCCTGCGGCACGCCGGCGTCGCACATGTCACTACAGAGGAATTTTTTTCCCTCGGGTCCGGCCGGGACCGTTTCTAAATCATTCGCTCGTCTCCTCACATTCTTAGAAGACACAGAATTATTCGACCGCCTATAAACCCAAGTACCCGACCTTAAGTGCAGAGTGGCAACAAGCGAGAGTCATCCACTCCTTCCCTTTGTCCTTATCTCTCTCTCTCTCTTTCTCTTTCTTTGTTTTCTCTTAATCTGTCCCTCCTCTAACCTATTCCCCAACCCTGAACTGACTCGCCCCCATTTTTAGGAGTGGCCAACTGTTCAGGTTTTCCTTTTCAATAAAACGCTTACTACTACTACAAGGTCTACAATAACAGTACCAGGCAAAAGGGATCGGATTTTGTCTTCCCGAAAGAAAGCAGCCCCCGAAAAGCGAGCTGCTTTTTGGGGGCTGCTTTCTGGAACGCTGGAAAAGCGAGGTAGATCTGCAGAAGAGCGGCAGGAAAAAGCGTTTTTTTTATTTGTTTCGTTATTTGCTTTATAATTTATATTCACCCCATTCCACGCTAACTAAAGAGTGTACGATTACAGGGCACGAGATTTAGTAGGGCGTGCCGAAGTGTTTCGTACGTTGGAATATCCCTGAGCACTCGCTCCATAGCGGTATATCCGTCGGTCTATCTCAATCGGGACGTCCGCATTGCCTTGCGGCTGCCGTTTTTAATACAATTTTTGCTCGATGTACTTTGGTCAATGCAACTGTTATTGCGACGACATGTTTCGAGCACAACTGTGCATGCAATAAATTGAGACATTCACTAAAGAAAGAGCAGCGATTCTCGGTATGTATAACTTGAAATAAAACGACTTTCTCGAAATCGGTCTTAATTTTATTTTTCTAACAAATTTTAAAAACATTGCACAATGCAATTTAGAAGTACAACACTTACCGCAAAAAGGTAGCAAACAAACCTGACCCACTTTGCGGCGGGCTATTGCTTATGCCACAACCTGATTTGGGCTGGCGTTACTGATCCATTCTGTATTAACACCAATCGAGACAGCAGAAAAAAGCATTCACCGTCGGGCAACTCTTACCGTTCGGAAGTTGCGCAAACAAAATAAAACTGAACAGAAGCTGTACTCAAAATCTCATCTCTACCCGAAGTTTTCAGAAATCTCGCATGGTTGGTTCATTTTGACAAATGCGAGTTGTTACGGTTCGTCAGGCATGGTCTTTTTGTAGATCGTTTCTTCTTTGCGTGCAGACATCTCCCCGCAGTTCATCTGTACCCTATCGCAAAGGCTGTGAACCAGAATAAAAGGAGTTTTAAAAAACTGCCGCTGCCCGAGAATGTCTATTTACCTCGTCTTACTTCATTGTCGATTAAAAGTTATGCCCAAGCCTGAGCACTACAAAGGTCAGTATTCCACCGACACATTTGACGCTGTTCCGCAGTGCTACACCGAGCCGATGTTCCCTCGAATTTTGTGCTCATTGCCATTAAAGTAGATCTTCACTTGTTTTGAAGTTCATTGAGATGTCGGAGCAGCCGAAGTGCTCGAGAGAGTAGTGGCGCCGTTGTTTTTCTTGCGGTCGCAGTGGGACCACCGCGTGAACACAGTGGGTTCATGCGCGTTCACGAAGACGAAGAAGCCGACGACGACGAAGCAGACGACGAAGCGATTCTAAAGCGATAAGAAAAGGAACTGTTTTTCTGTGCTTGATGACAAACGAAAGCATCACAAACAACACAATCTTATGAAGTACAGCCATGCAGGAGAATCCAAGCTTTTACAAGGGCTTCCCAAACTTTGATGTACACCCACATCAGCCCTAATCAGCCGGGAAGCCAAAGAGTGATGACTACAAGTAGCATGGCGGCGGCAATACTTTCGGAATGCGCGCGCCTGCGCAGTTCGCTTGGTGGCATCGGTCTATTCGAATGTGGCCAACCAGAAGCCAGAAATAATACCCATGGTGGTGGTCGCGAGAAACAAACTTTATAAGTGCGTCGGAGTGACTCTCGGTGACTAAAATGTGGTGCAACCCTATTGAAAAACGTACAAGAAACATACCTGCGGCTTGTACGGTTCTGGTATGACGCCAACGTAATGCCTTGTTATTGTGGATGCAGCTAGTTTGGTGTGGCGTTTTGCATAACTGAAGATACCGGCGCCGGTATGGCTCCGCCTCGTTCTATATTGGCAGCCAGTTTCTTGCCGATATGATTCGGTGAAGCTGGTATGATTTTGCGTCCGATGACGTAGGCGACCGACATCTTTCCAAAAAACGCTTATACCTAAGACCACCGGTATCACAAAATCATACATGCAGAAAGGCGACCGCCAACTTCCAACAAAAACGTCCAACATTTACCACCGGTATCGTTACATATACCCTACATGTCGAAACGGAACATAGACCGACGCATGAGCTCACACAAATTCCTCGGTCAACCCTTCACGGCGACGTCTTGGGGCGACTGTCTCGAATAATGTGCTCCACAAGTATTCGACAGCCGCACCAACCGTACCGCATAGCAAAGCCCGTGCACGGCAACAGACCGATCGTGACACCAAGCCGAGCGCATCACCGATCGACAGCGGCAAACTGCCCGTTGTTCGTACCCATGGACCGTCACTCGTACTCGGCCAACTCGTCGTCTTTCCGTGGCTCCGTCGTCGCAACCGCCGCAAGCATCCGCAAACCCACCACCCCGGAACTGATATGCGGCGTCGGCGAAAAGCGAAACCGAAATGTAAAGCTTCCGCCCAGTGGCTGCCGCGGCTCCCCGGCTCGCCTAGTTTCCCGGCTTCGGCTTGCCCGCTTCCCATCGTCGCGGAGAAGGTGAAGGTGCAGCGGCGGGAGGGTCGTCGGCTCGCTTTACGTTTCGCAAGACAGATGTTTTGCGGTCCTTTTCTGGCGCGACTCTGGTTCTCAACTCGACGGCGCCTCTCATAGTTCAACCAGGCGTGGTCAGCCTGGGTCAATGCAACGCGGCTGGTTTGCCTCGTCCGATCGCCGGAGACTTCCTAGTTCGCCCGTTAGGCTTAGGATCCGAAGGTGTCTGTCTTTCCGTGAAGCGGTAAGTGAATCTCGTCCCGTTTTCGTTCTACTTTTAAATTATGTTTGGCGCGCTTCAGTGTAAACATGTGTGCCAAGTGTTCGTGACAATTTTGAGCTAGAGTAATAGACGATTTGCTATTTTCCCAAGCGCCCCGGCCCGCGCGCGAGGAATTGTCAGAGAGACTGTCCCTCGCCTGGCCGCCCTGCCTTGAGATCGCATTGCCTTGTCGCTTGCCTCCTCTTAATCCTCTGTTTTTCGATTCCATTACCTATTTTTATGTGTTCAAGTGTATTTTTTATTGCTTCTAAGTGCTTCTTTTCTCTTATGCGCGCGATATTTCTTGTATATATATATATATATAGTATTTGTGTCTTTATTTTGCCTTTTTCGACGGGAGTGCCGACCTACCTGTGAGTACTATCGTTGCTACCGATTCCTATCGCGCTGTTAGCTGTTCACTTTGGTTCAATTTGACCCGCGTGCAGTCGAGAGGAGCCGTTTATGAACACCCGCGCACATGTCATAGGAATCGCGACGCCAGAGCCGAGTGCGCTGCGAATTGACCGCCCGCGCTCGCTCCGTTGACTCGCACTGTAACGTATGCCTTCGAGTGCCGCTTACTTGACCAACATACAGCACACCGCTTTGTCGCCGCGAACCATTTGTCCGAATGTTTGCGAAGCTGAGGCATATGCAACGCTGCGGCGCCTGACAGCTGCGCGCTGCGGCGCGAGCCCTTCGCAAGCACCGGTGGCCCAACGTAGCGGCTTGTATGCGCTTATGGTATGCCTTCTTAATCTATCTGCTGAGCGGTTGTTGCAATTAAACAACCTTTTTCAAGTGCTGACAACTGCGCGCCGCTGCGTGCAGTTGCCAGGCGCCGCAGCGTTGGATGTGCCAAACGGTGTTACGGTTTCGCAGGCATTCGGACAAATGATTCGCGGCGACAAAGCGGCGTGCTGTATCTTGGTCAAATAATCGGCACTCGAAAGCATACGCTACAGTGCGAGCCAACGGAGCGAGCGGGGGCGGCCAAATCACAGCGCACTCGGCTCTCGCGTCGCGATTGTTGATTCAGAGCTCTGCCTACCCCTATGACAGGTCCATATCACATGAGTGAATGACGTTTTAGCGAACAGCGACATTTGAGCGAATCGATGTTTTAGTGAATAACGGAGCGCGCGTTAAGCCGGGCGCAGCGCGGCGCAGCGCGCCGCGCTGCGCTTACGCCGCTTTGCGGCGACAATTTGCAGGTAGGTTGAAATTCTTTGGTCACGATTTCCGAAAAAAAAAAAAGAAAAAGGTCGACATATATTCAAATGAATACGGTAACTTTAATTTTTATTTCGGGTTCCGTCGGACGTAACGTTAGACACTGCGTTACACTTATGCAAAACGGGGGCTGCTGGTTCATCATATAAACCAACCATTTCTGTGTTTAATTAAAACACATCACTGACTTAAAAAAATCCTGCTATCCTAGAGTTTATGCTATAGGAATGTATCACTCCAAATAAATTTGTTAATTTCTACTTTTAGCCCTTGCCCCACCAGGTACAACATCTGGCCTAAAGCAGTGTTTCGGATCTCCTTCCAAGACCTGAGGCGGGTCGTCATTCAATCCAGGAGTCGTGTTGCTGGTGCTTCTTACTGGATGGTGCTACCGAGGGACAAGTTATTATGCTTGAGGATGGCAAGTATGGCCGCCGTAAGTACACATATTGTTTTTACTTTTGCTCGAATCCACTTTTAAGAAATGCACAGTTCGCATGTGCGCATCTCTCAATGCTTCTATAGTCGGCGTTTTGTTATTCCGGAATGCTCCCAACTCTGTCAGCTCTAGTTTCTCTAGACCATGCAAATGAGATGCAACACTAAACCACATGCTCTCGCAAAAGTGCTGAGCTGAAGCACTGTAGAAGCTTTACAATGCAACACAAAATAGTTGATGCCAAGTATATCTAGTTTTGAGACTGCGTTTTACCAAAAGCTCTGCCGAAACAAATCTGCCACCTTATAGGGAGTGCAAAAGAACCTCGCGTGCCTAACCTGGAGAAGGGCGTTTTTTTTTTTTTTGCATAGGCCAATTGTTTTAAATTAATACCTTCCGCCTCCTTGAAATGTTGACATCATGTGATACACGGAAGTACTATAAACCCTTTAATGTTGGCGAGCCCTTAATTTTCGCGGCCTTTAATTTTGCGAAATTTAGTGGCCGCGATTATGTCCTCTGTGACCAATTTGAGAAGAAATAGGGGCTACAAAGAGATGGGGTTTGCTGTACATTGGAGAAAAGAGGAGGTCACTTTTGTTCGTAGGCAAGAGTAAAACCAACAACAACAATCATGGTGTCGTCCCTTTGTGAGCCTATCTGTGTCTATTGAATGATATGAATTTTATCTTGGTTCATTAAACGTTGTAGCCTGTACGTTGTGGGATGTCGTCTTCAACACAAACAGTGGTTTTCCTCTGTAGCAGGCAGCACGGACGCGTGCCGCAGCACAACAGAGTTCATTTGCGGGTTGTACCGCAGTTTAAAGGAGGATTCGCACAATATGGGGGAATCACGATTCAGTGGTCTACCTCGGGCGTGGACAGGACTTGCTCATTCTAAAAATTTTTTGCTAGAAATCGGGGATTTGCGACGAATGTACCCGCATGGTTGAAAGGGCCAGGCAAGCCTTGCGAGCGCTTTGTTTTCTAGCCTCTCAGTCCTGAAACCACTCGCGCACCAAAGTGTAGATGTTCCGATAGGCAGGAGCACTTTTTTGGAAAATGGTGGATGGCAATACGCATAGACTGTTATCCTTATCAAAATTCTGTATTATGGTCAAAGGTGGACTGCATATTTGCAATACATTTACTCACTTAAAAATATGTCATACTAAAAATATGTAGTATAGCCGATGTCAAAAACAGAATGGCTTGGCTTCCTCCAGCACGCGCTTCTACTTTTCACCCCGCTTTGAGTGGACGTGCTCACTCGAGGCTCATGAGACGCTGAAACGTCATCGAAGGTAGCAGGGGGGGCTGGTGGCAGAACAACTAAGACTTCTCCCTGCCTTTAGCATTCTGTCAGTGAGCGTATACTTCCATACTCTAACTCGGCTTAACCTGGACAGAGCTGAGGAGAATAGGCTTGGCGAGTGCCCTTAGTGCATATGCATTTGTACAGCTGAGGCACTTTCTAAATCAAGTACCTTGTGTATCTTACCTTCAAAAACACATCATTTTGGGGGTGCGAAAGGAATTCTAACCCATAATTTTGTTCGTATTGTCCTATTACGCATCGACTTCTTCGACTAAATGAGGAGTCAACCCAGCCTGTTTAAAAATATAATACCTGCCAGGTAATTGTTTTGCATTTAGTTAATATATCAGTATGGATAATATATCAGTATAATATATCAGCTCGAACAATCGCTAGGCACAAGCTGGTCGTGTGGTTACAGGCAGCAAACATCCCGGTTGGAACGTCCTACCTCGCAATGTAGGTGAATGCTAGGCCAGGGCCCCACTTACAAACGTCTATACTTTGTACCTCTTTAAGGTGGACTACTTTTGACACTACAAGCCATTGCAGCAAAAACAGCGTGACACATGATTATAAGCTCGACGTACCATGGAGTCCAACTACAAGGTCACATGGCTTGCTTTCCGCACTGAATTTTTAAGGATGGCTTGAAGCTTCTGCCGTGGTTAACTTTAAGCTGAGATAGTTTGGAATAATGCTTCCGGTTTTTAGTGTTGCCCGGCACGGTTAACAATTCGGTGATATAGTGCTGCATTGAAAAGTCGATGCATTCATGACTATATCACCTAATGAATGCATGCCATCTATTAAACTCTCCGTTCCGCAGAGAAAGGAAATGCACTTTGCTTCCAATTGCAGCTGCTTCTGGAACTTCATCGTATGAAGCACCTTATGACTGCAAGCTCTGACCGATCTTGTTCTGTGGTCTGTGCAGGCCCATTGCAGGGAGTCACTCCAAGAGCCTCACCAGAACTTCCTGCCCGTGGTCGTTCTAATTTTTTTTTGTAGGTATGCATCCTTTCTGTCTTTTCCTTAATGCTACTCGGGCGTTTTCTTTTCATTGTCGCCGATTTGCCTCAACATCGGTTAAGCACACTAACAGACGCTGTAAAACTGTATCCCACATATTTGGGTCAAGATAACTTTTCTTTGCTAAAGTGACAGATTTTTTTTTATGAAAGTTGGTCTTCCTTGTTTTTATTTACAAATTTATTTCAGTCTCCACGGGCAACACTAAAACGTTATGCCAGTGTCAAGGACAAGTTCACTGCTCAAGCTTGTTCTCAACTGATTGAAAGAAATTTGTTTGTGAAAAATGGATGCCGTGAAACCTCCTTTCAGCACTTGCTCTGCAGCACGAAAAAAAAAAGATACATAAGGTATACCCCGTTTTTCTAGACTGCTTGCTCATTCTGCAGGTCTACCTGCCATAGATGTGCTACTGGAGAGCAGGCAAACTCAATTGCTGATTTTGCCATTGCTTTTTTTAGCAGTTGTCTTAATAGTTCTTGTCAATTCAGAGATTTTCCTAAAATGCAAGCCGGGAAGAATATTTAGTTTGAGTACCCTTTAGTCAGTATAATAGATACTGTGTGCTGCTGTTAGTGCTAAGTCGAGATCGGCGCTTTTTTGGCATTTTGCTCAGAGTAGTACCCATTTTTATCGGTTAGCCTCTTGGTGCGCCAACTAAAATCTTTCTATCCGGACGCCTGCCCTTTGTTGGTACACTCTACCCTCATTCTCAGTTAGTGTATGAACTGGTATCCCCAGTCGACACTCGTTGAACATGAGGGTAGAAAAATCTTTCCATTCCAGCAGAGCCATATATGGGGTGAGTTTGGCCAGTCTATGATCTCGCCACTGTAATGTCCCCTTCCCGAGTGAGCCAATCAGCCCACGGCGCAGAGCGAGAGGCGTGAGCGCAGGCGCGTGAACTCTTGACTGTTGCCAGCTGAGGGGGGAGGGCAGCCATTTTCATTCATTCGCCTGGCGGAATGCATGGGATAGGCTTACAAATTTTGGTCCTCTACTTTTATTATCAGGCTCTCGCAACAAAATGATATAATGTTATTCCTCGGTGGCTTTAAAAGCTAACGAATTGGTTCTTCGACGTTCGAACGCAAATTTTGAGTCAGGCGAAAAAGAAATAAGCCCGTAGCAGACAACCCATAGCCTCAACAGTGCTCCGCGCCGACAGCGTTGCGTCAAAATGGCGGTCGTCTCTTTGCTGCCTTCTTTCTCTCTCGCTCCTTCGGCGCTCTCCTCCCTTTCCGCCTCTCGAGCGCCTTCGTCGCCACGCCCACTGGCCAAACTCTCCCAGTATACGGCTGTGCATTGATGTAGTAGTATTTTTTATAGTCTTTACGATTGAATGTGAATATTCAACAGAAATCTTTCAGGTTGGGGTGAAAGAGGGTTAAACGAATGCGTTTAATCATTTGCCTTAATTCCATCATTTCAAGGCCTGCATGGCCTTGTCCTCGGCGGAGACTATGGCTGTGGTAGTAAAGGAGCAGTTTTTTTGTAAGTACAAGTACAAAGTATAGAAATAAAAGGATCTATGTGCTGATCACGAAAGAATATGCCATTCATTGTAATGTATCTCTGCCAAGTACTTGATTGTGTTTTGTTTATATTTTCAGCTACCTGGGTGCCTCAAGGTCTGGAGATCCTAGTGGCCACAAGCTTGGACTCAATCTTCTGTCGTCTGGCCAGGACCCAGGGGGGAGGTAATCCCGGCAACAAGAGCATCGCAGTATCTCCGTGCCTGTGACTTGATTAGCGTCACGACAGGGGAGTCTTCGTGCCACCAGGTGTTAGGTATGCCACTCGAAATAAGCATTCTTTTTACCTGTTCCTTGAGTGAAACAGCAAAAGCACTACTAAGCCTAAAATGCAAAAGACATATTCAAATCTTAGGTTGGATGGAGTTCCAATTACAAAAAGGAGTCTGCAGACATGATTAACATGTGAACCTAAAGCCCGCTGATGTAAGTTCAACGGTGTCACAAAAATAACTTCCCGCAAATAACTTCCCGCAAATGGCTTCGGTCATGCTATACCCAAACAAATTTTTTAAATAATCACTGTGTTACGTTGGTGTCATCAATCTTATATACCTATCGTGCCCAGCAGTTGGGAGATGTGAAATATAAAAAAAAGCAGGAACTTGCGCATTGTCAGCTTTGCAAAGATTTATATAGTGAACAGAGCATAGCACGTTCTACTTAAGAAAACAATTCAGTGCAGGTCTATATTGAAGGTTCACATATGTGTAATTGCTCTTCATAATGAAGTGAAAACTGCTAAAGTTGTGGCTCACTACAGGCTTTCTTTTTGTGTTAAAAAGTGTTATGGTGTTTTAAACAGCTCGCACCAAATGTTTTTTTGAAATACAAAGGTTCATGGAAATTATATGTGGATGTTTGTAGAGAGTCATGGTGAGACCAATCTTTAATGTCAAGTGTTCCACTTATTCAGAGTTGGTTGAGCCATTAAATATTGTAGGTCGCAAATTAAATTTTTATGTGGTGCAGTGGGCACAATCATCCAAAATGACTAGCTCTAGCTGGGGGAACTTTATATGTTTACTACGGCAAGATGGTTTCTCAGAACAAACTATTTTATTGAACTCTTGCACTGAGCTTGTCTCTAAAAACTTTTTATATTCTTTACGATGCTGAGATAAGATTCTGGAAATAGTTTTTCTAGAACTATGGTAGATATTTCCAGTTCATCAGCTTTCTTGCAAAGGATTCGAGAGAGCCAAACCCTGTAATGTACGGAGGGAACTCACCGAATGACGCGGCTGACAGTTTGAAACAGTCGGCACTGTAACAGTAACAATGGCATGTCACCTGCTTATGTAACTCTCATTGTCGCAGATCAAACTGCTTTTTCCGTCTACACTCATTTTCGGTAGAATCATTCACGGAACTCCCTCTCGAGACTGTAGCGCTTGGTTCTCTGAAGTAATTTGCATGAATATAGATGCAACAGGTTTCTTTGAATGTACGTCTAACACATATTCTTCATATTGAATGTGCTAACTGTATTTATTACCATATCCATAATTGTATCCAGGTTCTACCTAATATTTTTATTTTGACATTTGAGTTTTCGACAGTACTTTTTTTCACATTTGTGCTTGTCGAGCCGTACTCAAGCCCATACATCTTGTCTTTCACTATTACATCAATATATAGAAGTGTTGATGCCGAGTGAGAATTCAAGCTACTGAATCTGTCGTGTGAGTTAAGAACACAGAAAGAGCTCTATAGACAAAATTTTGTTAAAGAGGGCTGTATGGGTATCAGAATAGCACATGCCATGCTAAAAAAATGCAAACTCTTTTAGGTATGCAAGGATGACGGTGCTGCGCCATTTCTGATATGTCACAAAAAATCAGTGACGTATAGTGTTCCTCATGGATATTTAAACTGTCAAATTCAAAGCCTAAGTTTTATTCAAGAACGTTCCTCATTACAAATGTATTTAGAGATCGGAGCCACCGACCCATGCAAGAATTTGTGGCAAACATTCATTTTCATGTGCATTACGGTTTACAAGGTCTAGTCTGCATTGATTTATTGCATTCATGCTGAAACTGGGAGGTGTTCTTTGGGTATGATTAAAGAGATAAACATTTCTTGAAATCAAAATATTTGAGAACGGACGAAAGGAATGATATTAAAGCGGTATCTTAGATTCTCTTTTCTTTGTCTTATCTCTAATTATCACTTTATTTCGTGTGAGGCATTCAGTTTTTTAGGGCGCAGGTCTTAGGTGCCCGTTCCACGGCGTTGCCATCGGCATAACTGCCCCACTAAACTTGGCAGGAAATTGAATTAATGTAGATATCATTTGACATAATTTTTCAGCTAAATCTATTGGAGAAACTGTATTTGTTTCTGGCTAACGTGACACAAAGTCATGTGACGTCATTTTCCCCGTTACATTTAGTGGGAAAACTGAATTGGTGTTGAGGTCACGTGACATAAATTTCTCTGCTAAATTTAGTGAGATAATTTTCCTGTTAAATTTATGGAAATTTCCCGCTAAATGGGAGGGAGTAGACGAGGAGGAGGGGAGGGGAAGGAGTGGCATACCCTCCCACCCTCCTCCTCAAGATCTTCGTTCTAATTTCGCATTACAAAGAATTGTAAACTTCTTTTATTTTTAATCTCATGTTTATTCAATTTTTATATCGCAGGTGCACCCGCAGCACAAATCTGGGTTGTGCTGATCCTCTACGCACAAGCTAGGAACTCCTGAGTGGCAAGAGTGAGAGTTTGGCCTGACAGCTCAAGGGACACCTTTGTTCAGTATTGAATTTATAATTATCATCTTTTGAGCAAAGTTCAGCTTTGCTGCATGCAATTCTTCTAGAAATAAATACTTGCTACTGAATTTACCACGTCACTACATTTCGCCACTGCTATTAGTGCTCCTGGAGAACCTTGGAAAAGAGCTTATTTGTGTGCAAACATCATGCTTGTTTCAAACCAATGCTGATGTAGAGACTCGCTGACATCCAGCATTCCAATGCAACGCTGGATGTCTGCGAGTCTCTCCCGCAAAATGCAAGCGGGGAAGGAACCATACAGTTGTATCGTATTAGGGGACATGCTATAGGGTGTCCTTTGTATTGTAATTATAATTGTAATGATGAGTCGGCTTATTAAAGGGAAGTGCAAGACTTCTTTCAGAAAACTAGATTTAGGTTGATTCTAGTGTAGTTTTATCCCGTGAATCTGAATATCACGTTCGTTTTCTCCAAAGATATAACAAAACGTGAGAAAACACAAAAGCAACCGACCAGTAGTGGTGTCGTAAGGGGATTTTTCAGCTGCCAAGCATGTGTCGCTTGAGGGCCGCTCGTCCAATTGCAAGCTTTCTAGGTGTACTCTCCCGTACTGGCACCAGTCGTGAAGTCTTTTTTTCCCCTTTTTAAAAATAGCGTGTGCATGCATAGTTTTGATTGGCGCTGAAGATGCGTGAGCAGAGATTTCGAAAGCTCCTTTTGTGATGTTACTCTCCGGGAAAGAGTGCCTCCAGTGATACTTTAAAAATTATTCTATGCAGCCTCGATTCACCAAATTACCAAATAATTTTGATATTTGAGATTCTGGAGGTCAAATGAAGATTTAAATGTGTTTCCTCAAATACAAAACCACTCTAGCTTCCCTTTAAGTATAATATGTTCGTTAAATGTTTAATTAGTGAAAATAGACCCATAATTCCAATTAGAAAGTTGCTAAGCATTATCGAAAAACACTAAATCAACCCTTTTCATGAATATATAAGACGGGCCTTTACGGCATTCTAAAAAAAGGCTTCATTTGGATGCGTTTCCAGACTTCGGTTTCTTATCAGGGCGCATCTTTGCACCTGCGATACTGCTGACCAGTGGCTGCAATGCGAAGCCACCTGTCGCATCTCTCATAGAATGGAGGGAAGCAGGGCGCACGTGTGTTGCGCGACTAAACCCCTGGGGAACAGGACCGTGGGTGCAGAGATGCGCTCAGATAAGAAACCGAAACCTAGAAACGGATCCAAATGAAGCGTTTTTACAGAATGCGTAAAATGCTCCCCCTGCATTATATCCTTCTTAAGAGTTGATTTAGTCGTTTTCAATGACTCGGCAAATTTCTAATTGAAACCATATGTTCATTTTCACTAATTAAAAAGTAATTAAAAATTTTATTTAATTATCCGACTAATTGTTACGATTAGGCCCCTATACTACGTACCCCTGGACGTATAACTCACCTGCACAAACTGCATTAATGTAGCTTTCACAACCTTTCTAAACAAATATGTAAAGCTTAAAAAATTGCCCTGTATAAAACGATACAGGTTGACGGAACCATACAAGCGTGTCGTATTATGAGACATCCTATACCAGCCTAGTGGATCTTGGCGGAACCATGCAGGCAGCTTTAACCATACAAGCTCAACGTAATATGGGACATCCTATACCAACGAAAAGGCGATACCACCATGTTGGAGCCATATGGCTCCACCCTGCTGGTATCGTCTTTTCGCTGGTATAGGATGTCCCATAATATGTCACGCTTGTATGCTTCCGTCGTATCGTTCTGCTTTAATCCACTATACTGGAGCCGCTTTTTTCGCTGGTATAGGATGTCCCATAATACGACACGCTTGTATGGTTCCATCAACCTGTATTGTTCTGCTTTAATCCACTATACTGGAGCCGCTTTTTCGTTGGTATAGGATGTCCCATATTACGGTTACGCTTGTATGAGGCTTTTTCCATCATCTTTCCATCATCGAGATTTTCCAATAGGGGAAAGAACAGCTCCCCGGCGCACCTGAAAAGTGTGATCTGTTAAGAAGTTCTTAATGAACATCATCATGTTACCATTAAAACCCATTGACACCAGGTTACTAAGAATACCATGCCTCCATGTTGTATCATATGCCTTAGCAAGATCAAAGAAAACTGCCACCAGATGTTCACGCCTCACAAAGACCGAGCGAACCTCCATCTCCAGAGACACAAGATGATCAAGGGTGGAGCGGTTTTTGCGGAAACCACACTGAGCCCGTGATAGGAAGTTTTTTGCCTCTAAGCAAAAACAAGCCTTGAATTTATCATGCGTTCTAGCACCTTGCAGAGGCAGCTGGTGAGAGCTATTGGTCTGTAGTTCTGAGGATTTGTGTGATCTTTGCCTGGCTTTGGAATGGCTATAACGATTGCTTTCCTCCAGGATATTGGGAACACCCCCGTTTCCCAAATTCTGTTGTAGAACTTCAGAAGAGCAAGTTTGGAATCATGGGATAAGTTAGCAATCGTTTTATAGTGTATGTTGTCTAAGCCAACTGCAGATTTCCGGCAATGCAGGGTCGATAACTCTAGCTCTCAAAAAGATAAAGGTTTGTTGTAAGGTTCCTCGCTACTGAGTTTTATTGGCAGTGATTTTCTTTCTGCTTGCGTGCAGTAAGCTAGAAAAGGTTTTTGATATGAAGACTTGCTGGATACTACTGAGAAAGTATGCCCCAAAAGATTTGCCTGGTCTATGGGAGAACACACTTGAACGGTTCCATCTTTGAGAATAGAGAGTCGGGTATCATTATATAAGCCCTCCATCTTCCGGACTTTGTTCCAGATTTCTTTTATTGATGTGTCCTGGGTAACGTCCGAGGTGTACTTACACCAGGAGTTCGTCTTCTGTCTTGTGATTATGCGGCGGAGCTCAGCTTTGCTTCTTTTAAGGGCCATCAGCCACTCAGAAGTGGGATACCTCTTGAACTTTCCCCAATACTTATTTTTATTTTTCTTGGCTTCTGTGCATTCTGGGGACCACGAGGGTTTTGGGTATTTTGGAAATCGTGATGATGTTCTTGGAAATGAAACTATTGCTGCGTCAATTATGACAGTTGTCAAAGCAGACGTGGCCTCATCGATATGAAGTGCGGTGAAGCCACTTTCAGGAATCTGGGCCTGTTGACTGAATTTCGTCCAGTCTGCCTTCTCAATGACCCACCGGGGCACTCTTTTCGGAACACAAGGAGTCGCACACGAGTGTGTGATGACAATGGGAAAGTGATCACTGTTATATGGGTTTTGGTGAACCCGCCAGGACAATTTAGTAAAAAGAGAAGCTGAACAAAATGATAAGTCTATGGCAGAGTATTTCACAGACAAGCTTAGGGTAATATGCGTAGGAGACTTGTCATTTAAAAGATTCACTGAATTTTTCAGCAAATATTTTCTACCACTTTGCCTCTAGAGTCATCCGATTGACTTCCCCATAGTCTATTGTGAGCATTGAAGTCTCCAAGAAGCAGGTAAGGGCTTGAGAGTTCACTTACTAGCTGTTCTAGGTCCGTCAGCGTGATCTGTTCAATAGGTGGAAGATAAAGAGAGCATTCAGTTACCATGATACCGATGTAAATACGTGCAGCAACTGCTTCCAAGTTTGAGCTTAAAGGAATCTGCTCTGAAGGACACGATGGCTGCACAATGAGAGCCACTCCTCCACCTCTTAAATCCGGAGGACGGTCTTTGCGATATACTGCGCATCTGCCAAATCTGAACGAGGCCGACTCAGAAAGGAAGGTTTCCTGAAGACAGGTCACCTCTGGGTCTAGGGTCTGCACCAGATCCTTTAAATCTTCAATGTTTGAGCGTGCTCCTCTACAGTTCCACTGCACAATATTCACTGGCATTATGCTAGGGCGGTCCTGTTATGCGGGGGCTCTGTTTCTTTTTTGGTTGCTTGTCAACTTCCATAGGGGTAGCCTGATCTGCAGGATCAGTGCAGGATTCAGCCATCCCTCCTTGTACACCAGGAAGTTCATGATGCGAGCAGGATGCACTACGATAACACTCGGGCGCATTCAGAGCATTTGATTGAGGTGTACTAGGTTGTTTTTTCTGTAGTACGGGGAGGTTGAACACAACCTTTTGGGAGCGTCCAAATGAAGGTGGCTTCAGCAGAATGCGAGTGGAATAAAGCCCTTCTGCCGAGAGCTATGCGTTGCTGTGTCACGTTCATCCGGAGACAGGGGCCCGGGGAATCGGAAAAGAACCCTACAACCCACAGAGGTCTTTGGCGGAGCAGCCCCCCTGGCTGCTGCCCCAGCATACGTGCCTCCTTGCAGGAAGGAGAGACGCTTACGTGCTTCTTGGTAGGCGAAGTTTTCCTTTCTCTTTAGAGTTATTATTTCCTTTTCCTGTTTGAATTTAGGGCACGAACGAGAGTATGCCGGGTGAGGACCTCGGCACTTCACACAGGTGTGTGAGTCACTAGAACAGTTGTCTGTGGGGTGATCGTTGCTTGCACATTTGGCACATGTCGTTTTTCCTCTGCACGTGGTTGACCCATGGCCAAAACGTTGGCAGCGGAAGCAACGTCTTGGATTGGGGAGGTAGGGCCTCACTTTGCAGTTAAGGTAGCCGGCCTTGACTGCGGAGGGGAGACTTGTTGAGTTGAACGTCAAAACTATATGTTTAGTGTCCCTTTCCTGGCCATCACGACGAAGAGTGATGCGTCGCACAGCGATGACACCCTGATCTTTAAGACCTTCAAGGATCTCTTCGTTCGGGCTTCCAAGTAGGTCATCCTCGGAGATGACGCCCTGCGTGCTGTTGAGAGAGCGGTGAATGGTCACAGAAACGGCATAGTCTTGGATTTCGTTGAGGGCAAGTAGTGCAGTACTCTGCTCTGCGGTATGGACTTCAACAAGGAGGTCACCAGAGAAAAGCTTCTTTGCTTTGAAATTTTTTTCCAACTACCATCTCCAACGTCTTCGCGACTAGGAAAGGAGAAAGTTTTGCGAGCGGTTTGTCCTCGTTGTCCGAGTGCATGACCAAAAATTTTGGAAAAGTTTCCGGCGCCGTGGTATGGTTCTTTAGAAGTTTGTCTTCGGTGCGGGCCCTTTTCAGAGCCCGATCAGAGTTTTTGTTTAGCTTGGAACCCATAAAAATGGGAAGGAAATTTGGTGCCCCGGGTGCGCCACCCACCACGGAGCCCAACACGGGGATAGGTTATGCGCCATAGCAAGAATGGCTTGGCTGACGACATTACACTATCAGCGCTGCCCAGGCACTATATATAACCCAGTGTGGTGCTAGACAGGGGGTCTGTCGCCACCCAAGGTTAGCCCTTGCCGCCAAAGAAGTTGAAATGGGAAAAAGGCGATAGAAGAGTAAAGAAAAAGAAAAGAGGGGATAGTAGAAGAAATGGCGACTGACTTCATCATCCTGGTCGGGCCAAGCCAGGACACCCGTCTACGAGAAGCGGGGGCCAAAGTGGTGTGTTGCCTCACCCGGGGGGCCCCGAAGGGTCCAAACCTACCCTGGGTTCGGCTCAATTCCACCAGGATGCCCTTTTCCCCGGACACGGGCTCGCCACGCACAGCCAGACGTGGGTGGGTTTTAGCTACGTTTTACTCAGGGTCTGTGGTGTCGCCAATGTGGCTGGGGTCCGTGGTGACGCTACTCACCAAGCACCTAGCACCTAAGGTGCAGGCGCCCCCTGCGGGGCTCGGGGTCCGTGGAGACGCCACTCTCCAAACACCTGCTTTCACAGGTGCCCCCTGCGGGGCCGTGGCTGTTGCTTTGTGACAATATAAACCGGGTGTTTTTGCGAACACTTTAAAAAATCCTAAAACTTAGGGCGTTTGAAAAAAAAAAGAATCTGTCTTCGGGAAAAAACTACCAGCCACGGCGGACGTCAGGAATTGCCAAAAACATACTAATTAGCCACATAATTAATTAAATTTTGTTAACTAACTTTTCAATTAGTGGAAATAAACATATGGTTCCAACTAGAAAGTTGCTGAGCGTTATCGAAAATCCCTAAATCAGTCACTTTCAGAAAAACTTTGAGCGCGTGAGAAGAGTAGTAGCGCACTAAAGTTACCACTCGTGGAGCAGGTACAAGGCTAGTCGTTGCGGTAAGGCGCCCGCGCGATTTTTCCGCCTCTTATCTAGCCCCAGCCTTGTACCTGCTCCACGAGTGGTAACTTTAGTGCGCTGTATATCTTCTCACGCAGTCAAAGTCTTTCTGAAAGTGGTTTTCGATAACGCTCAGCAACTTTCTAATGGAAACCATATGTCTATTTCTACTAATTAAAAAATTAACACATTTTAGTTGAGTAGCTGGCTAATTAGTATGTTTTTCGAAATTCCTGATGTCCGCCGTAGCGGGTAGTTTGTTCCCGAAGACAGTTTCTTTTTTTTTTTTCAAACGCCCCAAGTTTTAGGATTTTTGAAAGTCGTCGCAAAAGCACCCGGTATATATACAGGGTGTTGCAGAGAACGCAGGCCAAATCGCTCCTGCGAAAACTACTCATAGCAACGAAAAAAAGCTTGTGGCGTTTTGGTCCTGGGCCAGGGGCCCATTCAGGAAAATTATTGAAGTCCCGGATAATTAAGTTGTTAATTATTTTTGCGTAATTAACGTTTTTAATATTGTGTTTAAGGGCATAGTTTAAATAAGAAAATTGCTCAGCATCATCAAAAAACACTAAATCAACAAATTGCAGAACGGTAGAAGGCACGCGAAGCATTTTACGGCTTTCTGAAAAACCGCACAAATTCGTCGGGTTTTAAAGTTTCGGTTTGCTATCGGAGCGCATCTCGGCCGCGGCGGCACCGCGCCCCGTGGGGAGATAGTGCAACCAGACCCTGCTGCGTCTTAACAACTTAATTATCCCGGACTTTAATAATTGTCCTAAATGGGCCCCTGGACCAGGACCAAAACGCCACATGCCCATTCCTTTCCTTGCGATGAGTAGTTTTCGCAGGAGCGATTTGGCCTGCGTTCTCTGACACACCCTGTCAAAAAAGTCAAATTTGGGGGTTTTACGTGCCAAACTAACGACGGGCATCTGGCACGCCCCAGCGGAGGACTGAGGATTAATTTGGACTACCTTGGGATCTTTTGACGTGCAACCGAAAGCCCGGTTACACGGCGCCTTCTCCGCCATAAGCCTCCGTCAGATGACACACCCTGTATATATATATATATATATATATATATATATATATATATATATATATATATATATATATTTATATATATATATATATATATATATATATATATATATATATATATGTGTGTATATATTGCAAGGGTGAGAAATGGGAATGATTTTATAGACAGCGAGGGAGCGACAGATATCGCGAACCGTTCATAAGCACACAGCGGAGCCTCTCGAGCTGCTCGCACGTTCCCCCGTACACAACCGTTCCTCGTCTTTATCTTCCTAACACTTCCCGCCGGTCGGGTAAAGAGCTGACATGGGTCAGATCAATGGGGGTTGTCCGGAATGCAGAAGGGCTTCATCCTGGCGACGTGAACAATGTCTGTGGTCTTCGAGCGATGATCCTGTGGAGGCGACAGCGGTGACACTTCATAATTCGTGGGGGAGAGGCGACGAACAACACAATAGGGTCCGATGTACTTAGAGAGAAGTTTTTGAGATAGCCCCGGTTGACGCAGCGGTGTGGCTAGAACTATGTCCCCGATATCGTAAGTGACGGGAGAGTGACTTTCGGCGTGGCGAAGCTGCTGTTGCTGCTGCGACTTAAAGGTGTGAAGGCGGGCAAGTTGACGCGCATCTTCGGCTCGGCAGACGACATTGGCGGCAAAGCCACTGACTGGGTGGTGATTGATAAAGGGCAAGACTGTGTCAAGAGTTGCGAGAGGTTCGCGGGCGTATAAAAGGTAGTAAGGGGAGAAGCCCGTGGTGGCTTGGTGTGCTGTGTTGTATGCGTAAGTCATATAAGGGATGACGGTGTCCCAATTGGTATGATGGTCGTCGACATACATAGATATCATTTGTGATAATGTCTTGTTAAGGCGTTCGGTCAGTCCGTTAGTCTGGGTGGTATGCGCTCGTCAACTTGTGAACTGTGTAGAAGAGTCGTAAAATCTCCTCAAGAAGTTGAGCGATGAATGGCGTGCCTTGATCACTGATGATGACTTGTGGTGCTCCATGACGCAGTAGGATCTTATGGAGAAAGAAATGCGCGACTTCTTGGGCAGTGGCCTTTGGCACAGATGTTGTCTCAGCGTATCGCGTCAGGTAGTCGACGGCCACAATAACCCGTCGGTTGTCGTTGGCGGAAAGCGGAAAAGGGCCCAAAAAATCGATACCAATTTTTTTAAAGGGAGTGTCCGGTGGAGCAATAGATTGAAGAGGACCGGGTGTCCTGGTCGTACGGCTTTTCTTTGTTTGGCAAAGGCGACATGTTCGGATGTATTTGTTAATGGTGCGGTACATGCCTATGTCCCGCGGCGTCGGCGTTGTAGTCGGCACTCGAACTACGCACGCGCAACTCTCCTCCTTCCCTCTCTCCAACAGCTGCGCGTTACTCTCTCCGCTCTCTCTCTCTACCAGCTACGTGCACTGCGCGTGCGTTCGCTTCTCCTCACACCGCGCGCGCACGCGCAACTCTCCTCCTCTAGTCTCCTCTCCTTCAAGTGTGAAAAAAAAAATAAACGGCGAGCGGCGAGCGTTCCAAGTTTCTCTGCCGCGAGCCGCGACGAAGGCTCGCGTAGGGGGTAACGCTAGGGCAGTCGGTGGCGCCATCTCTCGACGTCAGCACGCAACTGACTCTTTCCTCGGAACCAACACGATGCTCCGCATCACCCCATGGTTCCCCTCGGGAAGATGGTGTAATTTTTTTTTCTATAAAGGACACCATCGTGAAGCGTGAAAAGCGTAGCATGTCGTTGCAGTTGACGCGTGGAACGTGTGGTGGTTCCCGATAGGTAATGTATAATAGGTTTTAAGTGTTGGTCCGATAGTTGAGCGTCGGCTACGTCAATTGTTTCCAAAGCTGCAGAGAGTAAAGCGGAGCCCTGGGGTTCCTGTACAGAAGGCTCACTGGGAAGTGGACACTGAGACAAGCCGTCAGCATCGAGGTGTAGCTTTCCAGACTTGTGGACGATGCTGAAGTCGTAGTCTTGAATCTTGAGGGACCAACGTGCAAGGCGTCCAGATGGGTCCTTAAGATTCGTACGCCAGCATAGGGCGTGGTGATCTGTGACGATTCGAAAGTGAATTCCACAAAGATATGGACGAAATTTGGTAATGGCCCATACGACAGCCAAGCACTCACGTTCGGTGATTGCATAGTTACGTTCGCATTTTGTAAGAGTTCGGCTTGCGTATGCAATCACTCGCTTTGTGTTACCAACGTTTTGCGCCAAAACAGCACCTAATTCGTGACCGCTAGCATCGGTGCGTAATTCTGTGTCGGCGCCTTCTAAGAAATGTCCGAGAATCGGGTCAGAGATGAGGGCCCGCTTAAGAGAGTTGAAGGCGTTTTCTTGGGGTTGATCCCAGTGGAAGGCTCGGCCCATTCGAAGTAGCTCGTTGAACGGTTCGGCGAGGTTGGAAAATCCCGGTATAAATTTTAGAAGATATGTGCAGAGGCCAAGAAAACCGCGAACGTCTTTCAAGTTCTTAGGCACCGGAAATTCGGAGACGGCTTGAATCTTGTCGGGGTCAGGGCGAATTCTGTCGACACTGACTAGGTGGCCAAGTACTTTGATTTGCCGCGCCCCGAATCTACACTTCTTGGAGTTTAGCTGTAGTTTAGCTGCACGGAAACAATCGAGAACTTGGCGCAGTCGGCGTATATGCTCGTCAAACGTCGCTGAAAAGACAACAACGTCGTCCAGATAATATAAACAAATGTTCCACGCAAGGCCCCTAAGTAAAGTGTCCATCATCCGCTCAAATGTTGCGGGGGCATTGCATAGTCCAAATGGCATTACGTTGAATTGGTAAAGGCCATCAGGAGTGATAAATGCTGTTTTTGGTTTGGCGTCATTGGAGAGAGGTATTTGCCAGTAGCCGCTGCGTAGGTCCATAGAAGAGAAAAAGGATGAGCCCTGAAGCGTGTCTAAGGTGTCATCAATTCGAGGTAACGGGTAGACGTATTTTTTTGTGACTTTGTTTAAGCGGCGGTAGTCAACGCAAAATCGCCATGATCCATCCTTTTTTTTCACGAGGACTACAGGGGACGACCAAGGGCTGGATGAAGGTTCGATTACGTTTTTCTTGAGCATGTCAGCGACGTTTTCTTGTATCGTTCGGCGCTCCACTGGTGAAATTCTGTACGCTGGACTTTTTACTGGAGTTGCCATACCGGTGTCGATGCTGTGGTTCACAGTCGTTGTCTTCTTGAGGGCACGTCGGTCAAAATCAAATCAATCACTGTATGCGGTTAGCAGAGTGGAGAGAGCCTGATGCTCTGTGTTGGCCAGGGAAGGGTCGATCATCTGAACAGTCTCGCAGCTTGAAGCAGTGGCGGAAGGTGCCCGCGGAGAGGTGTTGAGAGCTCCCGGAGATAAGGCGGCAAGTGTATGCTCGTCATACATTTGAATGGTGGCGACACGAGATCCGCGAGGTAGCATTAGCACTTCCTCCGAAGGGTTTGTAATGCACAACTGGACTCGTCCTGCTTTCTGTACGGCAATTGAGTAGGGTACAAGAGCGGCTTTTTTCTCAAAGGTGGTGAGAATGGGCTCGACAAGGCCGCATGAACCGCTAAAAAGCGCCTCGGGCACGAGCTCGACAAACACTGCGGTCAACGGAGGCATGAATACGTCTTCTTCGACACGAAGGACAACCGGAGACGAATTCGAAGAAGTGGCATCTTTGTTGTAAGTGTTCAGATGAAGCTCGCGACTCCTGCAGTCAATAAAAACGTCGGTTGCTGTCAGAAAGTCACACCCCAGGATTACGTCATCGACACAGTTCGACAACACTGTGAAGATGACTGTGTATCGGCTACCCCCAAGAAGCACTGAAAGGGTTGAATAGCCGAGGAGTCGGATCAGTTCCCCGTTACCCATGCGTAACAAGCGTCCATCAGCAGGCGTGAGCACTTTTCGTAGACGACGACGAATATTTTCGGCAATACATGATTTGGCGGCCCCTGTATCCACTAGGGCTGTAAACGTCTTTCCGTCAATTTCAACTTGAACTGTCGTGGGGCTGTCAGAAGGAGGATTTCCGTTGAGATTGGAGAGTGCAGTCTGACCTCCGCTGTTCGCACAGACTGCTGGCTTCAATTTGACGTCTCGGTGAATTCGGCAACGGCGTTAAGAGGCGACACGGAGCGCGGGCGGCGAGGATAGGGTGATGGTGATCGGCCACGGCGATTCGTGATCGGCGAAGAAAGACGCGGGTCGGGTCGATCGTCAGAAGGGTGCGCCTCGTTCCGGAAGGTGCGGGAAGTACCCGTCGTGAAGGGTCGGTACACTGTAGTGTCTACTAGCTGGCGGCAGTAGCGTGCGATATGGCCCGGTGTGTGGCAATGGTAACAGATGGGGCGGTTATCTTCGGTTCGCCAGATTTCAGTTCGACGACGTGAGCTATAGGGCCGGGAAGATTGGGACGTCTGTTGAACCGCAGGCCTGTAATAGCGGGGGTATGAGTCTTGGGGCATTGAGCAAACAAGTGGAGGCATTTTAGTAAAAAACCCGAGACTGAGGTAAAGACAGACGACGACAGGGAAGAGAAGGATGGCACTGGCGGGCAGGGGGCAGTTGGTAGAGCAAGGTGACCTAACGCAGCACGGATTTCTTGTTGGACAACTTGCTGCATAGATTTCACCTGTGGTATATCTTGGGCAACAGGAGCGGCTGGTGTGAAATGAGTGAGGTAAGGACGTAGTTCATCGCGGATGATTGTCCTGATCAATGTAGCTATGTCGGTACTGGAGGCGGTAGCAAGACACACCTCGGGAAGACGCTCGAAAGGTGCCTTAGCGATTTGGGCACTCTGCAGCTCTTCATACTTTTTGCATTCGTCAGTGAGCTGCTGTACTGTTGGTGGGGATTTTGGGGCAACGATGGTGAACAGCTCCTGCGAAAGTCCTTTAAAAAGGTGTCGAATGCGGTCATCTTCTGGCATTTCAGGGTCATAGGCGGGAGCATAGACGCAGTACATCCTCAATGTAAGAAGTGGATGACTCGGTGTTTGCCGGGTAGCGGCCAGCCAACTTGTCCTTTGCTTGCTGCTTGCGCTGTTCTGGCTTGCCGAAAGCGTTTGCAAAAGTGGCCTTGAAGGCGTCCCACGAGTTAATTTCTTCTTCATGATTTTCAAACCATTTGCGGTGTCTTTGAGGAAGAAAAAAACGTTCGCGAGCTTGAAAGAGTCATCCCAGCGGTTGTGGAGACTTGCCCGTTCGTAGGTCTTCAGCCAGTCGTGGACATAGGAATCTGGTGTGCCAGCAAAAAGTGGCGGGTCCTGCTGCCGGTTCTTAACGGTTGGTGGTGTGGTGGCTTCAGCGGCAGGCGGTGCGCGGACGATGATAGTGGGTTGGGCTTCTTCAGCCATAGCGGTGATCTTGCGACCGCTACGGAGTTCCAGACCGATGTGGTGGGAGAGTTGGAGGGGAGCCAGAGGTTGGGAAACAAGAGCACCTCCACCACTTGCAAGGGTGAGAAATGGGGATGATTTTATAGACAGCGAGGGAGCGACAGATATCGCGAACCGTTCGTAAGCACACAGTGGAGCCTCTCGAGCTGCTCGCACGTTCCCCCGTACCCAACCGTTCCTCGTCTTTATCTTCCTAACAATATATATATATATATATATATATATATATATATATATATATATATATATATATATATATACATATACTGTAAACGACTAAATTTTCGCGAATTTCGCGAATCGCCTACAATTCGCGAAAAATACGTCCCGGGAAGAATTCTGGCAATATATGTGAACGCTACGGAAGCTACACTCGATTCGCGAAAATTAGAACCCGCGAATAATTTCAAATTTTTAGCTTTGGCCCGATTTGCGAAAATTTGAGCCCGCAAAAATTAAGTCGTTTACAGTATATATATATATATATATATATATATATATATATATATATATATATGCCCACGAAACATAAAAATGCCCCCGAAACATATAATTCTAGTGTGCCCGCTTTGAGATGAAACCAGCCAAATATATATATATATATATATATATATATATATATATATATATATATATATATATATTGTTAGGAAGAAGACGAAGCGCCCCCGGAGAGTTCGTGCTGGGTGCTCGAGGACAAGGAAGTTGGCGATCGAACCGTTCTGTGAGCCACCTCGGTGGCTCCGAGGCGAGAGCGCTGGCCTACGGATCCCCATGTGGCGGGTTCAAATCCCGGCCGAGGTGCCCGCAATCTGACGGAGGCTTATTGCGGAGGAGGCGCCGTGTAACCGAGCTCACGGTTGCACGTCAAAAGATCCCCGGGTGGACCAAATTAATCCTCAGTCCTCCGCTGGGGCGTGCCAGATGCCCGTCGTTGGTTTGGCACGTAAAACCCCCAAATTTGACTTTTTGAACCGTTCTGTGGAGCTGTCTGTTGCCAACCTACTTCAATTAAATCATCCCCATTAAAACCCCTTCAATATATATATATATATATATATATATATATATATATATATATATATATATATATATATTTGGCTGGTTTCATCTCAATTCGGCCACACTAGAAGGGTCTCATTTTTAATTTTGAAAAAAAAAAGTATATGTTTCGGGGGCATTTCTCAAACGAAGGAGGGCGCAAACCGCATTTTCCCCAGATTTTTTGTTGTCGAGTTACGAAGCGTAGAAGCCGCAGTGGCAGAAACTAGTGCTTTTGCCTGCCGTCGCAGGTCGCGTGTTTGGCACCCTCTGCTGACGCTAGTGTTTTTTTCTCCACCATTTTAACTATTTTTTCTCATATAACCTCATATAATAGGTACTATAAAGATACCTTGGCGTATTCAAATATTTTTATTCATTGTATTGTTTTCTAAAACAAATGTGAAACTCGTCACTGATGGTCGATTTTTGGTCAACTTTGACAGGACATTACTTTGTCTGTACTTAGGTATGGTGCCTGGAACGCGTCTCCGACTGGTGTGTTTACCGCGGCCAAAAAAGTGGTCCCTCGATTTCCGCCTGATGACGTCATAGAAGTGTCATGGTGTCGCCGGTCGCGACCCTGGCGGCGTCCTAACAGTTGTGGTATGTATGGCAGACGCCTGTTCGGCTGCAGGTCGCTCATCACTGTGACAGTCCACGGAAGCTAAAGCACCCGGAAGTTGGGACGCCTGGGACGCCGTGACGACAGCGACACTCGCGTTCGCTTGTGCTTTTCGCCAGCATTTCTACGGCCAACCGCCAGGATCGCGACAGTCAACAGCATGACACTCCGGCTTCTGTGGCGTCATTTGTTGCCACTTCGGGACCACTTTTGATGTATGGGCGGAATAGGACGCTAAACACACCAGTCGGAGACGCGATCCAGGCACCATTCTTAAGGTAAAATTTCTTTCTTTGACTTTATAGAAAGCCCAAAGCAAGCCCATTATATATAAAATAATACCATTATGATTTTTTGACTAGCCGCCCCGGTACCTTCACGTAAACGTTGTAAAAAATAACAAATGTTGAAAGTTTGAGATCGATTATCTCAAAAACCCCATTTTTTTAAATTTGTTTTATTTTTTTTTAGATATAATAGTAGACTACAATATAAAACAAATTAGAAATTAATATTTTGGTTGTATGTCCTCTATTTGAACCGCAATCACGTGACAATGTCGTGCTTGCGCTTACAGTCGCGCACATTGTACATAAAAATTTAACAGCGTTGGAGCCTCTGAACCCCAACCTTTTGTGTGATAGGAGTCCAGTCTGCTGCAAAGACCAGAGCTTTTGAAGAGCTCAAGAAACTGATCGTGAAGAGGACAGTCCTGGCGCACTACGATGAGACAAAGCCACTACTGATCTTATGTGACGCCTCACCGTATGGTGTAGGTGCGGTGCTAGCCCAGCACAACAGTTAAGGCAGGGAAGCACTGATAGCTTTCGCGTCCCGGACATTAGGTGCTGCTGAGCGCAACTACCCTCAACTTGATCGGGAAGGCCTTGCTGTGCTGTTCGCAGCCAACCAGTTCCACAAGTATATTACGGGACGACCGGTAACCTTCGTGACCGACCACCAGCCACTACTGGGAATTCTCAGACCGCGGAAACCGGTTCCCCAGATACTTTCACCCCGCCTGACACGCTTGTGTCTAAAGCTTGCAGCCTACGACTAAAACCTGAAATACCTAGCTGGCAAGTTGCATTAGAACGCAGAAGCTCTAAGTAGGTTGCCGTTACCAGATCGCATCGAGGACCCTCAGGCTCCTGGTGACATCCTCATGCTCGAAGCCCCTTCCAAGTCCGCCTCTAACAGCGGAGTTGGTGGAAAGATTAACGCAGGAAGATGCCATCCTGTCGAAACTTTACATAGCGATTCAAGAGGGCACGGTAGAGCAACTGAAGGGAGACGACTTCACCACTTATCGTAGAAGAGCCACAGGGTTGGCAAAACATCGCGGATGCATCATCTGGGGCACAAGAGTCGTCATGCCAACAGCAGCCCGCAAGCAAGCAATGGCACTGGTCCACGCAGGCCATCGATAAGTCGTGGCCATGAAAACCTGTGCGCGCAGTTATTTATGGTGACCAGATTTGGATGACGACATTGAAACAACAGTTGGAGCATGCGAGCCATGCCAGCGCAAGCAGACAAATCCGGCAAAAGCTCCGATTCCTTCGTGGACGAAACCATCGGCACCATGGCATACGCTCCATGTAGATTTTGCTGGTCCCTTGGAGGAACGTACATTTTCGGTAGTTGTGGATGCCTATACTAAGTGGGTAGAGGTGAGAGAAATAGCTCGTCCCACATCGGCATCCTTCATTGATGTACTGCGCTCACTGTTTGCGACATTTGGGATACCACACAAGGTGGTGTCACACAACGGAACAGCGTTCGTGCCTGTCGAAATACAGAACTTTTACAAGGACAATGGAGTTCGGTACGTAATGTCGGCTCCATACCATCCCGCTACCAATGGGCAGGCAGAGCGATACGTTGGCGAGTTGTAGAGAGCGCTGGCCCGAGAACCGTTTGCATCGATGGACCTGAGACTTTCACGGTTCTTGTTCCGTCAGCATAGTACGGTTCACAAAACAGCTAAGGCCATATTTGGTCGAGAGCTACCAACTCTCCTCAATCTCCGCGTACCGACAGCAGAGTCACCAATAGTAACAGAAAGGTTAACGCGAAACAGGCAAGTGCAACACGGAGAAGTAATGGTTCGGCAGTTTCTGAAGAAGCCCAACTGGATTCCTGGCACCCTAGTTAGACCAATGGATCGACGTTCGTGGCTTGTTAAGTGTGAAACTGACATCACTCGCCGGCACGTTAACCAGCTCGCCGACACGTGAACCAAATTTGCAAACTTCGACTTGAGGGAGATGCAAATAATGGGGCATCAGCGAGGTTCACATGGGGGCATGGGCCAGGACGATGAAGCACCAGGAACTACGGCACCAGAGAGGAAGCTAGACAAAACGGCTCCGCGCAGATCTAACCGGACGAGACGGCCGCCCCCCAGGTACCGCGTCTGAGAGGGGAGAGGTGTTATGTCCAAGGAAGCAAGCCCGATGGCAGTTGGGAGCAGCGGACAAAAGACGAGGAAGTGAAGACGTTGTTCGACCAGTGCGTTTGTCGCCATGTTGGCGTTGCTCGCCGTGTTCCGATAATAAACGGAATTATTAAATAAACAGGAAGCACATGTAATAGTGCTTTGCTGTGTCGAGAACTGTTTAAACGTTTGTGGAGGACAGAAAAGTGTTTCCTGTAATTTCAAATAAAACTTGAGATAACTGGCGACACATGATTTTAAGCCACAAGACGGGTAAGTGTCATTACTCTGAAGCGAACCTTATATAGTGACACTAATAAAACCCTTGTCGAAGACGTCGCAAACTATTTTGCAGGGATATGAGCACGCAAATTTGTTTTGCCAGTATAGGGCGGACTCTCCACCTCATTTCGCTGGAAAATATCGCGGATATGAATTTATGTTTTCCAAATTCTAACAAGACTTACGTCTTATTTTGATGGCGGGCAATACATTTCTAACATTTATCTGAGAAAACGCAGGTATACTCAATATTAATTAGTGAATTTCACATTCTTAATTTGCTGATTATGACTTCGCACTTTCTAAAGCATCTTTGCCCCTGGATAACGACGTTATGTTAAAAGAATTATGTTTTTAATTTCAATACCTGTTTTAAACAATCCTCGGTCGTTGGTGAAACACCTCGTGTATCTAACACCGCGGTATCAAGTGAGCCCATGCAGCCAAAGCACCGCGGAAGGTTACGCGCGGCTCCAAGAAACCGGGTATGGAAAAACAAAAAGACGCTCTGCGCTTTTTTTGTTCGAGTCCACACAAGATGAAAACAGGAAAATTCAAGTCCAAACAAGAAAAAAGCAGGAAAGTTGCGGCTTGTCCTAACTGAGCGCCAAACCGCAACATACTCGAACATTCGTGAAGAGCCATACCTTTTAGCCGGATCTATATGGTCGTGAAGAAAGAACGAGTAATTGCAAGTGTGGCAGACATACCTTCGGCTGAACGTTTTTTTTTGTGTCATAGATTGTCTCTCCGATCGTTACCACAAATATGCGCGGAAGGCAAGCGGCGTCAGTAGCGAAACGATTAAGGGAAGCGCTAGAAGCAAACCGGTTGTTCAACGCATTCACACTTTGACCACGACCAAGAACGGTAGTGAAAAAGCAGATAGTAAACGGTCGCTCTCGTCATTACCGAAGCAGCACAAATTTCAGCGAAGCATTGGCCAGTGGCTGGCAATGGTCTTTTGGCCAATGGCCAAAAAGTGGTCATCCATCGGCTAATGGTTGTTCGATGGCTGATGGCCAGTGGCCATTGGCCAATGGCCAGAGAAAGGCCAGTTTTCCTTTAAGCAGTGTAACGTCACAATTTCCAAGTTCCAATTGCAATATTAACAGCGCAGTGAGGAATGATCACCTCACTTGTCTCCGTTTCAATCCGACGGAACCCTCGGGATTGCCAAGCGACATATCCGCAGTATGTGTACCTCTGTGAAAGCATTGGGGTTACTGGCCGCCATAATCACCGCGGCTAATCCCGTGGTTCTCTTCAACGCCACGGGGACGACAGAGGATCCGATGATGGCGACCTTAGACCCTGAGGTTGCGGAGATGGAAGAAGGATTCAACCGGCTTAATGAGGACCTGGGGCGATTTGCAACGAAGCAGTTTTTTCCCATCGTCAGCGAGATCCTCTACGATACGAGGCTGTCTTCAGAGTGTGCGGGCGGCCTGCTCAAACTTGGAACAGCGTTGAGGGACTCTGAAATCTGGGTTATTCAAAGTAAGCCTTTCATCTCTCTTTTTGTTTTCTTTTGTAACTGGGCGCTGTTGTATCTTCTAGTTAATTACTTTCCGGTCACTTCGTCTTCTTCTGTCCTTTGCCCTTTCTACTTCCTCTTCTTTACCAAAGAGATTAAAGATCAAACGCATATCGTTGAAGTAGTATAATCTCTGTAGTAATAAAAAGGAAAACAAATCACGTCATGTCGTAGATATCTTTAAGATGAAACGTTAGTTTGGCATATATATAGTACAGGACTGAGTGCACTAATATCCGAACTTACTATACTCGAACTTACTATATATAGCACAGCCAACACTACGAGTCGATTGAGGCAATCAAACTGCACAAAAAATGCATCACCCTTGTGAGAATCGGCACCGCCATCGCCGTGAAGTGACGCGGGAACGGGACTGAGTTTCGTTTTCTTTTCTGTACGTGTTTGCGTCTGCACGTGGGCCCCTGTGTCTGAGTGGACTGGCGGCGCTCGTGTGAGAGATTTGCGATAAAGGAAGACCAGAAGAAGAGCACGTGTGGTGACCTTTTGCAAGAATTCGGAAAACAGCTTCGCTTGTAAATAGACGCGTCTTTTCTTTTTCCCTATCCGCGGAGTCCTGGCTGTTTTACTTTTCCGTTAGCGACCATCAGCTGCCCCCGTCGTCGGGTCCCGGCGCAATCTCGAAGAAAGAGCATCATTACTGGCGCAGTCGACAGGATTGCGTCAGCGGACCCCGGCGGCGTGATCTTCACAGCGGAATCGGCGGACAGCGACTTGACGCGGCATTGGTGGAGCCTTCTAGAGAGAAGTCTGGACCACCGAGCTCCTTGAAGGTTGGAAAACCGAGCTACTTCGTGGTGGCAGAGCTACCTCTGACCCGATGCCGTCCCACACTAGCGAGGAACGCCTGAGTCTACAGCTCGGACATCATTTTCGTGCCTGACTATTCTGACGAGTGGGCTGCGTCTGTGATCCAGTGGCAGTCGTTGACCTTACGGTAAGGTGATTCTTTGACGTGTGCCCGCCATGGATGCAGACAGCGCAGAGCGGCAGATGCCGGTTCTAACGCCAGAGCAGGATAGGGTTCGGAATAAGGATGTTGACGGGCCAGGTGAATCGTCACCTTCGAGTGGATTAGTGGCAAACTCGCAGACACGAGGGGATGGGAACGAAGGATTCCGATCAGACAGCTTAATCGAAAAGAAGATAGAGCTAGTGAGGGAGAAAGAACGGCTAATACGTCTCGAGCTAGAGCTAGAACATCTACGCTCAGGGAACCGAACACGAACCAGTGGAGGCGGCATGAAGTTTAACCTCCGAAAGGAAGTTTTAAGCTTTTCAAGATTGCTGAAAGGAGTACTTGTTACGTCTTGGCTGCCATCTGCCGTTCGGCCCACGCGAGACGCGATTATGACACGCTCCTCTGGTGGCCAGTACGGAAAACGCCCCTTTATTGTTTCCAACACAGATATATAGATAACGCCACGACTCGCGACGTCAACAGGGAAAATGCTATCGGCTTGATAACAGCGGATAGACAGGATGTAAACATGACAACGCAACAGTACTGACTTCCATGCCGTCGTCCGAAATATTAGTGCCGAGCTGGTTAGATGGCGTAGAAAACGTCTTCGGGACATGTGAAGTCTCTGAGCGGCTTAGATGATATTTTGTACGACCTTATTTCACGGAGAGCATGCGTGCGCTAGTGAATAGGCTGAACGTGGGTGAGAGAAGTGGGTATGACGCGGTCAAAGAACGGGTCTTGTTAGAGCTCGGACTGTCGCGAGCTGAGGTCTGGAGGCCCTTCATTGAAACCACCACTCCTCTCAAGGAAAAACACGAGAACGCAAGGCAGGGCATCATACCTGAAAATTATCGGGTGAAGTGTTTTAAATGCAAGGAATTGGGGCACCTTTCTCGCGAATGTCCCCGGAAGAAGACACCAGACGAAGAACTTCTGTTTCACAAGAAAAGAGTAGACGCCGAGAATGTCGCTGTGGAGAAAGACTCCAGCCGTGAGCCCGACAAGGTGACGACCGATGTGGGCAAGACCGACGGTAACAACTTGGACCACCAAGGTCAGAAGAGGCCGGACCCATCGGTCCGCGAGGCACCTCAAATTCTGTTACAGGCCAACGACACAAAGCGGTCGTCAAAGAACAATTGCAGCTGCGTGTCTGTGCAGGCGGACGTTAACGACAGAAATGAGCTGAATGCTGGAGGACATTCCGGCGAGCGGAGGATGACGACAGCGAGAACGTGGACCACGATGAAAGACCGAACTTATTTGCCTGGGCGGCCGGCGTTTGGGCGAGCGGAGGATGACCACGACGAGAACGTGAACGTCGACGACGAAAAACAATCGAATATCTTGCTTTGGTGGCAGACTTTCTGGCAAGCTGATGACGACCACGGCAAGAACGTGGGTGTGGACAAACAGTCGGACATCTTGGTAGGGTGGCTAACGTCACAGCGGGCCGGTGAAGATCCCAGGGAAAGCGGGGACAGCGACGAGGACGTCGTCTTCAAGATGAAGTCCTCCCAGAATATAACTAGGGATGCCGACGAAGACTCGACCACCTGCCAGCCGGCCACGTGTGAGAGAACGGGGAGTGCAGAAGACGTCGACAATGACGACCGCCTGCGAGGCTCATTCCTGATTTGTAATTCAGGACAGAGTATAAACTGTCGTCACTCTTGCGCGGGGATGTTCCGGAACCAGCTATACACCGTCCGATTCAAGCCCCGTCGAAATCTGGATGGCTTGACTAACCTGTCGGCAAAGAGACCGAGGCTAGGAGGCTAGATGCTGCGCTAGTCTCGGCACAAGATTTCTCACTCCTTTGGAGCCTTGGCGGGCACTGCAAAAATCACTTTACGAACATGTGATTTGCATATTGGTGTAAATTTATTTATAGTTTGGATCCTTACGGGTTGAGTCGCAAACTTTGTGCAAGGTGTGACTGATATGCGTACGCGTTTGAGTTTAGACGTTATATATTATTTTTGACATTTCGGGTCTGAAAAATATACTTAGTCGGGAGGTGTGAGAATCGGCCCCGCAATTGCCGTGAATGGACGCGGGAACGGGACTGAGTTTCGTTTTCTTTTCTGTGCGTGTTTGCGTTTGCACGTGGGCCCCTGTGTCTGGGTGGACTGGAGGCGCTCGTGTGGGAGATTAGAGAGAAAGGAAGACAAGAAGGAGAGCACGTGTGTGACCTTTTGCAAGAATTCGGAAAACAGCTTCGCCTGTAAATAGACGCGTCTTTTCTTTTTCCCTGTCCGCGGAGTCCTGGCTATTTTACTTTTCCGTCAGCGATCATCAGCTGCCTCCGTCGTCGGGTCCCGGCGCAATCTCGAAGAAAGAACATCATTACTACCACGAAGGTCGTTATTTTATTTTGTGCATTTGGTAACACCGGCTAGACCAATCGCCCGCAGGGAATGAGCCATTGTCCCTTTGCTTTTCTTTTATGCGAGATTAGTCCAGCCACCAAAAACAGACTTAAAAAAAAAACACATTTACCGTGACGATGCTTTTTTTTTTATGCTTCTCGATTCACACAATAGAATCCTAGCGTGGGCTGCGTTCGGACTTAGTGCGAAACGGAGAATATATCGCTAAGTTAATAGTTTTCTCCACCCCACCAACCTTTTTTTATCTTGTTTTTTTATTATTGTTTTTTTTAGTGTTAGATTCGATGGGACGTCCTCCACCGGGCATGCTGACCGGGCGCTTGGCAGAATATGGGGCCTACGATCAGTGCCTTGCCATTCGACATCCCAGGAACCTGTTCCAAGGAAAATACTGCATGATTCAACTGAATGAAAATGGCAAGATCAGCCCGTCGCTTTCCGATTTGGTGGACAAATTTCTCGAACTCCACAACCTTAAGGTGAGTTGCATACACGTTTCCTATTCGGGAATCATAATAGGGACAGCAAATACCTTTTGGCTTTGCCAATACTGGAAACTCCTCCGAAAACCCATCGGAGCGGCGGCGAACGCGGCAGTGGCGCCTCTAGTAGAATCGGAGTTTACGGAAACAGACGACGCAATGGAAAAGTATAGGCTCCGCGACATCCTCGAGCTTTGCGAGCCCCGTTTTGTCACTCCAACAGCTAAAACAATTCATTACGGTCAGTCCGCGTGCGAAGCGGAATCCACTGATCGCAACTGCAACGACAATCAAATAACAACGCGCGCACAAACAATGATAGAGCAGTTTATATAGCGGTCTCATACGCCACTCAGGGGATCACACGCGTTTGAAGCGCGTCTGGAAAAGAGAGAAAGGCGTTTAGCTACTTGAACTACGTCGTAAGAGGTTACGGTTGATCTGTTACAAACTGCGTTGTCACAATTTCTTACCTGAATAGGTGATTATTAAACCGTGCGTTCCTCGACGGAGCCATAGAGTGCCCGGTCGCACATTTGGAGCGTGAGGATCTGGTAGCAGAGAGCATTTATCGGGAAGCCTGGTATTCAGCGCACAGCTTTTGCAGCGGCGAGGACTCGAAACATGGTTTTCAAACTCGACGAGAAAAGAAGTGATAGCGTGAGAAACGCGAGGAGCACGAGCGGACATTCCATCGCTCGGAAGAAGTGTGTTTTGGCGTTTTGCCGCAGCGGGGCGCCTGTTACATGCCTCTCCTAGAGTTCCTGTATAGGCTCCCTACGGGAGCCAGAGTTGCGCGTTCATGCATGGCCATGTGGATTCAGCTCCTCACGTGACTGAATTTGGCGAATAGCAGCGCCGCGCGTTCGAGGCACGCGGCGCGCTCAAAAGCCGGGGAACGTACGCCGGGGCGCGTGCAACGTCTACTTTGCTGCACGACACTTGATACGGCTCCTCACGTGATCGGATCTCGGCGAATAGGTGCGAGGGCGGCACGCGGCACGTGGAATCAAACGCGCAACTCTGGCTCCCGTAGGGAGCCTATACAGGAACTCTAGCCTCTCCTCTCATCCGTTGTTTGCCGCTCTACTTTTTCACTTTCGACGGCCGCGTCTCGTGGCGATCTTCCAGTCTTTGTCAGTATAGAGGAGGCTACGACGAAACCAATGTGTTGTGGAAAATTCGTCAGCTTGCGGACACTCCGAGCTCACCAGGGGTGCTGCGAACACTTTTCGCCTGCGCTGCGCGGGAGTTACCAGTATTGGCTTGCAAGGTATTTGGTAAAAACATAGATTAATGTCTGTTTCGACTCTCTGCGTGTTTTTTGTGTTCCTACGCAGCGCATGTTCCTACGCATCGCAAAACCTACGTACGTATCGGAAAAATATCCGGTTAACAACTACAGGCAGTCTCAAATAGCGGCTAGGCTCTTTAAATGGACCGAAAAAAAATCGGTTTCTTAACCTATCGTGCTATGATTTTGTGCAGCGTTGCCCACAGGTGGTGCATTGTTTCCATAAAATTTGCAAAGAGCGAACTCACCTGAGGAAAAAGTAAAACAAGAAAAAGGCTCAACTCCTATGGAAACGCAGAAAGGCCACCGGCCTTCAAACAATAGGGCACTGTTTGGCACAGGAAATAAGAGATGGCGCAAGCGGACGCGCCGCCAACTGCTGTCAACGAACGAACACACGGCGTTGAGAGCCGGCGTGAAATAGCAGACGATATTTTCGACACAAAATGCGGCGCGAGCTTTTCCGATGTCCGTTGCCAATGCATGTTCTTAATCATCCTTTAATAAAACACATTGAATGGACATAAATCATCGATTAAAAAATCAATTATTTGTCGGGTTATTTTGACGGTTTTTTTTCGGGGTACTTATGTCGTCTGCTTTGCATCACGACAAAGCGTGTCCTGCGATTGCCTCTTCCCGAGTTCTCGCCGCTCGCGGAACGCGCGCCGCTTTTGAGTCGAAAAGATTGCCTGACAAAAATAGGGCTGTGTTTCTGCGGTGCTTCGCTGAAGATTACATTGAAATGCACCTAGCCTCGCTTGTGTCTCATAAAGGCTATAGCTAGAGCAGCCACTCTTGGTTTTCTCTTCCCATACTGGAACCAGAACTATGACACCGCTATTCAGTGAGCATACCTCTCGTTCCGCATTTCTCTTATTTTCCTTCGTATTTTCTTAATTAGCGCACTCACCCACGCCTACAAACGGTAATGAAGTACGACGTTTTGTCGGCTTCTCGTTCCTTTGCATGACCAGCAGTCGTAGCTGCACGAGCCCGTCTTGTTTCTGTGCCCCTTGCCAAGCATCGCTCTCTCTCTCTCTTTCTCTTTCTCTATCTCCTCCGGCGACTTTTAGGCACGTCGAGCACGGTGGTACTCAGCACGTCGTTGCTTCTATCCAGCCATCTTCGCCATCTTGTTTTCTGGCTACCCTTTCCTCTTGCAAGGCGTTTAAAAGGCTGCGGTACATTCAGTGAGCGCACCGTCCCCAGCGACCCGTGCATGCGTGCGCGAGACCGAGAGGACAGCGCGTGTACCTATCTCTCGCCCAAGCGCATGCGCTTTCATGTGACGACCAGTTTTTTTTTTTTTTTTTTTAAGCAGGATGACTTAGCAAAGTACTACGGCATTAACAAAACAAATAATCTTCGCAATTAAATGGCGCAAAAAAAAATGAATGGCAAAAATACAAACATATTACTGCTACACTTCGTTTCACCTTAAGTCCAGACGCAACCGACGCTACCACCTGATGGGACAAATCAGAGAGCGTCAAAAGCACACCGTCACGGTGTTCTTTCTTTCTTTATTACGTGGAGAACGATGAATATGCTCGCGCTTTCTTCCCAGTACTGGCTGCTCCATGCCAATTGCACGAAAAAAAATGGCGTAGAACAACACATGATAATGTACGCATATGTCACGCACATAAGAGAGTTAGTCAAATCGGTATACACAATCATGAATATACACATTCCTGAACAATTATCAAAACAGTTCTAGTAGCATAAGGTCAATAGTTGTGTTTGTTGTCAGTTTCGGTGATAAAGTCGAGGATCGCATGCATATCTCTCTTCTGTAGTGACGGAGATGATCATGGTCCCAGCACTTTTGACAGTGTGAGCGGTCTATCGTCTATTATTCGAAACCGCTGCTTCAGACATTGTTGTTCCCTCGAAAAACGTCAACATTCAAGTATAAGATATTCCCTATCTTCGACCGCGAGGCCGCAGGTGCAGTCTGGTGATGGTGCTCGACATATCTTGAAAATAAACTGCCTCGTAAATTCGGCATTGATTCGGAGCTTGTGAATTAATGTATCGATATTCCTTAGCAAATCTGCATCTTCTTGGAAAGTTGAAACGAGGATCTATGGCGTAAAGAAGGTACGTTTATTGGGCATGTTCACTGTACCAGGCAACATTGCATAAGAGCTCAGGGAGGTCTTTGCTAATAAAGCTTACATCACACGATGAAACTAGAACCTCTTGTAAGTTCGCGCCGTCATGTCCTAGCGTAGCAGGCTTATCAGCTGCTACATTTCCATGAATGCCGCAGTGCCCGGGAGCCCACGTAGCATTGGGACCACCTGTGTTCATGGCTTGTTAAGAGGCAAGGGCACCCTTGTTCGTCACGTTTCTGAACGTGTTCTATCATCACGGAACCAATCATAAACAAGAAATGCTTAGTGACTTGCGGGTTTGACGCTGCTTCATCGGTTCCTAGGAGAGTACACACCTGGGTTAGTTGGTGTTGCATCTGGAAAAAAAGCAGTGCCAAAAAAAAAGGACGAGTACTGGACAAATCAGTTTAATCATATGGATCGTGAATAATAACACCGCATCGTCTATCCTAGTGCCACTTAATAACTACGCTTCAGAGTACCGATACGTACCCCTCTTGTGGCTTAAAGTCATGGTTGCCAGTTATCTGAAGCTTTATATCTCAAATCACTGGAAACGCTTTTCCGTCCTCCACAAATTTTTAACTAGTTCGCGACAGAGCAAAGCAATATTACATACGCTTCCTAACAGCGAATCGAATGCTGAGGAAGTCGCACTTTTGAGTCATGACGATCGGCAGTTGCGTCTGCTCTGCACATGCACCAAGATGGCGGAGCCCGCAACAATATTGGGGAGCAGAGTGCCGACACTCTAAGCGTAGCTCATTAAGTGGCTCTACTCTAAGCGTAACTCATTTAGTCGCTCTAGTCTGTCCAATTTCATTGCCTCGTCCTTTTTTTTCGCGCTGCTTTTATTTAATTTGATTGGTCGCGAGGGCTTGAAGCTGAGCTAGTTGGTTCATAGTGCCAGCTTAACATAAAGGGATGATTAGAAGGAGATAGAAAGGGCATACACACCACTGGACTAGCAACTGTTTAATAAGATAATCTTTTTCTTCATCTATATTGAGTTTAAATTTTTCTTTTTCTTTATCTACATCTACAACACATTTTTTTAATTGCGGAACTTCTTCCTCTTCTTCTACTCTTATAAGTGAGCACCTTCCTCGTCTTTCGTTTGTCCGCAATGGGTGCGGCCCCTCTAAGTTAGACAAATTCCTTGTAGTGTAGCGCGATGGAAGGCGCACTCACAAAATTGTCCGCCTTTGCGTCAATAGCAAGGGCTTCCAGGATTTCACGAGCGAACTTGTCGCGGTTTCTTGCCACAATGTATAGGCCAGAAAACGCTGGCACACAATAACACACGACAATGGGCGGGTAGGTGCCCTGCTGCTGTGATGGCCTTCACTGAAGCAGTGATGTGATTGCTGCGCCAATTGCGCCGAACTGCGCCAAGGGGCTAACCCTGCTACATCCTGCTACATTTTGCCAAAATATGGGTAATCTGTGCCAAGCCTGCACCAAAGAATCAATTTTGGTCGCCTTTAAAAACCGAAACTAAACTGAGTACCGCAATTGAGCACGCGTGGGCTATGTGGCGCAAGCGACCGCCCGACACAAAGTAATCGTCCATCCGGTCTTCCATGGTTTTTCCCACTGATCAGTGGTTTTTTCCCGCCGTCTCTTGTTTTGCGCTCTCGTCGTCTCGTAAGTCTCGTCTCGCGCCTTTAAAAAAAAAAAAAAAACAATTTCAACGATAGACGCGGACATGTGCGGACGCTCCGACGCTAGCGTGCCGGGTGCTAGCCATGCCGTTATGCTGTGAAACGAAACAACGCTTTTGCGTGGCGGGAGTTACTTTGTGAGCTGAAGCACTCGCTCCTAAAAGTAACGGCCGTGAGAAAACTAAATTTGGTCCCTGTATGCCAATCACCGTGGTCGCGCGATGTCGGCTGTTGCCGTCCCCACGTCGCTGCAGATATGGCGCTTTCTAAACTGCAACGTGAAGGCCGCCGCATGTTCATCAACATTTTTCTGTTCTTGTTTAAAGCATACACGACTACCAAAATCCCTCTTTCACTCAAAGACTGCTGTGTCAAAGTATCGATTACTTGGGTTTCTCTATCTAAGCTTTCTTTCGAGAGGGACCCCAGTTCGTGAAAAATCTGCCGCGGAAGAAAGTTGCTGAAGAGAAGTGAGCTAAGGCAAAGGAGGCAATGGCTGCATGCTGAACCCGCAGAGCGCGCTTGTTTGTCTCGAGTTCAGTCGTTGCACAAATTTCTTTCAAGAACTTTTTGACCCTGGCTTGAGATGTCTTGTATCGATGCGCTCAGGTTGTTTTTTTCTGTGTGTTTAGCTTGTACCATGCCTACCGGCCTGGCAAGCACTATGCCGCTGGACTGTTTTCTGTCGTATGCTAGACAGTTACATGTTTCATACAATTTCGGGAACCAGTTGGCGACGGAGTGGAGTGGCATAGTTTCGGTTTCGATCGAACAGCCATCTCCGCTCGCGCGACGAAGCACGTGCAACTGCAAGCCTGCCGAGGTATCCCTCATGTGCATGCGAACATGATTGCACGACAGAGACATTAGCCGGGACGCTTTAATCCATTGTTTTATCTTTGCTTACTTTTGACAAAAATCTGGCACGTCAGGTACCAGTGAAACGGTGGCAAGCGGTTTTTAGTAATTGCTCGGCAACGCCTACAGCACTGTACACTTGTGAGATGTCTCAATGTCTCTGAGACATTGAAAGTGGACATTAATTACTAGCCGAAGGCAAAGCGAGGCTTGCAGCAGCCTTACATAAAGTTTTGGAAAGCAAGAATAAAAGCACCCGCTAGTCGTAATCCACCTTTGTCTTGTGTACAATTTCGCATTGCACTGCAGTAGTTACGTGTTTCATCAGTCGGAGGCTGCTTCTATTTATTATATATATTAACTAGTCAACTTAATACTGTGATATTTACTACTAAGCTGGTAATTTTAGAATAAAGTTTTATATGTGCAGTTTGGATGTTATTTATATATAGCGGGCACATATATATGTATCATTTAACTGAACCATTGCAAAATGTGTCGTGTCATTGGAATTTCAGTTACATGTTGAAACACTCCCAGGTGGTCTAACTTGACCATAATTTGTTTATTGCGGCAAGCAAAGTGCCTTTCGTTTGTCCAGCACTTAAAACAAAGATTTTTATTTTTCTAAGAACATCTGCTCCAAAATCCACTTTTGCTGCTCTGAAATACTGTTTTGGCTGCTCCAAAAGCCACTTTTGCTGCTCCAAAACACTGTTCTGGCTGCTCCGAAAGGTGCTCCAAAACGGCTAAGGCCAATCACATCACTGCTGAAGCTGCATGGGTTTTTATCCGGTCATCGATGCACATTCTAGTCTCTTCAATGTAACACTGACTACATGACAGTGGGATTTGGTATACAACCTCCTTCTCACATTTGGTGTGCCTGGTATTGTGAGATACTTTGCAGTGTGCCTTTTCTATATCTCTCTAATCCTGCCTTTTTGTTATGTCTTTTCTATCTATCTCTGGTCGTTCCTTTGTGTTCACCTGGCACTATATATTTATTTGTCCTATTGCATCCTAACTTCAGTTGCGCTTGGTATTAAAGGGACCGTAAAATTAATTTTGGGCTTAGATAAATGATTTTAGATTGGAATTTTAATAATCACGTATTGTTTAGTGGGCCAAAAGAAAAAGGGCAGAAAGCCAAAAGCCTGGTTTTCATTACGGACAGCTTAAAATATAGCGAACTATTTCTTACCTCATCTTTTTTTTAAAGTTCTCCGTGTTTTCACTGTGTGGCATCCGCGGTGCCCAAAGAACGTCTGCCAGCTCCAGCTCACGCATTGGACATGAGCATTGCGTCCCTCGGACGTATGCGCTATTTACCAACACTAGCGAATGACAAGTTCAATGGTGTGTACTCAGTGTAAGCTTAAAGTCATCGAATCGGGTGCCCAAGCACGTCGCGACCACGTGATTTCTCATTTCGCTTTTGAGTTGAAGGGTAAAGCTAAGAAGAAGTTGAAAAATCATTTCATGGTCTCTTTAACACTTTTGTGCCCCAAACTTTACTTGAAATACCAGAGACCTAGAAACCCTGGCATGGTTTTAGAACAGACAGAATAGCACAAATTTGGTCTCGGAAAACAAATACATTTTTTCGCAAGCATGTTTTCGAAATGTTGCTTGTGAGCAACATTGGGCATTGGCAGCACTACTTCATGTTGAACGAGTGAAAGCAGTTAAGACATGGGAAAAACCCAGGCGTATTTTGAACTTTGCACATTAAAGAAAGGCATAATCGAATTTGTAGCATATGTGCTGGTCATTCTTCTCGCAGTTTTGAGGCCAGTGGTGCACTCCATCATACCTCGCATCCACTCTCGGCTTTGGGTTTGAAGGACCAGTGATCTGTTTTGAAGATGCGTTTCGATTCTCCAGGGCTAAGTGCAGGTATTCGTGCCCTTGTGACAGAGAGTGCTAAATTTACTTAAACGCACATGGCACGGGGAAAAAATAATTCTTGAGTTGTTGCTCGTGGGCAATGCTGGCATCAAAGGGTTAAAGGTGCCCTAAGGATGTTTCCAAGATCAGTTTAATATGAAGATAACTCACTCTAGAAATCCCTAAATCATGACGATACGTGGTCGATTTCCCTATTCAAAAACAATCAAAGATTGCAACACACCGAGGTCACCTCCGGTGAAGGAAGGAGCATGTTCCGGAACCAGGACCACTGTTAGCCTGTAGCTGACGAAGGATCCTCGCACCTCCGACCGGTAGAACCGCGGCGTGATATTTGGAATGCGCGCGGCTCGTTGCCCATGCTGCTCGGACTACGATTCAACCCAGCGAGCGAGAGCTCGAGAGCTGACGACCGGACTACGGACTCAAACCGAAAAATATAAAATTTCAATTACCGTTACGGTTACCGTTTCGTGTTGATATCGGTTCCGTTTCGGTTTTTTTACGGTTTTGATTTTTACGGTTTACGTTACCGGTTACACGTTCCTAAAAAACGATTTTTTTTTCGGTTTCTCCAGTAATTTGTTTTATTAAAATGCTAGATAGCCGTTTTATAATAAACGGTTTAAAGTAGTCTTAGATATTTAACAACGGGACATTCACAATAACAAGAATTTTAAAACGTATTATACTTCTAATTGGTCAAATGTTGCACACGTTTCTAGCTCCAATGCGTCTTTACTACATCTGTTTACATTATATAGTTTGATACCAAAGCACACATGTTACCCTCGCTGCTCGGAGATCATCGCATTCTTAATAATAAAAATAAAAATAAGCATCGCTACTTTGTGGTTCGGCAGCGTTTGCAAACAACCCTCAGAAAGTTACCACTGGGTGCTGGAAGAACCATTCGCACCTTCTCGTCGCTATAGTTAGTTTAAACCTTAGATACGCAGAAGAGGCTTCGCTCACACTGAAGCAAGGAGCAGAACTAAAGACCTCCCCTAGTAATATACTGTTAAGCGGAAGAAAGCAATAAAATTGTGAGCTCGCCTAATGGGTGGCAGTCAAACATAATGTAAATGCAATGGCGCAAAACAAGGAAGGCTAAGGAGAGGAACGAACAACACCGAAAGCTGTAAAAGTATGTCCTGTGTTGTTCGTTCCTTTCCCTAATCTCCGTTGTTGTACGCTGTCACACCTACGTCATGTTTGCCATTTCCAAGCAAATGGATGTGGTTATAGAAATGCACGTTTCTCGCTCTCGGATTCTGTGACGCTAGAAAAATTGTGCATTTATATAGTAGCGCCATTTGTTCTCCGGGGATTAAAGGCGGAGGTTCTACTGAAGATATGTTGCTACAACGGGTGTCCCGAACTTTCGTCGAACCGGATATTTTCGTCGAACATAAAAGTTCGACTGATCGACAAACCTTCGAACTTTAAACCAGGTTCTACAAGGTTCGACTTTGTGGAAAGTGTGGTTAGACTTTGATACAAGCATGTATAGGTTAAGAGAAAATGTTTTTACGGAATGGGTTGCTTTATTTTATAAATAGTTGCAATCAACGGAGGTTATTTCTAATAATTTAAAAGTTAATAACATAATTTATTATTTCTATATTTGTAAAACAACCAAACTGTTCTACCCTTACTAAAATTAGAATGTTTGACTTGATCATTTCGTCATTAACATCCAATACAAAGCCAACTGAGCCAGCCCTACACGCCTGCGAATAACATTCGAATCCTAGACTAACTTTCTCGAACTTTCCATTAAAAGTTTGAAAAAGTTAAACCTGGTTGGATTTAAACTTTAACCGGTTCTTGACGTCCCGAGTTTCAGCGCCATATGGAATTAAATGGGAACTCCACAGATGTTTTTTTTATAGTCTTAAATTTCGCTCGAAATTGGCAGACCGCATCAATAACCCTTTGATTACAATGTATAATACCCGAGACTTTGGTTAAAGCTTCTACATCATGATCAATTTCCACCATCTCGCCTGCGCACTCACTGTTTTTTCATTAATAACCCTTTCTCAGCTGATATCCAAAATATTTTATGAAAATTCCTTGAAGGTTTTGAAATTTTAAGTTACGCCGGACGCGAGGGTTCCAGGAGGCTACTCTCTACTAGCAACAATGAAAAATCCCTCTTTTTCCCTGCCCGCATACGTCACCGGTGAACAGGCGGACGAGCGACCCGGCCAGTCGCGAAGTGGCTTTCCGGGCGCCAGCAATTAAGATTATTTTTTTTATCACTTCAAGGTTGAAAGAGTCTTTGCAATGGGTAGCAATCTGTGCTCCGCGGTAGATTGTAGGAACAGTGCCGGGAAAAGCTTTTTTCTTTTATTATTCTTGTCTTTGTGGGAGAAAGAAAATGCTCTCCCCAGCAGCAATGGAGGCCAGCAATGTCAAGGTGCTTTTGCGCGAGCTGTGTGCTGAGAGAACTAGAGTCCCATGAAACATTCTCACTTATGCTCGGAATACCTTTTAGCCGCGTGCTGCAAGTTTAGTATCATTCTGTAGCTGGAGCAGCTTCAAGAGCGGCGAGCGCAGGCTCAAGCCAGCTGTGACCACTACGGCATCCGTCCAAAGAGTAGCACTAATAATATAAAGAACAAAAGTGCACATTCTTGAACTATAGTTAAAATTTGGCGCAGTCACATTTGTTCCTCACAACTGCTTCAGTGTTCTTCTTTTATTTTTATTTTTTTTTATAACATCCTGCATATTCGTTTTGGACATCGAATCTAGCTCGGGCTACTCTGGGAGTTCCACTCACGCGGACGATCTGTTGAAGACGAGAAGTGAAACGTCCAAACAAAGTTCAAATCTGAGTTTGGACATGACTGTCGACACATTGCTATTCGTGTCTGGAATTACAGAGATTAACGAAGCAGGAGTTGAGCTCCATTAATATAGGAGAGTGCCGTTGCCTGGTTTGTCAAATGCTTGACGTGCAGCATTCTCTCGCAAAAGAGGAGATGATACTTCTTTATTTTATTATATTACGGAAAAATGCTATATGGGGCGGCAAAGATTTTAAAACCCTGAAAATGTTAATCGCGTTGAGGGGAGGCATGTAAATTTACAGCTGATGGAAACTGCGCAAGCCAAAGCCTAATTTAAATTATAAAAAATTTTACATAGATTTACCTCTTTCCCATGCGCACTCGTGGATGAGTGCTTGAACGAGTTGCATTCTACTCCGACAGTAAAAAAGAAAAAAAGAGAAATATGGGTACAGGTTTTTCTTTGAGCTACGTTTGTTAACTTATTTTGAATTAAAAGTTCTATGATTAATGTTTGTACTTTATTTATATAGTACAAGAAAATATTTTTTTTTATTTGAAGATAGAGTATGTGTGTATCTTATACGCCATTCATTGCACCTTCATGTTTGACCTGGTGCTTGTGGAGTTCTTTTAATTTTCATTATAGCACAATCTTCATGAACAGTAACCTGCCATCTGGCCTTCACGACTACGGTTCATTTCATTTTATACATTTTATCGTTTACGAGAATCACAGTCTACATGTGCTAGGTCTCCGCCCAGCACGCGCATGTTCGCCGCTTTGGAAAGCGAGCAAAGTACGCGCCACACTCACGAACGCTGAAAATGGCACCGACCAGAAGCGCTTTTCTGGAATGGTCTAGAGACGCATTGCAGCAGCTGTGCAAGGGCGCCGCCGTAACCGACCTTCAATTTTTGTTTCCTATAATTAAGTTCACTTACATCATAATGACCACAGCAGTGTAGGTTATCGCAATTTTAGATTCTACTGTGCCCTTCACCCCAGCATTGGCCTTTGTAGAAGCTCGTCAAAGCTCGCCTCAAGTGGATCTGGGTTAGACAACAGATAGTCAGCAATGGCGGCTGTAATCTGGTGCGTATGCAAAGCGTCTATAGATATTTTCTAAATTAGTTAAGCACCAAGAATATTATGCATGCTGAAAAAGTAGTTACACGCGCTGGCGTCTGCAAGAGTAACTTTTCTAAATAGAGCCTAAAGCAAATGGAACGTTCCATCAGGTAACACGAACGTGTCTGGCCCCCGTACCCAGAGTCCGAGCATTCTCCGTGGTGCTTGAGCAATTTGTCAAAAAATGTATCGCGTAACTCTTCTACCTTTCTCCGCCAGCGTAACTGCCAGCTTTTGAGAGAAGCAGAACGGATTTGCTAGGGCGATTTCGCGAAAGTGGCAAAACTCGGCTTGAGCGTACAGAGTTGCAAAAACGGTTTTCTCAAATTCTTAATTGCTTCCATCTTTTTTTACTTTCTCATACTTCTGCACGTAGGTCAAGGTTATACTTTGCGAAATAGAGATTGTTATCAACTTTAGATAGCACGAACACCCCTGTTTTCTCGCTGCTTGACGCGAGAAAAGTGAGCGCGAGCGTATACTCGATTGCCGGCCGCGCGCATAGCTGCCCGCCGGTGACGTCACGTTTGGTAGGCGGAGAAAACTGGGGAACAAATGGAGAGAAGGATGTAAGTGGAACGCAATTCCGTCTGCTTCTTTTGCAGGGTTGTGGTGACGTCAGAGTGCCGAGCTCTGATTGGCTCTGATTGAAGGATAGTGGGTAGACCTCAAGGCAGCTTGCTTTCCGGTCTACCCACTATCCTAGAATCATAGCAAATGAGAATCTCGGCGTCGTTCTGACGTCGCCGCAACCTCCGTGAAAGAAGCAGACGACTTGCTCTCCGCATTGGTTTTGGCAGCGAAGAAAATATCACTTTTTTTTAATTAACTAGAGTGAATCGAGAAGAACGAGATAGAATTTACAAATCAGGAAGCCATTCGCATTTAGATGATGCCTTTGGATGAGGTAGCTCAAAAAATCGGCGGACAGTAGTACAACACTTCGCGCTCTCAATTTTTGCTCAGTTCGTCCTCTGCCATACCCTCTTCACCTTTCACTGCCTTAGTCGTATTATCCCCTTTCGCAGTTTATAAGGTGACTGGACGGGGGGGGGGGGGGGGGGGGTGGCTACGATGAATATTTTTTTTTTGTAGAAAACCGAGGCCATACGTCGGTGGTGTTGTTTAGAGCTACAAACCGACAAATACTAAAAGGACGAGCGACAGAGTCACAAACGAAAGTAATCGTAGGTTTTGTTTCCCGCCAGCTTCTGCATGATGGTCAATTTACCTCGTTTCTTCAAACTGGCTACTGCAGTTTATGGACATGGGTGATTTTGAAAGTACCGAGCTGGATGGACATTCCAAAATTCTAACTTTTTAGTTAATTTCCTTAAGGGGATACTGTACCAAGGAATTTAGTGTCCATAATAAGTGGCGCACGTTCTCTCCAAGAGCCAGCAGCCGCCGGTGTGCGCCAGCGCACGCAACAAAAATGACGTCAAAGACCTCCATTCGCGGTTAAGATGACAATGAAATGTATGGGCTTCGGGCCAAAGGAGAATAAAGACAAGTTTTTCATCTACACAGTGGTGTCTGGTGTGAAAGGTAAGCGATTAATTGGTCTAACAAGCACGTAGCTTTTGACTTGTAGAGATGAAAAGCCTGTCTTTATTCTCCTTTGGCCCGAAGCCCATGCATTTCACTGTCCTCTTAAGCGCGAATGGAGGTTTGTGACGTCATTTCCGTTGCGTGTGCTCGCGCACACCGGTGGCTGCTGGCTCGTGGAAAGAACGTGCGCCACTTATTATGGGCACTAAATTCTTTGGTTCAGTATCCCTTTAAGGGCACACATGCTTAATACATGTAGCTAGTTTAGCATTGTGGCAGATTTAAAAATAGAGACTTTTCATTATACACGAACTCAACTCTTCTACGTCACGCCGCGGTGGTGGCGCGTCGGTCGCACTTCCGGTGTGAGGCGGTGGGCAGAAGTCGCCGCGCGAGACATGCATTCCTGTGTTCTCTCGGAAGAAACCAGACAAAAAACCTGCCTTCTCGTCAAAATGCTGCGACGGGGGCTGTACCAAGAGAGCCTGGAAAGGTTTGAAGATCAGTTTTCATGTGTTTCTGCCCCCTCCGTTCGTCCGAGAACGTGGATAGTAGCCGTGAAAAGGGCAAACCAGACGCTGTCGAAGTACGATTGCTTGTGCGGGCAACACTTCGTGGTCGCCAGATGTATTTGTTTTGTTCCAACATGAACGAGAAAAAACCGCCAAGTTGTCCGGACCACCCACGGGTTCAGTGCGTCTTCAAATTCACACGGCCGCCTGATCGTTCGAACTTTCGTCTGCTCTTTCAAACTTGTCTGCTTTTTGTCGTCTGCTCGTACAAACAACAGCGGCCCGTAGACCAAACCTTGACCCGGTGATTGCAATAAGAAGTAATTGCAGGCCTCAAAAGACTTAAGTAGGCTCGGTGTAAACAGTAGATACAAGATGTTGATCATTGGTACCAGTGGCCATCACCGACTTGTTACGCTTGGTCTGTTCCCGCTTCCGATTTTCAGTATCGACATCGATCATCACCGCTACCTTCTACACTTTTGCAGCACGAGCGACGTCGCGACTGAAAATAGCTAGAAGAATCTAATCATGGTTTTGGCGTCCATTCTGCGGCGTTCATGCGAATGAATCGCCGCACGTCAAATTATTTACGCAAAGTTTAGCGGCGTAACGAGCCTTGATAATTTCGCTCAAGGCGATTAAGGTGGTAAGACATTGCTATGAGGACGTAGAATCGACAATTTCAACGCAAAAAAGAGTATGCAGACTCACACAGACGCCGACAACGTGACATTCCAATGGTTTGTTGACGCGGGACGCGGTGCTTCTTGCCCGCACTCCATTGCGCATGCGTTCGAACTGTCGTCTGCTCTTTCAAACTTGTCTGCTTTTTGTAGTCAGCTCGTTCAAACGACAGCGGCCCGTAAACCAAACGTTGACCCAGTAATTGCTATAACAACTAAGTGCAGACCTCAAAACACTTTTGAAGGCCGGTTGGGGTAAGTAGGCTGACTGTAAACAGTAGATACAAGAAGATATTGATCATTGTTACCAGTGGCCATCCCGGACTTGTAATGCCGGATTATACTTGCGGTTTTCAGTATCGACGTCCACCATCTCAGCTACGGTCCAAGCTTTTGCAGCCTGAGCGACGTCGCGACTGAAAATAGCGAGCAGATTCTCATCGTGGGAGTCAGGCTTTAGCGCCCATTCTGCGGCGTCCACGTGAAATGAATCGCCGCACGTCACATTATTCACGCAAAGTTTTGCCTCGTCAATTTTGCTGAAGCCACTCAAGTAGTCAGACATTGTTAGGAGGACGTAGAATCAACAATTCCAACGCGAAAAAGAGCACGGGGACTCCCACCGACGCCGACAGCAACGCGCGACGGCGGGCATCTTGCCCACCGTCCACCGCGCATGCGCGGCGCCGGTGGCGTCCGCTAGGGGCGCTCCGGTTTGTTTGTAAACATGAGTTGGTGTATAAGGTCGATAACTGATTCCAACTAAGTATTCTTAATTCTAACTTTAGATTGAACGGAATTGTATTAGAAGATGCACCATTCGCTGACGGTAACTTTCTCAAATGGTCACGACATTTCTAAGATCTCTCCTTGAGGCTCTCCTTGAAAGAGATCTCTCCTTGAAAAAAACGAATACGAATACGAATACCTAAATGTTTCGGTTTATATCGGTTAATATCGGTTACAAGCAAATAATTTCCGGTTACGGTTTTAACACATTTCAAAGAACGGTTCTGTTCCGGTTCCGGTTACTGAAAAAATTTCGTTCCTAATGGTTACGGTTACGGTTTGAGTCCCTGGACCGGACACACCACTCCCGCGATAGACAAAAAAAAAAAAAAAAACAGTCTGTGCGTTGTTTTTGAGACGAGTATTGAAGTATGCGGAGCGCATGTTCGTCTGCTTCTTTTGCAAAGGTTGTGGGGACGTCAGAACGCCGAGCTCTGATTGGCTCTGATCCAAGAAAAGTGGGGAGACCTAGAGCCACTAAATGAGCTGCGCTTAGAGTATCGGCACTCCGTTCCCCGACATTGTTGTGGGCGCTGCCATTTTGGCTCGTATGCAGAGCAGACGCAAATGCCAATCGTCATGATTCAAAAATGTGACTTCTTCAGCATTAGATTCGCTGTTAGGAAGCTCATGCAATGTTGATTTTCTCTATCGCGAACTGTTTAAACATTTGTGGAGGGCGTAAAAGCGTTTCCTGTGATTTCAGATAAAGCGTCTGATAACTGGCAACCATGATTTTAAGACACAAGATGGCCAAGTGTCGTTACTCTGAAGCGTAGCTTATTTAGTGGCACTAGGGAGACCTTGTAGCGATGCGCTCCCGCTGGGACCGCCAGAGGTTTTTCTACTAGGCGTGTTCATCTGAAGTTACGAACACCGGGAAAACCGAGAGGCTATCAGTTTGGAGAAAAGAACAAGAAGGACCAACTCGGGCACGAGAGAAACGAGGGGCCCGAGCACAGAAGGAACGACGGGATCCACGAGCCAGGGAGCTGACCCGCGCCGGTCCCGGATTTAGACTCTTGCGGTTAAGTAAAAATGTTTAGTTACGTTTCACAACTGTTTTGACCCGTTACTTGACCCGTACGCGGTGAGAACAGTTAGGAACACTACAACCTCAAAGCAAGCCGCCTCGAGGTCTACCAACACCTCCTAGAGAGCAAGCCTGAGCGTTACGTCACATGACGTCACGTCCGGGGGTCCGGCACGGGCTCTGATTGGATGCGAGTGCCTTGTCAGCGTTCGCTCCCCTCCCCCCGTGGGGCTAGTTTTCCATCATAGTCCCACGCGAAAGCTGACGCGGCGTTCGCATCTAATCAGCGCCCGTGCGGGACCCCCGGAAGAGACGTCATGTGACGTAACACGCAGGCTTTAAAGCTGTCTAGGAGGTGTTGGGTCTACCCACTATCCTGCAATCAGAGCCAATCAGCGCTTGGCGTTCTGACCTCACCGAAATCCCTGCAAAGGAAGCAGACGAACTTGCACTCCGCGTTATGTTCCGTCACCACGAAAAGTAATATTTTTCGACTACTCTTATTCGCTTTTATCATCTACAGAACGTACACATTTTGCGATAACAGCTTTTGCTGTCTCCCCAACATGTTGCGTTTTGATTGGACTACCTAGCCTTGAATTAATTTTAATTTTAGTTTTAGAGCGCAGCTCTTAGGCGCCCGTTTCCGGCTTGAGCGGCGTCGGCGTCGCCGTCGGCGTAACCGCAAGGTCACGTGACCCTCCCCAAGGTCACGTGACCCTCCAAGGTCACGTGACCCCCCAGGTCACGTGACCCCCCCCCCCCCCCAAGGTCACGTGGCCCCCCTGGTCACGTGGCCCCCCAGGTCCCGTGGACCCCAGGTCACGTGGCCCCCCTGGTCACGTGACCCTCCCCCCCCCCCGGAGGTCACGTGACCCCCCCCCCCCCTCCGCGTCTTCCCCCCCTCCCCAAGAGCTGCGCTCTAATTCGGCGTTACAGGGAGTTGTAAACGGCTTTCATTTTTTGGTTTACGGTTTAGCAATTTCTTTAAGAAAAAGAAACAAATAAAACAAATGAGTCGTTAGTTGTTTATACAGCAGGAGTTTAGTCTGCCAGGACGTGGCGACATTGTTACCCGCTGTAGATAAGCAATTTAGTCAGTGCAGTACGACTGCTAGCCTAGGGTCTTTAACGTGCACCACGCAGTAGTGATACACGACCTCACGCTGGTACGATGCTCATCCAGATCGAAACAGGCAGAGGTGAGGATTGAACCCAGGATCTCTGGGTTCTGCAGAGTGAGCTTTCGCTCCACGTGCTCCAAGCTGGTGTGCGCTAGCCCACTCGGACACCGATCGCCTTTTTTTTTTCTTTATTGCCAGGCATTATTCATTCACAAAAATTACACTTTCAGAAACACTTATAAAAAGAGGGCAAGCTGAATTACGACTGACGCAGACTGATTAACATGAACTTAATGTGACCAGTCTGTCTATAGGATTGGCAACCAATCAGGCCCATCTCCCAAAACCTTATGCACTTCTCTAATCTCAATAATGCCCATTCTAAAATAGTGACACTCTGGTCAAGCATCTACATCAGCATACCGTCTTTTGCGCAAGATACAGTTCACAGTCCAGGGAGCAAATCTGCACTTTTCGTCCAACCATGCTTTAACCAGAAGTGTTCCGTTCTCGCTCTACCTGGGAAGAGACGAAGAACGGCTGCGGCCACCGCGTCGTCCCCTCTTGCTCGTCACTACGAACCAGGGGCTCTCAGTCTGCTGGAGCGACTGGTCGGTTCCCTCCTCCGTGTCGCTGAGCCGCCGCTTGACCGCCTCAGCCGCGAAGTCCATTGCTGTTTCATCTCCGGCGTCCAGTGCGTCAGTCGCGTCCTTTGCAGTCGGTGTCGTCTCACTGGCGGTCTTCGCATTAGGCTCATTTTCACCAACAGCGCTTTCTGCTGTCAATGCTACGACGGTGACCTGGCCTTCTGGCATCGCTAACGGCGTGCGTTGCTGCTCACCGGACGCCTGAGGGTCTTGCGAAGAAATCCTCGCAGTTGGAGTCGCCGCCGCCTCGGCCTCTTCCTCATCCATTACGAGGTTTCTGTCCTGGCTGTGGATGGCCTTGCTGGCAGCAACTCGAGCGTACGACCGTACGCAATCCGAGGCTTCATGCCCGAAGGCTCGACACTCCTCGCACCTCGGCACTCTACAGTCGCGTCGTATGTGTCCCGTGCGTCGACAGCGGAGGCACACCGGTGCGCGTCCGGGGACAACAACCAGCAGCGTGCCCCCGTAAAGGCGGAGCTGATGCGGCAGGCACTCCGGGGTTAAGTCTTCACGGAGAAAAATGCGTACGATGACAGTAGTGGAATCCACGTCTGCCAGGCCCTCGATTCTCCACTTCTCGCGGTTGACATCCTTGACCTCCCCGTACGTCTCGAAGGCCCGTCGAAGGGCGTCTGCAGAAACGTCGAATGCCACTCAGTGGACTTTTACCTTCAGCTCTTGTTTTTCTGGATCAATGACCAGGCATGGTCGCCCCTTCACCAGCATGGTCCCCTCTCGCAGAAGCTTCTCTTTGGCGGAGGTGGTGTGCAGCTTCAGCAGCCAGACGTGCCCCATTTGAAACGCGCCAAGTCCTGCTACGTCTTCTCGAACTTCCACCTGGTTCAGAGGCCCTACGAAGTCTTCAGCACGGTACGGCCGCCCCCGGGTATCAGCATGCAGCACAAGGCTGCATTTCATGGCTTCTCCTGTCGGCAGAGTAGGCAGTATCACTGCGTAGTCATTGGGAACATCGCCGCGTACGGCATCACCGCGGCTTGGAGCCGCCGTCATCGAGCTCTCAGCGGAGCGATCCATTGGACACCGATCGCCTCTAAAGAAAAAGACCAAATTATTCTCTATGGCCCTAGTCCATTATACCAAAAGAAGACGAAGACGAAAGTGTAAATATACCAAAAAGTTAAGTGTAAATATACCAAAGAGTTGTCAGTCGGTCCCGACCCCTGCCCTTTTCGATCTGGATGAGCAACGTACCGGCGTGCGGTCGTGTATCACTACTGCGTGGTGCACGGTAAAGACCCCAGGCTAGCAGTCGTACTGCACTGGATAAATTGCTTAACTGAAGGGGGTATCAATGTCGCCATGTTCTAGCAGACTAAACTCCTGCTTTGTAAAGAACTAACGACTAATTTGTTTGTTTGTTGTTTTGTTCGTCAGCGCTGCGTAAGTGTGTCTTCCTTTTGTGTGCGTGGACTTGAGTAACTGTTTTGCGGGTGCGCTGTTCCCCCTGTAGAGCACAACGTCATTCATAGCCTTTGCGGTGCGAAGGAAAGCCGATGTAACCGGCTTTCTTTGCGCTGTTGATGCTAGGCTATTTGATTCGAACCAATATTCGCACACCCCTACTGATATTACAATAGCAGACGTCAAATCTCCCGCTCTGTCACGGCCGCGATAGTGTCAGTTGTCAGCGCCCCTCGTGGTCGTTTCGGTGATGAGGAAAGAGGAGGAGGGCCTGGCAGGACGCGCGCCGCTCTTACGACAGGCGTCTTAGTACAGGAGGCGTTGAGTAAGGACGGCGTGGAAACTTGGCGGTTCCCCCTGCGAGCGAGCGTCGCTCGCTTTGGAACTAATTCGTAGTAGCTATAATATCGGGCGCGTCATTCAGCAATGAATGGTGCCGGAGGCTTTTGCTTTGCCTTACCTTACTTAAATCGCAAAGCATGAGCAATGACCTCGCCGCATTTTTTTAGATAGTCTTTCGATTCTGGCCATTCCTAAGCCTAAATAAACGCGGTAATTGTCTGCGTGGCAACGTCTTTGGAATACTATAGTAAATTGCCTTTACTCGAACGGCCTTGTATTGATACGAGTCAGAAGCAGACAGCGTCCCAATAGACCGTTTTCTAAATTTCCCAAGCACCACGATACATGCTGCGAGTGTAGTTACACGCTCTGCACGTGCTGGCGTCTGCAGTTAACTGTTTTAAAGCAAAAGCCTATATCAAATTTTGCGTTGTACGCGCGTTAGTCAAAGCAATTATATGATTATTTACTTCGAATCTTTTATACGAGGAAGGCCAGCGCGTGCGGAGAGCAATTACACTTTCAGCATTCTCCTCGATGCTCGGGTAATTTAATGAAAGGTCTATTTCCACTGGAACTGAATTATACAAATTTCAATTTATGATGGTGTTGTATACGTTTTTCACATGCTGGCCAACCATGCTGCCGGTGTACCGCCGGCCTTTCACAGCTCACTTCTTCCTCATCGTTTCTCGGCCTGAACTTCGTCGTCCTCTTTCAACTTGGAATGAAATTTCAACAAGGCTTATCTTCACTTCAGACAGCAAAACATTTAGAAATTTTCCAAACAAGGGTTATTTTAGTTTTATTCTTCCCAATATCTGTACACCGAGCAACAAAAAGTGCTTCTGAAGCTCAAATGTATGCCGCGCAGCGTCGCGAAAACCCGGTTGCGCGCGTTCTTTGGTCCCCCCTTTTCGGGAACTTTTCCACGAAAGCCACTTATATTCGCTACAACTTGTAGGTGACAGCAGCTACCATCCCATAATAAAACACAGAGCTATCGCTCATCCAGCCCTCGTCAAACTTTGCTAGGTGCTTATTGGCACCTAGTAGGGAAGGGCGGTTAACCGAAACCGAAAATCGTTTAGGAGCGAATTTTTTCGGTAATTAAAACCGAAATAAAACCGATATTTTAATTTGGCATGAACCATAACTGTATCCGTAAGCCGTTTGAAATTAACCAGTAACCGACATTTTCAATCGGCTTGGCAAAAGTTTTACAAAAATCAAATTGAAACCTCGAGACAGGATCTTCATCTGCCTCGGGCTTTCCGCACACGGCGTCGGTGTGTAGTCTGCCAGATGAACTGCCAGATGAACCGGCACTTCAGCTTCGGTGGACATGTTGTTGTCAAAATAGGTCCTATTGTGCCAATTGATTTTCAAGTTTGTTTTGCTTAGAATATTTTTCAGAGTAGCATGTACTTGCGAGTTTTAATCCTGGGCAACGCCTCCTGTTCCAAGATGCCTGTCATATGAGCGGCGCGCGTCATGCCGTGCCCTCTCCCTCTTTCCTCCTCGCCTTCAGCGAAACGACCGCGAGGGGCGTTGCCAACTGACACTATCGCTCGCGGCCACGACAGCGCGGGAGATTCGACGTCTGCTATTGTGATACCAGTAGGGGTGCGCGAATAGTTGTTCGAATCGAATAGCGCAGTGTCATTCATAGCATTAACAGCGGAAAGAGAGCCGGTTGCATCGGCTTTCCTTTGCACCGCAAAAGCTATGAATAACGCTGTGCTGTACAAGGGGAACAGCGCACCCAAAAAACAGTTACTCAAGTCCTCGCACACAAAAGAAAAACACACTTACGCCGCGCTGACTATACTCCGTTTCACCTTATGTTGTACCGCAGCGAAGGTTAGAAGCGCGAGCTCATAGCATTGGCAGCTGCCCTTGGTGCACGAGAGCTTATGCCGCCGAGATGTGCCCTAGAGCAAGGAGCTCACGCTTGTAGCCTTTCCTGCGGTACAACACAAGGTGAAACGGAGTATAGGACTCTGGTATATCTACACTTTCGTCTTCGTTTTCTTTTGGTATTATAGACTAGGGCCATGGAGAATAATTTGGTCTTTCTGTTCAATAGGATGCTAAACCGTAAACCAAAAACTAAAACTAAAATTAGTGTTAAATGAAATAAAGTTAGCGCTCAGTTGCGAGCGGCCGGCCGCGCCAGTTGCGCCGAGATGGCCGAGCGCCCAGCGCGAGTTGTTGTTGATGATTATGATGATGTTGTAGCTGTTCCCTTTGAATCGGGTGATTCTGAACCATGCTCGTGCCTAGCCAAAAAAATAGTGTCGGTGGCGAGCGCCACCTTGTGGCGTTTGGCTACAATACGATGGCAGACCGGCCGCAGTGGGAGAGCGTGCCACCTGACAGGCATCGTAGTACAGGAGGCGTTGTCCTGGGATATTAGACCAACTTCGTCACGGGCAACAGCCAACGTTCTTGGCACGAAGTATAAAGGATCGTGATAAATTAACCTTCTTGCAGGTCCGTTGGACATCAAAATCTGGCATTCAATCACACACTAACAAAATGTAATACCTAGGAATGAAATGAAATGAAAAGCAATGAAAGCTAGTCGAATTTAGGTTTAAAATATTTTACCGCTACCGGTAGCTACACTGACTGACCTCTTTCTTTGGACATTGTTGAAAAAATCGCCTGCATACAATTTGCGCGACGTTCTTCGCGAATGTAACCGGTAAAGTATAGTCTGCTAGTCCTGATAGTCCAAGTATTATACTGCAGTCCAAGTACAATACTTGCACCATGGCAGAGCTTTCTTTGAGATTTCTGGGTCATGACGTCCCTCGTACTTTTTAATCTCGGGGTTTTAGTATACTATATATGTTTGACTGTAGCCCGTTGTAGGTTAAGAAAGGCAGGATAGTCTTCTCCCCACAAGTTCCTCACCTCTTTCCACTTTAGCGTTGCGAACGCTGGAGGGAAGGCGAGGGGAGAGAGCAAGCCTACGATTATGGCGATCCTGCTTTTCCGCGAAAACTTGAACGGAATTGATGCGCCAAGACGAAACGAATAAAAAAAAAAATAAGGAACAAACGGCGCTTGATTTATTTGTTTCTTATACTTGTCCGTTGTCCTTCGGCACTGCTATCATTCGCAGTTATACTCTCAAAAAAAAGGGAGCGTTCCCGGCCCGAGATGACGTACGGCATCTATTGCGGCAGGCGCCGGTGGCAAGTTGCTCCCGAGTCCGGTTGATAGCATAACCTGGCGAGCGCCAGAAGCTATGGACCCGGTGACTACGAGCACCGGTGTGCGGCACATGACACCACACCGCAGGAGGCAACTCCAGTGCGGTGCTGTGACTCGCCTCGCTTCGACACTCCGATTGGCTCCCATGGGGCCATATTCCATAGCTTTAGACGTCTGAAGAGTTAATGCGTGTGCCTTATGCACCCTGAGCTCGAGGCTAGCTGGGATGTGATCAGACTTCTAATTGGAGTAATTCAAGTCGACTCTGAAGACTTCAAGGCTTCAGTCGTGAGCAATTCAAACTGAGCCTTACGCGTGACTTTATGCACAAACTGACAGTCGTAAACGCCATTTTGATGTCATTTTAAGAAAGAGCCACAACAAAACAAAAAAAAGTTTAGCCGGAGGGACCAGGACTTTAGTTCAACTGCCGAGTGTTTTTGGAGGTGAGGAACGTTGTCGGAACGTTGTCGGTTCCGGCTGACTACAGAGAAGGAGGTTCTACTTTGTCAGTTATTGCTTTCATTCTTATGGTACGTGACATTTTATTCCACAAATTGTTTAAGTTATACTTCTTCTTTAGCGCGAAAAAATAAAAAAAACGAACAAATGTGCAAAAATAACTGATGGGTTACAGGTTTGTTTACAGGAACCGCTGTACCACTAGAAGACAGAGATTATTTTCTTGTTGTGGAAGAGAGGACTTCGAGGATTTTATATGATGTTTAGACTGTTCTCATGTTTAAAAAAAAAAAACATATGGAGAATATATATATAGTGCAAGGGCCTTAAAATTAAAAAAAAAACTATTTGGGGCCCCTGACCATTCAGAGAGGCGTTCACATTTTTTTTAACATTCTTATAGCTGCGAGCCGCCTAGGTTTATTTCACCTCCCCTCGTTAGGGCCATTCGATAATGTTTACTAGGAAGCGAGTATGTAGCCTTGAGTAAAGCAAACACTCGAGAGAAAAGATTATTTAAAATAAAAAGTCACTTCGGTTTTGATACCCAGCAACATTCTAAAATTCATTTTTTTTTTTCAAACCGCAAATGACGAAAACGTTTTTGAAAAACTTTTAACCGGTAACCCAAATATAAAAGCCGTAGCCGCAAAAATCCGAAACGAAACCGATTTGATAGATATAACGGTAACCGTAACAGCAACCCAACCGTTATTTGTTTTTGGTTTGAGTCCCTGGTACAAACACAGGCGGACAATTCATCAATATCTTTTATTATTTTCTCATCTTTTTTTTTCTTTTATGAGTCTTGTTTGGCAGCAACAATATAAGCAAACATACAATATCTCTTTCAGCCTCTTGGCATGGTAAGCTAGAATATGGCGATTCCGCGCCAACTCGCCAACTCCGTACTACTTCCCCAAAAGCGTAAAATGTTTTTTTTTTGTTTTTTTTTCTTCAAAAGTATTGAGCTGGTTTTAGTGTCTTATTCAGTTTTATTTATTTATTCGGTGTACACCGCGCCGCTGATGTCACCACGGCGAATGTTATCATTGGCATTGCAGCACCATATTTCACTTTTCATATGCCGAAGCGTATTTTAAGGGACCGGTAACCTCCACATAAGATTGTGGTTTTGTTCTAGTTAGTAATCGAGATCGCATGTTCAAGCTTGGTTTTGACTTTGTTCAGGTGTGATAAAAAATAACGGTTTTAATGTAGTTCTCGGTTCGGGTTCGGTCCAACACCCTGATTAAAATTCGATTACGAAGTTGTCCTCTGAGCAAATACCATTTTAGAAAGTAATAATTTCACAGCATATAGACACGTCATTCCCCAAAGAAATAAAAAAAAAACCGGCGTGGTTCCAACAATATAAAAAAAAGAAGTTTGTTTTAATTATTTTGAAAACCCCGGCGAACACGGAATGTGTTGTACGTTCTTAAAGTGTGCGTTATTGCTAGTTGCGCTTAGTTAGGCAAGTGTTCGTTGGATTCGAGACACGCATGACACACCCATGCTCCCCGGAATTATCATAATAATCGAGACAAGTTTAAACTTATTGGGGAGTGGAGTAACAATCTAGCAGTGTTGGGGGTGATACCTCTTATCGAATTAACGCATCTAGGTGAGCCTAGCACGTGTGGCTGGCGTGGGCACGACACGCCGGCTACTCGTGATACGAAGGAATGCGCCTTCCGAGGGCACTGTCCTCGCTTCGCCTTATAAGCTGTGTGGGAGACTAAGAACCAAGTCATTTAAAGCGGGATTTATATCGTGATTTTGATTTAGTGGCCGTTGACAGGAGTTTCCGCTCGAAAAGACTCGAAGATTTAGAAATGTTTCCCGAGAGTTTATGGGTAGAAATCGAGTGTGCAAAGAAAGTTCGCCTTTTTTTTTTTGGCCTTTTTTACCTGCCTCCGCAAACGATGCCCGACGACATTCGCACGTGTCTCGCTAGCATAGAGAACACCGTTAACGGGTTACATGGGTGTAATGTCTTAATGTTAGGTGATTTTAATGCTCCAGGCATCAACTGGCCGCAGTTTAATGTTTCTACTGACAACGCTTATTGCAAATAGAAAGGCAACGACCTCCTAAACTTCGTTTCTTTTTTAGATCTTGCACAACACAATGATATTCTTAATGCCCATTTTCCACTAGAGCGACAGACAGAAACAAAAGACAGCGACAAGCCTCAAACCCATACAGCATGCTCGCGATGGCACATTTGGCAGGCGTTTAGTCGTTCGGTGCTCGTGAAGTAAGCACGAGCGATTGCAAGTCTGCCAAAGATACCCTCGCGTGCATGATGCTCGTGTTTGAGCATAGCCTCCTTTATCCTACAAAACCCCCAAATCGCAAAAGACTCTGGTTTGAGGCTTGTCGCTGTCGTTTGTTTCTGTCTGTCGCTCTAGTGGGACACGGGCATAACCACCAAGGTAATGCTTTAGATTTATGTCTCTCAAACATGGACTGCGTGCGTGTAGCCCGAGGTGAAATCCCTATGGTTCCTCTTGATAAGTATCATCCTGCCCTTGATTTAGTGCTTTCTCTTGTTGATTCCTCGATTCGCGCTCTTATTGGGGCTTCTCCTCCAACCATATTATAGAATTTTTTATCGGGAGACAACATCGGGATATTCCACCACCTCTCGAGTGTTGATTGGTCTCCGGTCTTAGAATCCTCTGATGCAAATGAGCAGGTAGCTCTCTTTACGAGATTAATTCAAGAGGCCATGGACAGATTCATCCCTTTAAGATCTTTAAGGAATCCTCGCTTTCCTAAATGGTTATCTAATGAACTAAAAATGCTACTAAAAAGGAAAAACTTCTTGCACAGAAAGTTTAAGAAAAGTGGTCTATCAAAGTGGGAGGTAGAATTGAAGAGTTGCAGAAAGAAATGTGAGATAACGTTAAACCGTGACCGCTTGGCGTATCGTGACTCAGTGGGATCTGACCTTGTCAAAAACCCTAAGAAAGTTTGGAGGTACACTAGATCACATTCCGAGAATATTTGATCGACAATAGTTTTTATCACCATGAAAAAGATGCGGAGTGCCTGCCCGAGATATTTGCAGATTATTTTAGTTCAGCCTACAAAGACAGTACCGTCTGCTCCACCGCCACATTGCCTCACTTGAATGAATTCGGTGACCTACTAAGTCACATTAATGTCGACGAGGAATGTGTAGAGCTAGGTATTAAAAAAATGAAAGCCACGCTATCTGCGGGGCACGATGGTATACCATCTGCAATTCTCAAAACGTTTCATGATATACTCACACCTACACTATGTGCAATATTTAACAAATCATTAAGGTCAGGAGTATTCTCCGAAATGTGGAAAATTACCGTGGTCGTTCCGGTTCTGAAGTCGGGAAATAAAGGTGATGTTCTCAACTATAGACCGATTTTCCTTCTCTCCTAAATTTCCAAACTCTTTGAAGCAGTCACTCATCAATTCTTGTCGTTCAAATTTCGAAACTTCACCCTCCTTAATCAGCATGGGTTTATGACCGGCAGATCAACGACTACAAATCTTGCAAGTTTTATGTCTACCACAACCCAGGTGGTCCGCAACAGAGGTCAGCTAGATGTGGTATTCTTTGACCTTAGCAAGGCATTTGACGTTGTTAATCATACGATCCTTTTATTAAAGCTTTCCGCCTACGGGGTTTGTGGCACAGTATACGACTGGTTTCAAAGCTATTTGTCAAACAGGAAAGTGCACGTTCGAGTCAACAATATGAACTCTTTATTGTACGGGGCAAGCTCTGGCGTTCCCAAGGGATCCGTCCTGACCGCTCTTGTTCACAATTTTTGTACATGACGTCGCTGATGCTATTTCTAATTCTTCGTTCCTGCAATAGGCTGATGACATTAGAACTTACAAAGAAATACTTACTTTAAATGATTGCGCTAGGCTCCAGGAAGATGCATGTTCTTTCTTTAGGTGGTGCTCAGCCAATTATCTTCTCTTAAACCGCGCTAAAACCAAGGTGATGACATTTACTCGGAAGGCACAGATTACATTTTTTTTGCATATAGTATTCATGGTGAACCCCTGTCCCGGGTGTGTGCAGTGAAAGATCTGGGAGTTATGTTTGATCCTAGCCTGCGATTCTCTAGTCACGTAACTAGGCTCGTTAACTCGTCTCTGCGCACGCTGGGTGTTGCCTCTCGCTTAACGAAGGACTTCAAGCATCCTTCTGCGTTTCTCACGTTGTACCGCTCGTTATGCATGCCCCAGTTAGGATATGCCTCAGTTGTCTGGAACGGAATCTCTAAAACCAACTCATTGGAAATCGAACGAGTTCAGAAAAAGTTTATTTCCATCTTTAAACATCGCTACCTTATGAAGGATGTTGATTGTTCAACTTCTGACGCAACGTTAGAGCGTGTTGACTTGCTGAGCCTGCACCGGCGTCGGCAGAAGGCGGACCTATTGTTTTTGTTTAAAACGATGCATGCGTCGATTAATTCACCAAGCCTCTTGTCTGAAGTATGCCTTAGGGTTCCACGTGTGCCTACTCGGAATCAATCATCTTTTAATATTTATAAAAAAAGTTACTCCTTTAAGCCCACTTATTAGACTAACTGAGTGTTACAACCAGTACTCTGAGAAACTCGATATTTTTAACTCGTGCTACAGGGCATTTGTTATTTCTGTTGAAGACCTGTCCGGCGGGTGAATAATGATTGTGGTTCACTTTTAGATTGATTTCGGAGAGCACAAACATTGTTGGGTCTGTGCTTGTGCTACTGCTTCGTATATTATTCGCTTTGAGTGCCTCTCAAACTTGTTTTTACATTACTGCAATTTCTCATCATTGTACACAATACCTAAAAATTGCATATTGCTATCATTCAGCTCAGTGTATGTCGTGTATGGTTATAATCAGTTACTGTATAGTGGATTGCTCGTCTGTATTGGTGTGTGTTATGTATTCATTTCCATCCAGTGTGCCAGTACCAATACGGCAAGGTTGTTCCTGGGCACTATATTAAACATTGATTGATTGATTGATTGATTCTTACAATCGGAGAGACATTACACCTAATAACAGATTTTTTTAAAATTGTCGCTGATATAATATATAAATATGGTGTCAAAGCGAACCTCCGCTGCAAAACAAGCCGGGAGAATTGACGTTCGCACACAAAAAGTTCAAACTTTCAACGAATGTGCACTTATCAGTTTTTTCAACGAATATGCACTTAGTGCTCTTTTTGTAAAAAGATTAGAACAAAAACTTGCCCAAGTCCATGTTAGGCCTGTTCGCAGACGACCTAGTTTACGACGCTATTAACTTGTGGCGCCATCTTTCGATGGTCGCAGCGAGCAGATGACGCAATCTGTTGTCAGCTCGCTGCGGCTATCGGGAGATGGCGCCACACGTTAATAGCGTCCGAGGGGGTAAATCGGTCATGCGCGAACGCTCCTAACGTGAACTTCGGAAAGATTTCGCTCTCTGTTTTTACAGGAAGTGAACTCTGACTTGGAATTTTCGCCATTGTATTGTTCTGCACAGTGCACATTTGAGAAAAGTTTGAGAGTTCTATATTCATGCGCCGATTTTTCCGACTCGTTTTACAGCGGAAGGTCCGCTTGGGAAACCCCATAGAAGTAGGACACAAACATCCTCTTAAAGCACCCTGTGTCTAAGCGAATCAAAGCTATTTTCGTACTTAGTAACTTTAATCTCCACACTGGGATTGCGATACAGTATAATAGACTAAGGGCTACCCTAATCCTTCATGCAGTACGTCGGAAACATCAATAGACTGTTCGAGGTGAAGGAATTGGCTCAAGCAACGGTGTTCAAACTTGGATCCTGCATTCCGTCTGTGTGCCGCAAAGAAGATCTTCAGTTCATCCTGGACGCTGGTACAAGTTATCCCCCTTTGTACAGATACTACAAAGAAAGGCTTTTATTGCCCCATTATGAACCTACATATCAGGGCTTCCCGATTTTACTCAAATTATAAGAATACATTTATAGCCTGTTAACATCATTGTTAATGGCAAAGTGAGGATCCCCGTGCGCGCTGCAAAGTTTCAACGTAATCAAAGTGCATAAAAAGTAGACTTAGATTACTTAATCTTTTCGCATTAAGTTTAGTTCACCCGAGGCCTGTTTTTCACGAGAATGATGAATTGCCTTACCATTGAACTTTGTCTTTGTAAGATCTAAAACTTTACGCGAGTGTCATTTCTCTTCCTGATATCTCTGTTAAAGCGGCTGGAACGAGCTTTCGACACGTAGGCTTAGCGTCCTATTCCGGCCATGCATCCAGAGTGAACCAGAATTGCAAAGTGATGACGTCGCAAGATCCTACGTGTTAAAGTCACTGCATCTGGGAAAGTAGCGCCATTGCCTTCCCACATGCTAGCCGGATACAAGCAAATACCAAAATTATAAACAGTAACAGTAAAATTATTTTGCAATGCCTCCAAGCACTGACGTTGCGTGTGATGGCGGTACGAATATGTACGGCATCACACGCGGCGTCGGTTCTTGGGGGCATTGAAAAATAATTTTGCTGTCTTGAAACACGCAGAAGAGCAACCAAATTGTAAGAGCTCTGGGGAAATAAGCATGAGTGATAAATTTATTGCATGCACAGTGCCAAAGACGCTCATATTGGCCGAGGAACGCTTTTAGTACGATGATGCTCCATAGCGATCTTGGTGCGACTGGTTTTAACGACCCTTCCGAAGCTTTTTTGCTTTGAAAGGGCCCAAAATGGCGATAACCATGGCAACCGACAGCGATAAGCCAATCACCTTGAAAGGTATTGTCGTCTCTATGTTGGTATTTGTTTGCGTCCGGCTAGCAGGTGGGAAGGCAATTGTGCTACTTTCCCAGATCCAGTGACTTTACTACGTGTCATGTCAAATCTCGCGATCCAGGCGGTCGGTCCTAGAAGCTATCGGCAAAGAGTAGGAGCGAACGCGAGTGTCGCTGTCGCCGCGTCGTCCCAACTCCTGGCTGCTGAAGTTTCCATGGACTATCAAGCTCGAGAGTGTTCTGCAGCGGAACAGGCGCCTGCAGCTTCCACCTCCGCTGCTCTGCCACCGCCAGGATTGCGACAGGCAACAACATGACGCTTCTGTGACTTCATCAGGTGGACATCCAGGGACATCATTTGAGAACGCGGTAGACGCATCAGTCGGAAACACGTTCGATGTACCACCATTAGTAGTTCTATTCATACACTGATCAGTCGTAACAAAAAAAAATGAAGTGGCGGAAAATACGCAACTATTTAGCAATGAGGAATAACTTTTTAAGACCGTTCAAATCTTTGAGCTCATATCGGTGTCTTTGAAAAAAGGTTGAGCTTACGAAATATGTTATCTGAAATAAATTGGGACGACTAATCTTTGTGACAAAGATAAATGTGCGACCAAACTTGACTTGTTTAATACTTTTTTTTTCAGTGCTTGGCAAATATAAGATTAAGCTGAATGTCGCCTGGTGCAAAGTTGACGAGCCTGTGGTATTGGAAAGGCGCCAAGTTGCGATAATGTGAGTAAACACTTTCTTGTTATATTTTTTCCTAAAACGAATTAATTCCGATCTACAATATAATATCTTCCTCCTAAGATTGAAGAAAGCAAACACTGTGTAAAATAACCCAGAAACCAAACAAAAAGATGCATGTTGCATACCAGGTGTTAAAGTTTGACAAATTATTGTTACTCCAAACATAATAAGACACGTGTCTATTTTTCAGTTCTGCGTGTTACAAACCACGAACGTATAGCGTAAGTATCCCATAAATTCAAAAGAGATTGCAAACATCAAATCTCAAAAGCACTTGCAATCAGTAATATTTCAAGTTAACTCAGTCTGAAACGTACATACATAAACACATAAATACGTGCTGAATGTTAATATTTTCCTTTCTCAAACTGTCACCCGAGGGCGTACGACGTTGATATATTTCGCTTAAGGGTGTGCTCTGGCTATTGTTTGAGCTACCCTAAAAAATTATATTTTCGGAATTACCGGCCTTAAAGCTTTCCTGTATGCTGGTTAGTATCGCGAAATTCAGAATATGTATTGTTAAATCGGCCAGTGAAAATGATGCTACAACCAACATTCAAATATACTCGCACTTGTCAGTGCCGTGACGTCAGGAGAAGACAGGCTTGCAGGTCGAGCAGGTAGTCTAAAAATGAACTCTGCCAAGCATTTGTCCCGGGCTGCTGCGCGGGTGCTGGAGCGAACTTCCAAAGCCTTCTCTTGACACCAAGAAACGTCTTGTAATTAGTTAGAAACAAAGTCTGTAGGCCAAAAAGTGAACCCCTGACTTTTGCCACGTCACTTTTTTATTGTTTCCTGTAGAGACCTTCACTTCAAAAACACGGGGATGATCAAAATTGTAAATTAAATAACTTCGCGGAAAACCAATGTTGGGCCAATATTTGGGCTACAATATCAGAGATGTTTGTGGTGTCTTTAGCAATTTTTAAGGCAAATCGGGGACAATGAAGATAACGTCGAAGAACCCCTTTATTATTTAGTCGTTGTAATATGTAATAAGGTTGTAAGAAACCAATCTCAAAGCCGGTCTTGCAAGGAGCAACACTGTAGTTTACTGGATGGGTACATTGTCGCGTTTTGAGAGACATAATATATACCCTCTCAAGTATCTTGTCCAGATGTGAGAACAGGCGTCTTTTTAATTTTTTACACCAGAGAAAAGAGTCTCACACCCTACTTTGCGGCATGGTGTCCTCAAGTGAGGAGAGAAAAAGCTTTTCTATTGTGGTTAATAAATGGCAGCACTTCCCGGCTGTCGCTAGTATGGTGCTGTGATGGAACGGTTTGTGTGTTTAGGATGCTTATAGAAGTACGGAAGACAGAGGATGCGTTAGGGAATATTTCACTATTGCAATATAGACATCAGAAGAAAAGAAAAAAAAACAAATATTTACACCGCGGCTATTATACAGAATGTCATTGTACGTGTTGTCTCTCTCACAGTTTTTTTCTCTGGTCACAAGGAGGGGTAGCGCCGAAGGAGGATGGAGGAGGGCTCGGCGTTGACGGGCTCGGCGGCAGTTGTTGTTAGCCTGGAGCGTCTCGTTCCCGGAGATGTTGGTGAACCCGGTCGCTGGAGTTGTCTTCAGCGCCTCAGGTAGTCCAGTCGGCCTCAGGCAGGCCGGCGCCTTGACCACGAGAGGAGGCGGGGACAGAGTCAGGCCTCTGACGCCCGGTCACGTCGACGGAGGTCCGAACAGCTGTTCGCAGCTGCCTTCCGAGTCCGAGCTGTGCTCGCGCCCTTTTCGAGCCCTTTTCAAAAACCGCGCCATTCCTCGCGCATCTCTTTCTTCCAAGTTTTTTCTTCCTTGTCTTCGTGGTGGATCACCCATCGCAATGATGACCCCCCACCAAAGTTTTTTTTTTCTTTGCCTTTGTCTTCGTTGGCTGGACAGAAAAAAAAAAAAAAAAAAACTAAAACCACTTTACAGGGGTAGATCCCGAAGTTCCCATTACCTGTTTCGCCGCAGGCCGAACAAAACTTTGTTTGCAGCCTTAATACAATGTCACACCCTCATTCAAACACACGCACCATAAAAGTATTGACAACCACGTGCCCCGTAAGGGTCCTCAGTTCATGTCACACCCGGCTCAGAAAATCAGCCCCTACATTTTCTACTCCCCTTATATAGTGTACCCGGAATTGGTATTCTTGTAGAAGCAGACTCCATCTCATAATTCTACTGTTTGCTGTTTTCATCTTATGTAGATGTTCCAGCGGTTGATGATCCGTTTGGGCTATAAATTCTCGTCCGTATTGGTAAACGTGAAACTTTTGGATAGCCCAAGCTAACGCTAGGGCCTCTCTTTCAATGGTAGGGTAATTTTTCTCGCGGGGCATCAAGCCCCTACTGGCATACGCCACTGGATGTAGGTACGACGCGTACACCTGCATCAACACCGCACCAAGACAGCTATCTGACGCGTCTGTCCTAAGCACAAACACTTTCGTCACGTCAGACGCCCGGAGAATCGGTCCTACTGAGAGAGCTCGCTGCAATTCTCGAAAAGCTTCTTCGTGCCTACTAGTCCAACCCACTTTGTTGGGTTCCCTTTTCTTCGTGAGCTCAACTAAAGGAAGAGCTCTCTCCGCATAATTTGGAACAAACTGCCGATAATAACCCGTCAGTCCTAAAAAGGATCTCACGTGTTTCTTTGTTGCAGGTCGCTTCGAGCCTACTATGTTTTGTAGGGTCTCCGGTAACGGAGCCAGCTCACCATGCCCCAATTTGTGACCTAGAAACGTGATTTCTCTCCTTCCCAGTTGGCATTTGGTCGGTTTAACAGTCAGTCCTGCTTCGCTAATTCGCTGAAGAACTTGTTCGAGCACTTTGAGATGTTCATCCCAAGTCTCAGTGGGGATTAGAATATCGTCGATGTAATGTTGTACCCCTTTGATACCTGTGAGAACCTTCCTCATTAGTCGCGTAAAGACGGCAGTTGCAGTCTTAATCCCAAAAGGCATGTATTTGAAGTAATACAGACCGCTTTCGGTAACTTTCTGGTAACTTTAACATATGACTTTGTGCATGAAATAAACATCAACAGTGCATCAACGTACACACTCCGGCATGCCTCCCGTCAATAATACGCACAAACCACGGTAAACAAAAGATACTTAATCAAATCGCACAGCTATGAAACAACCACCCAGATATACTGTTCATAATTACTAGCTCAAACACAATATATGCGTTTAATACAAGATCGAAAAGGCACCTTTTTGGTACACCATAAATTGACGTGTTTTTTTTTTTTGGTCCGATGCACTTTGTTTTGCTTTGTTTTTGTTTGTTCTTACCAGATCGCTTTTTTCCCAACCACTTTTTTTTGTGTAATGGAGCTATGATTGTTAGATATGTTTTCACTGTATGTTCTGCTGCTGGACTGTAAAGGGGGGTGGAGCCTCGTCAGGCGATTCAAATCGTCTTTTGCTCCCTCCTCCTAGACATTTGTCTGAATAAAGTCTAATATTATTATACTATTATATTCATAATCGCACACTGTTCGAATAAGTAATAAGCCTTTTGGGGATCATTCAATTTCAATTTCAATTCAGTTTATTTTCCCGAGACTGGAGGCACTCCCAGACAAAAAGCTGCTAATAGCAGCTTGACGGGTTCTGAGATCCCGTTACAGGGGCAACAGCGTCGATATGTCAGTTTACATTTGATACGAAATACAATAAAGGAGTAAGTAAAAAAGAAATAGCTATCTTAATACGTAGACAAAAAAAAAAGATACAGCAAAGGAGTACCCAATACAACAACAAAACGTTGTCTAGCTATACATTATACAAAATGCAAGTCGTTTAACACATTAAATGTTCGCGTAGGTCAGCTTTTGAAAATGCAAATACATCGCTAATATTATAATCCCAATCACTTAGAACTGTCCGGAGGTTATAATGAATGAATTATAAACTATAATATGTACGGCTTCGGAAGAGCATCCATCTCTCCGGGTGACGACTACTGATAATACATTCATGGGCCTTGTTATTTCGGAAATACCATACAAGAAATCTGTAAATGGTTCAGATAAAAAAAGAATGGTATAAAGTAAACGATATTAATACTTGTTTTCACTGCGAATTACTTTATATTTATAAAATAAAGGTTCTGTAGGGTAATTATACGGGACGTTTGCAATATAACGCAAAATCTTTTTTTGAAGCAAATGAATTTTATGTAAGTTTGTTTTAGTAGTGGTTCCCCAAACAAAATTACAGTAGTTTAAGTGGGAGTTAAACAAGGCGTTATATATCTTCAGTTTAATATTGGTTGGTAAGAAATTACGGCTCCTGACGATCACATCAACTATATACCGGGGACAACTTTTTAATTAAATAATTAGTATGAACGTTCCATGACATATCCTCAGAAAAATATACACCTAGTGTTTTATGATGAGGGAAACATTCAATTTCCGTCGCTCCGAGTTTTAAGGGGACAAGATATAATTATTAACGTATTTACTGTTCTGAATAAAATGGCTTTAGATTTTAATGTGTTTATTTTTAACCCATTCACTTCTGACCAAACAAAAAATATGTTCAAAACTAAATTTGCCATCCTAATAAAAATATCAGCAACGTCACCAGTACGAGATAAGCAGGTATCGTCAGCATGAATTATATACTGAGTTTGATCGTCAATATTAACAATGTCATTTATGTAAACAATAAATAATAGAGGTTCAAGGATGCTTCCCTGCGGAGCACCACATAGAGTGCTCGAAAACGAAGATTGGTGACCGCCAATATTTACACACTTCTGGCGATTGTACAAATACGATTTTATCAGCATAACTGGTGTGCGGCGAACGCCATATTTATTCTGTTCAATAAGTGATGCCCACATAAAATTCTAATACGACTAATGGAGGACGTAAAAAAAAAGCGTTATTCGAAGCTCATGACTGGCAGTTTCGTCACGGTAATGCGGCTGCCAGTTAGTCACGTTTTATACAGGTTCTTCTGGCAAAACATTACGTCGCCCAGGTTGCCAGCACAACCTAGGCGTGGCTTTCTCCCACCTTTAGCTTTTCCCAAAACTTGAATCTCAGTTGAAGGGCAGGACATTTCAGACCATTAACGAAATTTAAAGAGGAAACGACGAGGCCGCTGATAGCGGCGATCCCAAAAGAGAGCTTGGCAGGATATTTAAAAAGTGGAAGGAACGCGGGCACAAGTGTGAGAGTCCCCAAGGGGAGTACTTAAAAGGAGGGCGCAATTGTTCTTGGGTGCCCACATTCTAAAGAATAATATACGGATGAATGCTTCCCGGACAGTCCTCGTATAATGTTTATATGACACACAGCTACATTTAAAAATGCTATATTGTTGTCTATGTCCCTCGGCTTTGTGTATGCTTGACACACAGTCACAGTGCTGCGTCTAGTGAAAATTGAGTTTTCCCTCGTTTGACTAATTTCAGAGGATTTTGGGACTAACCGAATATGTATATATGCTTTCATTGTTATAGAAGCATCTTCGGCGTCTGGATTTTGTTCGTGCTCCTCGGAACAGCATTCGATTTTTACCAACGCTGGAGAGTAAATGTTGAGCAAGAGGAGTCGACGAAACAACGACAGCAAGGTAAAGTGCGATAGAGATGTACTTGCGAGCTTTCTTTCTTAAAAAAAAAAAAAGTGTTACTCTTCCTTTTCCTATTAACTTTCGGCAACCGGTTCGAACATTGCCTTTATTGTTTTCTGTCAGGTATCATGGCTAAAATTCTTCTGTCGTTTTCGCTACGGCGGGCCATCCGGAAGTTGATCCAGATGCCACAATTTGGAGACTACAGTGATAGTCTCGGGTTCCTGCACGGAATGCGAGTCCTGTCGGCAACATGGGTTATCCTCGGCCACACTTACATCATGAGGGATCATCTATCCAATTGTACGTCTCAAATACGTCGATTATTCTTTCAAAACAATGCAGACCCCACGCTTGGGTTAAAAAAGCTTTATGTTTGCCTGATTAAAAAAGAAACACGAACAAATATTTATTTTCTTTTTCGTAACTGCATCAAGCATTTTCTGTGAGGCATATGCAGACAGCGCTGTTACAAATATAAAGGCGTGTTAAGGGCATTCCCGTAGGAATCCACGAGATAAGACTAAAGAGCAACCATGCTGCGCGCGTATACACGTGTGTTCGTATTTCTTTATTCTACGACTCGCCAGTGAGGTCCAGACGCAATTTAATACTGTTATAAACATTTTTTGGCACGCGATTTGCATTTCCAAAATGTTGTAAATCCAAAATGGTAACAAATCAAGGAACTGCAAGATAGAGCCCCGGAACTGCAGGTGCTTCCGTATAGTCGCCTTAATTTGCATCTCCAGGGGCATTTGAAAGCTGTGCATAAAAGTGCAAGAAGTACTTGAGCGAAAGCAGTAGTATTCACGACACTCCGGGAAAATGTTATGTTACACGAACATCTAGGCGTACCAAATTTACCCAACAGGTTTCTGTGCCATCTTAATTAATACAATTTACCGATCACCGAAACGCAGAAATTCAGATCAAGACGGTAAAATTTGATTTTAGCAAATCTTACAAAGGACGTGTATTTTTTTCAGCCGATTTCATCTCATTATTCAAAAGAGTTCAGAAGAATATTTTATTCTCTGTGCAAATAAACCACTTCATGGCTGTTGAAACCTTCTTCGCAATCACGTACGTAACTCTCTCCACCATAACACCCTTTAAAAGTCACCACATCCAGATATTATATAAAGAAGGGCACTGCTCCAAAGTATCATTTTTTTTGTGCCCTTAGCTTAATAATAATTGAACCTTATAGGTTACTAGTTATATAGAATGCTGCAAAAAAGGTGTCAATTCTGTACATTAATTGTGAAAAATCAATATAGTTCCTATCATGGACACATTAATCTTCATCATTGAATCTAACATCGAAAAAAATGGCAATGTGCAGCAATTAATTCTTTTAGATATAAAGCAGAATGTCCCGGAAGCTCAACTGGAAAAGTGATTTTGTGAAAAGTTGTTTATTTTTATAGCATTGTACTCTAAAATCAAACAAGTGTCTGTTCTGTTCATTCAACAAAGTCTTATATCCTTTCAATGACGTAAATAGAGTTTTAAAAGACACTCGCCCACGTGCATTCCTCGTTAAGTTTGACTCAGGAAGAATAAGAATAAGCCCTTCACGGTTTTATAAAACAATAGCTTAAATAAATAAATTTTGTATTGAAAATATGGAATGCAATAAAAAATGGGTTCATATTGTCCGGGTTTCTTTCTCTTATTTATCACCAAGACACTGAAAATATTTGATAGGAAGTTAACTATGCAGCAGAAACAAATACATTTTTGTGAAAATATTTTGAGATATTGGAGGACCTAAATATAATATTCATCAAGATTAATGTCGTATAAAATTTTCTGGACCTTGTTGCTTTCTAAATGTCAATGCGATTAGTTATATATACTTCGAATATGTAGTAATTTTATCATATTATATAGTATAAATTTACTCGGGCTTCTGCACCGTATTAGGTTGCCCACATATCACGAAAGGTTGACCTACTCGTTTATAAGATATTTTAACCACAAGCGTAGACTCTATCAGAGTAATATAAAAGCGAGCCAAATTGTTGAAGTGTCCACATTTAGCGCATCATCTAGGATGTCAGGAACAGGCCATATCAACTATTGTGTTTGCCTCCAGAAATTGAATAACCCCTTTTCTTTCAAAATCTGATATGGTTTACCCATTCCTCTTCAAATGATTAAATATTTTATGTGATAAAGCAAAACGTCTTGTGAGTGATTTCCCATTGCATTTTCTTTCAGTGGCTTTTTGTCTGGATACATTGCAGTAAAAACGTCAAAACCCAAAAGAGCCGCATATCTCCACATCCTAGTTGCTCTCATCCGGCGATACATAAGGTAAAGAGTTGAGACATTTGGGTGACTATTTATACTTTTGAAACATTCACTTAGGTTACGAGAAGAAGGTATGCCTTAAGGTGCGGTGCAACGATTTTTCTACTTTGAGCGAATACCGCTTAGAACGAATCCCTCACGTTTATGACCATTGAAACGCGCGTTCGTTTTTCTCCCCACGCAATAAAAGTCGCAAAAAAAAAACGAGCAGCGTTTATTTTTAACTTGCAGCCAGAACAACCGGCCACGTGATCTGGAGCGAATTATATGCTGCCAATGTTTATGATAGCCACACCGCTGGGGTTAGCGAAGCACAGGACACGCGCTGAGTTCCAGACATTGTTATAGTTCGGCTATTGTCGTCATTGCCGCGATTGGACACGGGCCACTATTGGAATGCTTGTCGAGTTATCGATTATCAAGAGCCCAAATCTAGTACTCAGGCAATGCTCGGGTCCAATCTACGAGCCGCATTGAAATACAGACATGGGGGAACACTGCGACCCACACGCTACGTCATCAAGTTTTGCAAAAGAGAGATTGAGAAAAAAAAAAAACGCTCGCTTTCACACTGAAAATTACACCGCAGAAACGAGGTTTTTTGGTCAATGACGTTGCGTAAGAGTATACTTGGGTCCCACTAGTGCCAGTAAGCTCGTACAAAGTGAAAAACATTCCAATCGAACTTCATTGCACCACCCCTTTAACATGTTCAGCTTAGACTAATATGAAAAATATCTTACCGCGATAGAGCGATATTTGAAATTAAAAGCAAAAAGTAGAAGAAGAGGGAAAGAAGGCAAGATCTGGCGAATTGCTAAAAACGCCTGGCACTGCGGAACTGTCTACAAATTAACTTACTTCTATTTGCATCACGCAATGCATACCTCGCTACTGAGCTGCATTTTGATTTTACTTTTTAATTGGCAAAATAAATAAAATAAAATTATTCTCTTCCACATTGCCGAGTAGAGTACATACGTATTTGTTTGTCTTAGGAACAAATTAGAGTGTAGAAAATAGCTAAACAACTAGATAATTTCAGTGACTAAAAAATTACCTTTGATTTTCACAATTTTTAAGAACCAAGCGCCTCATTTTTGCGACTTAAAGATTGCACAATTTTTAGAGTGTGACTCCTTCAACATAAACGTAACACTTGAGCACGTCAAAATATCATAACGCTCAAGTTAGTAATTTTTGTGCACGCCATACGAGCGGCGCCGGGCGTGTGAGATCAGTTGTAGGGGAGGCGATTGAATCATTAATATGTGTGTATATGCATGCACCACATACGCAGGGGACTAACATCAGTTCCTTTAGGCCATGCGTTTAACGCGTTCCAACTTCGTTATCAAATGACGCAGGCTCATTCCATCCATGATGGCTATCGTTGGATTTCTCTACTTGGTTCCTCTGATTACTTCGGGTCCACTGCTGAACGACCTGTGGCTAGAGTTGGAGCGGCCATGCACGACACACTGGTGGAAGGTGCTCACCATGACACAGAACTACATGGACGATTTCACAGACATGGTGAGCGTATCCCGTAGCTTAAGTTCTTTTAGATAGAGGCTACCGATTCCAACTGAATTTATAATGATTCATTTAAAAATGCGAAGGTATTTCCGTAAAAATATAGTAGGGGTGCAGGCGAGCCGGTAGATATTAACCATGTTGAATGAACTAGTGACTGGGGAAGAAGAGAAACGTCAAAACGTAGGAGGAACAGAAAATAGCCAAGACGACGTTTCCAGTTTATATTCTGCTCCTTTTACGTTTTAATATTTCTCTTCTTCTTCAGTCTCAGCTTAATTCAACATGATTAATATTCGCCAGCTCTCCTGCACACTTACTGTTGAGAGGTCGTCCTGTATATCTTCCGTTCCTTCTACGTTTTGATGTTTCTCTTGTTCCCCAGTCTCAGGTTAATGTAACATAGGAAAGCTATTTCCATTCAATTCAACCATTTTATTTCTATACACCTGGCTAGGCGAAGTCTTGAAAAGGATGTACAGAAAGGTTGATTGTAGACTGGTCAATCACAGGTAAGCTCAGTAAGACTGAAACAAAATTACTCAATGTTTTCTCCAATCGTGAAAAGAAACAAATGTTGCAAACGTTACACTGGACAAAGATTCTAAAAGTTGGTGAAAGACCAGTATACTCTATGAAGCCGGTAGACTTGTGTAATGAACATAGAGCTGTTTTGATAATGCTAAATTGTATTGTCAAGCAATGACCTGTATCTAAAATACCGTACGGGCGTTATCATATTAATCTATCAACAAGGGGTGGCCAAACTGCGGCTCGCCAGCCTCATGCGTCTTTTCGAGAGTCCAAATGTGGCTTGCGACTTTCTGGTATGCAGATCCATATCCCCTCCTCAATGGCTCAAAGGGGTTCAGGAGAAAATATATATAAAATGAAAGACAACTTGCGTTCTGGATGCCGTGTGCCCCCATATGTACATCGAACCAACAGGAAAAGGGCACCAGGATTTGTCGCGTAAGGAGAAATCGCTTTATAAGAGAAATTCGTTGTGGCCATCAACTGAGGCCAAATAAATTAAATAAAAACTGCCGAACCCCCCCCCCCCCCCCCACACACACACACACACACTTTTTACTAAACTATTCATTTCAAATTAATCATATTTATGGCTTTTCGCATATTCTCGTCTCGTCACATCTGCTATGAACCAATTTGACCATTATAAAGAAGACAAGAAAGTAGTATTTAAACATCTCGTTTATTGTTTTATAGTGAGACGTATGGTGTCCTAAACAACTAAACAAAACTCAAGTTTTCATTCGTTATATGCATGAGGTCACTATTGAGCTTGAAACAGGAATATGCTAAGCTTCCCTGAAAGTGACAAAACAACTTCCTTGAGCAATTTAGTTACAGCCCTTCACACAGCAGTGACCTGTTCCAGTAATATTTTCCTGCATTTTTGCAGAGTACTGGAAAGAGGAAATACGCCTGACCCCCTATGGGGCGGTCGTATGTGACGTACTTGACGCTCGAAGTATTGCCGGACGCCAAGTTGATGAACTTGTGCTCTCTTTCTTTCTGTGCCCGAAAACAGTGTTTTCAACCTCGGTCAAATTTTTTTTTTTTTTTGTGTCACGATGGGTAGCGTTTGCTAGAGTAGTTGGCGACACAAAAAAGCATCATTATGTAGCCGATTATTATAAATATATGTCTTTTTTTGGACTTAAAGGGGCACTAAACAAATCCTCCGATAGTTTGTTCTTGGTCATAAACGATTCTACCGGCACAAAGCATCCTAAAAATTCAAAAATAAAAATCGCGCGACGCCGATTTTTAATTATAAGCGTAATTAAAGGTCGAGACACACCACTTTTGAGCGGATTTTTCCGCTCAAGAAAGCCCCCCCACTCTAAGAAAAAAGGTTGTCATGACCTTTTTTCCTTGGGGTCGTTATATTTGGGACAACCTTTTACCACCTTAGGGGTGGTAAAAGGTTGTCCCAAATATAACGACACCAAGGATAAAAGTGATGAACCCATACGTAGTCAAAGCGCAGGGAGTCAAATTTGACTATCCCCTAAAGTAACATGGCGGCCGGTTATCGACGCTCGAATTCCTCGGTAAGGCCTAGCGAAGAGCACGGCTTTTCGGCCCAGTGAGAGAATATAGTGCAGACGCTCATTCGACGTCTTCCAAGCGAACATAATACATTCTAAACATCTGTTCCCAGACACCGGTACCGTACCTATATCCTGTAAGGACGGCCGTGTGTGTACTGGAATCGCCGCGATTGCCCCAGACGGCGTCTCGCTAGATTAACTGTATCTTTACCGCCAGCGGAGAACGTTCAAAACAGAAATCGTTACGCGATGAATGGGCTTGCTGACTATATTGAACAGAAAGTATGCGGCGATGAATCGCTGGCCTGATCGGGTGGTTCATTCCGAGGGTGCCTGCTCCCTCTCAGAGCGCTCTCTAGCGCTCCGTCTGTAGCCGTCGGATGTGCGGAGCGGCGCAGGCGTCACGTGGTACTTGGACGGGGATCACGTGGTTTTGTTGACGATGGCCGGCAGGTGGTCTGTGGTGGTGTGCGGGGTACGGCATGACGGCGATTGATGTGTGGTTCTACAAAGTGCTTGTGCATTCGACGGTGCGAGTATTACAACGGACGGGACGACATTCGTTTGCGAACGTAACAGGAAAAGTCGACGTGTGAAGGGTTCCTAATGCTTTCACGAGACCTTTCATCTCACGGCGGTGAATCCGCTAAGCCTAACCGACGACGAAGCAGGCTCGCAGAGCTTGCCGCTGTTTTACCGGGTTTTGTGGTCGCTTCAAGAAATTTTCAGGTTTGGTAAAAGTGCGTTCAAAGGCTTGTGTTGTAAAATAAAGGGAGAGCCGAATATAATGCACTGTGATTTGTGTCACATTGCGATGCTTGCACGATATTTCGCCGTGAGAAAAATGCGGTTTATTAATCAGTTTATATTTGCCTGCTCTGTCGTACGCATGACCGCTATCGCAGCGCGTTCACTGTCAAAAACGCGATGAGTTGACAACTGTTTCCAAGCGTTGGCTTTCGTTCCGTTCTGCAAAAATCAATTCGCATACTGCTGTTTTCTTTTTTTTTTTTTACATGCCGATGCGTAAAACAATTCACGTCACAACCGTTATTTCATGACGTTGCGAGCGTAAATTTTGCTCAATCGTCCACCGTACGCTGTAAGATCGTGTTATTTTTAATGCATTAGCAATGTCAAGACATTTTAATTCCGTGACTGGTCTGAGAATCTCGGAGCGCTCTGAAGCCAGCAGTTGTAATCGGCTGAAAAGGATCCCGAGTAGCTCTGGCGGCGAGGAAGGGGCGCTCTGGTGAATCGAGGTCAGAGGCGAGAGGCGACCACCCGAATTCACCATTAGTTACAAACAGCCTTAGACACGACAAACATTTTTTTCGGAAAACGAGGAGAGGAGTTATCTGCCACGAAATCGGCATTTATACCATTTACCAGAAAAAAAAAATGTTTAATGGTTTTGAACTTAATATAAATGGAGACTCAATTCAGCGAGTTCAATCATACAAATTTCTTGGTGTCCTACTGGATCAATCCCTGACTTGGTCTAAACATATAGATATGCTGGAGGGGAGAATTAATAGTGTCATTAATGTTTTTTGATGCATCGCAGGTGCAAAAAGGGGAGCCTCAATAGATTCAATGCTCTCATTCCACACGGCGCTAGTATGCACTCTAAAAAAGAGGGTGTAGACCTTACACCCCTTGTCACATATACGACACCCCAAAACTTCAGTTCAACGTAGAGCGCGCTGACGTCGAACTGACTGCCCCAACTTTTGCGAGAGGGTTGATGACGGTGCGATATAACATATTAAACAGCTAATGTACGTATCAAAGTCTACAGGAAAACAAACACACAGGTTTTTCAGTTTAGCCTAGAAAACCCCGATAACGTGTTTTGCAGTCAGCCGCACTTACATTAACTAATTTAATGAGTTGTACAACTCGGCTATCAAGCCGCTTGTGAAATTTGGTAGCGTCGGTACAGCGCCGGTGTGCTGTACATCCAACTGAAGTTTTGGGGTGTCGTATATGTGACAAGGGGTGTAAGAATATACCCTTTTTTTAGAGTGTACGACAAGCGATTGCCTATTCTATACCTGTGTTACAGGGGCTTTTCAAGACATCAGAAGCTCGCCTTACTTATATACTTGCAAGAAGTCTAAGAGTATGCTTAGGTCTTCCGCGAGCAACATCCAGTGCGCTTACTTGTACTCGCTACAGCCAAAGAACAACCAGTAACTATCCTAAGAATCTAGGAAGTATGTTGTAATTTATTTAGACTTTCTGCGCTGCCCCTTTTCAATGAAATTCTTTCTCGCAAAGGGACGAACCTTCTTCGAACATTAAATTTCGTGCCCCTGTTAATCCTTGAACAAACACACTGGGTTCAGGACATTCATAAGCCACCAGGGACGCTACCATTACTAGACATCAGCATGAACATTCAGCGCATAGAACCAAAAGCATCGGTCAATACACACGTTGCAAGAATATTGCCTCTTGCACATCTACAGCAAAACTACGACGACAACATCCACGTGTATACCGACGGATTAACCCATGATGAAGGATCAACATCAGCATTTGTCGTACCCCATTTCAACCATTAGTCATCCTTTCGGTTGTCGCATCATACTTATTTAACTACCGCAGAATTGCATGCTTTACTCGCGGCTGCAATGTACATCAAAAATAGCTTGACAGCGAAATCCTGGGTTATATGTACCGACTTCAAGCCAGCACTGCAATCCATTAAGACCCTGAATACTCGCAACAAAAATATGTCTCTTGTGTACCGAATTTGTGAAGAACTTGGGGAAGCAATAGGATTTGGACATACGGTACACCTTTACTTGGTTCCTGGACATAGCGGTGTTTCAGGAAACACCCAAGCTGACCAACTGGCCACGGAGGCATATACAAACAACAACGTCCAGCTCACACCTTTTACAAAAAGCGATGCCAAGTGGTACATACGTTGTCTGAGAGACAGAATGTCCCCTGACACGTGGCTCAAGAGCATCTCGGAACAAAGTCTGCTCATTTTAATTGACCCAGACCTTCGGTGTCCAGTCCATAATTACTTGAGCAGACCTATTGAAACATTAATTCATCCCCTACGACTAAATGTTGCGTACATTGGCAGATTTCTTTGCCGAATTTAACAGGTGGAAACACCGAGCTGCACGTGTGGCCATCCCGTGGAAAACGTCGAGCACATAATAATGGACTGTCCAAGATACGACCAGTGGCGAACTCGATTACGAGTGGGACTAGGCATACTCGACAATCACTCTTTTTCTTTGGCCAAAGCTTTAGGCCCTTGGTCGGACTTAAAAAGCCAGAAGAGGGCATCAACTTTAGAACGTGGTTTTTTTTCTCACACAAAGATAGTTGACAGATATTAGGTATTATTCGAAGGTCAAAATACGCAAGACGCGCCCTTAAAAGTTAACTTCGTTTTTATTGTAATTTTATTACTATGTTACAGTAATCTATTGTTAATATGTGCATATGTATTTATTGCGTAATCGCTTCTCTTACCGTGTAATTTTTTTGTGCGTGTACGGTAACTGAGAGTATCATTTATGGTGTTCTGATTTTATAATTGGATGTTATACATCATTCATACTGTACATTACTTGATTTGAAGTAGCCGGTCCCAGGATATGGGACCAAATTCTTCAACTCATCAAATAAACATTGAATTGAATTGATTGAAATGTTGAAAATATGGGTAATTATGGGTGTTAGTACGTCCAGTACATATTTAACAGGCTTGATCTGAATGTTGTCAATATCAGTACGTTTGCTATTTCGAATTGTGTTAAACATATGATAAACCTCATGTTCATCAGTGGGAGCGAGGAAAGCGCTGTTTTATTAGGTGTTCCTAAATAATTTGGTGCATCGCTGTTTTGTGTGCTCTGTACTAGGCTTACAAAATAATTGTTAAATGAATCCGCTAGGGCCTTTTCTCGTAAGGTTGATTCTCCGACCTTTATCTCGGTGACATTGTTTAGCTGTGCTGACCGGTTAAATATTTTAATAATTGTTTTCCATGTCTGATCTGGCCTGGACATTGAGTGGCCATTAAATAAGCACAGAAGATAGTTATCTTTCAACTTTTTCAGAAGCTTTGTCAGCCGATTTCTATAGATATTAAAACAGCATAAATCATCAGGGTCTCTTCTCTTTAAAATTTTCCATACAACCTGTTCTTTTTTCTTATCATTTTTAAGCATTCTCTGGTCATCGAAGGTTTCTGTCGAGAACTTTTTGGTCGAATTGGCTGGTATTTAAATGCTATGTTGTATATATGCTTAAATTTTGTTAAAAAGGTATCGTATGCGTCATCAGGATTACCCAAGTTATAAATTTCATCCCAGTCTGGGGTGTTTACTAAGGACCTACATTTTTCCAGGGTGGTTGGGTTTATAGTTTGGAACGTTGGTAGGTCTTCAGTCTTATTTTCTTTGTTCGGAGTGGCGTGGATTGTAAACATGTGCAGCGGCAGATGGTCGCTTAGCTGTGCGTTGATAACTCCGTTAGACGTGTCGTGTATCAGTGTTAGTAATGAACAAATCTATCAGTGTTGATGAGGTGCTTGTTATGCGAGTTAGTGAGGCAATAACATTCACACAACCACTATATTCAAGTACAGATGAAAATGAGCACTGCGCACTCGAGGGACGTAGCATATCTATATTAAAGTCACCGCCAAGAAATAGAGCGTATTGACCAACATTGACGAAATCGAGAAACCTCTCTAGATGTAAAAAAAAAAAAATTCAATATCGCCATTTGGGCGTCTATACATAACACTAAACACTTCTTGTTTACATTTCTATGATAATACTTCTAGGTCATCGGAAATAAACGGAAAACACGGTAAAATCTCGCAGCGAAGGGTATTCATAACAGATATCAGCACTCCCCCACCACCTTTGCTTTCACGGTTTAAAAAATATGTCTTGTAGTGATTCATTTGAAGTACCTCTAGTTCAGTTCGATCGGCCGAAGTGCCCGCAATCTGACGGAGGCTTATTGCGGAGAAGGCGCCGTGTAACCGGCTTTCGGCTGCACGTCGAAAGATCCCCAGGTGGTCGAAATTAATCCTCAGTCCTCCGCTGGGGCGTGCCAGATGCCCGTCGTTGGTTTGGCACGTAAAATCCCCAAATTTAGTTCATTTCGTTACCAAATTTCAGTTAGCATGACAATGTCAAACTGAATACTGAACTCCTCTAAAATTATACAAAGTTCATCTTCCTTGTTCCGCGCAGAAATAAATTCGAATGAAAAAAAAAGATAGTTTACTATCTTTACAATATATAAAGTTTGTGGTATCTGATTTGGTGTTAGTTCGGCTGAAAAAGCCATCATAAAAAAACAGCTTTTTAAACCGGGTAGAATAAAAGTCAAACATGTCACTAATTTAGCAAGGTCATCGGTGTTAGTGATAAAAACAATCCTGGAGTTTTCCGTTTTGCGCATATTAATTTTGCCTCCCCTCGCCCACGCCAATTTCCATTTCAGCTCGTGTTTTTTCGCAACAGTCATACCCAGAAGCTTTTTTTAGTTCGGGGTACAAATGCTCGTTCATGTAGATAGCGATACGTGACGCATGGCCGAGGTCAGCAGTTGTCATTCATTTCCTCCATGCTTTTTCGATGACCGGGTCTCTATTTGAGCGAAGAATGAACTGAGCAATGATGTTGGGACATGCCGATTGCTTGCCTGCTGGTACGCGGAGGCAAATGGCAACATCACTTTACGCAATCGGTTCTTCGATCAGCTCAACGATCTTCTGCAAAACCGCGACCAAGTTTTCGCCTGAAACCTCGGGAACGTTTTTTATCTCAATATAACAATTTCTGTAATATTGCTGACAGAGTGTGAGCCTTTTGTCATTTTGCTCGGCGTGTTTTTTTTATGTTCCCGCATTCCCGTGGCAACGCAGCGTTTTCAATCTTCAAGTCGGTGTTTTCTTTTTTAACTGTGGTTACCTCTTTCCTCAGATCTTCAAAACCTTTGTTGAAGCTTTCAAGACTAGCCCTGACCCCTCTCAGTTCCTTCCGTAAGTCCCTTTCAAAGGAGCTACGAAATTCACGTAGATCTTGTTTAATTTATTCTTGTAGATCGTCGCAGGGTTTTGCAAGGTCAGCCCTCATTTCAACACTTCAAGCGAAAAGACAAAAACACGCTAAAGACTCTAAAAGCAGCGGCGTCAGCGGATTGCCCAACGGTAAAACGTGTTAAGAAAGATATTGATTCCAACTTGTGAATGTTTGAAGGGCGTAAGTTATGGTGTGGACGATTAGCTGCCGCCGCTGCCAAAGTGGTGGTCACAGCCCGCAGCCTCCTTTATGCTGGTCCTGGTGGTGGCGCTGTGTTGTCCCCTTCCAATTCCGTTCAATGACTACGCAGCAGGATGTTGATTGCGCTTGGTGGATTCGGCACGTGGCAGATAGGTTCCGTGAATGACGATAGTCCAGTGCTTGCAGTGATGGACTCTGTGAATGCTTGAAGGGTGTAAGTTATGGTGTGGACGATTCGCTGCCGCCACTGCCAAAGTGGAGGTCACAGCCCGCAGCCTCCTTTATGCTGTTCCTGGTGGTGGCGCTGTGTTATCCCGTCCAATTTCGTCCAATGGCTGCGCAGCAGGATGTTGATTACGCTTGGTGGATTCGGCACGTGGCAGATGGGTTCCGTGAATGACGATGATCCAGTGCTTGCCTTCGATGGACTCTGTGAATGTTTGAATGGTGTACGTTATGGTGTGGACGATTCGCTCCCGCCGCTGCAAAAGTGGTGGTCACAGCCCGCAGCCTCCTTTATGCTGGTCCTGGTGGTGGCGCTGTGTTGTCCCCTTCCAATTCCGTTCAATGACTGCGCAGCAGGATGCTATTGCAATTGGCGGATTCGGCACGTGGCAGAAGGATTCCGTGAATGACGATGTTCCAGTGCTTGCCGTCGATGGACGCTGTGAATGTTTGAAGGGTGTAAGTTACGGTGTTGACGATTCGCTGCCGCCGCTGCCAAAGTGGTGGTCACAGCCCGCAGACTCCTTTATGCTGGTCCTGGTGGTGGAGCTGTGTTGCCCCGTTCATTCATTATACACGTTTAAAACAAAATAAAATTAACCTTGTTTTTGATTTTGAGTAAAGAAACGATAATCAGAACGCTTCACATGTATCCAAGCAAGAGAGACAACGAAAACAAAAGTCGTATTGGCACCGCCAGCACAATGGCCGTTCTCGCTGAGCTTTGGCTTCTGTGACGCGCCGTAATCGTTCTAGTGGCAGCTCTGGCCCTGACTCATACCTCTTCAAGACAATATTTGCTGCACGATACTTACATACTAGATACCTCTCCCAACTCCCGTAATAAATAAATGCGTCGCTTGTGCCGGTCATCGGCGGCACATAGGCGAAAACCGACATCTTTAGCTCTACTTTAGCGAACCCCCATCAGTTAACTGAAGTAGGCCAGCTGAGTTGAACTCAATGATCGTCAGCGGCTCAATGACAGTATGCGTCCCGTGTAATACCATAGTTACAATAGCGCTCTTAACTGTCATTAAGCCAACGATCGTTGGCATCTCCCAACAGTCATTGAGCTCAACTAAGTTGTCCGGTGTTGCACGGTACATCACTTTTTACCTATACAACCTCGTTTGAGATGCGCGTCAAGGGACACAGTCGAAACAGAAACGAAACCAAAACTGATGTCAGATCACCCTTTTTTAAAAGTGATCAAATTAATTATATGCATACTTTTCATTTAATATAAACGTTTAAAACAAAATAGAAGTATTTTTTTTTCTTTTATTTTTAGAGTAAAGAATGGATAATCAGAACGATAATAAGAACTATAATAAAGATACACATACCGAAAGTCTTATCGGCACCGACATCACAATGGCTGCCCTCCCCAAGCTTTAGCTTCCGCGACGTGCCATGATTGTTCTAGCGGCTGCTCTGGCCCCGAATCATACCTCTTCCGAGAATATCTGCTGTGCATCCTAGATACCTTCCCTAATCTTCTATATTATGAGGTGGGTCGCTGGCGCTGGCCATGGGCGGCGATGCTGCAGGCCCCGCCATCTGTAGCTCTATTGCCTCGAACTCCCATCAGTTAATTGGGGTAGGCCAGCTCAGCTGAACTCAATGATCGTTAGTGGCTCAATGACACTTGGCGCCGCCGTGAAACTCCGGCCAATCGCGATCGAGTCAACTGTGGTTGGCTTAATGAAAATAAGAGAGCTAGTGTAACTAGGGTGTTACACGACCCCGTTTTCTTACGTTACGTTAGAAAGCTTACGTCTCCTTGCGCCACAACTAGCTAGGGCTTCTATACCTGATATTAGGCGGGGCTACCAGGTCGAGGACATAGCCTAGCACGCGACATTAGAGACCCGAATGTTTCGGTGATTGATACGTAACGTTAGAAAACTCAAAAAGAGAGATTGCAGTGCGAACTGGAGTTAAAGGGTTACGGAAACGAAATGTTTGCTCTTATTTCTCTGCTCAGATATGGTATATGTTGTGGCGTCATACCAGAAACACTAGTCTAGACTGTTGTATCTGGGCTGCTTGCAGAAATGTCAAGACAACTAATTTTAAAACAAATGAACACATTTCCAGATTGCCCCTGGTGGCGGTCTGTGAAGCTCCGTTGGAATGTCGCCACGTCATCAGCCTCTTAGAAGCAGCACCAATTCGCGGCAGTGTGGCTCTCTCGTGGAGTTACTTAGCCCTGTACGTGACTTGGCGTTGAGCGCTAACGGGTCTACTACGTTGTATATAATAACTGCCACGGTGCTTCCGTATCGTGCATTCCACACCATAAAGATCGCCGTTCTTTGGAGACGTTAGGTAGGAGCTTGATCTGAGGATGCGAAGAGCTCTGCAAGGCCAACCATACCAACCCCCCCCCCCTCCCTCCCACCGGATCCGCTGTGTATAACGCGCTCATATATGGCATCCCGCGGATTTCTTATGTAAATAGCTTGCAGGTGTGGGCATTGCTGGGTACTGGCGGTTATGCCTACTTACTGGCTCTCTAGCTCCTACTTCTGCGGTGTGAAACTAACACGGTGAACCCAACGCTCGTGGCACATAAAATTCCGGCATGGCCATGAATAACGTTACGGGAAATGTAAGTATAGGCCATAGGGTCTACAGTCCTGAGATATTACTACTAGGCGAGATTGTCAACCCTTGACGCCACCAGGCGGCAACGCTCGCAACTTCAGTACCCTTGGCTGTGCAGGACCCTTGAATGTCACGAGCGCGATACGCACTGCGCTTCTCGCTGGCCGATTTTGAAGCGAGGGGTAGAGAGCTCACGGCCGCGTCATTTCGTTTCCGTACTTCTTTAAGGGCGAACGGATTATAACGTATGTCACTGTAAACGTTCGACCCTCAACACGAATAAAAAGGTATGAGCGCTAACAACCGTCACGAAAATATATAGAAGCTTTTCACACGTGCCAGATTGCAGCCGCCATTGCTGACCTCTTGTCTTACTGAGATACCGAGCCACTGAAATGAGGCTTGACGAGCCTCCACAGAGGTCAATGCTGGGGAGAAGGACACAATAGAATCTAAAATGGCAATAACCTGGCCTGTTATGGTAATGAAGTGAGATAAAAGAAATAAGAGGAAACAAAAACAAAGTCGGTTATGGCGGCGCCCATGCACAGCTGCTGCAAAGAATATATAGTATATATACAGTTCTTACTTTCTCTCTTTTTACCTATACTCGGGGACTACTTTTTCTGCCATTTCCGAAGAAGTGAAGACCGCGCGAGCCCAGCTGAGATCGGCGCTCAATGTGCTCGAGCGCCGATTGGCTTCATTACCGAGAAAAGTTGTCCCCAAGTATAGGGCAACGCAGACCAGGTTTCTTACCCTTACATTTTACTTCACAGTGCATGCCGCATTTTTGGTACCCTTCCGCGGAGTTTCAACTGTACGTCGTCAGAACAATCATTCTAGTGGCAATCTTCTCAAGGTGAGATCTGACTGCATGAATACGTTAATGTCTATTTATATTTAAAAAAAATTAACACGAATATTAAACCATTGCTCTTTTCTTTTAATTAAAGGTGGCCGAAAGTGGGTATAGCCATCATGGCAGCAATTGTTGTCTCAACCAGCATCGCCGTGGGAGTAGTCACCCACCTCTACAACTACTTGCCTATACATCTGGTCCTCACTTTGGATATCCGGTACGTAACAGGCTTCAGCTTGTTCCTCCTAATCGTGCTTATCCTATACCACCTAGAAGGCAAGGCCCGTGCATTACAGTATCGTTAAGGGATCTCGAGAGCTCGACGAGTGCTCTCGAGATCCGACGTTAATCCGTCTTGGCATCGCCGCGTACTAACCACGTGGTTGTTTTGAGACGATGCAAGACGCGCTGTCGACAATGCTGACGCAAGGTCATGTGGGCTTGCATGTATCCACTAGTGATGACACTTGGAAGGGAAGAGGGTGCAAGCCTGGCTATCTGGTTGGAATTGGTTCAGCAAACTGAGCAGACATGGAATATGTCTTTCAATTCATCATTGATGGTCCAATAATGCCATATAGTATATATATATAATAAATAAGGGATGCAGGGAGATCCTTCTGGCGCACAAATTCTGCACTGAAGTTGTCCAGGGACCATAAACCGGACGCCATCGAGACTTTAAGGAACTTATTATACATGGTCAAAATATTGGTTCAGTTTATCGAAAGCCTCCTGTGCAGAATCTAGGTATCCTGTGGGTTTAATTCCTACCCATGCCCGTCTCGATCTGGATGACATCGTATACCTGCGTGCAGTCGCATATCTGGTATCCCTAGTGATTGATGCACGTTAAAGACCCCAGGTTAGCAGTGGTACTGTACTGGCTATATAGTTCAACTACAACGTAAGCCAGTGCCACAGTGCCTCAAAGGTCTACCGACCTTATACTGTCCAAAGTAAGATCGTCTAATTTGCGTTTTTTAACTCACATATAAAAGGGCGGTAGATTGGGCGAGGCATTCCACCCTGGGTCTATACATTTCTAGCATTATTTTTTCGTCCACAGGGCTCTATCCGATACTGCCATGCACGTTTACAACAAGGCTTTTGCGCACGCCGGATCCCTCTTTACTGCGATCATCTTCGGCTCCTTCGCCGCCAAGCCGCATCAGCTATCTCGCAAGGCGCAGGCGTTCTGGTGGACGGTGGCGGCGACCTTTGCCTGCACGTCGCTGTTCGGCATCTACTCCTGGAACAGGGGTCGCGCGCCCGAGCACCTAGAGTCCGTGGTCTACGCCGCCCTGCACCGGGTCGCCTGGGGCTTCGCAGTCTCCTGGGTCATGTACGCATGCGCGACAGGCCGTGGCGGACCCGTCAACAAGATCCTCGCCAACCCTCTCCTCTACCCGCTGGGCCGACTTTCGTTTGCGGCGTACCTCGTGCATGTGGTCGTGATCTTTGTTAACGTCATTCTCCGTCGGGAGCGAAATACCAGTGATCCGTTCCTTGAGGTAAGTGTCTGAGTTAGGAGCACTCAAAAACACGAGAGCTTCAAACTTGGGAATGTATTTTGATGATTTGTTCCTTGCCATTTCACCCCATCTTAAACACATAAGGTTTTCCATGTCTAATTTCCACCCATGTAACTGTCTCGCTATCTGCACTTTATGGCAGACCAGACTTGTAATTACGAGCGGAGATCAGAACATATTGCGGCTAACGCCTAAACACGTGTCATACATTTTTATGACAATTATTTTTAGTTCTTTTTTAAATCCTAATGGTATACAGGGTGTTGTTTAATTTTAATTGGAACAGACTTTTTTTTTCTTAAATAGGGGGTTGGAGTTAGATGAGTTCTGTCTTCAGTTTGTACTTATCAGTCTCGGCGAACATTAGAAGAAACAATAATCGTATAAGTTCACTAATTAACGAAAATATCTTAACTCACTTTCAATTTCAATATGGAGGTCGATTAATATTAGAGGCCAGTCCAATTTAAAGAATTTGCGTAAAGTTCTTTTTTTTTTAATAAAACCAATTTCTGCGTTTTTGTTTGTTTTTGTTTTTCGCTCAATTTAAAAATTGCGCTTAAAAGCGTTGCAAGCCGCGGGACAATGAGCAGGGCCTTTTTGTGCTCTTCTAGGGAGCAATATTTAACTCTCGGGAAAAAAAGCGAAAATCGATTGATTAAAATTTTAAAAACAGTTAACTTCTCCTTTCCGTCGAGTGTGACAGCACTAAAAACAAGAGCTGACCTTGTTCCTTTATGTAATAGACGCAAATTATCACGACTGACTTTTCTTCGTCGCGTGTATTATTACAACGCTAACCTTAAAAGTAAATTTTTACTTCCGCTCCATAGGATTTTTCCTCGGCATAAAAACCGTCATAAAATCAGGCTACCCGTATGTCGCACTAAGCATTTTTCAGAATCGCTCTTGATCTTGGCTATCCATGAATGGAATGACCTCCCTGAAAGTGTGGTTGATATCTCAGATTGTGCACAGTTTAGGAGTGTATGTGAAGAATTATTTAAGTTAGTTTAGTTTTTTACGCTCTCTGGTGTGTAGCTGTTGTGTATATGGTATGCTGTGTATGTGTGCGCGATCTGTCGCGTGCTGTTTTCAATGTTAGTGTTTTCCTGTTTTGCAGCGAACTCTTTTTTTTGTCTCTCCCCCCCTCATGTAATGCCTCCGGGCGCGTTGAGGGAAAAATAAATGAAATGAAATGAAATAAATGAAAATGGTCTGGCCTCTAATAGTAATATCCGTCAATACTGCAATTCTTATATCACCCCTAAAACCAATAATTTCATTTCAATTCATATATTTTATCTCAAGGCCCGAAGGCATTACATAGAGGAGTGAGTTTTAACCCATAATATGTGAGAATATCAACGAACAAGACAAAAATAGGAACACTGGCCATGGAACAAAAATAAACTTAGTAATCGCAGTTTTAAGATCAGCAGCGTCAGTTATGGAGACCGTGGGCGCGGGAAAGTGATTCCAATCTATTGAGGTTTGGGGAAGAAGAGAGGCATTAAATGAAGACGTGTTAAAATTGGGGATGCCTATCTTTAAATTAAGTCAAGTAAAGTTAATTACGAGTTTTAGGTAATTAAAAAACTTACCGTGATGATTATTCTCTCATCTTATGTTCGCCGAGCCTGATAAATATACGGTGAAAACGGAACTTGTTTCTTACAATCTGTTAAAAAATTTTAAAAATATGTGAGACTAATATAATACACACCCTATAAAACCTAAACCACGCGTCTTAAAAAATATCAAGGAAACTTTGGAATGTGACAGAAATCGTTTCGGGATTTTTGAGAAAAATACGAATGTCAAGTGCGCATAAATTGCATTTGTTACTTGGATAAAACCCTCGCTACGACGTTCGTACGTTAATTATGGAAGGGTGGTTCGTTTTGCAAAATATGGTAGGGAACACCTTTCTCGAACGATTTTCGGTTGGGTTTTTTATTCCACCAGGAGCGGTTTTAGGAATCGCGCCGTTCGAAATTAAAGGGAAGCCAAACTTCTTTTCTGGCAAGCCTGGTTCCATAGACCTACATAATTGGTGCTCTATTTCTGATTGCACACCGTCATTCCGTTCCTTCTACCACATTGGTTCTGACCACTTTCCGGTGACATTTAGATAATTAATGCAATACTCTGGCACGTAATAACTACGCCACAGGCTCAGAAACATAGAGTTCAAACCTTCTTGATATACAGGGTGTTTCCTCGAAGGTTTTTAAAAATCTCTAAAAATAAGCTTTTTGATAAAAAACAAAAAGCCTTTCCGGGAACAAACTGCCAGCAACGACGAACATGAGGAATTGCAAATGAACAAAAAATTATTAGAAATTAGCGTACTAATTAGCTAAATCAATAAGGGAAATATACTATTCACTTTTTTAAGTAGGGAAGATAAACATATATGGTTCCAATTAGAAACCTGGTGAGCACCGTCAAAACCACAACAGGGGGAAATTTTAAGCCATTTTAGAAAGATATAAGGCAGGTGCAACATTTTACTACGTTAAAAAAAAAAAAAACTTTATTTGGACTATCGAGGTGGAGGGGCTTAGAGCAATAAACTGGCAGCTGAAAGTGACCCCTAATGGGCCGCCACCATGTTGCATATTCTTGACCACTAGACACGGGAACTTATAGTTCTACGTCTAGATTTTAACGAAGTACCGCGCACAAACAATTGTATTAGGGTGACCACCCGTCCCGCGACTCGCGGGACTGTCCCGCATTGAGGGCTCGCGCCCCGCGTCCCGCGTGGAATTCTAAAATCTTCAAAATCTCCCGCATTTCACATTGTCGGAAAATTCACTCTGCAACTGCCGAACAACGGGGCACGGCGAAGCGCGGAGGTCGCTGGTTATCGTGTATATCGAAATGATACGCCACTTTCTATCCAAGCATTCGGGGAAGCGACCGTCGTTCTTGCAGGTGACCACACGCGCATGTGCCGTTGCGCGCGTACGCAAAATATTGTAAGAAAAATTGCTCGACAAAAGTTTAAATATAAAAATATTGTAACTATTTTCAAATTGCTGTGTCAATGCAAAAGGATTGCTGTAATTTTTTTTTTTTTTTTGTGTGTGAAGACAGTTGCAGTTGCAACGGTCGAAAATGAACATAATGTTAAAATGTTGTGTAGGACCATGCTGATAAAAGTAGCAGTTGAGAGGAAACAATAACCTGAAAAAATATTTACTTTCTTATTTCCATTTGATGCATTGAGTTCTGCTACAGTAGGTTTTTATGTTTTCAACTTCGACACATTTAATAACATGTTTGGCATTCAAAATATATATCAATGGGAATGGAAATTATTTGACCTTAATTGCTGCAATACAATTAGCAGGTGTATAAACAATACATGACAATAAATGTGTTTCCTTTCCTTTAACCACCCTGCCCCGCGTGTCCCGCATTTCGCTAGCAGGAAGGTGGTCACCCTAAATTGTATATTGATCGTTACTAACAGTACCAACGAGATACGTTATGTTTCGTTCGTTTTAAATCCAAAATGTGCTTTTACAACAAAAACTCGGGCAGCTTCGCCCTCCACTAAAACCGTCAACCGCGGTGCTGTATCTTTTTTTTCTTTTTATCGGAGCTAGACATTGATCGTTGGGGCCAACAGTCTAGAAAAAATAGTTTATATGATTTTTACAGCGATCGCACTACAGATCTCGGCTCAGTTTTGCGTAAAAGCCTCATGATTTGGTACGGTCACGTGTCTAGTGGTCAAAATTGTATAACCAGGCGGCAGCTAAGTGAGGGTCATTGCCTGGTGAACGGGTTACCAGTTTATCGCTCTAAGCCCCTCTACCTCGTTGATTTGGACGCGGTTTTAGCTTTCGGTTTTCTCTCGGAGCGCATCCTTCCGCCAGCGGTCCTGCCTCTTGGTCGAGAAAGACCACTACGTCCGTGCACCATACTTTCCTTCTTGTCCTACGAGGGAAGCGAGGCGGTAGCTTCGCGCCTCGGCTAAAGGGGCAGGATTGCTTGCGCGAAAATGCGCTCCGATAGGAAACCGATACCTAGAAGCACGTTTAAGTCGAACGCTTTTTTTCTTTTCTGTTTTCAACGTTGTGTTGAAGAGAAATTGAAGTTTTTATTTTATTAATTTTGTCTTTTCAGGCTCAGAATTACATATCCCTGACCATCACTTCGTACGCTTTCGCCGCCATCTCCTACCTCTGCATAGAGTGTCCAATCGACGCCCTTGACAGCCTGGCGTTCGGACAGTTCAAAGGAAAACCCAATTCTTCGGTTGATGCCGCCAAGCAGAACGGAGCGCACGAATTGAAGAGCGGTCACAGCGCGAACGGTACAGCTAGGAACGGTGCTCTCTACGACGGTTATCACCTCCCCGAGATCAACGACGACAATAATACAATTCCCTTCAGCGTGGCCAATTACGATGACGGTCTACCCAAAAATGAATGCAAGAACCAGCTCAACGTGCACGAAAAGGGTGCCTACGAAAGGGACCTTGACGCGAAAATTGCGAATAATGAAGACTCGTCGCTTAGTATAAAGCTTTGAACCATATCAACTTCCTTTACTATATATACTCCGTTTCACCTTATGTTGTACCGCAGCGAAAGCTAGACGCACGAGATCATAGCATTGGCAGCTGCCCTTAATGCACGAGAGCTTGTGCCGCCGAGATGTGCCCTAGAGCAAGGAGCTCGCGCTTGTAGCCTTTCCTGCGGTACATCATAAGGTGAAACGGAGTACAATGGCTACGCATATAGATCTTTATGTTTTTGTGGCAGTGCGTGCGTCGTAGTATATTAGAATATAAAATTCGCTTGTCGACGTTTATACTAAAACGCTCAAAATCTGTTGCCTAGTTTGACACCAGTCACCTTGCATCCCTTCAGCCGTCGTGTTGTACGAAATACAAGCGAATTATAAAATCTAGGGATTTCACTTACGCGCCACTGAACTATGCGAAATTCGAAAATTCGTATTCCAAACTTAAAATTATGTTTACTTATTTTATCTTATTTGATTATACGTTTGAAAAAACAAAAAACATTGTTGAGAGTTCAAGTGTCGGGTCGTGGCGTGTCAAGCATAGTATAGCAATACAATGCTTTTGGTCCGTCCATATGAATTTATGACACTCTGACACGCATGCAAATCTGACTCGTACGTAAAAACTGGTGTCCTACTGAATAAAGTAATACATTCTTTGGCCTCCAATGTGGCTCTGCTCTAATATGGCAGAGGTTTTTCTTTACTTTTCTAAATGTCGTTTTTTTTTATTCATACATTGATGTTTATTTCAGCGTTTATTGGGAATAATCAGTAGACAAATTGGGACAAGCGTAGGAGTAATAATACCTTTTCGTGTCAGTTGGCGAATTATTCTACGGTAGACATCTTAACAATATCAAGTAATTTTCTGGGTTGTTGGATGGATGGATGGTAACGGCTGTACCCTTTATATCGAAACGACCCAAGACTGTGTGGCCAGACGCATTACCATCAATGTTACGTGTTTTTTTTTTGTTTTGTTTTTTGTGCTTTCAATGCGCGAAAACGGCCGCTTTCGACTAATTAGAAAGGCCCACTTGAGAGTTATTTTTTTTTTCTTACTCAGAACAGTTGGGATTCTTTGTTTTGTGCAGTGAAATAAATAAAGTTCTTCAAGAAGCTCATGTGTCTTTTTTTTTTTTTTTAGTCAAGTCGATTTTCCGCTCCAAACTACAGAATTTTCTAAAAGCGGTGTTATAATGCTTTTAATGCTTTATATACAATATCTGCTTATTGCAAACTTTATAGTTTTCGAGAAACAAAAAAGAGATTGCGCGGACGATTGCGTGACGTGAAACGAATGAACAGCGTCGGCATGGTGCGATATTTAAGTGATAATGGGTGGTGCTCCGGCGTATGCTTCGGCCGCCCCATCCTTGCGCGAAAGGTTTAGAGCGTGGAGAGGATATCAAACGCTCTCTCACGAGATCCTCTTGAGACAGTGATGCAAGTGTTGCGCCATTTGCACCAAATTGAGCCTTGAACGAACAAATTTTTACAGCGGAGCTGTAAAAATTTGTTCGTTCAAGGCTGTTCGTTCACTCTGGTTGCCGCCGTTGCTCATAGATGGCGGTAGCAGCCCAGAGTATTGTGTTTGCCGGTTGTCTGCTTGCCGCCGTCTCTTATAGATCGCGGGAATTTTTCCAACCTCGGCAACCAGACAACTGGTTGCTGTCTTCGCTCATAGATGGCGGCAACATTTCTTCAGAGGTAGAGTTCCTGTATATAGCTACCTACGGTAGCAGAGTTGCGCATTCAGCCTCGGCGGGCGGCCGTAGAGCCGGCTTTCCTGCACACCCTGGAGGAGAAGGAGGGCGAAAGCAGGGGATCATACGCCGGGGCGCGAGCAACGTCGGCGGAGCGACCGTAAAGGTGGCTTTCTTGCACGGCGCCGGATGCTTTGCTCCTCACGTGATGGAATCGGCGAATAGCGGCGTGGCGGCGCGGGGAAAAAAATGCGCAACTCTGGCTCCCGTAGGGAGCCTATACAGGAACTCTATTCAGAGGAAGATGAGCGGGAACGGAACGATCGGCGATGTGCGCAGCAGCGCTAATGGTTCCGCAACCGCCGCGAGGCCGCTATCGCCTAGAAGTAAAAGAAGAGCAGATCGCTCGCCTGGAAGGCCACCGCCATGAACAGAACCTACAGCTCCGATGCTCTTCCTTCTTCACCAGAGTGGAAAGGCTGAAAGTTTTTAGCACCTTTTGTAAACAAAACTTACTTGATCTCAGACGTATTTCTGAAAAGAATATTGTGTGCTCCTTTTGTGTCCCATAAATTTTATTAAAGAAGATAATGAGTAATATGCTTCAATATCGAATAGGACCCCTCAGTTGCAATGAAAGAAAAAGTAATTTAGTGATGTTTTATTTTTTCAAGGGATATGCTAACAGGTGTTTGCATCTGCTTCAAAAGCGTCAGTGGCTGCCCTTGGAACCACTCTGTATGGCAGCGTAGCTGCCAGAGTAGCGCCACGCTTTTCTCTGTGCCGCCTCTCACCGCGATCGGTCACACGCGCTACCATAGCAACGAGCCGAGCTGGCTGGGATCCCATAGCAACCGAGTGACTACTCGTCACGTGACCTCGCAAGAGCCGTGATGTCACCGGTAAGATGGCAGCGCCCAGAGCTGGTGGATGCGAGTTTGTTTGGTGCGCGGAGTCAGTCATGTGCCGCTGCTTGACTACGATTTCGGGTTTGTTCGTGCTCCGGACGCAGGTATAACTTGAAGATCTGAAAGAATAAAACTTTATACCTTTTTTGTGCAAGATCGCTCTGGGTATTAGCACCTGTGCGAAAGCATCAGTCATGTCGCCGTAGTGGTGCTCGAATTCCCGGATGTGTTCGAGGATCGATAAGACTTTTAGCATGCAATATTCGCATACTCCTAGCTTTGTTTAAACGTTGGAATGTCTGAGAATCGATGCGAAATGTATGCGTCGCATGTTGGTCCTTGGGGAAGTTGCTTCAGCCCCAGGTAACCGCATAATCGCAGCAACGCTTAGCGAGGAAGCTCCTGCGATCTTAACGTTTTGTTCTAATCGACGATTTTACGATATGGCTTTTAGGGTAAAAAGTTCGCATTTTTCTAGCTTCCCTTGAAAATTGGAAGATCTGAGAATCGAAACGAAAGGTATGCGCCGCGTGTAGGGCCTAGGGGAAGTTGTTTCAGCCCTGGGTCACCGAATAATCACAGCATCTTTTAGCGAGGAAGCTCCTGCGATCCTTAACCTTTTCTACTAATCGTCGATTTTACGAATTGGCAGTTCTTAAGATTTCGATATGACCTGCTTTCGTTGCAATAGCTTGCCTTCGATCGCAGTGTTTTTTTGTTGTTTGTTTAAGTGAAAAGGTGTCGTTTGCTTAAGTGACGTATATGAAATGTCCTGCTATATAAAATTGCATCAACACTTACTATTAAACTTAGATGCGCGGAGGTGTGTTCGTCTTTGCAATTAACAAGTTATAGACACAATTATTTCTTACGAGTGTAATATTTATTTTTTGTAGCTGGGCCCGTTTTCTGCTCATTGATTTCAGTGTGCTATGATGTTATTATCATGTGTGTACATTGCTTTAAATATCCCATTTGCAATGCCTACAAAGGCCCTTGGAGGAAATAAATGAATAAATAACATTCACATCACTGTAGTTTGTTTTCGGAAACACCACATGTTCAGGAGAGGCGGAAGGAGTGCAGTCCCATGCAACAAGTCTTCCAGTCTGGTTTGTCCCATTTATTAATATTGGGGGGTCAGAGATGCGAGTGTCCTCAAAAGTTCCACCACATAGAGTGAACACAATTCTTGATGTGATGACTCTGAAGGTGTAAAGACTGGAGTGCGAATATGATGCGTGCTTGGTTAGTATATCAAATATGTTCATATCCTCTTGATTACATAATCACTGATTCTTATCAAACGGTTCTATAAAGAGTTCTTTCTGCGGCAGTATCATTTCAAGCGTTCAGTCAAAGTAACTGTACTCCTTGTTGTCGGCAGACGCTCCTTGCACGTTGGTGTTCAGTTTGGTCGAATGGTAACTTTGACCACGGCCGGACTGGAAGCGCGCGCTCTCTTTCTCTTCTTACGGCCTTTGCAATCGCCCGGGAGTCAATGGCATTTTTTCTCCGTATGTTGTTCACTTGCTTGCCGCCAGGGGCGCAACCACCTCACCCCACTTCACCCCACTCGGAGAGTCCCTTCGAGCTGCTTGGCGCTGGTGTTCGAGCTTTGTAGGTTGTTGTTTTGGCAACGGTTTATTGAACTTCGCTCCAATTTAAGTCACTCTACTGACAGGCGGTGTCGTCAGCAAACTGCGTTCCCCTGTGACATGAACGGGACCTCTGTACTTGTCTGACCCCTCCCACGCCGTTGTTCGGAAAGCGCGGTCATGGTCTGCTGCTGCGTTCCATTCTGTCATTCGCACTTCTGGACAAAAGTGTTGCTTTTTTTTAAAGGCTGTTAAGCATCTTCCGCGTACAAATGTGCACGAAGTTCTGCAACTACTCATTGCTCCCTATCTTGAAGACGCGCCAATCCTAAGTTGCTCAGAGGGCATTGACAACAGTCACTCAAAGCGCTTGGCTGGTTTAATTTGCAACAAGTTCCTCAGAATACTTCTGATTAACCATGCAAAGACAGTCACGGACAGAAACGAAAAATCAGCTGGATATGTGCACAAGCCCTCGAGGAAGCACTTTATGTTGTAATATGCACTGTGCGAAAATTGTACAGACTACTATACCCTCGTCTAGAGCAGCTGACCGACTTCATGTGCGGCCTATGAAATGATGATGCAGATTACGGAAATAGATAGATTGGGCCTGCTTGCATTTCACGAGAGAGTACGAAATATTTATAATTTAAAGTTCCTCCACTTAGAAGGGGTCCGTCTCTTCCTGTTCTTGAGTTGCAACAGAAGTCCTGAGGTAAGGACGAGTATAGTTTTTCCGCAATTGCATTCGTTGTCTCTACTTACTACAGGGTGTCACAAAAGAAAATTTACACGGTTTTTTTACCGCAAAAATAAACTAGGCATCGCCGAACGCTCATTCTCCGCCCAAAGGTAGCCCTAAAGGTCACAACCAGATGCCAAAGTTTCAGCCCAATCCGATAACTTAATCAAAAGTTATAACTGATTTTCTGAAAATTTCAATGGGAAAATGGCGGCCGACGGAGTTTTCGAACACATGGGGCTCTATGGCACCAGAAACCGAAAAGGGGCAAAAATGGGCTCCATTTTCCCATTGAAATTTTCAGAAAATCAGTTATAACTTTTGATTAAGTTATCGGATCGGGCTGAAACTTTGGCATCTGGTTGTGACCTCTAGCTCTACCTTTGGGCGGAGAATGAGCGTTCGCCGATGCCTAGTTTATTTTTGCGGTAAAAAAGACCGTGTAAAGTTTCTTTTGTGACACCCTCTACTTTTTACTCCCGAATCTCTCGGAGATGTGCGTCAAACATTCACCGTTTTGGGCTCATTAGAAGCGCATTAAATAGTGCCTGAGGGTCTAAACGTAAGGATCAGGTGTCAAAGGCTAGAAAAATCTCGGCCGCAAGTTGCGACAGCGCTGAGAGACGCGCTCTGTGCAAACGGCAAAGGGTAGCCCAGGGGTTCCAGGGGTGAGGTGACAGCGCCCCCCGCGAATTGCGGCGGGAGGTGGCGATTGCCCCAATTGCAAAGGCCGTAAGAAGAGAAAGAGAGCGCGTGCTTCCAGTCCGGCCGTGCTTTGACTGACTGATGCCGTCTTGTGATCATGCGTCATGTGCTGCCACTGAAATCTGATGCACTGAAGCTGCAGGGCTGGCTTGTAATCCGCAACGGAACCTATCATCACTTGCGAATGACAAGTTCTATGGTGTGCTTAAAAAGCACGGTGGAAGCTTGGGGTCATTGCACCGGTGCCCTAGCATGTCACGACCGCGTGATTTCTCAGTTCGCTTCTGAGTTGAGGATTACAGCTAAAGAAGAAGAAGATAAAAAATCGTTTTATGGCCCCTTTAACACGGATATCTGTGCTACACCAGATAAAAACATCGCGACTTTTTACATGCTGGTAAACTTCCGCACGATTACTTAACCTGTCGGCAAGAACACCTCATATCCGGCGTCCGTCTCTTTTGATGGTTTGAACTACAGTGTTCTAGAGAGTTGTAGTGGCAAGAGCGGCGGCCACCGCGTGAAGATTTTGCCCGTAGACGACACCGTAGCGCTGCTGTTCTGTGCCCTAGGAACTGTGGCAAGAGGCTTGAATAAAGAAGAACGAAGCGCCGGCGACACACGCGCTTCATGTCTAGAGCCCAGCGGACATGGCCTGGTCTCGTCCCAACTAGATATTGCTACAGACCCGTTGCTCTTGGGCAGGGGGCGCAAGCGCTTCCGGAAGACTTACGCAAGACGCGACCATGTTATGCTGACAGCACCATCCGTGTGGTGCCGTAACGTTCGATTTTGCACGTGCCACGTTCGAATACAAGAATCTGGCAGCATCTGTAGATGGGCGGTAGAAAAACGTATAAAAATAAAAAAAAAAAATTATGCAGATCTCTGCCGCAGTGCCCATTAAACATTCCTTTCATCTTTGCTTTCTGTCGTAGCTTCGGCAAGCACGTATGTTTTACTTTACGTGACGATGAAAGCTCGCAGCTCGCTCTTGTAGCCTTTGCCACGGTGTAAGATAATCCACCTTTTTACGAAGTCACCGGTTCGAGATTTTTGGGTAGAGAACGCGCGTGCACACCACGAGCGCTTTCACGAGATCTCGCTTGAAAGCATGCCATGGCCACTCGTGAATCCATGGAACGCGAACATGTGTTTTCATACCAGAAACTCTGGAACCATGATTTCGAAAGAGGTGGATACTCTTCAGGTGAGGACACGGCGGGGCTGAACGCGCGGCGCGAGGAATCAGATAGTGTTCGTTCGACGGCCATCCGAAAGGCTGCATTATTAGCGGCGAGATTCCTAAGCGATATGTTTTGGTGGCGCCCTCCTGTGGTTCCCCCTTGTGACGTCATTACATTGCAAACAACAAATTCGATGGTGTTTGTCATTAGCATGCTGGAAGCTTGGAATCATTGCGCTCACAAAGGAACACTGCCAACACCGTCAAAATTAAAGTTCTTTCATTCCTCTTATTTCCGTCGAAGATAAATCCCCTTTCCGACGTCATAGTCAGCGTTCGGCCAATCGTGGAAGGCCGACCACAGCGACGCTTTCGGTCGCGCACGGGGCTAATTCCTCGGCCACCGTGCCCGCGGCTGACAGTGTCGCCGGCGGCCAAACGGCGAAACTGTGTGAGAGCGAAAAAAATTATCTCGTTGCCATGACACCCCGGTACACCGTGGTCTTTCTGCACGAGCGACAACCTCGCTAGAGCTCTGCGCGTGTCGAGCATGAGGCGGCACGAGCCGTCTTTGCCGTACCCACGGGTCGACGAGTCATTTGCCGGCGCCGCTTGAACCCATAGTGAGAGAGAGAAAGAGAGAGTGTGAAAATCGAACTTTATCTGCACTGCGCGAGGAGAATTATCTAAAGGCCGGTTCAGACACTTGCGTTTGACTGCGTTTGACTGCGTTTGACTGCGTTGCGTCGAGAACCGAAAGCGAGTCACCGGCACATCTGTGCTTCGTATGACGCGTGGAATCCAATTCAAGGAATCATCTTGGCACACAATATAAGCAGCAGGTATGTCTTGGTTTGTCGCCGCCGCAACGCAGTCAAACGCAGTCAAACGCAACTGTCTGAACCAGGCTTTACACCGTGGCCTTTGCTACGCTGGCACTAATGGCCGGTTCAGACACTTGCGTTTGACTGCGTTTGACTGCGTTGCGTCGAGAACCGAAAGCGAGTCACTGGCACATCAGTGCTTCGTATGAAGCGTGGAATCCAATTCAAGGAATCATCTTCGCACGTGATAGAAGCAGCAGGGATGTCCTGGTTTCTCGCTGCCGTAACGCAGTCAAACGCAGTCAACCGCAACTGTCTGAACCAGGCTTTAGAATAGAACGGAGTATAAAAAACTGTAGTGGGGAAGCGAATTGACGCATGTTCAAAACGCGAGCCAAATATTTTATTTTTCTCACCTGGGGCGCTGCTCAAAACTTGAGAGCTACGGGCCTACAGGAACATGCCCCTCTCAGCCTCGTCGTCGGCGCTGCTCGGCGTGTACTACTGTGGTTCGACAGGAGCTTTTCGCGACGCAGAACAAGTGCTAATGTGAAAAATTGTAGGTTTTCCTTTGCACTAATGCCTCTAGAGTGTGTGCTATCCTCTACTATTATTATTCGCGTGTTTTTGATGGAGATCATTTGATTAATATCGACCCTCCCCCCCTCCCCAGTACTGACAGGTCGTTCAGCAACGCTATCACTTGGGCTGTACGCTTAATAGCTGCGAAAGAAACCACACGATACTGATATAACAAGGAGAAATAGACAAATAAATCTCTCACTTTTTTAATGGTGAGAGGAACAATAAACTGGTGTATTGTTTTTTGTCATCGTGTTGCTGATGCGGGGACCAGCGTTGTGTAAGGTGCAAGGCGGAGCGCGTTTGGGAACGGCCAAGGTGCCACTGCAACTGTCGAACATATAACAAATTATTTTTTGTGGAAGGCAGTCTATGAAGAAAACATACCTCGATTGGGAGTACATGAAGCATTAAAATACGATATGAACACAAACTTCAACAACCCCTAATATGAAAAAAAAAAATTTATTCTCAACTCACTGCTTTATGACTTCTCAATAGTGGTCATACGCTTCATCGGCATACACAGCAAATACATGACAGATATCCAGCTACATAGTGCGCAAAAAGACTACAAAATAGTCATGATATATTGCGGCATATATAATCCTAACCTCTTCGCCTTTGACGATGTGCACACAGTCCCGAAGGATAAGGCGCGGTTCAAAATGTCTCTCGCACACCGCTGATGTCTCGGCGAGGCGTTTATCTTCTCGATTGAGACTTTTTTTTACCCACTGTAGTCTGCGCGACTCCTCCTTTGGCGCACGAAACAGCGACGGCTTATGATCGCTGGTGGCTTCCCTTGTTGACCGGGTAGCCCGACTTGCATCCCGGCGCGAAGCAGTGTGTGCGTCCGTCTTTTTCCTTGCATTTATGACCGAGACGGCAACGGAACAGGGAAGACTCCCCACCACTACACCACAAAAAAGTGCTACGGTGCTACATTCGGGAGAAGCGTACCGCCTCAGCATTCGTCGCCTTCTTCGCTTATCGCACATCTGCCATCTGCCACAAATTCTCCTAGGGCACGGAACTCCAGCGCCACTCGCGGAATCTACGTTGACCGTCTTCACGCGGCCCATTGTAAGCGGGCGCCGCTCTTGCCACTACAACCTCTAGAACACTGTAGTTTGAACAATCCTCTCGAGACCACCATGCTGTCCTTCTTGGTTCAGCCCCGTCGGCTGTTCATCGCCCAGATGAGGGTGAGACCGTCGTCGACGGGTGAGATTGTCGTCGACGTCACTCCTCCGCCGTCGGTGAGACAATCTCATCTTGAATGGATGATTGGGTCTTGCAGAAGTATGATGCTAAGCACACATTCACTGACTATGGGGCAGTCGAGCAGCCGTCATGTCTCGAGGCGATTGTCCTGTCGTAGCCGGTGTAATTGGATTTGGTTCCATCGGAGCGAAGTCCGAAATTACAATTGCGGTACATACGTCCCACGAAGCGGTCGCCATCCCGGCGGTGCGGAAAACCACTCGCCTTGTCCGTGTACCTACGATATGTATAGCAGCTCTCGTTGCCCGACAGTCCCCTCGCTGCAAATCGTCTCACTTCACAGAAGAAACAAGCACCGTTCCTCCAGAGGCCCGTACCGTACTGATTGTACTGACAGAAGTAACAGGCACCGTTCCTCCAGCGGCCCTTGGAAGCAAATGACGCCGACACGTGGACCTACATGCAAAGCGTGTTTTACCACTTTTCAATGAACGAATTGAGATATCAACGAAACTAGATTAAAAACGTTGCCGCCCGGCGTCGCTAGCAGCACGGTTACCATGGCAACCCCCCAGGCCCAAAATGGAGATCACTATCGGCGCTTCTGGCGTCGTGCATCTAGGTATTTTTGCTCGCTACTCGGGCAGCTACGCTGCCATATACAGTGGCTCTAGGTGCCCCTACCCAATATTTTGCCTGCTACAAGAACTGCTACAAACGTTCCAATGCCACTTCCATCACTGCATCTGGCACCGGCGGCTATGCGTACTCATAGCACGTCGCGAGATTCGGCGAAATCTTGCCAGCACGAACACTGCGTAGACACTTAGCACACACATTAAAGACAGTCAAGTCACTGTCCGGGAACAATAACTGAAGAATCTTGCCGCAAGCCAGCGGCAAAAACACCAGGTCTCGCGTGAACCGCAATCGATCCCACGCAGAACAGCTAGCACCAAACACTTTCTCGCGGAAGTGCCGCACAAATTGCTTGGTCGTACCAGCGTGTCCATTCTTCGCTCGATAACGTTGTCCTCTAGGTGCCGCTCCACGTTCCAGCACAGCATGATCATGACATCGAATCCGTTCCATCCTACATCCAGGGTGGTACCGAGCGCCGAACGAGCGGGCGACTGAAGGCGAGAAAGATCAGGTGGCGGCCTCTCCCGGCACCAAACCCAACTGCAAAACTGCGATAAACGCGCGCATGGTCAGTTCGTTTCCTGCGACACGACGCTCCCTACTTCGTCTCATCCTACGATGGACTGAAGGCCAAAGCCACGGGCCGCCAGGTCAAATCACGTTCCACGCTAAACTATGACACGCTTATCATTGATTTGGTTCGGACGAATAATGTTCCGAATCCAAAAACGGTGCGTCATTTTTATAGCTTCGACACTGCAAAGAACCTGGGGGGCTATGTTCGACAAATGTTTCGTTTCTCCTAAAAAGAAACGGAAGTGACGGAAGTAGCGATATCGCATCTGATTGGTTAGAGGCTCAAATTACGAAAGTTCCCTCTTTCGTCATTTGAGCCTCTAGCCAATCAACGCGACATCGTCACTTCCGTAACTTCCGTTTCTTTTTAGGAGAAACGAAACATTTGTCCAACATAGCCCCCCAGTACCTCCTGGCTTTATTTGCAATGTAAAAATGTTGAGTCACTCATTGCTCAATCCGAACCACTGTCCGCCCATTCCCATCAGTGATCCGAGACGCGGGCACCGATACGTGCATCGAAGCGAAATACCACGCAATGTCCAAGTGGCTCGTGATTGGATCTGGAGGTTCGTAGCTTCTGCATTTAGTCCATCGTAGGGTTAGACGAAGTATAGTACAACAAGCTCAATGCAACTGATGCTGTATAACGCGTTTTGTTTAAGTTGCTTGTGTTCTGTAGTGGGCAGACTGACCAGGTAATGTGCATGGCGTGAACTTGCCCAGACCACTGTTTGGGATTATCACTGTTCAAAATAATTCGAGCTCATTAATTACATCTCAGTGCCAACACTATCTAGGCAGATAGCGTGTAAATAAACCTTGTTCCGTTTTAAAACTCTTAGCAATTCTAAACAGCGAGTAGGCCTGAAGAAAATTTTATTCCGGAATGTGTTTCCAATCACGAACATCTGCAGCAGTTTTCATTAAAGGGACCATGAAACGATTCTGAAATCGAATTTCATCTACCGATCGTCGTAAAAGGTGTGAAAAGAAACACAAAAACACAAAAATAGGGAGCCAAAAAAAATTCTTCGCTATAGAACTTTTAAAAGAAAACTGGACTCTTTTGCGCCTTCTTTCCTTCGAAAGCTCTCTGCCTTTTCACTGCGATCCATCCGCGGAAACGCAGCACGTCAGCCGAATCCACGTCGCCTATTGGGTAAGAGCCTACCACACCAGCAACGTGATCGTAAACAATAGATAGCCGGCGAGTGTTTCCTAAACGTTTTGTTAAATAATATTCAGATCCACATTTTGTAGCATAATTAAAGATGTGACGAAAATTGCAAAATTTGATAACGCTGAGAGCCAAGCGTCATCTATCGTGTGGTAAACAAAGCCACTACTGCACCCGCGCAGTAGGGCCGACCGGGCCGACAGCGTCGCTCAGTTACTACTTCGCGACGACCAAAGAAGGTTTATTTTTCTACGTGTTCTTCTCGCGCGTCCCGACTTCAAGCAGCAAGAAAAAAGTACTTGAAACAGACCACGACGAACAAGAACGCCGGATCCACAAACACCCGAGAAAAGCTACAACGGCGACGAATCCACCGGCTCCGACCAAGCGAGCTTGGCGGATAGGCCTAGCGGCCTAGCAGGCACTCCGACTCGGAACAGCGTTGCTTCAACGGTACTTGGCCAAGACCGTCTGCCCACGACCAGCTGGCGTGCTGAATGGAATATGCCAGGGCGACCCTTGTGGACCCTTCATGTATTATAGTTTGATCGCTGACCTCAATTTTAGATTAAGAGGTGAGGTCAATATCTTCCCCTTGTTTTCCGAGGCAGTGTATGAACACTGTCGTCGAAAAGGGGCTCTCGTCAATTCTATCTTGTTTTGTGTGATATAGAGCTCAAATAAATGCCGTATGGATTACCTTCGTAACACGGTATGTACACTTTGTTATTAGTATGCCATTTTTTATTCTGACACGACTGCACGTCACTGTCGAGCTATAACAGTTCGTGGGAGCTACGTGCAATGCCGGTCCAACCTTCCTTTGCCGAGTGTCACGTCAGTATCGAGTTGCAATCGTAAAAGATCGGTCCCGAAGCGCTTACCAACAGCGCGAATACAGCACTTCCATCAAACGCGCGCGTCCGCTCCGAGTGTGAACAGGTATTTACGTGGCTCTTGCTGAGACTGTCGTAGTTCAAACGTATCTTTTTTTAACGTCGGCTCGCTCCTGCATCTCCGAGGCCGCGAAAAACGCCACGGCAATTTGTTTCCATCTACGTCGCTTTGGAAATGACAGACACGGGCCGCCTTTTACCAACAATGACAGTTGGGCTGGAGTCTTCACCGGAAGACTTGCCGCACTTCCCAACAGGCATACCGGCGTATGAGACTAGTCCCATGCTGTCGCTGTAGCGCAACATATCTCATTGAATTTCGCTCAGGTGCGATGTGTCCATGCCTATCGCGGCGATGAGAGGCGCCGATTCCGAAAATACGTCGGTGACATCAGCGCCATCAGCGCAGTAAAACCTACCGGCACACCGCCAACTCGCCGCCGCTAACGCTCCCGTCTCCTACTGCCAAGAGAGCTTCCGGTTCCGAAAACAGGGTACGTCACGACCGTCAAAATTACGCCGCAGCTTCTTTTGCGGTCAGTTGGAGAGAAAGAAAAAGTCGATATTTTATTAATTTTTTGTGTAGAAGTTAATAAACCGAGACGAAAACGAATGCCTGTTCGGCATTCAGTGAACATTGACGGTTTAATGTAAAAGTTATCTGGCAAAAGTAAAAAGGTCATTTCATGGTCCCTTTAAGAACGCCTTTGTTTTTATTTCTGTTTTAAATAAATTCGTCTTATGAAAGATATGCCGAAAATAACAATTATATATAACATTTAAATAAATTACCTTCTTTCCTAGAAATTGGCATGTTTTTTTTATTAGTTAACTAAGCCACTAACTGAATCTTATTGGTATTTTCTTGAATTACTAATTGTATTCCGCGACAAAATTTACTGATGTACTTTGCACACACATTTAATTGACAGATGGGTGGATAAAACACCATTGGCTGTCGTCTATAAACTATTCGACACATAAATCCCGAATATTGACAACTAAAAGTGCCTTCGAAAATTGTGAGACTCATGAGAATAAAGACAATGTTAATGAGCAGGCGAGCTGGTTAACGTTACATATGATTCTAACCGGAGACGACGGTTCGAGGTCGTGTTACAGGGTGACAGATAATACATGATATCCGAATAAACTCTATTCAGCTTTGTTTGATACGTGTGTTTTTCCCTTGTCCGTCGTCTACGTTTAGAGTCATGTGCAAACTTTCTTTCAAACAAAGGGTCCTTCTGTGTTGCGAGAACTGCTGCATTACCTTCATATGCACTGAAGCGTAAATGGTTCATCTGTTCAGGCAATGTTATGCAGAGTCATAATGTTGGCATAAACCTCGCAGGTTTCTGCCATCAAGCTAAGGACTCGATTCAGAGTACCAAATCTGCGGCGTGGTTCTCTACAACGGAAGCGGATTCGTCATTACGTAGCTTTCTATTCTGTGAGAGTTCAAGCCAATCGCCAGTTACGTTCGCAATAGGAACAACGCTTATTTAACAACAAAACAAAGAATGCTGGCGACCGCCGTCTAACCGGAATCGGGCCCTTTTCAGACAGTCGGTCACAAAAAAACTTGGAGGACGCTAAAGCTTCGACTTTAGGAGTGGACCGCGATAGCGCTAGCGGGCCCCGTTCGCATCGCCTTTTCATTCGCTTCCCATGCTCTTCCTTCCAGTGAGCAGGAAGTCCAGTAGCGTGTCTCGCTGGCAACTGAAGGGTCGTGGGTTCGAATCCCAAATTAATTTCTTAAAATGTTTCTTTAAGGCCAATGAATTACTTAATAAAGTGAAAACATTTGAGATATTCACCGACCTTTAATTCACAATACACGGCATGTTTTTGTTTAATTCATTTTATTCCACGCGTGTCGTTACGTTTCACGTGAGCGTCGTGGGTTGTTTTAAATCCCCGCGCGAGGTCATGTGGCTGTGACTTTATTACCCTATTGACCAATCAGGATTGTCCCTTCTCGCGACCGACATCGGCTTTTCTGCTACACCAGCTCCTTAACGCTATCGCGTTAATAGAGAGTTTTAGTAGATCGTTCCGATACCTCCGATACTGCCGATCACGATACTCCGCCACTGCCTCTCTTGCGCATGCATAGTATCGTTATCGGGGCTATCGGAGGTATCGGAACGATCTACTAAAACTCTCTATTAATGTGATCGCGGGGTATTCACTGGCAAGCTGGTCGTGCTCCCAGAGTGTCCTTCAATCACTTTCCCAGCTCCTGTGCGACGGCCCGAAGCCCCGGAACGAGAAGCCAAGGACCAGAAGCCCTAAGCTGAGACAGCGCATTCCCTTGTTTAAACTGGTGAGAGAAGTTTCTGGATCTCCAGTAATACGGTGGTTTAAGGTGGTCCACCCACAGAGCCATCGCCAAATGGAGGAAGCGAACGGGATGGAATCCAGCTGGATTAAATATGACTCACGGGAGCCATTATCAGCGAGCGCAGCTGCAACTCCCGAATGACTGAGAGTAACTCCCCACATGGTCTTATGATGCCACGGGGCGGATCATAACGGGAAAGTGCAGCGGGAATATTGCGTCACGAATTCGCGCAGCCACCAATACATAAAGTAGCGGGCATGATGAACCTCTTATCCTCGCGATAAGGCATCACGTGACAGCTGACGTCATCGCCCGCAGCGTGGCACACCGCCCGTTCCAGTCGAAGTGTCGCGCAATAGTGCTATGCATCGGAAACCACCGACAATGGCGGCAGTGTGCCCTCCATAAGCTATTCCGCTGTTTTCTCCATCTCGCATGCAGACGAATTTTAGAGGAGCCGCGTTTGGAACTCAGGCGAGCCTGGTTGCGCTGAATGTCGAATTTCAGTTTCCGGGGCGGGCTTCTTCTTCATCGTAAACTACCCGCGCAACTGCCTTCGTCATACGTTGAAGTCGGTGGAAGAGCCTCTCAGTTAACCTGCCGTCAACGAGACTTGCTTAAAATCTTTATTTTTGTTTGCGTCCATACCAAGAGGTGCCACGTAAATCAAACTTTCTTTTTCTTTTACATACGAAATATTGGAGCAAACTATGCCTGTTTTCACCTCAAGAAAAAAGTAAGGTTTGCGCATTGTTCCTACACGGCGCGAAATAGTTCTTACGAGATTCGGTTGTCGGAGGAAAGAGCGATGCTTTTGGCGTTTGGAACGTGTACGTCTTGATAAGATAACATATATCTAATCTAAAGTTCACCTACATATGTCTTCATTATCCACATAAAGGGGGAAATTAGTAATGTTCCGCGAGAAGCCGGACTTGTTTTACTTCGGTTCTTGAGGTGAAAACAGGTATAGTTATTCCTGACAACTGAGGGTGTGCTGGTAAAGTTACGGGGATAATAGAGTCATTCAATAGTATTACGTTTGCCCATGAGCAACGTATTGTCTATCGAAATGTGCATTTAACATTGCTTACTACTGCAGTATTTCTATGGTAGAACCTCGGGTGACTTTGGTGGTGAGATGTACGGTGTTTCCCTAACGGCTGCAAATTATTTGATAAAACATTGAACTTGAAATAATAAAATGATTCTTTTTGAGATGATATTATTGGCTGCTGCGGAGGTCCGGGTAAGAATTAAAGTGAGCAAGTAGGAGCATAATCACCTCAAAATTCATAATTCAAGTTATAAATTTCCGCCTTACCTGACACATTCCAGTTAGATATCTGTTGATTGTCGAAATAATATGCAGCAGTTGTCAGAATTAAGAAAACAAAAATCTTCCCCGCGCTATTCAATCATGAATTTAGCCAGTCCAAAGTCCGCCATGTCGAAACTATAGAAAACAAAGTTCAAAAGCGCATTGCCACATCTTCCAATGACAGTAGAGGTGGTATACTTCGTTTCAGCGTAAGTCCAAACGCAGCCGACGCTGCGAGATAAAGGGACCAATCAAGCAGTGTCAAAAGCGCAAGTCACTACGCCTTTTTTGTTACACGTACAGAAATATGACGCACACCATGATGGTGCGCATTTGACGATGTCTGATTTGTCCAATCAGCTCGAAGCGTCCGTTTTGTCTGTGGACTTAAGCTGAAGCTAAGTACCGTATTTACTCAAGTAATAGCCGCACTATTTATGAAAAGGCCCTTGCGTCTGCTTTCCCACAGAACACATATACAGCCAATCATTGCGTTTCGCATAAATAACATAGCGAATAACCAGATCAAGAAAACGATTGTCCATACAGAGGCAATCTTCACAGATGGTATCTTCGCACGAAGATGTTATCTCTGTCCTGTAAACAGCCGGAGTCATGCTGTCGATCGCGATTATTGGCAATCTGCGTGCTCCGCAGAAAAGCGAACTCTCAGGGTTTTTTTCATAAACAGTGCGGCTATTACTCGAGCAAATACGGTATTGTCGAGGTGTTTTCCGACGCACCATTTTTGCAGAACACCACACTACACAGAAGCACACATGTTAATAATGTCACGAGTAAAAAATTATGGGGCCCCGAAGAATCAAAGGCCCGTTGACACACTTGAAACCGGATAGGACCGACCGAGACAAGAGCGATTTTAAGCCTCTTGCAAGGTCTTAGGACCAGATCCGCAGCAGCGCATCGGGTCCTAAAACGTCGCAAGAGGTTTAAAAACCGGTCTTCTCGCGGTCGGTCCTATCCGGTTGCAAGTTTACAAACAGATCTTAAAGGAACAAAAGTTTAATGGCAAACTTGTGCCACTACAAACAAAAAAGGAATAACTGAGAAGAATTACAAAGCGCCGCGGGCGTCGGAGTCGGCGAGGATGCTGGCTCGAGCGTTGGCTAAAGATTGACTCCGGTTCGCCACGCGGAGTTCCTCATGTACACGCGCGGGCTTCTGGAACAATCGGCGTAGGAGATTCGGCGCGTACAACATTCGGACCTTGAGTAAGGCATGTAATCGTCGAATACACCAGAACGCGACATTTACAGAAATAACAAAAAGGCGCGTCAGTTCCTAGGCATCAAACCTCGGTCCTTTGCGTGGGAGACAAGCATGATAATGATTGGGCCACGGGCGCGCTGCCTGCTTGGCTAGCTGCGCGCGCGGCATTACTCCCCCCTTTAAAACGTTATATCACTGCGATGCAACACAAGACTAAACAAAGCAAAACAACATAAAATGGTGCACTGAAGAGTAATCTGTAACACGAAACATCCACAGTCCTATCGAGCATGGAATGGCTTGAGACGAATAACGTGAACCACCTCGGGTCGCGGTTGGCGGCGTGATGAAGCTCGCTTTCCGTCGGACACCATTTCGTAGTTGATATCTCCCAGGCGTCGAAGGACCTTGTATGGTCCAAAGTGGCGTTTTAGAATCTTCTCGCTGACGCCACGTCGTCGTATCGGTGTCCACACCCACACACGGTCGCCGGGCTGGAAGTGAACGTTAAAACAACGAAGGTTGTAGCGGCCAGAGTCGACACGTTGCTGATCTTGGATCCAGACTCGGGCGAGCTGGCAGACTTCTGCTCGTTGCGCAACCACCTGGGCGTCGTCACTTCAGTTGCCAGCTGGCTCGTGTGGTAGCGTGGCTTCAAGCATCGTGGTCACATTGCGACCATGCATCAGTTGCAATGGTGTAACACCAGTGGTCTCTTGAACCGCTGTGTTGTAGGCGAACGTGACATACGGCAGGACCTCGTCCCACGTTTTGTGCTCCACGTCGACGTAGATCGACACCATGCCGGCAATGGTCTTGTTTAGGCGTTCCTTAAGCCCACTGGTCTGAGGATGATATGCTGTGGTTCGCCGGTCGTTGGTGTGGCTGAGACGGAGGATCTCTTATATCAGTAGTGCCATGAACGATAACCCGCGATCTGTAATCAGAACTTAGGGAGAGCCGTGCCGGAAAACGATGGACTCGATGAAAACCTTGGCGACTTCCACAGCACTTCCTGACGAAAGGGTTTTCGTCTCGGCGTACCGCGTGAGATAATCTGTGGCGACAATTATCCAGCGTTTTTCCGATGTGAACGGCGGAAAAGGGCCAAGTAAATCTATTCCAACCTGCTGCAACGGCGTGGACGGGGCAGCAATCCGATGCAGAAGTCCTGACGATTTTGTCGGTGGTTTCGTGCCTCGCTGACACTCATAGGATGATCGTGTGTTGAGGTGAACGGTCTACGAGAGCCTCGGCCAGTAGTACGTTTCCCGACTCCTGGTGAGACGTCCTGCTGTAGCCAAGGTGCCCAGCCGTCGGGTCGTCATGGCAGGCTTGGAAGATTTTTTGTTTCCCGGAGGCTGGTAGTTATTTTTAATAGCCATGATAAGTTGCTGGTCCCGAAGTTCTTCTTGAAGAGAACACCCCGTCGAATGGCGAAGCTTGGACAAGTCTCGGGAAAAAAACGCGGGGGCCGGCGCTTCCTTGACCTTCCAGATGCTCAATCACGATACAAAGTTTGTATATCGTCACGTCGAAGTCCTGCCATGTCGTCTACCTTGACTGCGCCGAGAAAACCTTCGTCCTCCTCGTCGACAGTGCTGGCAGGCGGTGGCTTGACGGGGGTTCTCGACAGACAGTCGACACCACTGTGTTTGCGACCGAATTTGTACGTAATGGTTAGGTCGAATTTTTGCAGTCGGAGACTCCAGCGGGCGAGGCGTGCACAGGGATCCTCTAGGTTCGCGAGCCAGCAGAACGACTGGTGATCTGTGACCACGCGGAATCGACTACCATACAAGTACGGGCCAAACTTCGCTATTGCCCAGACGACAGCAAGTCATTCTTTTTTTGTCGTTGAGTAGCCACCCTCCACGTAGGCAGCGTCCGATTTGCGTAAGCGATCACTCGCTCTGTACCCTCCTTCCGTTGGACCAGTACCGCGCCAAGTTTGGTACTGTTTGCGTCAGTGTGAATTTCCGTTTCTGCGAACTGGTCGAAATGGCTGAAGATCGGTGGCGTCTGGAGTCTCCGCTTGAGCTCATAGATAACCGCTGTTTTTCTTCTCCCGTCGGAACTTCACACCGTCCTTTGTGAGATGCGTAAACGGCGCAGAAAGCTTTGCGAAATCTTGAACGAGGCGCCTGTAGTAAGCACAGACCTAGAAATCGTCTTACGGCTTTCTTGTCCGACGGCGGTAAAAATGCGGCATGGCGCGCGTCTTCTCGGTGTCAGGGCGAACACCTTCGTTGTTCACGACGTGGTCTAAGAACTTCAGTACGTCATAGGCAAAACGGCATTTCATCGGCTTAAGGGTGAGTCCAGCGGTCTTGATCGCTTGTAGTACGGCTCAAAGGCGTCTCAGGTGCTCATCGCAATCTCGTAAAAACACGACGTCGTCTAAGTAGACAAGGCAGTTCTGCCATTTCAGACCTGCTAGCACGGTGCCCATGACACGCTGAAAGGTTGCGAGTGCCGTGCAAAGACCAAAAGGCATCACTTTAAACTCGTACAATCGGTCGGACCTGGCGAAGGCCGTCTTCTCACGATCTCGATCGTCGACATCGATCTGCGGATAGCCACTCTTCAGGTCGATCGACGAAAAATATCGGGTGTGGCGCAACCGGTCCAGGGCTGTCGTCGACTCGGGGCAGCGAGTAGACGTCCTAGTTCGTCACGGCGTTTAGTCAGCGATAGTCTAGGCAGAACCTCAGAGTCCCATCCTTCTTTACCAGGACAGCTGGCGACGCCCACGTACTACTTGAAGGCTGGATGATGTTGCCATTGAGCATTTCTTGTATTTGTCCTTGGATTACCCTTCTTTCTTTTATGGGGACTCAGTACGGCGACTGGTGCACCGCGAGCGCGTCGTCGTCGGTAACAATGCGGTGCTTCGCTACCATCGTTGGTCGCACCATTGAGGAAGTGGCAAAGCACTCAGTGAACTTACCGAAGAGTTCAAGCAGGTGTCGTCGTTCTATAGAAGGAAGCTTCAGATCGAGGTCCAGTTCTGAGAGTGGCGTTCTCTGGGGCTGCGATGAAGATGATTCTTCCGAGAGTGCGGTGATGGCGGCTGAGTCCTGAAGTTCCTCGATTTAGCCCACGGCAGTACCTTTACTAAGGTACGGTGGCTCTGGTCGGAAGTTTGTAACGAGGATTGTGGCGCGCCCGTCTCCAAGCTCTGTTACACCCCTTGCGACTCCAAGTCCCCTTCCTAGAAGCAACTGGAGGCTGCCCTCGAGCAGAACTTCGACGCAGAAAGCTTCATTGGTCCCGACAGGTATAAAACACTTGACCGCGGCGGCAGATTTACATGGGTGGTAAGAACAGAGATCACGGATGACGCCGTTTTTGTTTCCTCTGGTGATAAAATAGGTTTTTTTTGTAGCGTCCACCTGTTCGCTTTCAGATCAATTACAGTGCCGTACTCGCACAAGAAGACTATTCCAAGGATAACGTCCATCGAACAGTCCTGAAGAACGACGAACTTCACCGGATAGGTTTCGCAATGAATCTCGACGCTAGTAGTGCATCTTCCGACGGGTGTGATGAGGTTTCCACCACCGGTTCGTATCTGTGGGCCATCCCACGGTGTCGTAACTTTCTGAAGACGGCGAGAGTGTTTCACATACAGAACCGAGGAGTGTGCGCCGGTGTCGCCGAGTGCTGTCCCGTCGTGGTCGTCGCTAACCATGTTGACGTTGTTCGGCACCGTCGCGGAAGCGTTCTTCCGTGGCGTATCTTTGTTGAAGTGAGAGCCCTCCAATGTTTGGAGAGGATCTTCGTGGGTGAACGGCAACTCCGCCTCCCGGGGTTGCCGCTCTTAGTTTTCCCGGCGTGGCATGGGGACAGGTTCTGTTGACGGGAACGGTAAAGTGTTGACTCTGGACGTCGCGGGGAACATGAACGAGATCCTTGGGGCGCAGCCGGCATCGGGGACGGCGATCGGCGCAGGTACTCCTCGATGTCTCCTGGCCGCTCACCAAGGCGGGGCCGAGGGTCGTTCGGCGCGAACCCTCGCAGGCCCATCTGGCGGAAGCTGCAGAGTCGGTAGACGTGGCCGACCTCTCCGCAGTGTTGTAGCAGACAGGGCGTCGGTCGGCCGTTCGCCAGACGTCGGTCTTCCGGGGTGCACTTGGCTCCTGGTGGGCGTATGAGACTTGGTCGTCATGGCGTCGGGCATACTGCCGCGCTGGCGACTGACGTTGAGGTGGAGCGGCATATGGGCGAGGCGGTGGCGGTGGCCGTTGGGCCATTGCGACGTACGAGAACGTTGTCTCCTCAGTGGCTGCCACGCTGTCTGAAGCCTCCGATTCAGAGGCTCGGTGTACTTTTTTCCAAACCACCTCGGCGATAAAGAGCGAGGCCGGGCGTCCAGCAGTGAGCTGCAGCTTTTTTAGCTCTTCCCGTACAACGTCGCGAATAATCTCCCAAATTCCAGGCAGGCTGGAGCTTGTTCCCATTGCGATGGCCTAAAAGGCAGCTACGCCGGGGTGCTCTTGCAAGGATTGCACGCTCCATGTTCGTTGCCTCAATGACGTATTCTTGAACGGTCGTCGGTGGGTTGCATACAAGTCCACCGAAGATGCCGTCCTTCACGCCACACATCAGAATACGCAGCTTTATTTCCTCGGTGACCTGAGGGTCGGCGCGGGAGCTCAGGCGCAGACCGTCTTAAGCTAAGCTCGTGACGCTCGCATTAGGGCCCTGGGGCCTCTATTGAAGCAGGTCTTCGGCCCTTTCTCTTCGGTGTTGACTGGCGAACGTACCCGTCAGCTCATTCTTGCAAAGGTTCCACAAAATCGGGGAAGCTTCGTGGTTTTCGAAACAGCGCCTTTCAGTTTCTTCTAGTGAGAAATAGATGCTCTGCAGGCGCTGCTCGTCACCCCACCCGACGTGGTGGATGGGGTGACGATCGTACTGGTTGATCCAGTATTTGACGTTTTTGTAGATCTCGCTGAGAAAGGTAGTAGGTGTCCGCGGAGCGACGGGCAGGACGACGGTGGGCGGGTTGTCTATCGTCGGGGTCTTCCGGTTCTCGGGCAAGAGACCGAATTCGGGGGGGGGTGGCTGATGGCTGATTTCTGGTATGACGGCTTGGTCAGGCTCCGGCTTCTTCCACGAAGGGCAGTCTTCCTGGGCAGAGGATCTCACTTGGCCGGCGTGACTTCTGGGGAATATGCTTCACAGGCACTGAAATGCGTACCCCACACCTCCACCAAAAATGTCACGAATGACAAGTGATGGGGCGGCGAAGAACTAAAAGACCTAAAGTTTAACGGCAAACTTGAGCAACTGCAAGCAAAGAGGAATAAAGTCCGGTTCTCACATGCAGCGAAGTGCTGATGGAGCGCTGCTCATGTGTCGTCAGTTACTTATCGTCTCCCACGAGCAACGGTTTAGACGGTGCGATACAAAGCTGGTAGACGCCCCCGTCAGCAGGCGCTTAGCGCGAGGTCAGCGCTATGCTTCTAGCGCTCCGCTGCGTGTGTGAACAGGCCTTAACTGAGAAGAATAAAAGAGCTTCGCGGGCGTTGGCGAGGATGCTGGCTCGAGTCCTGGCGAAAGACTGACTCTGGTTCGCCACACGAAGCTGCTTATGTACGCGCGTGGGCTTCTGGAACAATCGGCGTAAAAGGTTCGGCGCATAGAACATTCGGACCTCGAATAAGCAACATAATTCTCAGATACACCAGAACGCGACATTAAGAGAAATAACAAATAGGTGCGTCCGCTCCCATGCATCGAACCTCGGTCCTTTGCATGGGAGCAAAGCACTATAACCATTCGGCCACAGGGCGCGCTGCCTACTTGGCTAGCTGCGCGCGCCGCAATATGACCCACACAGTTCACCACAGGATATACACCTTCTCAACTCTTCTCAGAGTCTGGGAAAGTTACTGCAGAACAGTTCAGTAACTTCCCCAGCTTATGAGTGCTAAAGTAAGTCACTAAGTTTACACGGCCAACACTGCATTCACGTCCTTCCCAAACGCTAAGTCTATTACCCTGCGACTTCGTTGGGCCGGCGAAAGAGCCCTCACTTGTGATTGCGGACGTCCTCTTTCTCTACATTGTGAACATGCTTGGGTAGCATCCTGGTTGTACAACAAACTGCGTTTTTGTAGCACCGGCTTTATACGCACACTCTCAAGCCGCCTCCTCGAACCTTGCAGAATTCGCCTTGTCCAGCCGCCGGGTGCGCAGTCAAATTTCTCCCCGGTCACGTGAAGCGTACGCCGCCATTAGCGCACTGCGTCGCATTCCAGCGCCAAGATGTCACATATGCCGCATGAGCTGCTCTCTCCTCCCTCTGCGGCGAGACGTTACTCTCTCCACCGCCGTTGCCTAGGCCACGCACTGGTAACAACGACAATCACACACCAGCGATCGACTGGCGTGTGATCGGCTAACGTCGTCCGTAGCCAATCACACGATTACGGGTGGTGGCCGACCGTAAAGGAGCCGGAAGCATATTGGCCGAGGAGACATCAAAGTGTGATGAGCCTTTTCTATGACCACGTGACCCTTATATGACGACTCGCTGCCAAAACGTTTCGCGATGATTGGCTACCTGCAACCGCCACGGAGCCCGACGTCACTTCCGGCTGGACTTCCGTCGCTCTTTTCGTTTTATTTTCTGAATCTCAATATCCTCACGACTCAAATTCGTCAGAGAATAACGCGACTCAGAATTTATTTGAATTTTAACGAGGCTATAAGGTATGTTTTGACGACGGGTAACAGAGTATGCCAGCTAGGTGAATATATCAAAAAGTTGATTGCTGCATTTCAGAGTCATGAATTTATTTGTTATCACTTATAGACTGACAACTGAAAGTCCGCCGTGGTTGATAACACTATCCAGAGGGAATTACCTGTTTATTTTAAATGTCACGATTAGATTATTTCCCCATGTAGCACAGTTCTTTGAGCCAACATTTGGAATTTGTCAGGGAATTTAGGGTCTTAAAAAGCCCGGAAAAGTCAAGGGGTCAAGGTAGAGTCAAACTTATCCTTCGTATGGCCAAAGTCTGGGTGTTTTAACCTGATTCGCGAAACAAGTGCCAGAGTTAGGCTTCATTTCTGGTTATTCGGTTTTCATGTGGCAACTCTGGGCCTAAATTGCCAAACAAGTACCAGGTTTAGAATTTGCTTTTGGTTCTTAGGTTCAAAACGTAGCATTTTCGACTCGAGTCTCGCAATTAGACAATTATGTGACAAACTAAAGAAAAGCCATGAAAATACACAAATAATAAAAGTGCTCTGGCAATTACTAAGGCCTTTTAGAAAATCCGTAGTAAGCCCAAGTTGGGCCCCGAGGATCGCCAAGCTTGTGCCATGTTAGGCTTTTTCTGGCGAGCTACCTAGGCTCAGTTGATGAAAATCCCTGTGCCACAAAATATTTAAAGAATTGTATTTTTTTTTGTTTTTTTTACTAAACATTTGCTTGGAGACGCTCCCGTCTTGAAAACTTGAGGTGGCGTATTTCACTCACCATTACTTTCGCGACAGGAAACTGAATAGCACTAAAGTTATTTACCTCAGCGGTTTTGGAAGTATACCCACACTACATTGTAAGAGCGCCGCTGAGAAAGACAAACGCATACGAAAATGCTCACTCCTATGTGTCACTATTTTTCTAGCGAGAGCTACACTGGCCGAGGTTGAGCAGTTTCGCGTGGCTCCTGGAGAGCCGTGCTGCGCATGCGCGAGGAGCAGTGACGTCACACGGCGCACAGCTGGCGCAAAAATGTCAAATTTGTGGGGTTTACGTGCCAAACCAACGACGGGCATCTGGCACGCCTCGGCGGAGGACTGAGGATTAATTTGGACCACCGGGAGATCTTTTGACGTGCAACCGAAAGCTCGGTTACACGGCGCCTCCTCCGCAATAAGCCTCAGTAAGATTGCGGGCACCTCGGCCGGGATTCGAACCCGCCACATGGGGATCCGTAGGCCAGCGCTCTCGCCTCGGAGCCACCGAGGCGGCTGCAGCAGCTGGCGCGCCGGAACCGCCGCCGCCAGTGCCGCCGCCGCCGCGCGCGCCTCAGCGGTCTGCGCATTCCAGAGGAGTGACGTCATAGCCGCGGCAGACGCACTGGCGCCACCGCGTGCCCAGCTGTGCGCCTCCATTGCGCAGTAGCCAAGTCTGACGCTGCACCGGAGCCGCTTGATAGTGCCTCTCATTTTGTGCGCATGCGCAGAGGTATCAATGGGGGTATAGATATAGCGGGGCGTTTGCCAGTGTGGTATAGCCATGGAGAAAGAGAGCGAAATTGCTGCTCAGCGGCGCAGAAGAGCGGAGAAGCTTAACTCATCGGATCCCGAAGTAGTCACATAATGCGTATACCGTGTGCGTGTCATTGAAGCAGCAGTAAGCATGATAATCAAGCTAATCCTATACAACCAGGAAAGCTAAGAATTACCATCTGAACCTAAGCTCACGCTACGTATATCCTGGCATAGCCGACCTAAGCCACTGCAATTTTTTTCGTTTGTCCATCTGTAAAGTAGGTCGCCTGAAGGCCTTTTTTCCTATGACCGACACGTGAGACTTTTTGGAAGTATATATATCAAAGTTCAAGAGGCCGTAACGTATCGCTGCAACGTAGTTATCAATTCCCATGAAAAACAACACATTATAATTTATAGCTGGGTCCGCTTTGCAAATTGTATAGTTATGAAACATATTACTATGAACCCTTACGCTAAGCGAGTCTCCATTAGCTTGTATTTTGTATGAACCTTCAAATAAAAAAAAAGTCATGATTTTCCCGCACAGTTCGAATAATAATCTAGTTCCTGAGAAAGCTATGAAGAAAAAAGAACTGTACTTACAATTTTCTAATCCCGTATAATTGAAACTGTAAGGATCAGAAAGTGTGTTTTCCTCGAATAGTGTTTATTTTTGGCCGCTCGCCGGCATTGCCGAGAGGGCCCCCTCTTCGAGAGGAGGGGGGGCTGGCGGTGCGCGGGAGGGAACACATGGCCCCTCCGCGAGCGCGCGCGGAGCCGCCGCGCGGAAGGAATGTGTCCCCTTGGGGGACGGAGGCGGACCCCCAAGGAGCGGGGTCGGGAGAGTTTTGAGCGGGAGAGGTCCCGAGGTCGGTCGCGGACGTGTGTCGTCCGCCGGCCCTTTGTTCTTTGTTAATAAATGTATAGTTAAAAAGCATCAAATCGTCGCCGCTGCCACTGCCTCGCCATCGAAGTCACCAGCCGCGATCGGGGAGAGGATCTTCTACAGCTGACGCCTCTCCCCACCACAACAAGAACTTTACTGAAACTTTTCCGCTCTCTCAGTGGTAAAAAAGCTATCTTTAAACCGCATAAAGTGAAAGAAGCTTAACTTGTCAGTCATTCATTTTTATTTTTTTATTAGACATTAACAGCTGTCAGACTTGTTGTTTTAGCGTATTTTTATTCAAGTTAATTTAATAATTCATCCCGACAAGCCAAATTAATTTTATACAATTCTGAATAATGAATACAACTATATTTGCTTTGCGGAAGTAATATATGTTCAAACTGTCATCAGATAAGTCTATGAGAAGCGCTGATTATGCTCATGTTCAGTGCCTTGTCTGTGTGTATACTCTTCTGCTGGTCCGTCGTTTTGTCTGCGCTGTTTTCTCATTCCGATTCATGTTCACACATTATAACCAGACACGTTCTGAAGGCTATTGCTCTACAGAAGATAAAGACTTTACGTTAAGTATTTTGTGCAAGCTGAGTTCATTTTCTCAGTTAAGTGCAAATAAAACAGACTATGCCTCGTAAGACAAAAGTAATCTGTTGAAACACTTGCGTGAGTGAAAAAGCTATCAGCATAACTTTCAGTCCACATAGACACTAAATAATAATCAAAAACAGCATTATTTCTTTGTTCTCATATTTGTATTAAAAGACACATGAAAAGAAAAAAAAAATTTTTTTTAAACGGCTTAGATGGAAAAAGGATGTCATTAAACGATTTTACAACAAAGAAAAAAAAATTTTAGAGCTATATTTACGGCGCAATACGAATTTGTAGTTGGCGCCGCGGGCCCGCGGAAAAGGGCCATATTTATCACGTGACTGGCCCTTAATTTATCACGTGGTGCCTGCGCTCTTCGACAGCTTTCTATGGTCTTTGAAAGTTACTTTAATTTTCTTCATTTTTTGGTTGCACTATTTTTTTTCACAGATATTTGACTTTTGAGAAACTTCAAGTATAAGTAATCATCCACTTCCGTTTTGATCGCTTACGAAACCACACAAGTCCGCCATTTTTCTGCGAAGGGGCGCGGAGCATCGACGGCGCGCGGTCGGCGCTGGTGTGCTTTTTGGACAGCAGTAAGCATGATAATCAAGCTAATCCTATACAACCAGGAAAGCTAAGAATTACCAGCTGAACCTAAGCTCACGCTACGTATAGACGATTGCAAACAGGGCATCTGGCGGCCGCCATGCTCTTCCTCGTGTGAGCAAGCACGTGGAATTCCAGGCCTGCCAAGGCTATCTTCACGTGCATGCTGCACGTGCTTGCACGGATGGGGCACCAGCCGGGACGCCATGCTTGCAAACGTCTATATCCTGGCATAGCCGACCTAAGCCACTGCAATTTTTTTTGTTTGTCCATCTGTAAAGTAGGTCGCCTGAAGGCCTTTTTTCCTATGACCGACACGTGAGACTTTTGGAAGTATATATATCAAAGTTCAAGAGGCCGTAACGTATCGCTGCAACGTAGTTATCAATTCCCATGAAAAACAACACATTATAATTTATAGCTGGGTCCGCTTTGCAAATTGTATAGTTATGAAACATATTACTATGAACCCTTACGCTAAGCGAGTCTCCATTAGCTTGTATTTTGTATGAACCTTCAAATAAAAAAAAAAGTAATGATTTTCCCGCACAGTTCGAATAATAATCTAGTTCCTGAGAAAGCTATGAAGAAAAAAAGAACTGTACTTACAATTTTCTAATCCCGTATAATTGAAACTGTAAGGATCAGAAAGTGTGCATTGCCGAGAGGGCCCCCTCTTCGAGAGGAGGGGGGGCTGGCGGTGCGCGGGAGGGAACACATGGCCCCTCCGCGAGCGCGCGCGGAGCCGCCGCGCGGAAGGAATGTGTCCCCTTGGGGGACGGAGGCGGAACCCCAAGGAGCGGGGTCGGGAGAGTTTTGAGCGGGAGAGGTCCGAGGTCGGTCGCGGACGTGTGTCGTCCGCCGGCCCTTTGTTCTTTGTTAATAAATGTATAGTTAAAAAGCATCAAATCGTCGCCGCTGCCACTACCTCGCCATCGAAGTCACCAGCCGCGATCGGGGAGAGGATCTTCAACAGCTGACGCCTCTCCCCACCACAACAAAAACTTTACTGAAACTTTTCCGCTCTCTCAGTGGTAAAAAAGCTATCTTTAAACCGCATAAAGTGAAAGAAGCTTAACTTGTCAGTCATTCATTTTTATTTTTTATTAGACATTAACAGCTGTCAGACTTGTTGTTTTAGCGTATTTTTATTCAAGTTAATTTAATAATTCATCCCGACAAGCCAAATTAATGTTATACAATTCTGAATAATGAATACAACTATATTTGCTTTGCGGAAGTAATATATGTTCAAACTGTCATCAGATAAGTCTATGAGAAGCGCTGATTATGCTCATGATCAGCGCCTTGTCTGTGTGTATACTCTTCTGCTGGTTCGTCGTTTTGTCTGCGCTGTTCCGATTCATGTTCACACATTATAACCAGAAACGTTCTGAAGGCTATTGCTCTACAGAAGATAAAGACTTTACGTTAAGTATTTTGTGCAAGCTGAGTTCATTTTCTCAGTTAAGTGCAAATAAAACAGACTATGCCTCGTAAGACAAAAGTAATCTGTTGAAACACTTGCGTGAGTGAAAAGGCTATCAGCATAACTTTCAGTCAACATAGACACTAAATAATAATAAAAAAGAGCATTATTTCTTTGTTCTCATATTTGTATTAAGCAATCATGATGATCGCCGTAAAATGCGTAATTTGGTTGACGCGCTAAACATGTGTGAAATCTGGTTATACATATATTTTGAAATGCCCACACCTCCGTATATAATGACAAAGCACTCACCTAAGTCGCTTGGCTCTCCTGACTGTGATGATATTTGACACATGCAAACAACCAATCGATATATCATTTCCAATCTCTAACACCTTAGGTTTAGATATCCATTAGCCAATAATTTCGTCGACTTCACCAGCGAAAACCGCTAAGTTCTTCTTAAAGTTGACTGGCCAAGCACACTTCGTGTGACATATTCATCTCTGACGCCTGACTTTCCGCTGACTCTGTGGGTCTTCACGGCTACAGAAATGTTGCAAACGTTGTTCCCTTTGGAAAGCACAGGAATCCACGGAGGATCCCAACGCATTGAGCGCATTGTGAAATTACCGTGGGAACCGATATAGTCTCTGGTTTTGGACGAATACCAAGAGGAGAAGTTCTGCGTGGGAACAAAAGGTCGCGAAACTCTCCGTTTGGCACGTGCTGCGGCATCGACTCCAGAACGTTACGCATTACTTTCAAGGGTTCGTTGAAACAGTACCGTTAATATTTATTAAAAAAAAAAAGCTGTGTAGAAGGAGGCGATTCGTCGTAGGAAAAAGAGAGAGGGGAATTATAACGGCGTTCGGGAAAGCTCAGGCGACTTGTTTTTGGTTTAACCCGTAACAACGGCTAGGAAGAGCGAAGACGGTACGTGATGAAACTACCCTGTGGTTGATTACCGCAAGACAACATTAGTGCGCTTTGACATTCCCCTTCACGCAAGCAGATTCAAACCGGCCCTCATACACGTTTTATTATTCATGGCGTAAGATATCTGAAATACGAGAAAGTAATGACAGTGTAAGGAATAAAATGTGATACCCGCAAATAAAATATTATGAAAGCCGGTTAACAGATGGGAATTGTCTACTTTCGCGGCAACCGTAACACTATACGCGCAACGTGTTACCGCGAAAACCATGCGGGACATTCCGTAAGGTGAGCAGTGGAACGAGGGAAAACGCTGACCGCAACGCGCGTGACTGCCAAAATGTCACTCAAAGGGTCGATGAAACAATTCTTGAATAGCACTTGAAATAATTTATTCACATTCGCAGACTATGAAACACGCGTTAGTTTTGTTCTTCGCGCCATGGCAGTCCCAGACAAAATTCGAGGAAAACGAGCAGCGTTCGCACCCTCACCTCGCAGCGAGAACAAGCGGCAACGTGAACTGAAACCGATTCTATGGCCCCAATCTTTATTATACCCACACACTGGGGTTGGCAAAGCATGGGGCACGCGCTGAGTTCCACACTTGGTTAGGGTTCGGCTATTTCCGTCATCGCAGCGATTGGGAACGAGTCAATACCCGTATACATGTCGAGGCATTGAATGTCACGAGGTCCAATCGAATGCTCACGCAGTGATCGTTTCTACTGTACAAGCTGCGTTTGAATAGTGTCACCACGGGTGCCCCACGTCAAGGATGTAACTCACGACTACACCATCAAGTTTTGCGAAGGAGAGAATGAACGAGAAAGCCCGCTTTTATTTATGAAATTACGCGGCAACAAAGAAGCTTCTTGCTTAGCGACGTTGGGTGCGTGTATACTTGGGTCCCAATAGTGATAGGAAGCTTGTGTAAAGTGAGAATCATTCCTACCCGAAATTGTTGCACAGCCCCTTTACAACTCGCCTCAAAGCTTTATTTAGCTACTGTATCGGTTCTGAAAATTTTATTTCAACAAAGTGTCATAATTCGTGGAATGTAGTATATAAGGATTGGTCGTTTGAGCTTTGGTTAGGTGACATTGAGCAGTCGTTTCGTGAGGTGGAAGACATTGTTCAATAACTTTCCAGTTTATATTTAAACGGGGTGATTAACATCACCCGACCTAACATCACTCGAAATTTCTCTAGTAAACTGACGTCATGTTACCTTACGTCGCTTGAATTGGTCACGTTATTTGACATCACGGAGTCAGGTCGTTGTGTTACTTGATATAAAGACGTCGCATGACGTCGATTGTTCCGCTAAACTTAGCAGGGAAATTTTGCGTGACGTGAAGCCACGTGATGTCAGGTAACGTGATTTCAATTTCTTCGCTAAACCTAATTAGAAATTTTTACATGACATCAGGCCACGGGATTTCAATTTCCCCGTTAAATTTAGCAGAGAAATTGACATCACGCGACCTGACGTCACGTGACGGAGTCAGATGACGTGACGTCACGGCATCGAGTAGGGGTGTTGCGTGATATCGTTACGTCACGTGGCGTCAGGTCACATGACCTGACCTCACGGTGTCAAGCAGTGGCGTCATCTGACGTCGAGTGACGAAACATTTCCCCGATAAATTTAGCGCGGAAATGCACGGACGGAAGGACGGACGGATGGCCAAAATTTAATTAGTAGGGGGTTCCGTTAAGACGCATTTCAGACTTTAAAACGTGTAAACAGTGTGCACTCCAAAGGCAAAATGAAGCCTCCGCAGTATTCGGTGTGGGGAACAAACTTCCACTTGTCGGAAGCCATTTACCTCTCGGACGCGCCGTTTCTTCCTTTTTTTCTGTTTTAAAAATGCGGCACGTACGTTTTGATGACAAGACATGAATAAGAATGATTTTCAGCGCCGACACTCGGTCAAGTTCAACGCCTCCGAGCAGCAAACTTATTCAAGGACAACCGTCGACGGTCCCACGCTCGATAGCCGCCAATTGCAAATTGCAGCTCTCTCATTCTCCCTGCGGAGCAATGATGTCCTATCCCCTTAAGTTCCCGAGACATTATTGTCACTGCTTGAGGAGAAAGAACGACTCACTCTGATTCCTCGGACAGGCGATCCCGTGGAGTACAAAGCTACGACCTGAAATATGTGGCCGCCGACGGAACTGTTGTGTCTCCTGTCTGCGATGGTTATTCTTGGGGCCACCGGTACCTTCGGAGATACCGCCACCCAGTCCCCGGAGATGCCCACGTCAACCCTAGGCACCGAAATTGCCCAGACGGAAGATAAGTTCGAAACGATGACCAAGGAGTTGCGACGCCTTGCGGCGCGGCGCCTCTTGCCCATCGCCAGCGAGATTATGTCCGATCCAAGGTTCTCCCCTCGGTGCGCGGGTGCCTTTCTCAAGCTAAGGGGAGCGATAAGGGAGAACGAAATGTGGGTCCTTCAAAGTGAGTCCTTCTTTTCGATTCCTTAATTAACGCTGTTGTGATCTAGCTTAATTATTTTTTTTGCGCTTTTGGCGTATTTCTTGTGTGTATTAGGTTGCGCTTTGAACAAACTTCTTGTTTAACCACACAAACAAGTAGGGCTAATCGGAGGTGTCATAAATTGGTTCACATGAGTAACATGTTAGACATTATTTGGAGGAATACGAGTTAAGTAAGAGGTCGGGTTTTAGCTAAACACCGTAGGACCCCTAAAAATTTACAAAGGCGAGATCCTGAAAAAATGTAACTAATTGTCTTTGGAATTTATACAATATGTAAGGTACGTTCACTAAAGGAGCCGTGCAAAAATTTCAGGGCTTTGCTTAAATAATTGTGGAAGTTGATGCCTGACATTTCTGAAGTGAACTACACAAAACAGATTTTGTCTGGATACTCTAGTTTCTATTTAAAAAAAAATGAAAAAGATCCAGGCTTTTGCAACCTCTCAACTCGCACATCGTCTTCCGGGTCACTTGCGCAGTGACGTCGATGGGGTAGGCGCGAGGTTACGGTAAAGTTCTCTCTATAGAGCCATCAGTGAGCAGCGAGAACTCATCCGCTCGCGACCGCGTGACCACGTGCTGGCGGGCGCAGCGCGAACAATATGGTGAAAGGAAGAAAGTCTCATCCGGGTCCGGCCATACCCGTCCGGCCCTGTCCCCCTCCATCTCCGGCTTCTGGCGGCTGTTCGCGGTAGCAGATAGAGCTGACGGTTTTGTGGACCTAGGATAGATGGCGCCACTAAAACTCCGTATAATAAAAGTTTTGTCAATGATACCAGGTTTTTGACGCACTTATATTTATGTTAGAACGACAAGATTTATAGAAAAGTTCCCTTTTATCGAGCAGGTATTCGCACAACTTGCTATCTTTCTACAAGAACCCCATTGACGTCATGCCGCGTGTTTCTCATGGCCGCCGCTCGCGGCTGCTGGTCGGGGAATAATATAATTTTCGCCTCGCTATTACGCGGCGGAATCGCAACATTTCGATGAAGTGCGATGTGTTTTCTGTCATTTGTGACAAGGTGAACAATGTCAAAAGTAGAAGATGCCAATTATTGCAACGTTAAAATCGCTGCACAGCTCCTTTAATATGCATGCACTTCAGTATTTGAGCCTTCCATACCACCTGGGCGACATATACCACATGGTGGCAGTGTTTTCACTAGCTAATTACTTTTATTTTATATAAATTAAAAACAAAGCAAAATTATAATTAAGCAAAATGGGACACTTTATGGTGCGTGTTAGAGCTATAGTCAATAAAAAATGAAACCTAAGAGTAGATAGTCATGCCATGTTGAAACCTTAGGACGGCATTATACTTAAAATCGAAAGAATAAAACACGGAGGACAAGCACAAGGCAACTACGTTCTTTCACTTAGCAACAATGTTTATTTTGGGCAGGAAAATTGCACCCTGAACGAGATCCCAACTCAGATAGCCTGATAAGGGGGAAGGAAAACTTGGGGATAGAAAGGGGGAGGAAGAACCACGAGGCACGGGCAGAACTACAGTGATGGTGCGGTTGTTACGGGTAGTTGCGATAACTTTTCAAGTTCAGGCCTGGCGAATTCTATTTCCCGTCGGGATAAGGTTAGTGAGGCCGATGAAACGTTGTTTTCTGCGTTCTGGATGAGGAAGGATTCGATGATCTCACGTCCGTAGCGATTGCCGTGTACCCCCTCTGTCTTAGTTCCCGCCAAGTCAGACACGCATTCAATGCATTCGTTGGCTTGAACCGCCACCGGATGAATGGGGTTATCAGTTCTTGAAGTGGCTTCATTTTTGTGCTCACGTAAGCGGTCATTTATACATCGGCCGATTTGAATCTACTGGAAAAGGCAACTTTAGTGTAGTAGCGTGAAGCAATGGATTGAATACGATGGGAAGCGTTGTGAATGTATGGTACGCTGGCTATCCTTCGACTGAAAGACGCTTTTGTAGTTTCTTTTGGGTTAATAAGCTGGTGGAAAACGGATACAAGGCGTTCCACCGGATATCCGGAACTCAGGAGTCGTCGAGTTTGGCTCTTTATGCTATCTGTTGTCGAATGCTGACAGGATTTTGTTTTGGCGGATGTGATTAACGTCTTGATGACACCTATTTTAATAGACTTTGAATGAGCACTCTCAAAAGGGAACACTGGCTTTTCTGGACGCTGCCTGAACGCCCAGCAAACGCCTTCGTTGTTTTTGTTTGTTTGTTTGTTTGTTTGTTTGTTTGTGCGTGCGTGCGTGCGTGCGTGCGTGCGTGCGTGCGTGCGTGCGTGCGTGCGTGCGTGCGTGCGTGCGTGCGTGTGTGTGTGTGTGCGTGTGCGTGTGCGTGTGTGCGTGTGCGTGTGCGTGTGCGTGTGTGCGTGTGTGTGTGTGTGTGTGTGTGTGTAAATTGTAGCCCTTCCGAGGGTGGATGTTTCTGTTTGAATTTTAGTTTGTCTCCTGCACTTTCGAACTAGGCCACGATCCAATCGACTTTATTGGCTGGAGGGTGAATAATCAAATTGTCATCAACGTAGCGGACTACGGTACATTCCGGGCTAGAGTTGTTGAGCTTTACCTGCGTGGTTCTATTGACATAAGACAGGTAGATTTCACTTAATATGGGCGAAAGGCAAGATCCTATGCACATCCCGGATTTCTGAATCCAGAGTTTTCCTTCGTGCTCAATCTCAATCATTGTCGATTTTAGGTAGAGTTGCAGAAGCTCGAGGAAGCCGAGCTTCTGATACAGCCGAGTTAATAAACAAAGACATGCTGCCAAGCTCTTTATTTACCAGAATGATATGAAACCAACAGTTCATTGACAGTAACCTTATTTACGGGTCTATACATATACTCGCATGCAGAGTGTTTATAAGGATATACAGATTTGTATTAAATAAGCTGTAAAAGGTAAAATAATACTCTGCGTGCAGGTGAATTACACGGACAGGGGGACACATAACATAGAAGAATAATCGTGTCGATGAGTCCGTTAATTAGCTAAAATATGTTAAATAAAATGTTAATTAAAAAAATATTGATATGGTACCTATCAACAACTTCCTGAGCGTCACTGAAAACTACAAAATAAGTATATTTTATAAAGAGCTGGTGCACCGAAATTACCACTCCCGCAACAGGCAGATATCTAGCGTTGCAAAAACGTGCCCCCGAGGTTTTTTTTTTTTTTTTTTTTTTCATTTCTAGTTACTCGCGTTTTCGCAGCGCAAGCATTGCGCCCATTGCACGAGTGGTAACTTTAGCGCACCAGCGCGCTTCCCAAGTGCCACGATTTTCCCGTGAAACGTGCTTTGTCTCGTCAGGAGGGGTCTAGAAATTTGTGAAGTCGAAAAGTGAAGCCGCCGCTTAAATCAATGCTAACTGGCTGATCCAGGTGATGACGTCACAGCCCCTAGCTCAACGCTGATTGGCTGGTTCAGGTTCCGGAAGAGCGCCAGGGGTTCAAAATCCGGTTTGTGCCGGTATCTCCCTTCCAAGAATTGCTATCGAGTGTACATGCCACGCGTTAAGCCAGTCGCTAACCGATGAAGAGCGGAAAGAGCATAGACGTCAATAGACCCTTCGCTATATTACCCACGCATCAAGGAGAATGCAGGGATTGGTGTTCGACGCGCCACACGCGCACGCCTTCCCCGTATAAAAGATTCGAAGTAAATAACCAAAATAAAGCGTTGACGAACGCGCGTGCAAGGTGCCATTTGCTATAGATTTTTGCTTTAAAAAAAAAATTTACTACTGCTGAGGCCAGCACGTGCGGCGCGTGGAACACCAATCCCTGCATTCTCCTTGATGCTTGGGTAATATAGCAATAGATCTATCCCAGAGGAATCGAACTAAAACCACACGTTTCACCTGCAATGCAATAGGCCGATCTCACCAGCCTGTTTCGCCGCGCTACCGCTGCCGGCATGCATTGTGGGAACTGTAGTGTTTCCACACGCTCAAATATCCTGCTGCGGGTCCGCACGAACTGGCCACCAGACAACACGAGCACGAGACGGCACTGACATCTGACTCCTGTGAACTAAAGTTATAGTGGCGTCAGGCATGCATGGAACGCTTAGTGAGATCGGTCGATTGCCCAACTATTTGCTTTGCATTTTTTTTTATCTAAAAAGTACTTATCATGTGGCTTTCAATGACGCTCAGCAAGCTTTTGATTGGAACCATGAGTATATTCTCACTAATTTAGAAGTTAATTAACACAATTTCATTTAATTTTTCTGCTTAACGCGACAATTATCCCCTATATATATGCCCCCCCCCCCCTCTCCCCTGCCGTATAACTCAACTGCATCGACCAGATTCGTGAAGCTTTCACGTCTTTTTTTAAAGGAGATCTGTAAGGCCAAGGAGAAGCACCTTGTATACATGTACTCAGGTTTCAGGCAAGCTCAAGCTTTGAACACTCCGAGACCGACGAGAGAGTCACCTGAGCATTTTTTATTGTTCTCCCCAGGCAGGAAATGATATATAATTTTTTAAAGAAATCTAGACACAAAAACGCGCTTAAATTAATGCTGCTTTGTGCAAAAAAAAAAAAAAGATGCAACACGTTGTTTTATTGTTATTGCTAAGCTTATTGCTATTGCTAAGCTTATTGCTAAGCGAGTAACTGTTTTATGTAAAAAAAATAAAGCTTATTTCTTCCCACTCTTACCGCCCGCATTCCAGACTAGCATAAGTAAGCTTCCAAACAATACAGGAAAGCATCTGTGTCGGGTAGTAAATAGAGTATTTGTTTTTTTATCTGCTGGTATTTAAATGTTTGTTTTTCCTGTTCCGCAGTGCTGGACTCATTCGGTCGCCCACCGGCAGGAATGATGTCGGGACGATTGGCCGACTACGGCGCGTACGACCAATGCCTCGCTGTCAGACATCCGCAGAACGCTTTCCAAGGAAAGTACTGCTTGATTCACGTGAGGGGAATCGGAAAGATTACTCCCAGGTTCCAGGAGTTGTCCAACAAATACCTCGAACATATCAACTTCAAGGTAAGGTGTAAAACCCTAACAAAGTAAAAAAAAAGGTCTAAAATCTTTATCAGCGTTTTTGTCCGAAGTACTCGGGATGTGACACAAATCCCACATTAAAGATGCTATTGTTCCTCTTTCTCTGAATTAACTGAAACATTTTATGACGTATTTAATTGCGTGAACAATATATTGGTAGTGCACTGTGTTTTACTGAATTGTATAGCATTAAGTCGTACACAGATCATGTTTTGTTGTTTCTTTTTGTTTACAGTGCTGAATTGCACTAGATCATCGGGTATCATGTTTTGTTTCTCTTCGACCTTTTAATGTCTATTTTTTATAAGAAACTGTAGTGCAAATAACGTCGTGTTTCCTTTGCAGACGATATGATTCCATCTAATTTTCACTTAATAAGATGCTTTTTTAAAGATTTTTGAAGAATATCTACTTATAGTTGGTAAAAAGTAATATGAAATAATGTACTAATTTTGTACTTTTATGAAACCAAAATATGCACGTAAGTTGTAGTTTAGCATATTTCAATATCTAAAGTGTTCTGGTAATATACTTCTAGTGTGCTTCATATTTTAGCAAATAGGGTCGGCGCGTCGACCGAGTCTGTCAACTTAAGTGTGCCTGCTAGAAGTATATGTTCAACATGCTATTCATAAACTAGAAAACACTTTAAGTATACTTTGCAAAGTATTTAAAAAACGCTCATTTAGTATACTTTTAGCGAATTATCTTTATATTACTTTTATCTGTTTTGCTATAGCGTGTACGCACACCTAGTGGTAATTTTATGACACTATATAATACAGCAGTGGTTCTCAAATGGGGTTCCGCGGACCCTTTGGGGTCCGCGAAGATCAGCCTCATCAGTCAAACCCGGCGATAAAAGGTGTTTCTTCTCAGATTGAGAAAAAACGTTCAAATTTTCCGGGTGAGTTCTTTAGTCTATATGTTAAAGAGAGAAGTCTACTTCACACAACCCTTAGTTATATTAATTTAATAAATCATTATCATAATTAACCTGTACATTTCCCTTTTGCTCACGGTGAACGGGTCCTCCATAATCTTCGCCGATCCACAAGGGGTCCGCGATACATCCATGGTTGAGAACCACTGTAATACAGCAACAATACAGAACCTTGTACACAACAATGAACGAAGTGGTGGCTGTGAGGTCCGAGTATTTAGGACGAAGACGATGTTCAGTGTCCGTACTCTCAGCTATTAGTCGGCTTTGGGCATGTGTTTACAACACTTGGCACAAGAGTCTCAAACACGCTGCCCGCGGGCCGCACTCGGCCCGCAGCTTTCTGAAACCAGGCCCGAATATATCCCGTATATGTGTGCCCAGTTCTCACGCCTCGAGTGATACATGCGCCGTAAATAATAGTTTCATATCATCGATTCATTTCCGCGCGCGAAGAGGCTCTGAACATATGCTGTGTTCACACATTTTTTTTCTATTCTGTTATAATTTGAACGGAGTATTACTTCGTCCAAACTTTGCTTGTCAGGCTCAGCCCTTTCGCACAAATCAACCGAAACGACAATACCGCTAACTATAAGCGCGAGCTCTATACTCAAGGACGCAGCTCGACTGTACGAACTCGCCCAGCAGAAGGAATTGCCAAGAATATTGTTATGAGCTCGGGTTTCAGCCGTCAAAAAATATACCTTCAAAATTGAAAGATATATTTCTAAAATGCTGTTATAAAAATTGACAAGAAAGCAAAACCTGCCGTATGAAGATATATATCTTTTTTTTTTTTCATTCCTGCCAAGCCTAAGTGAATTGTGCGATACTCTCTTACAAATGACTGTGCGTACACTTACTCGCAAAACACTCAAAGAGCCAATTTCTGCGATCTACGAAATCAGCTCAGCAAATAATGAGGTGAAGCATCTGCTTAGACCTAAAATTAAGTCTGCGCTGTGGCATTACGCAATGCAAGCATGACGCTTTGCATTGCGCAGTGCCACAGTGCATACTTCATTTTTAGGTCCTAAACGGATGTTCCGGCTCATCATTCGCTGAGATGATTTCGTAGAACGCAGAAATTGGCTCTTTAAGTGTTTTGCGGATAAGAAGACGCGCAGGCATTTCTTAGAGTGTATAGTTGCTCAACTTGCTTCGGTTTCAGCGACTTTTAGTGAAAAATTGGGAGCGACCTTTACCTTAGCTCCTAGAGTTGCGCGTTCATCCCCGTAGCGCCGTCTTTCCTGCACGACATCTTGATCCTGCTCCTCACGGGACTGAATTCGGCGAATAGCGGCGCCGCGCGTTCGAGGCGCGCAGCGTGCTCAGAAGCAGGGAAACGTACGCCGAGATGCGCGCAACGTCTACTTTCCTACACGGCATTTGATCCTGCTCCTCACGTGATCGGATCTTGGCGAATAGCGGCGCGGCGACACGTGGAAAACAGACGCGCAACTTTGGCTTCCGTAGGGAGCCTATACAGAAACTCTAGCCGTCATTGCCGGCCTGTATGGCCTGCGCCTGCACTCCGGTTACCTCGCTTGCGGCAGTTTGTGTGACGATGGGTGGCCGCAGTGGGACACGTAGACGGCGTCCAACGGGCAAGACGTGCTCTGTAGTGGGTTGCGAAGACTGCAGTGGCGACATTGAGGTCTGGAACCACGCTGTGTACACTCACCATGCCCCGCTGAGGCACATGGACTGTCCGTGCTTGGTGCTTTTTTGGTGCACCGATTCGTACTGAATAACCCAAGCAGAGCATCTTTAAGACGAGACTGGCATATCTTCTTCTCGGCCCGCGCTCGCAAATCAGTGACCGCTCATTCGCGCAAGGCTTTCTGCCCAGCAGGTTGTCTGCTATAACTCATTCCGATGAACACCCAACATCGAACAGGATATTTTTCTGATGAGCGACGAGGCGCAGCGCTAAAGACCGCATGCTGAGTGACACCCGGGCGACGAGCGAAGTTTACCAGCAGTCTATATACTACAACCAAGCGGTGCGACGAGCAGCAGCAAGCAAACCTCTCAAACGCCGGCTCAGCCCGTCGCTGATCGCAAAGAACTTTCGCTCGCCAAATCGTCTACGTAATTAAAGTGTCCACATGCAAAGTGAAAGAAGACCGCGACGAGTAAAGTACACAGATGCAGCGATGGATAAGACTGGGATAGCCTTGCTATGTCAACTCGACATTTGCAGAAGTCGCAATGGGTTTCAACTACCTTTATTTCCGGCCAAAGCGTAACAAATGCGATGAACTTACATGGTCCATAATCTTGTGTCGTCGACCGATTCACAGTCCGATCCCATCGTATCACACCGGCGCTGGCTGGCGAAGCGCAGTACGCATCGCCATGACTAGTGCAGCAGCGGGAAAAGCAGGAGGCCGGCAATGGCGGACGGGTCACAGTGATGCTAAGATGGCGGCTAGGGTGACCACCTTCCTGCTAGCGAAATGCGGACACGCGGGGCAGAGAGGAGGGGGAGGGGGGGGGGGGGATAGAGGAAATTTATTAACATGCACACCACGAACCGAGGCTCTAGCTGTTAACACATTTAATCTCCTGTGAGGTTTATACAACTGCTAATTGTATTGCAGCAACTAAGCTCAAATAATTTTCACTCCCACTGACATACTGTAAAACCCTTCATTTTTGCGGCCCTTATTTTTCGTGATTCGGTCACAGAAGACATATTCGCGGCCACTTAATTTCGCGAATTCCAGACGTCCGCATCAAAACTCTTAATGACTGAAATCTCCACGTGCCCTTAAATTTCGCGAATTTTTTAATTCGCGACAATCGCGAAAAGTAATGGCTCGTGATCATTAAGGGTTTTACCGTATTTTTTTATGCCAAATATGTTAATAAATGTGTCCAAGTTGAAAACATAAAAATCGACAGTAGCAGAACTCAATGCATCAAATGAAAATAAGAAACAGTCAATCTTTTTCGGGTTATTGTTTCTCGTCAACGCTTACTTTTATCAACATGGTCCTACACAAAATTGTTTACATTATGTTCTTTTTCGACCCTTGTGAGTTGCAGGCTTTTTGCCTTATGTGGCTGTCTTCACTAAAACAAAATCCACAGCAACCTTTCGCGACACAGCGATTTGAAAATATTTACAATATTTTATATTTAAACTTGTGGCGAGCAATTTTTCTTACAATATTTTGCCACCAAGAAGGAGAGGCCCAAGGAGCATGCGCGTCAGTTCTCCTGCAAGAACGACGGTCGCTTCCCGCAATGTTTGAATAGCAAATGGCGTACCATTGCGATTCACACGATTACCAGCGACCTCCGCGCTCCCCCGTGCCCTGTTGTTCGGCAGCATCATGAGTTCCAGAGTGAATTTTACGACATTGTGAAATGCGGGACATTTGAAGCTTTGGGAATTTTTCGCGGGACGCGGTACACGAGCCCTCAATGCGGGACAGTCCCGCGAGTCGCCGGACGGGTGGTCACCCTAATGGCGGCGCCCATGCAAAGTTGCCTGAAAGCGTCTATACAGTTGCCAGTTTATTATATGAGATTCCTAGAACTCGTTTACGTATATCCTGTAGCCTATGTTCGGCGCGTATCTGAAAACAAAAAAGTTTCTAAGTACCTGTTCCTACATAATGAACGCAGTACGTTGGAAACCTCAGCGATTTGGGCGAAGCAACGGAAATAGGGGAAGTGATGCCATTCTTCAAGCTTGGATCTTGCATTCCATCCTCGTGCCGAAAAGAAGATCTACAGGTGATTTTGGACATTGGTAAGCGCAACTGTTTCCACAGAGAGGCTTAAGGAGAACGCACTCCTTTGGAGACGTTCAGCTTTGTAAGCTAAATTTAAAGGCTCTATTTTTTCTGATTGAAAACGCCGCACAACAAATGTCCATTCAAATTTTGGTGTTAATCATACTTGTTGCGTCGTCCTTCGCAGTCTACTGAGCCCTTATAGTTACTCAGGGCATGCGTCGGTTTTAGCGACTCTTAGTGAACATTTGGGAGCGACTTTTACTTTCAAAGTCCTTTAATGCCTGAAATGCAGTATTTAAGAAGCGATCGTTTTCATTTGTTACGATGACTATTTACAGTCTTGTATTATTACAGGTCACGTGGCATCAGCAAATATAAAAGTATAGGTGAGGCAATGTCAGCTCACGTGACGTGAATGTTTCAGCTAAAGTTAGGGGGGAGCTAAATTTCTGTATAGTTTACGCGACGCCAGGTAGCTTGACGTCAATTTCCCCGTCAAATTTAGCGGGGAGACTAAGTGGGTGTATATGTCACGCCACATTAATTTTCAGTTCAAATTTAGCGTGAAAACTAAAATTGTATATCGGTCACGTAACGTCAATTTTCCCGATAAATTTAGAGGCGAAAAACTACAGGGTGATACAAGGAGACGCCAGGCTCTTTAAATCGACCGGAAAATTCGGTTTCTTAACCTATCGCGCTACGACTTTGTGCAGCGTTGCCCACAGATGGTGCATTTTTTTGTAAAATTTGCAAAGAGCGAACTTACCTGAGGAAAAAGTAAAGAAAGAAAAAGGCTTAGCTCCTATGGAAACGCAGCGACGCCACCGGTCTGCAAACAACACGGCGCCGTTTCGCACGGGAGACAAGAAACTGCGCAACGAACGCCGCCAACGAACGAGCGTACGGCGCCGAGAGCCGGCGTCTTTTCTTTAGCAGACGATCGTTTCGACTCAAAAGCGGCGCGCGTTCCGCAGGGGCGACAGTCGCAGAAACAAAAACAACAACTGATGTAAAAAAACTCGCGCCGCTTTTGATTCGAAAAGATCGTCTGCTAAAGAAAAGACGCCGGCTCTCGGCGTCGTATGCTCGTTCGTTGGCGGCAGTTGGCGTCGCGACCGCTTGCACCATCTCTTGTCTCCCGTGCGAAACGGCGCCGTGTTGTTTGCAGACCGGTGGCGTCGCTGCGTTTCCATAGGAGCTAAGCCTTTTTCTTTCTTTACTTTTTCCTCCGGTAAGTTCGCTCTTTGCAAATTTTACAAAACAAAATGCACCATCTGTGGGCAACGCTGCACAAAGTCGTAGCGCGATAGGTTAAGAAACCGAATTTTCCGGTCGATTTAAAGAGCCTGGCGTCTCCTTGTATCACCCTGTAGATTGGTATATAGTTCACTCGACGTCAGGTCACGTGATATTGATTTTCCAACCAAATTTAGCGGGGGAAAGTGAATTGGTGCATAGGTGACGTGAGCTCCGGTCACGGGACATCAATTTTCACTACAAAATTTATCAACAAAACTAAATTGGCGTATAGGTCACGCGACATCAATCTTGCCGCTAAATTTAGCGGGGAAACTGAAGTTGTGTATAGCTCACGTGACATTAAATTCTCCGCTGAATTTAGCGGGAAATACACGGAAGAACAGAAACAGTCACCCGTGATCAAGGTGCCAAGTTGACCACGAAACGTCGGGACCTTTGCATTTATTGAAGCGTGGTTAGAGTTCCAACTTTACGTTTTATATCATTCCTAACCAGACGGATGTCCGTCAAAAACGTTTACATTTACATATTTTGGAATTGGCAGCTACGCAAAAAAAAAAAAAAAATCCTTTCAGGCTTCAAAAAGAAAAAAAAAACTGACCGTCTTTTTGGTTTATATTTCAAAGGCGCTCTAAATGCACGGTATTTACAGCTCCTCGGTGACGTCAAAACCTCACGTGACATCTCACAAAGACCATTCGCGAAGCCTAACAGGACGTAGAAGTCCGCTTTACCAAGGCTGCGCTAGGCGGAAGGCACACAAAGAGAACGCTAGGCCTATCCCTATAAAATCTAGACGTTTAGAAATAGGCCATACGGAGAGAAACTGAGAGAGAGGAGGATATTATAGCGTCCGGTAACGTTAGAGCGCCGAGCTGTGATGGGAAGAAAAAAAGACAGTGTGCAGACCCAAAGATAGCTGCCCCCCCCCCCTTTTTTTTTGGTGTACCCTCTACCCTTCCAATCAGAGCTCGGAGCTCTACTGCTATCGCACTTTATTATTTCTCCATCGGCCTGAGTTTCTTTTTTTTTTCGTTTTGTATATTCTCGAGTGCAGTTTAACATCTTGTTGGGGGCATCGCGATTAAAGTCAAGGTCAAAAGTTTATTTGAAATACATCCGTCCTTAGTACCTCCAATGGAACATAATCTAAAGAACTTAATTCCTACCTACGTCCTGTTGAAATCTAGGCTTCAATTTTCGAGCGCTGAATCGCGCCAAAAATCTTCCTGTCACCTGTATAGAAGTTATGATCATGTATATTTGAGTCTGCAAATTGTCTTATTTTAGACCGCAGCTCATAGGTGCCCGTTTCCGGCTTGAGCGGCGTCGGCGTCGGCGTAACTGCGCGGTGCATGATGGGTAAATTTCTCCGCTAAATTTCGCGGAAAATTTTCCCCGCTATATTTAGCGGAAAAATTTTCCCGCTAAATTTAGCGGAAAAATTTCCCCGCTAAATCTAGCGGACAAATTTCCCCGCTAAATCTAGCGGAAAATTTTCCGCGCTAAATTTAGCGGAAAAGTTCCCCGCTAAATTTAGCGGAAAAGTTTTCCCTAAATGGGGGGCGAGCAGCAGAAGAGGAGTAGGGGCATAGCCCCCTCTCCGTACCTTCCCCTCCTCCTCAAGAGCTGCGCTCTAATTCGGCGTTACACAAAGTTGTAAACGGCTTTCATTTTTTTGTGCTAGACCCATTTGAAAGAGATCGCCAGGCTTGCGCGAAACTATAGCCTAATCGTGCCCTTCACAGTGCTTACGAAGTACGGACTGAGAATCAACGTACCCTGGTGCAAAGTTCAAGAACCGGTGCCCCTCGATCGGCGACAGATCGCGATCATGTGAGTGGCGCTAACCTCGTCAAAAAGTGTTATTTTCAGAACCGATCGATGGAAGGAATGTGGGACAAACCCTATTTATAGAAACGATGCTGAAGATTTTTGTATTTGGGTTTCAGATGCATATTTGGAGTCTGGCTGTGTTTCCTAGCCATCGGAACCACCTATGACTTATGCCAATCCATGGGGTCGAAAAATGAGAGCGAATACCCGGAGAAGCCACAAACACCCGGTAATTCCACACACACAGCTTCTGTCAACTATGTAACTTATATTCATTGGCTGTCGCATTGCGCAGGAAAAACTTAAGTACAACATCGCAAATCAATTGTGCAACTTATTTTCGTTCGCGTTGTCATTATGTTTATGTCTCTTTTTTTAAAGAACACATGTCGATATTGGCACCCACTGACAGTTGCAGTTTACATTCTGATCGAGATCCCAAGTTATTCTAAAAAATGCGTGCTTGAAATGCTCGATAATAGTGTATGCTGGCGCATGTTGTACAAAACAATTTTTAGAATCACATAAAGTCAAAGAAAACTACATAAAAGGGTAACTTTGGTCAAAAGTCGGACCAAAATAAATGACTGATTTCGATCGATTCACGTAGACTAAATGCAAGCACTACCAAAATATTACAATCATGGGAAAACCCCGATGCACTCTACAAACGATGTTAAAAATGCTACCACCAGCTTCTCAGCCTGCATTTAGTTGGTTTGCTTTTGGTCAAGTAACCTTTTGCCTCGGCGTCATGTTCGTAGTCAAGGAGGACGCTCGTTCGTACTGGGACGCCTTTCGCCGTGCTTTTCTGTTTCGTTTTCAGCCGTTCCAACGGACGAGTTCTGCTTCTATGTCATGCTTTAGCGGCCTTCGTTTGTAAGTGCTCCTGAGCGATCGCGCAAAAAAATTATTGACTCCCTGCTGGGTCAACTGTGTCGTGGTGCCTAAGTGCAAGGAGCCCAAGAGACTGGAATCGCTGTGCAATGCCGAGCACGCCTTTCTTTGCTGCGGGCTGTGCAAGAAACCCGCTGCGTAACTCGGACGTGCATTTCCCCCAGTTACCCAAAAACTTGAAGTTAGGGAAGGTGTGGGTCGATGCCGTTCGACGAAGAGATTTCGGAAGACACCCCTACCTTCACTGGCGGCCATAATTAAGTTAGTTTTCGCTCAGCGCCCTATATATCGAGGCAAACCCGCTTTTTAGCCAGCCGGCAATATGCATTAATATTGTATACAGATATTTTATATCTACGAAGCAAAGCAGTAAAACAGCCATAGCATATTACCTGACTCAGGTAAGATGCTATGGCTTTACCTAGCTGATCGGAACTGGTCTTGCGACTAAGCCAGTTGTACGTTTCGCGGTACCGCGGTGCCAACTCTGCGTCACACGATGGCCATGAAGGTGATCGCCAGGGTTGCCATCTTCTCGAGCCGATGTTTTGGTTTCACCGTAGACCCCCGAAACAAAGATAAGATATCTAGAAAACTGCACAAGGCATCGAAAAATAAATTACACCCCGTGCTTCATAAACACTTCCTGTACAAAAACAAAAACGCAGTCGTAACCTTAGAATTAAGAAAAAGTGACGGAGTTACCCTTTAAGAAAGACAATTTCCAACCCGTATAAGCGTTTGTAGAGACTTACGTTGCAAAAAGCATCCTCATTGCGGCTACCGCTAAAGTGAGCATTGCAAATCTAAAGAATCGTTCACACATTTGCGTATGACTCTGACTGACTGCATTACGACCGTGACGATACACTGGCTCCGTCCATTGGTGAACCCCGGAACACATCCTTCTAACAAGTTGTCGCGCACAACTCTCACCATGTGCATAAAATAATTTTGCATACGTTATAAGCAACCATATTCAAAGATCGATCGAAGATTTTACCTCGCAAACACTACCAAACATTCAATCTAGTTATACGCGAATCTAAAATCTTGCAGAGCTAACCGACAGATGGCGTCAATGTGCCACTGTGTTATCTCGTTTTAAGTCTTCACAAGCCGTAGTAACGCAGTCGGTCAGAGTCAAACGCAGATGCGTGAACCAACCTTAACAATAACTCGAGTGCGGCAATTTTTCATTGTTCAAATAAAATGTCACGCTAGGTGACAAAGTCTAAACCGCTGCATCAATTGTCCTTAATCTCGGAAGCGTGTCCTCACACTCGATGTTCCACCCCACGTGAACAGGCGTCCTATCCACCCTTGTCCTGGGATTCTCACTGAGGCGTGCGATATTGAAGTTGACCCAGATGCCCAACTGGGGAGACTACAGCAACGAACTTGGCTTCGTACATGGAATGCGTGTTCTTTCAGCTACCTGGGTCGTACTGGGGCACAGCCTCGTTGTAAGAGATATTCATCACAACTGTACGTTGACAATTTTTTTGTGTGTGTTACAAGTAATGCTGTCCCATTTTTAATTTTATATATCCCGATGGCGAAACCATTATATAGGCAAAAATGGTTACACAGAAATCGAAACAAAATATAACATAGGGGCAAATATAATAGGTATCGTTTATATAATTATAGAACCTAAGGGGCTTTTAATAAAAAAAACACATGATTAAGGCAATGGGAGCAGGAATGGGATAATATATTAATTTGATATAAAAGTTGCAGTTCCGAAAACTAAGCAAAGAACTTTTCAAAACCTTTAAGTAAAACTCGGAAACAACGTTTGGAAGTATGATTTGCTAAACTGAATACTTGAAATAACCAACTGGTTAGTCTTAGTATTTTCTTCAATTTCAATCAAACTTGAGGTCTGTGTACCGAAAAAAAAATCCGCGTTCTATATTTTTTTATTAAACTATATTAAACTGAATATAGGTGAGGGAAGCAGCCCAGTTTCTTGTTCTGTTAAACTACTTTTTGTGTGAAAAGATTTAAGGTCTTTTTTGACATATTTTATTTATAAGTTTATAAAATCTTTATATTAGTATCGTAATTATATCAGTGATTTCCCTACACACCCCCTAAAAAGGGGGGGGGGGGTGTACACCCCCTTGTTTTTCTGATGGCAGCCGCTTAATTCGCAACGACTCCTCCATTCTCAAGGCCCCCCCCCCCCCCTAATTTCAATTCCTGGGGAAACCGTTGATTAAACCTATAAACCTAGAGATGTCGAAGTCACTGCTGCCTCCGAGCGAAAATATAATTGCACACTCTGTTCGGGAACAAAATTGTGTTTCCAAAAACATGGTAGCGCTTAAAACGAGGACACAGTAGTAGACTGGACAATATAGAGCGCTGCGTTGTCCACTCTCCTACTTTGACCTCCTCTCAAGCCCAACCATGTTTTTGAATAGCCAGTACCAACTCGTTCAACAATCTGCACTGATAAATTGTGTTTTCCAGTTTTCAACTACCATGTGAAGCGAGGGAACCCAGTGATCAGTCTAGAGTTCGATTTCACCGATTCTCTGCTTAATCTCGATTTTCCGGTCGTGTGACTTTTTTAATGTGATGCACCGGCAAAACCAAGAGTAGCAATTGTACTGCACTTCCATATTTGTCCATCTACAGCGTTGACTCCAGGTGCCATTTTAAGAAAGAATAACTACCCACCGTCCAAACCTCCATTCAACAAGTCTGACTTTTTTGAGTATGTTTCACCTTTGCTTTTAATATAATAAAACTCAAATGAAACAATCATTTTGACATTTAGAATATCTAATTAGTTTTATAATATACGTAAAAGTAGCAAAATAAAGCATCCGAAACAAACAAACAAACCACAATACTCTACATGCAATAATTCCTAACACTTTTTTAAAAAATAACATTGTGTTCAAGTAATATTGTTTTGCAGAGTTAAAGGCTACAACATACTATACTGGTACATCTATATACGCCTTATTATGTTGTTACAAGAATTATAAAAACCATTTTCCCTCCAACTCGTATTTCAGCTGATTTCATCGGTCTTCTCAGAAAAATGCAAAAGGACATATTTTTCTGCGTTCAAATGCAGTCGTTCATGGCTGTAGGGAGCTTCTTCGTCATCACGTACGTACACTGTTTCCAAAATAAACTAAGATTAAAGAGTTACATTTGCCTACTTGTAACACATTTTCAATCTATCGTGATGCGGTGATGAAAATCCCAAACATTAATGCTATCAACTGAATGAAGAAAACATTCACACACTATCCCAGTTTTGAAGATCTTAAAGACGTCGTATAAATCCCAGCGGCCGCGGGGCAGAGTCCTTCGGCCCTTTTTGGTGTATTCTTGGTGGCCAAAAATTCAATACCTGGAATGTCTATGACCCTTTCCTGTAATCGATGGCTTCCAGTAACAAAGACAAACATACTGACTTTTGACGAATCAACAGTGATCAACAACTTCAACAATGCCTGCTGTCACCCTTCGTTACTCCTAACATGTGTTACATTCGGGTTTCGAATTTTATGTACTCGTGAGAGAGTACCGCAACTATAATATAGCCGTCAATAAGCATTCTATGTAATGTGCATACAGTTGAGAGTGTTCCAACTGCTTGATTGGGGTCACGTGGTTGATGTGCACCAAGTTTGGAATTCAAAGCGCGACGCGGTTGAGAAATATTCTCTTTTGTTCTCTCCACCTATCCTCTTTGATTCGTGAAAGTGCACGCACGAACGCGCAAAGAAAACCTTTGCACACGAAGGTGCTGTTTATTTTAATTTTATCGCCACACCCTTACGCGCCACCTTTAAAGTGCAAGCGCTCTCTCCGTAGTCTGAGTTGCGTTTTTTATCAATTCCTTCTCTATTTTTGTCAGTCCAAAGCAGCGCCAGCTGCCGGAGGTGCCTTAGCTATTAACAGAGAAAGCTGTTGATTGCCGTATATTGTACCACATGACCGCACGCCTCATTTCCTCTCACTGACAGCCGGCAATCCCAATTCTTGCTGAAAATAAAACAATTTGATAACGAGAACAAGTTAGCACATGCCAAGCCGGTTTTTTTTTTTTATTTGCACAAAGATTACGTGTAAAACTAAATGATATTTGCCATTACAATGTTATAAAATGCGTCATAAGTATGTTTCTCTGAACATGTGACATTAAGTGTGAGAGAGAGAAGGAAAAGACACACTTTGGAAACGCAGACTCATATAATATTTACGAACGCTTTCACAGCTAAATGCCCTTTTTTATATTGAAGTTGGTTACACGGCAATTTTACCACGAAAAAAGAAACACACATTCTTGTACGTTTCTTTTACGCATAAGACAAAGCAATACTTTCCAGAAGTAGAGGAGTATTTTGGGACACTAACTGTAACCCGTGATTTCAGTGAAGAACTGAAGCCCACATAAGTTCATTAAAAATCTGCTTTTCAGATATTTGATAACCAAAATATGTATGCACGATCCAAAAACATAATATGTGCCCTTAATTGACCTCATCAACATTCACCTGTTCTCGCAGTGGATTCCTCTCCGGGTACCTTGTGGTCAAAGCACCCAAAGTAAAATTTAACGTCTATCTTCTAGTGCTGTTTGCCTTCATCAGGCGCTACATTAGGTGAGTGTTCTCTTGCTTCGATAAATCATGTATTTTAAAATATTCAAAACCCTTTTTTAGCACATAACAATATTCTTGTTGCCTAATAAATTTTAAACAAATTAAATATAAAACCTTATTCAAAAACAATATAGGCACCCATACGACGTACACCCCATGTATGAAACTTACAAAATACCCTTACAAAAAAGGACCTGGAAATTAAGTAGTTTCATCATCAAGATCCCAATTTTAAGTTGTTAAAGACAGTCGGTTATCTTATACAGATATTGTGTACATATAACACACAAATATTTTTGGTGCTGCGCCCTGCACTTATTTAAGTAAAATACCGTAATATGAAAATATATTGAAAACAGCTGGGTGAAAAAAAATGCTATTTATGCTCCAACTGCCACAAAAAGTATGGTGCACAAACATGGTCAAACATAAAACTGACGGAGTTGAAAAAAAATACGTATAATCTGTCATATAGTTCTTTTATGTGATTTTATGAATATGAGCCCTATGGATGCATACGTTTTTTAAACCTTTCATTTCTTCTATGCGCGCCGTGCCTCTCAACTTTCTCATTGTGATCAAACGTTGTTCCTTACCTGGGGAGCAGACTAGTCCCATCCATGCTGGCCGTCCTTGGAGCCATGTACATGATTCCCCTTCTGGTCTCCGGTCCACTCTTGGAGGACATGTGGTCCTTTTTCGAGCGGCCCTGTACCAAACACTGGTGGAAAATCCTCACGATGACGCACAACTTCCCGGACGACATCACAGACTTCGTAAGGTCACACAGTAGACATACAACAACCCATATCTCTTAAGTCATGCTGCGGCGGTGGCGCTTGGGCATAAGTGCTGCGTCACGGTTTAACTGGGACTGGTGTCAAATTAATCCGATGCTCGACGTCAAGCTCAGAGCCAGCTGCTCAGTTCGCCAGTCCTGGTGCAATAAAGAAGTTAACAGGCTTTTAGTCTCAGTATAGCATTGATCATAGTTGCATTGTTATTCGGCGGAAGCACCAGCAGGGCAAACTGGAAAACGACGCGAGGAAGTTTAAAAGTGTAATCCCAGACTCGGAAACGGTTGTACGTCGCATATTTTTAATTACGCAGTATTGACGAAATTTATTTGAGGGACAACGCAACATTTGTTCAACACACTTTGCTAATCTGTCTTGTTTAATAAGGCAGTTGCCGCAAAGCAAGAAAGTCATTATTGGAATGTGAGAGCTGATCTAATCGTCTTTACTTTGCTGCAGGTTAAGAAAAGTGGGACAAGCTGCTGCCGCAAAGCCGTCCAGTCTTTCTTCACTTTAGCGAGTAAAGTATACCCATTATTATTGTCAAATAAACAAATTAAAAAATAAAGCGAATGCTGAAGGGAATGCAAGCCCACACGCCTCCTCGCCAGCGTTCTCTCTGCTAACGGGTTCGAAAGAGGGGAGGGCTTTGCGTGAGGAGCTTGTCCTTTTTTTTTTCTTTTTTTGCTACAACAGGGCCTAGACGAAATCAAAGCAAATTCTCTAATACATGTAGTGAATTGGAAAAAAAGACTTACCAAATTGATATACTGCCGTTCCTTTAAGCGCGTCACTGGATTTGCAACTCAATGTCCCACGGCAAGTATTGAGAGTGCTGGAAACAATCACTAATATAAATTCAAAAATAAGTTCCGACTTTATTGTGGCTGTATGCAAAATAAAACAATAAACAAAAATAGGAAAGTTCAGCTGTACCTTTTGATATTTATGAAACTAGCGAAGTAATGATTTATATAAAGGGAATAGCTTTGTTTTGACTTGGGTATCCAGTAATTCACTTGGTTACAATAGAGTGAGTGAAAAGTGGCCATACCTTTGTAACGCTTGCATGCATGGACGAACTAATAACACCATTCCACATCCGGTTCTTTAGGTTGTCTCATAGTTGGTGTGAAATTATCCGAGTTCATTTACCACTCTCTTTGCCTGAGCACAAGCCAAGGCGAGTGCAAGGCTTACAGTGCCCGCCGCGCCATCTATCACAAGAAAGGTCAACAATTGTAAAAGCTTCAGCGGCGGTTCATTTTTTGTCGTCACTCCTTTTGGTCTTGACCAGCTGCCGCTAAAATAATACTGACTTTGCCGAATATAAAGGCGTTTCGTCACAAAAGGCGAAATTAAGTGTGGCCGAATCTATGGGGTGGGCAGGTTGAACGTTCAGTTCTCGTTCGTTTGATAATTAGTTCTCGGGATAACTGAAAATAAACGATTTTTATTTTATTTCACAACGCACTACTACTATCGATATTGACTCAGCAATCGTTTTCCGACAAGTGGGAAGTAACAACAACAATCGAACAGCTGCTGAAATGCCACTCGTTCGCACAATACCCTCAAAGCTAGCTCAGCTTTCTTCCGTTAGAGGGAACTGGCGGTCTTCAAAGCCACGCGCTCACCTGGTTTCTTTCATATCGTCAGCGACTGTTCCACCAATCTTAGCCCCGATAATAGGAGCGTGGCTTCTTCATACGTTCTTGTTTTTTTAAATATGAAGATACCGTGAAAAATAAAATGCCTCCAATGAAACATCCAAGTAATGAAGCTTTTATGCTACGTTACAGTGTATGCCGCACTACTGGTACATATCGGTGGATTTCCAACTGGCCATTGTTAGTACAATCATTCTTGCCGCTGTTACACCAAGGTGAGAGCACGCAATAACCATACCGGCCCATTATCTTCTCACATTATGGCGAGCTTTTGAACTTGTTTGCGGAAGCTCTTTATGACTGCCACCACCTTTTATTTTATTTTCAGATGGCCGAAAATGGGTCTGGTAATTATGGCAGCCATCGTAGTCACTACTTCCATCGCAACGGGTGTTGTTACTTACGTTAACAAATACCTGCCTTACCTTTTCATATTGACAACGAGCATCAGGTGCGTCTTACTAACTAGACAAGAATGAAGGGCGGAAATTTAGCAACAGTAGTGGTATTTACAGGATGTCTCAAATAGCGGCACGGCTCTTTAAATCGACCGCAAAAATGGGTTTCTTAAGCAATCGCGCTGTGCATTTTTAGCACCACCTGTGCAAAAGATGCACAGTGGGTGAATTTTTATTTAATTTGCAAAGAGCAAACTTACCAGAGGAAAAAGTAAAAAAAGAAAAAGTCTTACCCTCTATGGAAACGCAGCGAAGCCATAGGTTTTCAAACAATAGGGCGTTGTTTTGCACGGGAGAAAAGAGATGGCGCAAGCGGTCACAGCGCCAACTGCAGCCAACGAACGAGCATACGGCGCCGAGAGCCGGCGTCATTAGCAGACGATTATTAGCGGCGTCATTAGCAGTCACAGAACCAAAAACAGACGCGGTAACAACAAAGAACTGCAAAGCAGACGACATAAGTACCCTGAAGGAAAGGCAAAATTACCCGACGACCAATTTTTAATCAATTATGTGTCCATTTAATGTGTTTTATTAGTAAGGATGATAAAATCATGCATTCGCAACTGACATCGAAAAAGCTCGCTCCGCTTTTGAGTCGAAAAGATCGTCTGCTAATCACGCCGGCTCTCGGCGCCGTACGCTTGTTCGTTGGCAACAGTTGGCGTCGCGACCGCTTGCGCCATCTCTTGTCTCCCGTGAAAAACAACCCCCTATTGTTTGAAAACCGGTGGCTTCGCTGCGTTTCCATGGGAATTAATCTTTTTTCTTTTTTTTTTTTACTTTTTCCTTGAGTAAGTTCGCTCTTTGCAAATTTTACAGAAGATACGCACCACCTGTGGGCAACGCTGCACAAAATCGTTGCGCGATAGGTTAAGAAACCGATTTTCGCGGCCAATTTAAAGAACCTGACCGCTATTTGAGATACCCTGTATCGTAGCCGAAACCTTGAGTAACGCAGGGCGTGGCTAATCATTTACCGCTTCTTTTGCTTCGTGATCTGTTCTCTGTCGTTCTTATTGGCTAATGGCACGGTCCTATTGGGTTTGAAGCGGTGATAAGATGCTCGTGACTCGCCACTCTCTGCGTCTCTTAGGCTGTCGGTGACCTTAGGAATGACGGTTTTCCAGAACGTTTCAGTGCGACAAACACACGATCTTTTAATAGAGAGTTTTAGGGAACCGTTCTTGCACATCCGATACGGTACAATGGGCCCTCCGGTATACGAACTGCGCATGCGCTACCGTAGAAGACCCGCGCATGCGCAGTTCGTACCGGAGGGCCCATCGTCGTACCATTATGTATGTGCAAAAACTGTCCCCTAAATTTCTCTATTATCTTTGTTCACATACACAGTCATGTATCGTTAATATTTTAGGTGTACGAATACCGGTTCGAGGCGAATAGCGTGGTGTCATCCCTAGCTTTAACGCTCTTAAAAAAAAAAACGGTTGTCGTTGCTTTTCCTTGCACTGGGAAGGCTATGAATGACACAGTGCTATTCGCTTCGAACCGGTATTAGCACACCTTTAGATAATATGAACCCCGTTATTATGGACACCCCGCTATATGGACCATAATTTTGGGGACAAACTGGGAAAATACGTTCATTTTTGTCTCGTTGTTATGGACAACTCACATTATGGACGATTTTTTGGGGAACGGGGTTGTCCATAATAACGAGGCATCACCGTATTTGATATAGACAAATTTTATTGAATTGAAAACGTGTCGCACTTGTGTACCCAGGCAAGAAAAATCCTAGAAATGTAGCTAGGTTCTGTCTAAGAAATCTGGATATGAAATGGCGAGAACAACGTCAAAATATCTGCTTTAACACTTCTCTTCTTTTTTACTCCAAACATCCACGAACAACACCATTTGGCTCTCCCGAGATGCAGGCAATCCGAATTTCGACTGCGTCGACACGTTCCTGATGTTTGTCTTACATTCAACAGGCGAATCACCAACACAGCGATGCACGTCTACATAAGCCCCTACGTCAACGCTCCGTCACTTTTCACGGCCATAATCTTTGGCTGTCTCGCTGCGAAGCCGCACAAGCTGTCTCGAAAAGTGCAGGCCTTCATGTGGGCGCTGTCCGTGGCACTGGGCATCGCGTCGGTCTTCACTATTTTCACCTGGCATAGCGGTCGCCATCCCGAGCCACTCGAGACCGCTTTCTACGCGGGCTCGCACAGGTTCGCCTGGGCTTTCGGTGTTTCCTGGGTCATGTACGCGTGCGCGACAGGCCGCGGCGGGCCAGTCAACAAGATTCTCGCCAATCCCCTGTTCTACCCACTGGGGAGGCTCTCGTACGCCCTCTACCTCGTGCATCTCCTGGTGCTTGCCTGCAACGCCATTCTCAACAGGGATCGCAGGACGTACCAACCTTTTCTTCAGGTACGGTTGGAGCGTAATAGTGTTCTGTGCTTGTATTGACAGCGGGAAATTAGTCAGCCCCAGTGGGCAGCTGGTGTCTCCACTGTAAATGAGAAATCTCTTAATTGCAGTACCACTGCTAGCCTATGCGGAGCGCAGGTTCGTGTGATTCTTTTGCAGGGGTTGCTGTGACGTCAGAACGCTGTGCTCTGATTGGCTCAGATTGCAGGATAGTGGGTAGTCCTCGAAGCAAGCTACCTTGAGGTCTACCAACTATCCTTCAATCGGATCCAATAAGACCTCGGCGTCATTCTGACATCACCGCAACTCTAGCGCAAGGAGCCGACGACCTACTCTCCGCATAGGGTCATCTTTAACGTGCATCACGTAGTAGTATGGTGTATTCGCACGAGATATCATTATCCCCGAAGAAAACCGAGTACGTCATAGAGCTGAGAGAAGGAAACGGCACGAGAAGGAGGAGGCAGTGCAGAAATTCCAGCTGAGCATTCGCACGACGGAGTCGCATGTAGTTGAGTCGCCGGAGTCTTTCTTTTCGCAAACCTGTTGGCGACTTTCGGGGGCTCATTGAACAAAAGGCAGGGAAAAAAGAATAAAGAAAAGACACCTCATACTTCAAGCCTGCTGGCGACTTTCAGGGGCTATTCATCATTATCCCTCCCCAAAAGCAGGGGGACAAAAGAGAGGTCCCGATCGCTCCGACGGATACCGACGGAACGGCGGATATTCTGTAGGCCTGTCACAGATTCTCCTCGGATCCCCGCGAGCATGCCGCGAGCTGGGGGGATCAGCGAACATCCGTGACGCGGAGCACGTGACCTCAAAACTCGATTACGTTTAATCCTCTCCTCGGGAAGAAACTCCGTCGTGCGAATACATCAGTAGTGACACACGACTGCACGCCGGTACGATGCTCAACCAGATAGAAACTGGCTGGGGGTAGGTATTGGACTGAGGATCCCCGAGTTCTTGGAAGCGCGAGTGCTTGGAGTGTCAAGCTCGCTGCATGATAGCAATTTCTCCTGGTGAGCTAGAAAATACAGCAAACGGTTAGACAGGAACGTCGGCAGCCAATTTGAAGCTATCCTTGAGAATTATGTAAATCACAGAGTACCGTGCAAGTAGTATACAATTGAAATCACTGTCAACCCTTGCCATGAAAAATACGTATCCAACCGTGGTAACCCTGACGCAAACAAAGTGAATATGAATACACAAAATTCTGAAGAGCGCAAGTCTTGTTATCGTGTAATAAACATGGTGAGAGCTCGTTGTGCAGGCATCCCATAAAGCCGCCATATCACTTTGCTTAAATTTAATTATTTACGTTTCCCAGCAAAGATGTTATCTGTCACAGATCAGCTGCCCAATTCCAAACTATAAATGAAAAAAAACTACAGTACTGTTCGGGAGGTTGGTTGAGACAAAGTTGGCAATAGTTATGTTCTAACCCACATCCCATATGCGACAAGGGTTTTTCACACAACTCTGACGTATCCTCATTACTACTGAATGAAGTGCATTGATTGCCCACGAGTGTAATTATGGTATTTGGTTTTGTTTATGATTTCGAAATATTGCTCGCCTGGTTAACGTTCGAGGCAGAAATAGGCTATACACACAAGCAAATCCACGTATGTTTCATAAGTTGACTTCAAAATCAATTAATCAATAGAACTAACAATGAACTCCTCTCAGTCTATATGCAATCATTAGAAATAACACCAAAAAACGTTCGTTCCCCTTTTTTGTTCACGTCATATTTACCGGATAAATATATTGGCCGGGTTAGTAGTTTACCTTATAGCCATATTAAACACTTGGTTAATGCAACAACAATCGCCTTGTATTATGAACGTTCGCCTGTAATTCAGTGGTTTAATTTCCACGTTATGTTGTGTTTCAGGGCCAGGAATACATCGGAGCAACCATCACGTCCTACGCTTTTGCTACATTCGTGTACCTACTCGTCGAATGTCCGATTGCGGTGATAGACAACTTGATGTTCAGCGGGATGAAGGCCAAGTACGACGCCGAAATTGCGTCTTCTCAACAAAGCCAAGAAATGCAGACTATCAACATCACAAACGGCGCACCTCCCAGAAACTTCATTTCAAGTGGGGGTCAGCACGAAAATGAATATCACAAAGAAAATAATCCGGGAAAAGCTGCGAAGGACTATGTGGATTTCCGTTATGAGGACCAAAAGAACTACCTTAATATGCACCAGAACGGCGGATTTAAAAATGATTCTGACGAAAATATTATCAACCGTAATGATGCAATCGTCAAAGTGAAATTTTAGCCAAACTAAGATACGTATGCGGAATTAGTAACTAAAGTAAATATGTACTCTTCATTATCATCTTTGCAAATTTAGTATGATTGTGCGATATCTAACTTGGTCTAATTTGCTTATCACGTTCCTGCTTCATTCTGATGAAGCGACGCTATATAAAAAGAAAAAAAACATAATGTTAAGCATTGAGGTTGATTGACATACCATGTATTTATAACTAGAGTTTCGTGTTTTCAGTGTATATGGATAAACACCGAAAAATAGCCCCCTAGCTGGTTGTATCAATATAGGATAAAACTGAAAACCCCGAAAGAAAACCCACGCCTCACGGGAATAAATCTTAATCTACAACTTGTTTTAATCTTAAAATAACCCACGCCTCGAACTGTACACCAGGCTGTTTATATTTTAAATAACCACATCCCTAATCTTTTTTTTTTTTTTTTCTTATAGATAATGTAACTTTTTTCATGTATTCGAGTCTCGAGCATGTTCCCTTATAGATAAAACATTTCGTGCCTGTTTTCTTTTTTTTTTTTCAACACACATAATCTTGATTAACACTGATTCTTTGTCCAAAACCGAAAATCGACATCAGTCAAAAAAAACTAAACCCCGAAATCACGGAACCCTATTTATATGATAAATTGCGTGAAGCGTAAAATCATACTGACCCGATTGCAACACTGCACAAGTTATGCAAAGAATGAGGCCTCAAAAAGTGGGAATTTATAGACAGCACAGTTGAAACCAACTGCATTATCTCCGTTATAACTTTATTTCTGGCACGGTTGTGACGTCACTTCAAAGGAGAAGGAGGTGGTTCCGCTGCAGGTTACGATGTTTAGTGGTGCTGTGGCAGCTAATGTCGTGTTTTGCAGAAAACAAATTAATATGTCGCCCCCCCCCCCCTCGCCTCAAGCGAACGGGGCAATCTCGTGCCATATGTAGTAATATCTTTATATTGTTTTAGTATAGACTTCCCACGTAATAAGAGTGTTATAACATCCTCAGCGACGGTATAATTTTTTTTCATATCTTTTGTTGTACTCCGAACCCGAGACCTACCTTGATAGTCCCTGCTCGTTTATAATGAAGAGAGCACCAAATATAGGCTTCCTTGGGCTGAGTCTAGCGAACATGAAATAATTGGGTCAGTGTGTAAAAATCCCGTTCGAAAAGTAATCGCCCTCTAGTTTGTCTAGATGCTACCAAAACAATTAAATATGTTAGTTCCTCATCTAGATGCCATTGATGATGATGCAAAAAAACCTGCTTGTTTTTTATATCTCTGTGCGAATGACTTGTCATGTATGTAAAAAGAACTTACGCATGAGACGTTCAATAAAAAGACTGTTCACTGAAATCACAGCGAAAATACTCAATGCTATCAGATATACGAGTGGGGACCCAAAAGTAACCAGAATTAGTTTCTGAAGGGCGGGCCGTTCGCAGTACCAGCTTGCGCCGCTAGCAACGCTCAGCGGTACATCTTCCGAGTCAGCTTGCCGGCAGGCGTCGTCTGCAAAAGGTCTAGCCGCATGTTGTAACTTTTTTCTCCGAGCGCTTCAACATATTTTTTTCGATTTTTGCAATGTCTAATTTGGAGGAATATCGTGTGGTCATGAAATTGTTTTCTTTAAAAAAAAAACGGTGGCGGAAACTCTTGTAATGCTTCAGACAGCTTACAAAGACGATGCTATAAAGAAATCGAAAATCTACAAGTGTGTGAGTTTTTTTTTTTTTTTTTTTTATGGCCGGTGAAATATTAATCGACAGCCAACGTCGTTCAGGGCAACCCTCAACCCCCTCAACTGATCAAAAGATCGAAGAAATTCGGACATTGTTCACTCCGAGTTTGTTCCTCCTGGTGAACGGTTAATCAATAGTTTTAGTGAGTTTGGTGACGCCTGCGCAACTCAGTGAGGCAGAAACTTCCCGATTTCTGGGAAAGGGGGGAGTGATGGTTCCGTCACGACAATGCCCCGGTACATACTGCCCTGTCAGTGCTACAAGTTTTGAACAAAAGGGCATGACACCGCTTCTCCAACCTCCTATTCACCTAACCTGGCCCCGTGTGACTTTTTTCTGTTCGTTCGTACAAAAAAAGTTCTGAAAGGAAAACGTTTTGTGAATGTGGAATGTCCTTCAAATCAGACATTGCAAAAAGTGAGGAATGATTTTGAAGCGCTTGAAGAAAAAATTCACGACATGCCGTTAGAACTTTAGCAGACGCCGCCGGTCAGCAAACTGACTCGGAAAGGGTGCCACTAAGCGCTGTTAGTGGCAGAACCTGGTACTACGAACGGCGCGCCCTTCAGAAATTAATTCCGGTTACTTTTGGGTACCCCCCCCCCCCCCAACCCCTTTCGTACTTGGGATGAGACAATTAGTCAATTATTAATGTAAGCTTTACGTTTCCAAAAACATTGTTTAACATCGCAACTTTGCGCGAACTTGAGACGAAATTACCGTTTTCTAATGGTATTTAGATCGCGGCAAATGTGAAAAAATAATACCTTGGAAACAAACAACATTCTATTCTCAAATACACGTGAGATTTATATTTTTATTGGCAAACATAAATTTTCGTAAAATTCCTAAAATAAATGCTTCTCTTTTTTTTTTTCTTAAGATACCAAACATCTGTGTCTTAAATATGGCCATTTTGGCCATCTTCTGTCAGCAAATCTTTTTAATTTCTCCCTGCGAATGTCAAAAACACAAAAGTATTTAAATTTACTGCTTCTTCCAACTTCTCCGCAGGACTGAAAAGCAAATGTTGAAATTGCGGAGCCAAACTTCCTTTAATGAAATACTATTGAAAACCGAAATTCAATTGCCTCGATGCAACGTAGTGCATCTCCTTCCCAACGCCTCAAACATATCGAACGGTTATGCCACCGTACTTAAAATGAGCCCCCCCCCCCCCCCCCATCCCCCGCCCAACGTGCAACATGCACCATTAAAGTTGTGATGCCGCCCCTTTCCATCACGCGCAATCCGAGAAGATGTTCACAGGTAGGTTTACTTGCCGTAACTACACATGGTGGAGCCAGATTAGCGCATTCGTTTTCCTTTCGCCGCCAACTCCTCACTGGCGGAAGACGGGGGGGGGGGGGGGGGGGGGGGGGTTCAGATGCTAAAAATAGTTCGATAGAGCAAGCACGCGACGACTACTCTCAAAAATCTAAAGTATCTAGTTGTGTTTTTTTTTGTTTTTTTTCAAAGAACCTGGGAAAGTAAATTTTTGCGATCCACGGTGAATGCGGAAGATGAAAATATTTTAAACCCATAAAAAAGAAATACAGTCTGCGTTGTGGCGGAGAGCATGGCGTTTACGTGCTCAGTGCCACAGCGTAGGACAGTTTTCCCAGGTAGCTTTCTCCGGCGCGCTACCAGCTAGGGTTCCCAGGTTTTTTCTCCAGAGAAACGCCTCTCTTGGTAGAAGCTTGGTATAGTCCTAGGCAGTGGCGTAGACAGGAAATCTTTTCAGGGGGTGTTTTTGTTTCGCTCAAACCGTCGAAAGACAAAAACAAAACAGAAGAAAAAAATTAACAAACAATTTGTTACTATTTTCCAGGGTTAGGCAGAAATACTCAAAAATGTATTTGGAAATAGAAATACTGGGATACATTAAAATAGTAGCTAAAATACTGATACTAAAATATATCTGTAAAAATGTATCGCGATACGTATCGGAAATACATTTTAAATAGAGGCAAAAGTCTTTGGAAATACAAATACAGGAATGCATTTTTGGGAGGGCAGAAATACAAATACAGAGATACTGATACTGCACTACATTTTTCACATTAGTTTGAGACGCCAACTGAAACGATGCTTGAAGTTTGAAGCGGAGGTTTTTGATCTCGAAATTACTTTTCCATACGCTTGCAACTTTGCCTTGAAGTAGTGGTTTCGGACGACGAAGAGTCTTCAATGGGCTCTAAAAAACATTGCATCAAGGACTTACCGCGGTCCCTTCCCTGACATCCTGTCTGTCTGGCGAGGGATGCTAAAAGACTTTGACCTCTGAATAAATTCTATATCACCCTAAAGCCCATCAAAACGTCGCCACGCCCCTGTCTGATAAGGACGCCCTTGTCAACATTGATCACATGACGTCACTGTGGAATGAACTGGTATTCTTTATCTGTAGGTGTAGCTTTGAGCATGAAACATTACCACGCTGCTGTATGAAAGGACAATACGTACTTTCGTTGTAGGCTACCTCGTTGAGGATCGTGCAAGCAGTGTCAGTTTGGAATTTTCTAGAATAATGGACCACCTGAAGCATCCTGGAACAGATGTCTTATCTTCTGTTACGGTTGAAAAAACGATACGGTGGCATCCCTGTTGTGATGGTTCTTCCTGCCGACCCTCCGCCACCGACGCACGGATTGGAGTCCTCAAGTTTCGCCTAGCATCATCCAAACAGAGACCTCGTGGATTGCGACCTGATATTGCCGGCCCAGGTACGAGCTCTCTGAGAAACAGCGCTCTCGAGACGAGTCGCAGGTCTACGAAGTCTGGGTCGGCACAGCGAGGCCACGTCTGGCCTCCTTCCTGGGTCTTGGATCACCAGACCAGCGTGTCACGTTCATGTCGGCTGATGACGTACCCTTGAGCCGTGCAATATTACGGGCGCAGCCAGACGCATTCGAATGTGTTGAACTTCACCGCGTGGGTCATCCTACTATTTCAAGTTAACCACCGTCGGGCTCATGCTGCAACGGACTGTGACTCAGCTTTGCCGGCTGGGTGTACTGTGTACGCTAAGGCAAGAGAGACGTTTATAAGCAGGCCTTGGATGCCAGCAAACAATGACTCAAGAAATCCCTCTTAGGACCTGCGGCAGAAGATGCTCTGACTCCACTCCTGGCACGTCACCTGGTTCGAGTCCCCAACTACGCAACACTGCTCAGAAGGGAGAAGAGGACGCATAGAAAAATAGTTTGGAGAATCAAAAGAAACCTTGTTCAGCATAGTAACAATGCCCCAGCATCTCCTTGACCCTGGTGCCCTGAGAAGTAAAAACAAAATGCGTTCGGACTTGTTATTTTTTTTTCGGGGGGGGGGGGGGGGGGTTTCAAGAAATATAACGAAATACTTTTCATCCTGATCGTATCGTGATATAAAGAAACATTCCAAATGTATTTCGATACAGGAATACATATACTGGTGGAAAAATGTATCGCGATACAAAAATACAGATACGAATTGTATTTCTGAAATACTATCGCGGATACGTCTGTAGCGCGATACTGCCCAACCCTGCTATTTTCCCGTTTCTTGGAAGACAAAAGTTCAACCTTTTTTTGCCAGATTGGTCTATGGAAAACACACCCACGCACGAGACTTCGTTCGTCCAATCATTAAAAAGAGAAACATTAAAGGTAAACAACAAATGCACGCAATCATAAAACGTAATAATCTGCTTTGAACAAAAAAAAAAAAAAAAACCCAGAGAGGCTCACAAAGTATTCCGTTGCGTGCACTTCTCTTCGGAACACTCAGGTAGCCAACGACTGAAAATTTTGGAAGGCTGCCAGAGAATAGCGATCTTTAGAATACAATTAAACATAAGAATTGCAATGCGCGCTGGGGCAACGAGCGAGAAAAGCGTCAGGCTCATTGTTCGTGCACGGATCACAATTTTCAGAAATGATGTGCTATGGTCGAGTGGCAGAGAAAAGTGTCAGTTTCTATAGTTCTGTGTGGTCCTAAACATTAGTTGAAGCCTCCGTCGGTCAATAGAAAGAAGCGAGAAGACCCTTTCGGGGTGAACTTGGATGTTCCCGTAAATGTTCAGAAGGCAAATCAGCCCAAACAGAAAGAGAAACAGATAGAATTTTTAACGTATTTACGAGACGGAGAAACACACAAAAAAAGGAGAGAGAAAAAAAACTGCCACAGGAAAGAGAAAAGAGGGAAAGAGGAAAACCAAAAAATTTCGGGGGGGGGGGGGGGGGGTGAGGGGTTCCATGAACACCCCTCCTCGCTACGCCACTCGTCCTAGGGGCCTAACTTTGTACTATGGCATGCTTTTGCTCCAAGACCCTAGTAAGTGCCCAAGTCCTTCTTTAATGCAAAAGCATTAACTGTCCCATGAGCGAGGCCACCGTTATCTGTAGCCGTTGTCTGTAGCAGCGAAATACGGTACCGAAATGTCTATACACCAACGCATGTTTACAAACAAACCGGAGCGCCCCTAGCGAACGCCATCAGTGCCGCGCATGCGCGATGGAGTGTGGGCAAGAAGCTCGCCGTCGCCCATAAACAAACCATTGAAATGCGATGTTGTCGGCGTCGGTGTGAGTCTCCCTGCCCTTTTTCGCGTTCGAATTGGAGATTGTACGTCTTCCTGCCAATGTCTAACTACTTCAGCGGCCTCAGCAAAATTACCGAGGCTCGTTACACCGCAAAACTTCGCGTGAATGATGTGACATGCGGCGATTCATTCCGCGTGGACGCCGCAGAATGGACGCTAAAGCCCGATTCGAATGATGAGATTTCGCTCGCAAATTTCAGTCGCGACGTCACTCGGGCTGCAAAAGCGTGAACCGTAGCTGAGATGGTCGACGTCGATACTGAAAATCGCAAGCAGAATCGGACGGATCAAGTGAACCAGGCATAACAAGTCGGTGATGGCCACTGGTACCAATGATCAATATCTCCCTGTATCTACTGTTTACATCGAGCCCGCTTACCAACCTTAAAACTTAAGTCTTTTGAGGCCTGCACTTATTTCTTATCGCAAGTACCGGGCCAACAATTGGTCTACGGGCCGGTGCCGTCTAAAAGAGCAGACGACAAGTAAAACGTTTGAAAGAGCAGACGACAGTTCGAACGATCAGGCGGCCGTTTGAACTTGAAGACGCACTAAACATAGTCCGCAGGTGGTCCGTACAACTTGACGATTTTCCCGCGTTCATGTTGGAACAAAATAAATAAATCTGATGACCACAAGTATCCGTGAATTCAACCAAAAGTGCTTCCCGCCCAAGCAACCGTAGTCCCACGGCGTCTGGTTTCCCCTTTTCATGGCACATATCCCGTTCTCGGACGAACTGAGCTCATAAAAACAGATTTTCAAACGTTTCTCGACTTTCTTGGTACAGCCCCAGTCGTGGCGTTTTGACGAGAATGCAGCTTTTAGTCTGGTTCCTTTCAAAACTACGCAGGAATACACGTCTCACATGGGCACTTCCGCCCACAGCCTGACCGGAAGTGCGCCCGACGCACCACCACCGCGCCGTGACGTAACAGAGTTGAATTCATGCATTGGCTGAGCGAAACGGCACATGAATTCCCATTAGCCAAAAGCGCAGCAACGCTGATGCTTCGTCACGGAAGCCGGTATGGTGCTCATGGTCTAGGCAGACGCGCCTCGGAAATAAAACACTAAGAAAAGCACAGCAACGCAGATGCATCGACACGGAAGCCGTAGAGCCGGCGGGGTCCGCCGCGCCTGCGCAGTGGGGGAGCGTGATGTCACCTCCGGAGCGCCATGTGAAAAATGAAGACGTGGCGCGCTGCTTGTTGGAATGCTTTCGCATTGCTACACGTAAACAATCTTAATTGTCTCTGCCGAATTTTTTTTTTTTCGATGGGAGGTGGCGTGCCACATACTTTCCAGAGTGCCAGACATTAGCCATTCATGCCAGATGACGGTCAGACTACAGAGCAAGGAAGCCTAAATCTGGCACCACTCCGGCAATGTAAGCCTAAAAATGGACCTTTTGCAGAAACATCGGTTCGAGAGTAAATAGTTCTAGTACCCTCTCTCTCTCTCTTCCTTCTGGTCGAGCAGAGAGGGAAGATGGTTTCTTTGTGTCGACTTCGGGACAGAAGATAACCTACGATGGGGACAAAGGCAAGTTTGGGGGAGCCATATCTAGGTCACAGCGGCTCAACGGGCGAACAGGATGTGGCTGACGTTTTGGGTGTGGAACGTGTGGGGGAGGCCTTGCACGCGCGTTGTTTGCTAGCCACTTAATCTCGAACCCAGTCGATTTTCTAGGTGGCAGCACAAATACGCCAAGAGGTCCATTGCGATATGAAAACCGAACAAGCGGAAGTGAAGCCTAACTCTGACACTTGTTTGGCGAATTAGTGCCAAGGTACCCAGACAATGGCCAAAGAAGGTCAAGTTTGGCTCCCCCTTTGGCTTCTTCGAGCTTTTTAAAAGACCCATAAAGGCAATTTCAATTCCCTTTTCTTTAATTGTTTGTGAGCGCATTGTAGAATCCTAGCATGTCATTCAATTGTTTTCTTTTTTTTTTAGAACTCTATGACTTTTATTTTTGTGCCTGCAAATATATTTGCTAAACCGAAACAAACTTTCAGACGTGACATCGAGAGGAGCACTGCTGGTTTTCGGTAGGATTTAGTGAACGCTATGCCCGGTTCCCGCGGTTGTCTATAGTGCACGGCGGTCTGTGAGCTGAAAACAAATGGACGACAACGCCGCGCTCGCAGACAAGTTTGAGCTCCCGTTCAGCGACCTCACGCCGACGGAGCGGGAGACGCTTCTCATGACGCGAAGCTCTAGATTGGCGCTATAAGAGGGCGCCCCATACTTGCCACCTATTCGCGACTCCAGCAAAACGGACGCCACCAAGCGGGAAAACCGGGAACCAGCCGGTCCAGGTCGCTCCGCGCCCCTCCGCGTCTCTGGTGGCTTTCGCGGCGGACACGTGTTGTCGGCGCGGTGACGAACAATGTAATTTAACGAACGTCCAAAAATTTCTTAAGTTTGCCTGAGTGTTCATTAGTGTGGTGAAGCCTCAGAGATTGTTTCCTTCCATCACGTGTTTGAAGCCCGTTCACTTTACAACACACGGTCGCGTGCTTTCGATTTCTTGGATGGGGGAAGAATCACGGAAAAACGTTTTGATTTCTTTTCTGTTTCGAATCACATTCAAAGTGACGACTACTTGGTAACTGATAAGTGGTTTCTTTATAAGGATGTAGAACAGAGAACTAAGGACGACAGGCGAAGCGTTTCACTGGAGGGAACACCAATGTTGCAGTCAAGTGAATTGGAAGGTTCGATAGCTGCTTTTCTTAAGTTTGGTTATGTTTGATTAGCTTCAAGCTTGAGCCACCCACGCCGGTCGGTGCGTTGGCTATTCATCTTGACTGCTTTTCGCCAAAAAAATCCTCTAGACCACACTGAGGGAGTTGAGCTGATTTAGCAATTACTTGGTTCAGGAAAACCTGCTCGGTGCATATAATTAATGAGGAAATTATCTGCTTTCAAAAGGTGGGGGATGCGTCTCGCAAAGTTAGAAACTGTCACGACATTATTATGATCTATCGTGCCTTTAATATTAGGCAATATACGTCTACATTGCTCAGGTTGACCGGCCACAAAAAAAAAAAAAAAATACTCATTTTATCCGTTCAGGATTCGAAGTCAAGTTCAATGCAGAGAGGTTCTGCGTGAATCTTCGATGAAGACTCTCTTCAGTTTGTCCGCATTCGTCTAAGTGCTACCGGCTAGAACCATTTGGCTAACTTTAACAAGTAGCTCTCTCTCTGTCAAATATACTTTTATTCAGCAGCTCACCTAATAGATAGTCAACTAAGCTCATATTTCAACAAGAATAATATACTAATATCGCTTTAGTGGGACATAGTGCGTAGTATAATACATAACCCGCTCGTCAAAATGACCTCTCGATTGCTACTAAAACCTGAACTGAAATACGAGTATCAGCTGCTTAGTGGGGCGCCAGCGGGTTAACATGCTCCTTGGCTCAAGAAGCGCTTGCTTAATTTTTGTAATTTTCCTGCAGCCTGTATTGTTGACCGAGCAGACGATTGGAGCTGATTCTTAAACGCGGATACGGACAAAAGCTCGATTTCACGGTCAGATAAGTTGCATGGTCGAGGCATGCGAGTTAGCTGAAAATTACTCTCGGTGGAACAATTCTGTAGTCATCGCCGCTTTCCTTAGATGATCAAAACTGATTAGAGTTTATTACCGTCTCTCCGGAGCCCATAGTTTCGGTTTTTAACGAAATCTCCGAAACAAAAGTTTGACATGAAAATAACAAAAACAAAAAAACAAAACCGGGAAAACAAAACTATGGTCTGCCAGTTTATGTGCACCGGCTACACTTAACCGTCTCAGTTCAAATACCTATAAAATTGGGCATTACACAAAAGAAAATCTGTTAAATTGAATGCGCCACTCCTGCAGGCGGCCGGGCCGAGCCGACGCGACCTGGACTCAGCCGCCATGTTTGTTTGGTGGTGGCGCCCCCTATAGGTCGCTGGAGTCGCGGATAGGGTGCCTCCATCTGCCGGCCGCTTCCGCTGACAGGGTAAAGACACCAATGGAGAGAATGGAGCGCCACAATATGGCGCCTGAGGTCAGTACTAGCCCCACATTGGGTAATAATAATAATTGTGGTTGTGGGGATATTTATACAGCGTGTAGTTGGTCAGCCATTTAAAGCTGCGACGAGTCACTCGCTGTTGATGAGCAATTTGGCCAGTGCAGTACAACTGCTAGCCTGGGGTCTTTAACGTGCACCACGCAGTAGTGATACACGACCACATACGAAGCTTATCCAGATCGAAACGGGCAGGGGTGGGGATTGAACCCAGGATCTCTGGGTTCTGCAGCGCGAGCTTTCGCTCCATGTGCACCGAGCTGGTGTGCGCTAGCCCACTCGGCCACCGATTTTTTTTTTCCCACAAACATATTTACATTACACAAACATGTTTACATGACAAATATATACAAATGGAAAAATATGAAACCGCCATCCATTCACTGGCTGACGTTGACACATCAAAACTCGTTTAAACTTTCTAGCGGTTCAATTCTAGTTAACCAATCAGGTGAAATTACTTGTGTTTTAACACCTTCGACGTACGCCACAACACTTTCACGAAAGTACATCCTTGCCGGCCGAGCATCGGCATCATTATGGAGCCTCGCCGTGCGGGAGAGCCATAGACTGTGAAGGCCCGGGAGCATTATCACATCAAAAGGCACCCCCTCGTCATTGTCTATTGCCAAGAAGCGAATACCCTGCTGCTTTAAAGGAAAATCTTTGCATATAGTTCTTTGAAGCACATCCCCCAAAAAAAAAAAAACACCTCCCAACAATGCAAGAACACATGCTCGATTGTCTCAGGGACTTTGCAAGTGTAACAGTTCGTTCCCCAAGGGACAAAAATCCCTTTTGCTTCTAAATATGTTCTTACTGACAATATGCCAGTGCGAAGTTTAAAAAAGAAAGTCTTAACAGCCGGCTTAACTGGCATCCTCTTCACTCTTTTCAGAACATCCTGCCCTGGGCCTTCACAATATATCGCTCTATACATCGGATCAGAAAATACGCTATCTCTTATATTTTTATATAGTTTTTTGCGTGTCACGTTACTTAAATATTCCAAAGAAAAACGCGCCTGCAAAAAACGAACTGCGGATACAATTTCTTTAAAATAACCAAAAACAGGGCCAGCTATACACTCTGTGGACACTGTGAGCTGAGGCAGCACACGCGCCAACCTCATCTGACACACAGTTCGCAGGAAAGGGTCCAAGGTGTCACGAAAAAACAGAAATCTGTTCATTACCTTGCGGACAAACAGGTGGGTCACTCCGAGTCCTCCGTGCCGGACTCGTCTGAACAGATTGTCCCTGGAACACCTTTCCCAGGGTCACGCCCAAATAAAAACAGCAAACACTCGATGGAGTCTTTGAACGTTAACTCGGGAACAAAACAACACTTGCATTACAAACCATATTTTAGCCACAAAAAAAGAATTGCACACTGTGGCTTTGGCAAACATGGAGAGGCTCTCTCCTTTCAATTTTCCAGTTTTAACTTTAGTTTCTTGCGCTTGCGCACGCCAATATGGATCGCTGTTTTTATAACACTCGAGCGGAGCTCCCAGGTACTTAACTGGGGTTGTTACCCAACTGACATTTGCAAACAAACTTGGGCTTGAAGACCATTCCCCATGCCAGAAGCCAATACATTTGTTCCAATTCGCATTGCTCCCAGTTATTGCAGAAAACCCCTTAACTTCCTGAACGACTCGTTCGACACTCTCTTTGATAGTACAGAAAACAGCGATGTCATCTGCATAGGTCAAAAGCTTAACCTCTGACCCGCCCAGTTTGAAACCCTCAATCTTTTCACAATACTTGATCCTTAAACATAAAGCTTCTATGTAGATACAATACAAAAGCGGACTAAGGGGACAGCCCTCACTCTAAAAAAAGGGGTGTAGACGTTACACCCCTTGTCACATATACGACACCCCAAAACTTCAGTTTGACGTACAGCGCGCTGACGTCGATCCGACTGCCCCAACTTTTGCGAGAGGGTTGATGACGGTGCGATATATCATATTAAACAGCTAAAGTACGTACCAAAGTCTACAGGGGAAAAACAGACAGGTTTTGCAGTTGAGCCTAGAAAACCCCGATAACTTTTTTTGCAGCCAGTCACACTTACAGTAACTATTTTAATGAGTTGTACAACTCGGCTATCAAGCCGCTCGTAAAATTTGGTAGCGTCGGTACAACGTCAGTGCGCTGTACATCCAACTGAAGTTTTGGGGTGTCGTATATGTGACAAGGGGTGTATGGTATACGCCCCCTTTTTTTTAGAGTGCTGGCGCACCGAACGTTGTACCTTAATGGGGGCTCCCAGATTCTTGTTTACAATCAGCTTTCTAGTACAATTTCGGTAAGCCACAGCCACCCCCTCTCGAATTACGTCACCCACATTCACATACTCCAAAATCGCAAAAAGAATATCGTGCTCCACACTGTCAAACGCCTTCTCAAGATCAATTTGAAGGACTGCTACTCTAGCGTTTATGACGTCGCAACACTCTAAAACACACCTCGCCTTGTGTATATTGGTGAATATCGTGCGTCCTTTTATGCCACACGTCTGATGTGGGCCAACTATTTCTTTAATAACTGTCTGCAATCTTTGGGCTAGCACCTTCATGAAAATTTTATAATCAACATTAGTTAATGAAATCGGTCTATACGCTGTAGTCTGTTTAAGTTTGTCCCTATTATCCGTTTTCGGTATTAAAATGGTATGTGCCTCCGCAAAAGATGGGGGCAACGCATTGAGATCAAAGACTTCGTTGTACACCGCGGTTAAAAGGGGTGACAATTCATGCTTAAATCCTTTATAAAATGCCGAGCTTAGCCCATCAGGGCCCGGAGCCTTCCCTGGATTTAAATTCAAGATAGCCTCTTCCCCTTCCTCAACCGATATGGGCTGTTGTAGCCCCCCCACATTGGGTGTAGGGCCTGTATAGTGTGTGCGACAAAGTCGTGGTGCACAAACGTTGTGTTTAGCGAAAGTTCTGGAAAGATAGACGCAATTTGACGCCGGTGAGAGCATCGCAAAGTTCGCCACAAAATGGCGGGTGTCTCCACCCTGTCAGCGGAGCGGCCGGCAAATGGAGGCACCCTAGCCACCGACACCTCGGTCGCCGCAGAGCGGTCGACTCTCCCGACTCTCCGCCCGACTCGCCGACGCCACCGCAACGCCAAGAGCGCGTCATTTGTTCAAACCAATCACCTGACGAGGAGCCCGTGGTCGTCATGCTTCGACGTCACGCAGCGGGCTTTAGTTCACTTTTTAGCTGCCGTCTCGGGGGGTCTCAGGCGTCGTTCCGGGCGCGATTATTACCACACCTGTTTAATTGACTGATGCGACACCAAAACGTCAGTTCGGGCTAGAACTTGGTCAGCAGTGTCTGAGGCTTACCTGACGCCCATTTCAATCGTCAAATAAAACTTCCAAACTGCCTTCATGGTCACTTTAAGGCACTAAATTCTAAGACAAAAACCAAAGGTCGGTCCAAAGAACTGTACTACCTGGGAATTACCACCGGAGCGCCGCTTGTTTCATCGTCGCGGCTGCGATGCCCTTTGATAAAAAAAAAATGGAGACCATGGCTTGACCATGGCACGCTCCTCCAAAAGTGGAGCGGGAGATAAGTCCTATATAACCTATCCTGTATCATTACACTGTTAAGTACAAAAATGTGTTTAACAGAGGGTTATCACATTTGCTAAAATAAAAACCGAAGTGATAACTCACATGGCTATTTTAGAAAGACGGATGGTATCGATAATTTATAGACACTGACAGGTATACGCAGCTAGGGTGTGTAAAAAAAAAAAGCAAATTGTTGTGTGTATGTTTATACAGCCGGAAGTTAGTCTGCGTCAGTGGGCCTCTCGATTATGTCCACACTTCTTGATTCAAGCTTCGGCGTTATCTCGGCAGATAGCGCAACCTCATTGGAGGCCGAGCGATCATAAAATACTCGGAACTCATCGCGCCCCGCGTTTTTTAATATGCCAATGTTTATAGTGCTCTTGAGATTTTATCATCCTAGTATGACGCAGGCGGTTTCTGCGCCCAAAATAAAACAACTGAAATTTGTTTTGTATAAGAAACAAATGTCATAAGTGATTTTCTACCTATAGAGTCCTATCACAAAGGCCGGCAGCTGGCTTTTGCGAAGCCAGCTTCGTAAAATATGTGCGGCCGGCAGCAAATGAAAATGACGCGTCCACTCAATGAGATAGAAAACATTTTCAGGAAGCCGCGCCGTGCGCACGGAGCTTGGCTCGTGATGGTCAGGCACGCCACTGCGCCAGCGTCGTCGTCTCTTCGTCACAATATACTGATACGAATCATGCCCGGTTTTAATTAAAACTATGTTAAATTCAATTTATGTTCTTATTACAATGGAGAATCAAATATCGCATTACTGACACTTATCGCAAACCTCGTTTCGCGCGTCACTGTCAAGTGGTTCACCATAGTCGTGAGTTCTGCAACCCCTAATATGGAGCTATATTTATGCGAATTTGCTGTTTTGCGGTTGCGTCCCTTGATGGATTGGCGTCATGGAAAGGTCTACAATGGTGAACCGAAAAGTGACGGGAATTACTTTCTGGATGGCGGGCCGTTCGTAGTGCCAGATTCTGCCACTAGCAGTGCTTAGCGGCGCCCCATCCGAGTCGGTTTGCCGACCACCGTCGTCTGCTAAAGTTATAGCGGCATGCAGTAATAATTTTCCCCAAGCGCTGAAAAATAATTCGTCCTTGTTCTCAATGCTTGATCTGAAAAACCTTCTATATCCACACAACGTTTTCTTTTCAGGACTTTTTCATACGGGCGAACAGAAAAAAAGTCACACGGAGTGAAACCCAGTGAATAAGGGGAAAAGGGGGGGGGGGGGGGGGGGGGGTGCCATGTCATTTTTGTCCAAAAATTGTTGCACAGGAACGTTTGTGCTGGGGCATCGTTTTGATGAAACTGCAACTCCCCCCTTTCCCACAAATCAGGGCATTTCTGCATCTCTGAGTTGCGCAAGCGTCGCAAAACTTCAAGGTACAACACCTGATTAATAGTTTCGACAAGAGGAACAAACTCGAAATGAAAAATGCCCAAATTTTCTTGATTTTTTCATCAGTTGAGTAGGTTGAGGGTCGCCTTAAACGAGGTTGGTCGTGGATCAATATTTCACCGTCCTTGAAGCGAGGAAACCACTCGTAGACCTGTGATTTCTTCAAATCATCTTCTTTGTAAGCTGTCTGAAGAATTAAAAGAGTTTTCGCCGACGTCTTCCCTAAAAGAAAACGATTTCATGGCCCCACGCTGTTCCTTCAAATCAGACATTGCAAAAAACGAGGAATGATTTTGAAGCGCTTGGGGAAAACATTCACAAAATGCCGCTAGAACTGTGTTTAGCGGCGGATGCTGGTACTATACAGTGTTCTAGAGAGTTACAGTAAGAACGGCGGCCCCGTCTTTGTGAAGATTTTGCGCGTAGACGACACCGTGGCGCTGCTGTTCTGCGCCCTAGGAGCACGCTCCCGTCAGCCCCATCGTCTGCGCTGTTCGGCGCGTACTACTGTGGTTCAACTGGAGTTTTTCGCGACGCGAAACAATTGCGAATGTGAAAACTTGTAGTTATGCCTTTGAACTAATGCGTCAAGAGTGTGTGCTATCCTCTAATTGAAATATTCGCGTGCTTTGAGGCAGTTCCTTTAATTATATCAACCCCCCCCCCCCCCCTCCCAGTACTGACAGATCGTTCAGCAACGTTATCACTTGGGCTGCAGGCTTAATAGCTGCGAAAGAAACCACGCGATACTGATATAGCAAGGAAAAATAGAGTAATACATCTCAATAAATCTCGCACTTTTTCAATGGTGAGCGAAACAATAAACTGGCGTATTTTTTTTTTTTTTTCTCATCGTGTTGCTGATGCGGGAACCAGGGTTGTGGAAGGTGCAAGGCCGAGCGCGTTTGGGAACGGCGAAGGTGCCACCTGCAACTGGCGAACATATAGCAAATTTTCTTTTGTAGAAGACAGTCTATGAAGAAAAAATACCTCGATTGGGAGTATATAAAGCATTAAAATTAATAATGAACACAAACTTCATCAACCGCTAATATAAAAAAAAAATTAATCTCAACACACTGGTTTATAAGCTCTCAAAAGTGGTAATACACTTCATCGACATACACAGCAAGGCCATGACAAACACCCAGCAACATACTACGCAAAAATACTACAAAATAGTCCTAATATATTGCGGCATAGAATCCTAACCTCTTCGGCATTGACGATGCGCACAGAGCCTCGAAGGATAAGGCGAGATTTAAATGTCTCTCGTACACCGCTGATGTCTTGGCAAGGCGTTTATCTTCTCGTTTAAGATTTTGTTCCAACTGTACTCTGCGCAATTCCTCCTTTGGCACACGAAACAGCGACGGCATATGATCGCTGGTGCTCCGGCTGCCCTTGTTGTCCGGGTAGCCCGACTTGCATCACGGCGCAAAGCAGTGTGTGTCCGTCTTTTTCCTTGCATTCATGACCGAGGCAGCAACGGAACGGTGAAGACTCCCCACCACTACACCACAAAGAAAAGTGCTACGGTGCTACGTTCGGGGGAAGCGTACCGCCTCAAACTCGCCTTCTTCTTCGCTCTTCGCACATCTGCCATCTGCCACCAATTCTCCTAGGGCACGGAACTCCAGCGCCACTCGTGGCCATCTACGTCGACCGTCTTCACGCGGCCCATTGTAAGCGGGCGCCACTCTTGCCACTACATCCTCTAGAGTCTAGAACACTGTACTGGTACCATATACGAACGGCCCACCCTCCAGAAATTTATTCCGCTTACTTTTGGCTTCCCCCTCGTATTTCGATGTGTGCAGTTTGATCGCATGCTTTTTTAACGCACAATTACGTCATCAAATTACTGCGTAGTGCTTAAAATGAAGTTGAACAAACCGCACTAAAATCAATTTTCTATTTTATATATAATCACAAATAGAAGACAGCGCTCCACTGGCAGGAACGAAAACATAACTTAATCGCATTCAACATGTAAATCTTAAACACATCTTACTCTTTTTGGCAGTTAAAAAGTCACACTCCTTAGTTTTTTTTTGTTTTGTTTTTTTTATTGGTTAAGGTGTCTTTTTATTCACGCTGCATTTTACTCGGTTCCAGTATAGCGACACGCAGCGCTATTGTTCCCGAGCGCGCCGATAGCGATAGTGACAGTCACGTTTCATGTCTCAACGCGGGGGTGGCCGGCAGAAAGCAGCCCATTCTAAAGCCCGCATTTTAAAAGCTACCTTATCCCTCAACTTTCTGCCGGCAACCCCCGCATCGAGACATGCAACATGAGTGGCACTCTCGCTATCGGCGCGCTCGGGAACAATAGCGCCGCGTGTCGCGATTTTGCACTCCGGTCATCGGTCATTTAATTTGTGCTACTCTTTTTCCGATGCAGCTGTACATATATGTTCAGTGGGAGCTTAACTGCAAAGGTTCAATTAACATAATTATTGGGGTTTTGTGGATATTTATACAGCGTGTAGTTGGTCAGCCATTTCAAAGTTGCGACGAGTCACTCGCTGTAGATGAGCAATTTAGCCAGTGCAGAACAACCGCTAGCCTGGGGTCCTTTAACGTGCATCACGCAGTAGTAATACACGACCGCACGCCGGTACGATGCTCATCCAGATCAAAACGGGCAGGGCTGGGATTCGAATCCAGGTTCCCTGGGTTCCGCAGCGCGAGCTTTCGCTCCACGCGCTCCGAGGTGGTGTATGTGATAAACAGCCAGATGGCGCCCCCTGCGCACCTGGTATATAAAGAGCATGTCGCACGAGATTAAAACAGATTACCACTGGGCAAGCTTGCGTGCACTCGTCAATGCCCCGCTGTCCCGGGAACTCGCTGAACATCACAGTGTACGCTAGCCCACCAGCTCGGAATAACACTTAATTAACACTACCCGTTCACACGCAACGATACATTTTGAAAGAATATGCCGTTAATGCGGCGCCACTTAGGACAAGAAAATAAAATCCCCAGAAACGAAAGGTCATTCCTTCTTCTCTCTCTTGCTTTTTTTATTTTCTTTCTTTTTTAAGACGAAGGCTTTATTTTCTTTATTAAACGAAAAAGCGTCGTATCAAGCGATAAAATACGATTGAGCGGCACGCGCCGCGCAACGGGCGACCTACTTGTCCCAATACCTTAGCATCGTCCTTGCGGTCATCCTAGGAGACGTCCTAGATCTCTAGGACGACCTCACTTGTCACATTACGTGGAAAACTAGCGTCGTCGACGTTGTGACCGAAATATGGCCATAAAAATACGTCATCAAGCGTCATCATACGTCAACCGCGTGATGTCACCACCGGAGCGCCGTGTGCAAAAGGTGCGTTGTGTGCTTTGTGTGATGGACTGCGAGGCGACCGCGTCTACATCTACGGCCTCGACATCGGCAGCAGCGTCTACATCTACGGCGGCTTCCGCAGGCACCCGTGGCCAACCACGCAAATACGCCACAGCCTCCTGAAGTATCCTCCCCTTGGCGTCGTTCTCGACGTCGTCCTAGACGTCGTCCTCTAGGCGTCATTCTCAACGTCGTCCTTAAGGTCGTCCTAGAGGTCGTCCTAGACGTCGTTCTTGACGTCGTTTTATACGTCGTCCCCTGGGCGTCGTCCTTGGGGTTGTCCTAGACGCCGTCCTTGACGTCGCCTTCGACGTCGTCCTAGAGGTTGTCTTAGACGCCGTACTTGGCATCGATTTGTAGGAAGTCGTCTTCGACGTCGTCCTATACGTCGTTCTAAACTTTAACAGATGTAGAAACTTTACTCAAAAACATTTCTCCCGCAGGACTATAATGCGTTGGACTTGCTACACTTAAAGTATACTCGTGTAATTTTTAATATGTTGTGTTTTAAAAGTGTGGCATAATTTTTGCTCTTGACATTTGACTCACATCTCGAAAAAAAGTGCCCAAAATGGTATTTGATTGCAAGTTTATTTAGAATACACAGTTTACTGTATTAAAATGCAGTTGACAAATACGTTCCTTTTTAATAAGATGAAGTGTGAAATATAAACCTACTAAGTCTATAACAAATACATCGTTTAAATATTATAATTATATGCCCATTTTATATTTCTTCCTCAACGTGTTTACTGCTACTGCCATTTCGTAAGCGTGATTTTTTTTCCTCCATTTTATCGAGGTACAAAATTGAAAGACGCGCAGCGGTAGAGAGTCTTTGTTAATTGACAATGGAAGGCTAAAATTTCATTCATTGCATTCACGTCGACGAGTTCTGTAACGGCCACACCTGCCACTATAATTAAGTCGCTCAAAGTAACACGTAACATGCTGAAAGCCCACCGCGTATCTTTAGAATTAAGATAACGTCGGCTCTACTTGAACTCCACTGAACGCGAGGCGCTCAATTGGTCTTGAAACTTTACATTGCATCTTTCCGCCCTCAACAACAATCACTGGCAGAGGGAGCAGAGTCTCCCCTTTCCCTCCAATAAGAAGCAGACCCAATGCTCCTTAACAGACTACGAAAATAAGTAGACACAGTATGCCAAAAAAAAAAAAAAAAACTACAATGTACACCAAATTAATTCGTGAACTCTTTATGTCGACCGAACTGAACAAAACTTGACTTATACTTTCTGCCAGCGCGCTTATTTAAGTCTGTAGACAATTCATTAGAGAAAAATTTATTTTAATTTAATAAATGTTAAATATTATTAATTAGTGCAATTCAGGTGGCTTACAAGTTACAAACAAAAAACGAGAAACAACAGCTATTTTGTAAGATGACTTAGACATTAAATAACGGTGGCAAGACAAATTCGATTCCAACGGCTTCAACAATTTGAGGCACTAATGTCATGTGCGATGAAATCAACACTTATGTGAAAAGGGTATTGATTCGACGGGCAGACAAAAACAGTCGCTCGTTTAATACCGTGGGAACTGAACCACCGAGCGCCTCTTAGCGACAAGTTTCTTTCTTAAGTTTCGACGAAACATCGCAATCCATAACACGTAAAAAAAAAAAAAAAAAAAAAAGAAGCAAGCGCCACTACGCAGGAACAGACCGCAAGACGGGGTGCCCGATCAGTATGCAAATTTAACCATCACCGCTTTTCGTAACGAATGCAGGAAGGTCTAGAATACAGATCATACGGCTAAAGAGGTGTAGGGGTGAATTCGCGAGAGGAAAAAATAAGAATAGGAAAATACTCTTGTTAAAGCATTGACCAGCCGAGAAAATACCGTGGGAATAAAAGGAGAAGGGTGCTCGCAATTACTCTGCAAGAAGCTTCGGCTGAGAGTTCTGTTTTTTATTAAGGTCATTTTACTACAGTTGAACGAACCACCTCCGCCCGTGGCAAAATGGCCAAACAAAAAAGCTGAACACACACAAGAAACAAAGCACATACAGCAAGCTTGTTGTTAATACATATTACTACGAATGAAAGTCGGGTCACATTGTCAGGGTAGCTAAGGTCATTTCGTAATACAAGGAGTACCGCTTAAAACTAAAAAAAATGAAATGAGCAACCCGCAACATCCTCTCCCCAGTTATTTTTACTATTTTATTGTGGTCGTGAAAGTTGGTATTTCAAATCTTCCTCGTGTGTGTAAACCAAGCTGCTCAATTCCATTGGAATAAAAAACATAAAAATTTCACGAATTAATACAACGGCTAGGAATACTTCATTCGTAATGCCCACCGCATTCACGTGCACACACGTCTATTCATGTGTCAGCACTAAATATTAAACATCCGCTTAATAAATACGGATTTCTAAACACCAAGAATATGTCCCATATATACGAAATTAACTTTGAACAAATGACGTTTTTACGTATTGGGCGCATGGCTTTTTGCATGCATCTTAATTCAAGTTTGCCACTTAATGCACTACGTCAAATAACTCTCAGATTGTATCTACTGTCTTCCTTGTAAAGTGTTTTTTTTTTCTTTCTTTTTTTGCGTAGTTTTGTCGAACGTTTTAAAATATCAGTATCTAAAATGACAAAGCACGAACAAAGCAGTAATTGAGAATTCGAGGGATGCAATACATTCTTGTAAATTCCAAATGCATAAGTTACTTTAACAGTATCTGATATACAATCACAATCACAATTAAAAGAAATAGAAAAAGCACCACTGAACTTCAATACAAACGTTAAAATATCTGTCTTCTTACCGAAGACATTGTTCCGGAAAACGGCGTACGTAGACGGATCAGCGGCATAGAAAAAAAAAAAAGTGGTTTTGCCCTCAGCGATTGACCAACGTCAATATCTGCATGCGCAGGGTCGCTGTGAAGGCTGGCTATGCGGAAAGCATTGCACAAATTCCTACAGTCGCCCTTTCACAAACGTAACATCGCGTTCCCATACCTCTTACAACGTTATTAGTAGCGCTAGAAACCAAGCGCACATCACTAGGGAGCGATCTACTTTAGCCTCTCGAACACATCCGCAGCATGCTACCGCAGGCAAAACTGTTGCCTCTCTTCGTCGCCCTGGTCCTCGGGGGGGCTTCTGTGGTTGTCGGTGGAAATGCTACGGTTACAGAAACTCCGTCCTCAACCGTGGACTCCGAACTCCTCGCGATAGATGAACTCTTCGAAAAAACAGTCTCAAGCGGTAAGGCAGCGCATCATGGAACGGCTTCTGCCCGTCTTGAACGAGGTGCTCTACGATCCGAAACTATCGACAAAGTGCGCCGGTGCCCTGTTAAAAGTTGGAACTGCCTTGAGGACCAACGAGATGTGGGTGCTTCAGAGTGAGTCAGTTTTTACTTCTTTCAATATCGGTATCGCGCATTTCGGGGGGTCTGAACAGATGTTTCGAAACCAAGAGGGTTGAGCTAGTTGGTACGAATGAATTACGGAAAACAGCTTGAAAACTACGATGGACAAAGAAGTGTAACAGAAAAGACCAAGCGCTGTCAAGACCAGCGATGAAAAGACCAGCGCTTGGTCTTGTCAACTCTCGTTCTTCGTCCGTCGTAGTTTTTCCGCTGTTTCCGGTAATAGTATTTAACATAGTTCTTGGTTAGTTGGCGCATTTCAATAAGGTAAAATAGCGCAAATAGGAGGAAAAACAAGTATACGAAAGAGAGGCACTAACCTGTCTTGTCTTATAATCATTAGTTGTGCAGGGGGTCTTTACTGACTCAGATTGAGATTCTTGTTAATGGACCACGCTACAAAGTACAACATGTCACTCACATCGCGGCCGCCCCTCGTGCATTGTACAGGCTTGAATGACCCGTCGGAAGTTTGGTCGCGTACATGACTCCTCCTTCATACTCTGTACATGACACTTATACCCCATTCACACGATCATAAATGTCCCTTTAGCTAAGGGAACTTTATGATTGGCTTTATGGTCGGCTGTGAATCAGGTCGCGATCCTCCGCGCGTGGCATATGCTCGTGACCCAAGAGCGCGGGCTGATTCGCCGATTGCAAAGGAACCTGCGTTAAACGTACCTTTATGCTGGCCCTGGGAATGGGGTATAAGATCTATAAACATGCTGACGAGAACGTGCGACGAACGGAAACGGAATTTTGCAGTAAACAGAAAGAAACCGCGGACTCAATTTTTTTTTTTCAAAGCCGTTACTTAGCGCAGCTAATCACAAATAATAAAAAATAAAACCTCGCCCCCGTGTATTTTTTTAGAAACTGTGGTTGGCCGCTTGCAAACGACGTGACCAACTCGTCTTGAGGGGCGGCTTTCCACACGACATTCGAGACACCTTACGTAGCACGGCAGAGAAACACCTAACTTCGACCAAGTTAGACAATCCTATAGGCAACCTGGAATGCTGTTTGGTTCGGCGCCATCTAGCGACTGAAGCTAGAAATATTGGGCACCCCTGGGAGTGGCGGCTGCATTGTTCAAACGTGAACTTTTACTCTGGTGGCGCCGCTTAGCCTAGTGTCTGAAGCAAGAAATACTGGGTATCCCAGGAAGCCGTGATCGCGTAACATGCCAGTGCAGCGGAAGCTACGGCCCTGGCGGGCCAATGGGAACGTGACTGCGTATCACCGGAGCGCGCCTCTACTCCGAAGAAGTATCAGGCTTTTCGCTGCGCCATGCTCCAATATGTGTGGCTTCGCTCGTACACGTCGCGCATTTCGAAGCCTTCGGCACGCAATGTGGGGCTTATCGTTCACCCTTTGCCAAGTTACAACGAGACAGGGTATAACCGTGGGCTCTCACTATGCTAGCGCCGCCTGGCTGTTGCCGGCTGGCTATAGAGGACTTACTTCTTCCAAATAATATCTTGCTCCAAGGCTTTAGATACTGCCAAAGTACTTTTCTTTGTCCTATTTATGACTTATTTGTACGATAAAGAAAAGAGATTGTTATCACCACGTTAGTACCAATCTGTTTCTTAGCCAATGTTTTTTGTTTGTTTTTTTGCGATAAAAGCTAGGAGTATTACTACATCCTGAAAACGTCATCCCGTGTTGCCAAGTAGTGGTCAACATAATCTTATCTCATGTTGGAATTTCTCAATGGCTATATATGTGACCGGATTTGATCGAAAAAATAAAACCCGGTTTTTAGTCTCGCATAAATAATCTACTCATTGCTGAAAGCTGAAACTCTGCCAGAATGTGATGCTAGCGGTGGGAATAATATGGGAAACTTTAAAATCAAGACGTTACCTGGATCAACAAAATAAAAGAGAAAAAGGAATTATCTCCATGAGGCGACGTTCAAGTTTCAACTAAGCCTAATTCTTGCAGAAAAAGAAATTATGCGGCGTGTCCCTGGGGCATGTATTTTAATGGAACAAACATCTTAGCGAGAAGGAAAAAGATATTGTCCTTCTTGTTGACGAGTTCTTTTTACTCAATGATATTCCTTCATTTGCTGAAATTAGGCTTAGGTGGACGTCGCCATGGTGGCAAGACGGATACGATTCCAACGGCTTCATCAATTTAAGGCAGTAATGTCCCGTATGATGAAATCAACACCTATGTCAAAAGGGTATTTATTTATATTTTTATTTATTTTATATTTTCAAGCAGGCAACGTCGCGTTTTCAAACTTCCGCATCCCAGCTCCACCACTCGCGTCATATTCGGACGGAGTGCCAGCCAGCTTCACTCGTCGGACGAGTCTGGCACGCCGAAGCTAAGCCTCCGTCAAATTTTGTGCACCTCGGGAGAGATTCCAACCTGCCGACCGAGAATCTGAAAGGCGAACGAAGAACTTGGCAGTATTAACATATACTAACCGAATGCACTCAAGGACAGTCGAAAGGGTCATACGTATCGACAAATAGTGTCGTTATAAAAGTACACCATATCCAAACGACACACATCGCGTACTATCACATGAAAGAGCCATATGTAATATTCCATGCATTTTTCTCAATGAGGGACACAGGTCAATTTGACGTACGGGCATTGTTGCCTACCATACTTTCTCTGGCAGATATGGCACATAAATGTCATTGTTTTCTTCCACCTGTCGTTAATATGTTTTTTTTATGTTAATGGTGTTTTAATTAAATAGACTTGTCTCATCACTTTGCGTGTTGTGTGCGTGTAATCACATACGACACAGAATAGTCACTGCTAACAATATTGATACCTTTAGAGAGCTGCTAACGAATAATTAGAATTTGTGCGATTCTAATACTACGGAAATGATAACGTGCTCCTAGATTGTTTTGCGTGTATTACATATATTCATTTTTATGTGTGTGTATATCGTTTATGATTGTATAACTTTTGTCTTTCTTGAGTGTATTTGTTACTTTTTTTTTTACTATCGCAATATTTTGAAGCGTATCCCTTGTATGCTCCATGGTAGGGCCTTCAAGATTTCAATTGATAAATAAACACGTGTATAAGCTAAGAAACGGGGTTTTGATATGTGTACCACTTAAATATAAAAAGTCGGCTGATAAATGTTCTTAATATCCAGGATTATTTTCATATTAGTGTTAAGTATGGCATTACTTCATATTAGTAGGGTGGCTTCAATATAGACATAAAAACGTGAAGGTAGTGGAAATAGCATCGCACGAAGCATACACTCACGGTTGCTTTCCAGTGTTGGATTCGATTGGACGCCCTCCGGCGGGAATAATGTCTGGAAGACTGGCCGATTATGGTGCTTACGACCAATGCCTCGCCATGAGGCATCCGCAGATGGCATTCCAGGGGAAGTACTGCTTGCTCAATTTCAAAGCGCAAAGGCTAACCCCCAGAGTCTTCAAAGCGAGCAATAAATACATGGATCATTTCAACTTAAAGGTGAGTTGTCATTACGTCTAAAATTGTTTCCGAGTAAACAGTATCCCCAGTGGTAATACACAATCGCCTAAGTGAGATGAATAACCTTGGCAATATACAGGGTGCCCACTGCAGCAGGTTGATGGCTAGTGCCTACCTCTTCTGGGGCGTCCTGCAAAATACATTATGGCAGAATTTGTATCTCCGTACATACACAACACGTTCTCTACCTTTCAACTTATGAAAATCCTTTTCTGCAACCTTTTTCAGTCTGATGAGTTTTTATGATAGTATTTGTGGTTCGAGAGTGACGAGTGTGACGAGCAAAAATATAGACCTTCCACAAACTGCAAAAGACCAATGTTATAAAAACTGTATCACAAGTGCTAAACGTAAATGAACATCTTAATAAACACCCGAACTGGTCTTCTAGCTTATATCAATGCATCCACCTCCTTACTTTTCCTCATGTTCAATGTGAAGTTCTGTATTTTATTTTTTCAGTGGTTCACTGTTTCACGAGTATTGGCTGACGGGAATGCGTTGATGTGAAATTTGATAGACAACTTCAGCATACCGGCAGCCCAACATTGCAACGTTGGTGCGCTAGCTCTCATTTTAAGTGATGAGTTCTTACCTTTTCACTCGTAATAGATACGAACAAATGGCCGGTTGACCATTGTGTTAGTGTAAAACAGCTAAAAGACAGAACCCCACAAAAAAATTATTTCTACGTCCGTCTGAGCTGTATGTTCCCATTCAGAGACAATACTTATACAAATAAAGGTGCATTAAGCCAAACTACAATCATATCCCAGTCAGAACTGGCTCAGTAATCATGGAGTTATGAATATACAAAAAATGCGGAAGGCAGGTCTTGTTCTTGTACCAACTTGTGACATGCCATACGCAGGGGTGAATGTAAAGGGGGGAGGGGGGGGGGGCGACCACCCTTCACCCTAAGTGACCAAGGAAAATATTTTTTGTTTTATGAGAGAAAACAAGATACATCACATTCTTTTAGAAAAAAAATGTTTATTTTTCGGTTGAAATGGCAGATTTTGATCAACAAACTATATCTGGGCAACGCCTCGTCCGCGACGTCACATCCGTCTGTGATATTTGAACTCTCTGGAGGCGCTATTTTCGCATGTCCCGAATTCCGAGAAATTTTGGGTTGGTGTTTAGCACGTCTGTTTTACTCCTAAATGTTGTCAATGTTTATTATTGTTTTGTGTTTTTATTGCAAGCAGAAGTTCTTTAACACTCGCTAAGGTATTCTACAGTTTCAATCACAATATTAAACATATGTTGATCGAATATCCCATTATTCTAGCGTGTGTTTTTCAAGAATAAACCCACAACCATGAGTTTGGAGCCCTTGTCCTGCAAAGCCTTTAAGAGGTGCAACTTTCGTGCAGGGCGAATCTTCGGAAATGGCCATGAAATATTATGACGTCATGTCACACTATGCTGTTTAGTTATTAAACTAAATTTTTCCCGAATACGCCATATTGAAAGTACGAAAACGCTAGGTAGGCATAAAAAGCTCCACTTGCTGTTGTAGGGTATTATTAATAAAAATAATAATTTTCAGCTTACAACTGTCTTATAAATTTTGATTGTCCTGACAATTTTGAGTTGTCAATGGTCCTCTATGTTGTTATCGCTAGTGGGTTTACTAGATATACACCATATATTAAAGGATCTCTCTAAGCACTTTAGTCAAGTACCTCCTAAATGTATCAGATTTATAGGGTGAAAGGTAATTTCGAAGTAGACGGGCTCACGTCTAAACGAACTCTGCTATAAACACTGAACAGGAGCACCGCAAAGGCCACTCGTGACGTTGTAACTCGGAGTCTGATACATATAATGGACGGCGCGTTTTGGGGTAGCAATCGGATTTGTCTGATGCATTAGCTCTTTTTTTATAAAAACTGGCCTATTTCCCCTAAACTAGCTTTGTGCTTTGTTATTCGATGCACAAAAATCACGAAGAAAGAAAGTTGAGGGAAATATGTCACTGCTTTTGTTTTAGATCAATGTTAGTGCTAGCCTGCTCGGCTTTAACAAATCCATGCCAAACTGTGATGATGATGGCCTAGATATCAGGTTTTTTTTTTTCATATAGGCTCCCAATGCTTTACTAGTAGATACATTTTATTCTGCTTATTTGTATTTGACAGAGCATCTAAAGGACCTAGTTCTCCCCTATTAGTGTAGGCACTCCGACGTAAGTAAATCGCAATGTCAACGCAGCCGCACTTTGGTGCCGCGCCAAGAGAGACGACTGCCGCCGGGACATCGAAATACCGGATTAGCCAAGACAGCAAAGACGGCCGTCTCCGCTGTCTTAGCCGGTTTCCGCGACGACATATAACGGGAACCACCCCTACCAATTCAAAAGGGAATACCCCAAGACCGCGCATCCAGCCGTTCCAACAACGCAAACGCTCTCGGCGCCATAATAATGAGATTTTCGAAAAACAAGGTGTGTTCCCTTGTAAAGTATTTGTGGGCTCCGTCGTAAATCGAACCAAACGAAATATCAATCCAGCCACGACAGGAATCGCCTGCATGAATTAATAAAAAATTGTCCGCACAATTCCACTTTTGATGCGGCATCCAAATCCGAATGCCGCCGGCTCGCTATTCAGCTATCGACAGTCTGGGCCAGATCGGGACATTACTCAAAGCGCCGCCTTCATACGGAGGACGCTTTCCTAATGTTTTGAAGCGGCAATGGTTGCAACAACATTTCCGTGTCTACGCATCAACCGCTGAAACAGCAATGTTCTATGGTTTGTCATTAGCGTTAGTAAAACTGCAATTTACTTGAATTAGTTAAATCTAAACTTGAGCAGTAACAACGTGTGCCACATAGACATAAATGGCATCGCGAATACTATCTCAGCCACTAAAAAGTATCCAAAGCAAGCCAGAAGAGTCGAATCTCGTTCTTCTCTGCGACCATCAACATCCCTTATTGGTTGCCGCGCAACAAACGTCCACTATTTGCTTATCGCTTTCGATCTGAATCGGGCCCGGAAATTCATGTCGCTGCGCGACCGCCTAAGGAACAACTCGTCAGCAACTTCAGAATTGCAAATAACAATTGCACGAACTCAAGTAGGCCCCCCCAAAAAAAACTAGCGAATGGCGAATCCTCTAAAGTTTCGCCATTGAAACCTTCCATCAACTATTCACCACTCCTTTACTTCATTAATGGCTTAATTGTATTTCCTGCTATAATACTCAGAGTCCCAGCCGCAGGCAAAACAATCAACTGCCCGTATCCTACTGACTGCACAACGTGAGACATCACGTCACGCGTTCATTCAAAATAATGGTCGATTTGAGACTTTAAATGGTTTGGGTACTAATCTGCACAGACTGTTACATTAAAAAAATAACTAAGGAGATTTCTGTTCAAATAACCGATGTACTCGGCAGGTTTTCACTGCAGTTAAAGAAAACAATCTTTAGAAAACTGTTCAAAGGGATATGTGACCTTGAGCATACTGCATTGGCCGAATAGACCGCTTGACGAAAGGCAAAGGTTGTAACCAAATAAGTTACTACGATAACAGAAGCTGAAAGAACTTCTCGGAGACCTCAGGATGGCAGCCGACATTTCGCTAGAATACGTTTGCTTCGAAAGCTGGTCATAAATAGGGTTTAATGTTTTCAGTAGCCTGCGTACACCGATACGCCACCAAAAAAAAAAAATAAAACAATTAACCCCCGAGCTGGTTTTGTCGGAATCGGGGAAGACCGAAAACCCCGATTTAGAGCTGCCCTCGTATGAGAAAAGCCCAGGTTTCTCGAGAAGAGTGTCTACCGACAGCTTGATTTTGTGTTCAAGGGAAACACAGCCCCGACTGAAATGTCCGCAAGGCTGCTTCTTCGTTCGGAACCACACCTCTTATCTGGTACCCTTCTCTTACTGCATCCGGTAGTTTTTAAAGTATTCGGGTCAAGAGCATGTGTCTCATGGGAGTTAAGGAATCCTATCCCTGTCTCCTATTGTCTCAATCATAAGCCCCTATAGGCGCCGATGTTTTGCTTGACACCAAAAATTGACACCGAGAAACACCGACCGTATGTGAAAAATAAGCTCCGAAAAAGCACCCCCAATGTCAAAGCAAAATTAACACCGAAAACATTACCCTAGTCTTAAAGAAGTTAAATGAAAACAAATTTGGATGTCATTTATAAGGCCCCAACAAAATTTCTTGTCGAGATCTGCCCTAACGTTTCTAATGTAATATCTTCCCTTAGCTACTGTTAATATTTGTGCTTAATTACACGTACAATAAGGCTTCGCTAATATCTCATTGAGACGACCGTCGCAGTTTACGGGAAACATCTCCTGTGCCATGGAATCAGAGGTGATCAAGATCTTGCCGGTGTTCGTGCTTGGATCGTGCATACCATCCTCTTGCCGCAAAGAAGACTTACAATTTATTTTGGACACAGGTACGTTGTAGAAACTGTTTTTAATTAGGATGGCTCTAAAATCCTACGATCGCCGCATGAGAGGGCAATAGAGAACAAACGTTGAGGCTGTTAATTGTGAACTAAACCAGGGAAAAAAACTATTGATGAGCTTCAGAGTATTTGTGAACCTTTCGCTAAGAGAGTTAAGTCATTTTTGGTTCATTCTGTGGGTGCCCTCGTATACGGCTGATTTTGTTTCGAGAATGTCCCTAACATGTGTAACGATCCTCGTATTTAAGATAATTACTACAACTTCGTTCGCACTCCTCAAAAGCTGGTGGCGCCAATTCTCGGGAGTGACACAGACGTTTTGAAGTCTCATTGTAAACTATACACAATTCAATTTCTCAATCTTCTGCAAGCTATCATTTTTGCCTGCTGGGCTATGCTTCTGCGGAATGTCCGTCAAGACCCTGTGACTCGACATTTGTCGTGTGTCTGATAAGTGCTGGAAAGGTATGATTGCCTCAAACAATGAAGAAATAAATCACTCATAGCGTATCAGTGACGGTTTATACAACAAAATGACCTCTGACAAGGCATTTATGCATGTCAATATTTTTACTGAAACATAACTTCTTTTTTTTTGCTTTAACATTTTTTTTAAGTCACGTGTGATTATGTCACAACACTTTATGCATGTTTTACATACCTGAGGCACATACTCATTTATAAAAGCAATAAAATTCAAGTAAGACCTATCATCTATAACCACCGTCACGCTTAACAGACGTTGGTTTATTGAACTTTGAATGCATGCACAAGATCCACGTAACTTCCGAAGAGGACCAGCGCCGAAACAAATACGCGACACTTCTGCGAGAACTTATAGATGGATGGTCCCCTTATTCTCCTTTTACTCCGGGTGTAAAATAAATTGAATTTAATCAAATTCAAAAAGATCATAGCCTAGCTTTTCGAGCGGTAAAAAAAAACACACACATTATTTTGGTGAGTGTCAAGGTCTCTATAGATATATTGGGGGAGGGGGGGGGGCTAATACTGAAAATAGTCAATGACCAGAGTCAGTAATAGTTGAAGAAACGCAGGGCGTGGTGAGCCCTGAGAATCTTATCATCGCTTCTCAGTCAATGAGATTACAGCGTTAGCCGGTACCAAAGCCGAACAACGAATCACACAACAATAGGTACGGAGGTAAAAATTAAAAAAATTGGTGTGTGTGTTTGTTTAGACAGCCTAGAACTTAGTCTGGCTCAACGGGCGACTTGTCTCCCAGCTGTGGATGAGAAAGTTAATCAGTGCAGTACAACCTGAGCCAACACCCGCATTTCTTAAGCTATTGGTACTCACAGAAATGATATGTGTGATGCCAGTTAGAACAACATACCTCACCCAATCAATCACCCGGCGTTAGGTTTATAGGGAGAACGAAATTCCAGCGAAGAAAAGCGCGGCCACTTTCATAGCCTATTATCCAACACTGTATACTTTCAGCGCTGATAGGGCTTACAGGCTGGAAACAATATGTTCGTCTTGTCATTCGCCGACCTTCCGTACACTGCAATGATTTGCTCACCGCGCGTCCTGTGGGACAGTGGACACGCGGACCGTGCTTAGGAACAGTGTGGCGATAATTTCAGAAAATGCGCTAGACGACGTTAACTTTATTACTACGCAAACAATAGACATCAATTTCACTTTTATTATCGGGATTAATTAAAATTTTGAGTTGCAAAGACCCGAAATTTGATTAATAATACGTAGAGATTTTAAGGGAACAGTTTTTGCATATCCAGTATGGTACGATGGGCCCACCTGGTACGAACGGCGCATGCGCTATACCACAGAAGACTCGCGCATGCGCAGTTGGTACCGGAGAGCGCATCGTACCGTATCGGGTGTGCAAAAACGGTTCCCTAAAACTTTTTAATCGTTATTCCAACATACAAACGCTTTGTTTTTATAAAGGTTATAAAATTGAAGGTTCATCACAACAAGTACTAGCATTGCCATTTACAAAAAAAAAAGGATAATCTGCATCATGGGATTGTTCACCGTCTTAGCATTCAACTTCTGCGCCATTTATTCTGAGAGAAGCACACCAAGTAAAGACACAGCCTTACTTGTTTTTTTTTTTTCTCTCTTTCCACAACTTTCTCAAATGAAATTCCTAAGCGTTCACCACGTTTCTTCGCGCATTTGAATTCAGTCGGCTAAAGTAGGCTAAACAAAACTTCTATCGTTAGGTAGACATATTTGTTCTGTCATTCGGGCTGGCTCTAACAACCACACAGCTGACATTCTTCGTACGCACGTCCGCCGGTAACATACTTGTTTGTTTGCAATAAGTTACAAAGGGCCATATGCGCTACAAGTTTGTATGTACATGTCATGATGCGTAAAGCAAATATGCCCCCAAACGTTGTCTCTACAGTGGTTTCCAAGTACAAGATTCGCATCGAAGTAAACGCGTGCGAAACCCAAGAGCCAGTGCCCCTGGAACGGCGACAGATCGCGATCATGTAAGTTGAGACTGATATAAAATTATGTCGACACTGAATTATTTCATTTGCATCTTAATTTCCCATTATATACAGAAATAATCTCGTCACTCAAGTAGAACTTTAAAAAAAATGCATGGTGAATCCATAGAAAGTATATTAAAGTGGTTTCTGGCTTCGTCACTCTGGTGCTATAAATATTTATTTACGCGCTCCGCAAATTATACGAAAATCACAAATTACCTGAACCCGCGTCCCGCACGTATAAAAGCGAAAATGTTACTTAAAGTTGTAGGCGTTCTCTTCTGTTCGAAGTTTCTTTCGGTAAAGCAGCTGTGCAGGAATGAAGAACGGGTTGATTTGTCTGCTCCGAACGACCATAAGCAAACTTCGCTCCCCCTTACGGCCCAAAAGAAAACTCGACATACGTCATTAAGCAAAAACGCGTGCGAACCACGCTACAAAAAAAAAAGGATTAATGAGCACTTTTTAACTTGGTTCGCTCATTGGCGTTTGATCTTGAGCGGATGCGGTGTGGTACACTTCTTGTGACCGCTCGCGACACGCGAACGCACTGGTACACTGGCGCCACCTACCAGGTAGCTCTGGAACACTTACGATCTGCGTAATATAAAACTAAAACGTTTTGTAGTATTTACGAGAAAAACATCTACACACTATACATTCTAATATCAGCCTATTTTAGTCCTTTCCCTCTGCCGGATGATGAATTTTTGTCTCCACTTTTTCGAATCGAAGGGATAATCCGTCAAGAGTGCAGATCACGTTAGAATCCTATGAACTTCAAGTGAAAACCCACCATCTTTGAGCGACGGCGGCAACCAGACAACTGACAAGCCGGTTCTCTGCTTGTCGCCGTCGCTAATAGATGGCGGTAGCTGTCCAGAGGGCTGTGTCGAGATTTATTTGTCCACAGACACGAGACTGAGGAAACTAGCCCTTAACAGCTCCGCTGTAAAAAACAACCCTTTAGTACACCTTTTAAGTTTCGCCCTCCCAGAGTCTTGCCTTGTCTTTACAGATGTATCTACTCTTTGTGGATCTTATTTCTTCTCATTGGTACTGCCTACGACTTCTTCCAAAATCGGAAAGTTAGAAGTGAACACGCGTGTTCAACTGGAGCGCAAGATCAAGGTACGATCGAGTCAATTATTAAAAATCACTAGCGACCTAATTATCCCGAGTGCTATGCATGTTTCTATATAGTGGAATATTTGGCATTGACCAATCAGTCAATTTTGCTTTTCCCGGTGCGATGGACAGTATTTACACGAAAAGATTTGTCTCCGCGTGTTGAAACTTGAAACAACTGCGCAGTTTACAAGCTAGCGGCAATAGCGTGGACACTGTGAATACCCATTGGACTGTTCGAAAATTGGTCTCTGCGCGTTTCCAGTGTCCTACGTCTGCAAGTTGTCTGTGGACTAAAAAACAACAACAAAGACATCAATTCGTTTTATAGTATATGTACGCAGGAAGCGCGTCAAATAATCTAACGTTTTTGTTGTTGTTGTTTTGTTTCTTGCCAGGTACTTTATCGCGAATTGTCCTGGCGTTCTCACTGCGGAGAGGAGTACTGAAGCTCGTTCAGATGCCCAAATGGGGAGAGTACCACAGCGAACTTGGCTTTGTGCACGGAATGCGAGTTCTATCGACTACCTGGATCGTTCTGGGCCACACAAAAGTCGTCAAAGACCTCCATGACAGTACGTTCCCAACTTATATCTAACCTATTGCCTATAATATGCATTGTACCTTTTTTTCACTGTCAAATAAGCTGAACCTTACGCACATATCACGCATTTCGAAACTAAGCTGATGCTGTATATACGGCAGTATTGATAGCTGTGCTGCTGCTTCTACCATTACCATTGCTACCATCTCTACTATGGTCTCTGACAGATTAAAAAAGCAGCACGTGACGAGCTTAGAACGTCTTATCATCACTCTACAGCCAATACAATTGCCGTATTAGCCGATAATTTCGCCAAAGGACGAATCACGAAGCAAGAAGCGTGGATGTATTGAGACACGCCCTGACGCCCTGCGTTTTTTAAGCAGTCGGGGACTGTACTACAACTAAATCTACAACTACAACAACAACTACTACTAATACGACTACTAATACTACTACTACCACTATATTGCCTAGAGCGCGTCTCCGACTGGCGTGTTTACCGCATCCAAAAGAGTGGTTCCCTCGATTTCTGCCTTGTGACGTCATACAAGTGTCATGCTGTCGCCAGTCGCGACCCTGGCGGTGTCCGAACAGCGGTGGTAGATATCTACCAGACGCCTGTTCCGCTGCAGGTCTCTCTCCATGTGTGACAGTCCACGGAAGCTCCGCCAGCCGGAAGCTGATACGCCGCGATGACAGCGATACTCGCGTTCGCACGTGCTTTTTGCCAGCAGTTCTGCGCCCAACCGCCAGGATCGTGACATGCAACAGCGTGACACTTCAAATTCTGTGACGTCATTTGTTGCCATGTCGGGACCACTTTTGATGTATGGTCGAGATAGGACGCTAAACACACCAGTTGGAGACGCGCTCCAGGCACCATACTACTACTACTGCTACTACTACTTTACTAACAAATGTTGATACAATTACGGGGACCACTGCGTGCAGGTAAAGTTTACAGCCTGGCACGGAGCGGCCAGGTCGCTCTCAATATCCTTAAACAAAAAAGGTCGTAGAATTAAACCCTGCTGCGCATCTTTTAGGCAATAATTCGCGAGCTTCGAGTAAAGCTGCTAACTGCCACTAAAAACGATTGCGAAAATAGGAGAAAGAAAAAAGCGTGAACGCCTGTGCGGTCCAATTTATTAACACGTGCCATATTACTTGCAATATACAGGGTGTCACAAAAAAAAAATTTCCAGAAATTTGATCACCGCAAAAATAAACTAGGCATCGCCGAACGCTCATTCTCCACCCAAAGGTAGCGCTAGAGGTCACAACCAGATGCCAAAGTTTCATCCCGATCCGATACCTTAATCAAACCTTAATCAAACCTTAATCAAAAGTTAGAAGTGATTTTCTGACAATTTCAATCGGGAAATGGAGCCCATTTTTGCCTGTTTTGCACATATCACAACAAAAACTACTAAATCACATTGTCTACCGATAGCGTCCGCAATCTTCGAGCTTTCTGCGGAGAGTAGCAGCAGAGCTGAGAACAGCGCTCGATCCAAGCGCTTAATCTCGGCGAAGCGCGCGAAAAGAAAGCGAACAGCCACGCCAGCCGCGTCATGGCGCTGATAGCACGGACCGGTCGACGTTCCGGCGTCACCTTCATATCGCCGGCGGGTGTACATCCAAAAGAGACGCTCTCCGATTCTTGTCCCGTCACTGACCAGATCATGACTAGAAGTAATTGCTGTAAATGTGACAACAGCAAACGCGGCAAATATTTTACCTTTTCGTGATGTAATGTAATACACACCTTTTTTTTTTGCAGCTGAGTGGCTCGTGTTCATCAAAAGGGTGCAGCAGGATATATTTTTCTCTTTGCAAGTGAATGCATTCATGGCTGTTGGAAGTTTCTTGGCCATCACGTACGTATATATAAGATTGAAATTACACCGTATACAGAATTCAAGGTAGTCCCGTTCATGTCACTGGACAATGTCAGTTCCTACAATCAGATACAAGAGTGTGTCAGCAACTCCTCCAGCACAGGCTCGTTGACTTCATTCGCGCTTTGGCTGGGCGTGCACCCGAGACCCCCAAGTGTCACCGAAGATCCTTGATGGAGGCGGAGGTTCTGGCGCGCTCTTATTTTGCATCTAACTCTACAGCCATTGGGATGATAAAAACGATGCTAAGGTTTTTCAGTTGTCAGCACCTACACTTTAAGAAATGCCTGCGCATCTACTTACCCGCAAAACACTCAAAGAGCCAATCTCTGCGATCTATGAAGTCAGCTCAGCGAATGATGAGGCGGAACATCCGTTTAGACCTAAAAATGAAGTCTGCGCTCTGGCATGGCGCAATGCAAAGCGTCATGCTTACATTGCGTAATGCCACAGCGCAGACTTAATTTTGAGGTCTAAACAGATATTCCGCCTCACCATTCGCTGAGCTGATTTCGTAGATCGCAGAGGTTGGCTTTTTGAGTGTTTCGGGGGTAAGTAGACGCGCAGGCATTTTTGAAGTGTATCTTCAATACCACTTAAACGGATCCGAGCTTTCGAGCATTCATCCTCAACCAAAGCATCACGGAAGCAACAGGCGTGTGATGGAGGTTGGGCATGCGAAAGAGACGTCGTGCATTGCTTGTTCTCTTAGTGAATAGAAACTTTTTTTGTAGTGATTAATGCTTAATATAACACCGAATTTTATTCAAACCTAAGAAAAACCACAACACTTTTTTTTCTTCCAAATTATCAAGTGTCCGGGAAAAAAATGTTTAAAAAAGTTGTGTTGTTGCTTTCTTTTTTTTTTTTTGCTTTTTTTACGCTGAAGAAGCAAGCTACACATCGCCAGAATCTCAGTTTCCGCAAAAAAGTGGCGTTAGCGTTATCGTACCAGAGAGCTTGCCGTCATCGGATTCAAAAGTTATAAGCCGACTGAAGGCGCAGTGCTCGTGTGCAATTTATTATCATCATCATATGATCATCATGAACATCATCATCTTTTTATTTCTGTGCCCATGAGCAACAATTGTCCGTAATGTAGCGACAACGTAAAAGAGAATGCTAAGAACATCATTTTGGTCGCTAAGTTCTCGTAAAAGTTTTAACGGGAACAAATTATATAATGAAGTGAAAAAAGCTTGCCAAGAAAGAGAGGAACAAATAAAATTATCTAATATAGTTTATATTTTACGGCGAAAAATACATTTCCGTCATCTGCTAGTATTTCTGTGTCTCACTCAGTAGTTTGATGATGATTAAAATTCCAACCCATTGTGCTCTCTTTACATGAAAAATGTTTAATACTTCCCCTTTCAACAAAAACCTCAGCGTTTGATACCATGGGTGATGAGCTCAATTATCTGGGTTGGTTCCTTTTCACGTATAAAACCTTTGGGTAAAAAGAGAACCTAACCCCTTCCGTCCTGATGCCTTCAGGGAAGAATGACGGTCGTACACGTCATACGTCAATAAAAGCATTTTCAATCCATCAATTAATCAATAAATCCCAATATAAACTTGCAAGAAACAGTTCATATTCCGTAACAATACGCTTTTAACTATAGGGCGTCCCAGGTCAACAGGCTCGATCTAAAATGAACCATGAAAATCGGCGCCTGCACGTATGAATCTAAACCTTTCGTCAAAGGTGTATTTCATAGGTCGGTTTTTTTCTTGTAAAATCACAAGGCGTAGCTTTCTTTCTGTAAAAAATAGGGCCGAAAACCTTGCAAGGGTCGACGGCGGATGGCGACGCAGACGACCGACTCAAGGTGCGGGGTGTCTTTGGCACGCGTATTGATAGATGGCGTTGGGAGGAGAGTCCGAACGTGTAGCCAACCAGCGAAAGAAAGCAGACGACACGCAGACGCAATCTCTTGGCAGCAAAGGCGCCGTCGTTATGCAAACGCATTTTTTAACTTTGGGTTTTGATTTTTTTGTTCACATTTATTCTTAAACCACAGGTACATTACAAAAATATTATGTTCATTTTAATAAACCACGTTAAAGAGGTAGCGCCATCTATCAATACGAGTGCCAAACGCACCCCGTCACTCGACTTGGTCGTCTGCGTCGCCACCCCCCGTTGAACCAGGCAAGTTTCTGGGCCCTACTTTTTAGAGAAAGGGAGCTACCCTTTGAAACTTTACAAAAAATAACCGACTTGTAAAACACACCCTTTACGAATAGCTTAGAATGCTACGTGCAGGCGTCGATTTTTACGGCCTATTTAGATCGAGCCTGGTGACTTGAAACACCCTATATAGAAAAATTGTAAAAGTCCTTGTGACACACGTTTAACTGATTCCTTATATCGAAATATACCATATATACTCACGGTAATGGTATTTATCTATCAGCCATGTTTTTGTGTGTGTGGCCTCGTTTTTGTGCGCATTTTCAGGGGATTTTTGTCAGGCTACCTCGTTGTCAAGGCGCCAAAAGTCAAGTTCAACGGATTCCTGCTCGTTATAATCGCCCTATTCAGACGTTACGTCAGGTGAGTGACGCCTACTTTATAACCTTGCTTCATTTTTTTTTTCGACATTAAGTTTGCTCGTGTTATCGCGCATTGTACATTCATTGCGTAGTAAAAGTGCTTACAGAATTTTGTAGCTTAAGGTTAATTCCTAAAATGTGCAAATTAAAACACAGAACAGCCTAAATAATAGGGAACAGGAAAAAAACATAAATTAGGGTTCTGGACAGATTGACCCCCAAGCTGCACACTTGATCTTAAGAGCGAGGAGAGGGGCAACAGAACGGGTTGCAAGTTATATTAGAGTCAGCCCTCTTTCTTCTCTTCTTTAAGGGAATGTCCTGTTGTTGTTTTTTTATAGTTACTGACAGCTGATTAAACGCAGCGCGTAGCCAATTCCGAACATCTTAGTATCGCTCTGCAGCTAATAAGAGAGCGGCATCAGCCCAGAAGGCCAGATAACAAATCACGAAACAAGAAGCATGAACATAAGCTACGCCCTGTTTTTCACTTACCTTTCAGTGTCACTTACATTTTAGGAAACGTAGTGTCACTTACATTTCAGGAAACCCAGGACGTGGAGTAATATATACCGGGTGTTTCAGCGAAGAGAGACAAAAATTCCTACAATTAGTGTATTCCATTCAAAAAGATACTTTTCTCTGAACCGCACCACTCGTGATGACGGACGCGAAAAATAGGGTGATACTTACTAATTACTTCGACAATTAAATAAAAACGACCGATTAATTTGTTAATTAGTGAAAATAGACCTATAGTTCCAATTAGGAACTTGCTAAGCGTCATCGAAAACCACTGAATAAGTAATGTTCAGAAAGACCTTGAGCACGTGGGAAGCGTAGTAGTGCGTTACAGTTACCAGTCGTGGCGCAGGTAAGTACAAGGCTGGGGCTCTGAGAAGAGACGGAATAATTGCGCGGGCGCCTTATCGCAACCTCTAGACTTGTGTCTGCTCCACGAGTCGCAACTTAAGCGCGCTACTACGCCTCCCGAGCGCTCAAATTCTTTCTGAAAATTACTGATTTAGTGGTTTTCGATGACGCTCAGCAAGTTTCTAATTGGAGCCATGTCTATTTTCACTACTTAAAAAGCTAATTAGTCATTTTAGTTAATGAGCGAACTAATTAGTAACTATCAGAACTTTTCTGACGTCCACCACCATGAGTTATGCGGTCTCAAGAAAATATCTTTTTTTACCACTAACATACCAATTTTAGGAATTTTTGTCAATCTTCGCTGAAACACCCGGTATAACACTTCCCTCTTGTTCCGTGAATCTTTTTTTTTTCCCCGTTGTTATCGACGAATGCGGCAATCTGATTGGCTGTGGAGTGATAATATTATGCTTGTAGGACTCGCCATGCCCTGCTCGATGATCGTAGAACGCTCCCTATTTCGGGGCAATTTCGTTGCAAGAAATTGGCTATGAATGCGCTGATATGCGCAATACGAAAACATGCGATTGCATGATACTAGTTCAATCATGTTAGCGCCAGCAGTTGCAGGCTCCAATGAAGTGATCAAAGTGCAAGTTGAAAGCAATTGAAGTGCATTCGTCGAAAATGTGAATTATGTATGTATGTTGTATAAAGCGAGCGACGATCGGCTGAGCAAAGGCAACGCCGATCGCGGCTGTCGATAAATGTATATCACTGAGAACAAGAAAACGCTGCGTACGTCCCGAGGGTTTTTTGTATTCCACAGAAACATCAACGACCATGGTTTCTATAACTTCTGGGTTTGGAGTTGAGGCGTAATGAAGATGGTCGTGCTGCGCTTCTGCAGTTGACAGGGGAGCACTACTGCTTCGGGCAAAGACAATTCGCTAAAAACCAACGTTGCTTTCTTGTTAATATTCATATCCTCGACATCTCAACACTACATGCAACTATAACAAGCAACAAGATAATAGTTGAAATAGCGCTGGGCGCATGGTCAGAGTCGAGCTAACATATTTTAACGCAAAACGAACTATAGGTAATCTATGACAGCTGCGAGGGCGTAGTTAAAAGCGCAGGCGTCGCGTTGATGAATCAAATAAATGAGGTTTGTAAACCCTAGCAGTAACCCGAAACTATCTACCGACACAAAGACAAAAATTAAGCGAAGAAGCTTATACATTGTTACAGTTAAATAGGATTGTAACTGTACATCATGCATTCCCTCCATCTTCACACGTGCATATTCCCCAAGTTTTTATTTCGCTGTACCTTCGCGCAGGCTTGTCCCCTCCATGATGGCTGTTTTTGGATTCATGTACATGATTCCCCTCGTCACGAGTGGACCAGCAATGGGGCAGTATTGGCCTATCATTGATCGGAAATGCGCCGACCACTGGTGGAAGATCCTCACCATGACTCACAACTATATGGAGGGACCCGAAGACCTGGTAAAACAAAAACCCTCGGTCAATTATGAAACCATACAAGATGTTTAAAATGAAAAAGAACTATATCTTCCTAACCCGAAAGAAAAAAAAGATACGCAACCCCGAACGTTTAGACTAACCCCCAAATGTAATGGTACGACCAGATGTCGCAGTTCCAGAAATTATCATTTTCTGATTCAAAAGTTATGAGCGATTTTTGAACGAAAATTAAAGGAAGATCCATTGGTGGGCTTTTTGGAAATGCGTTAGCATGACCCTTGGGAAATGCCACACACACACCCTTTTGAGAAACGCTAAAGCTGACCCCTTTACTTTTCTGTTTTGGCTTTCTCTGTTGCTTCCTTGATCTTTTGCTGCCTCTTTTTGACTTCATTACGGGGTCAGTGTTTGCGTTTCCAGAAGGGGGACGTGCCTGGTGTTTCCCAAGGGTTATTCTAACGCGTTCCCTAAGGATCCACCAATGGATCTTCCTTTTATTCTTTCCCGCGAAGCGGACTCGCCCCTCGCCCGCCTCGCCCCAGCTTCTAATGCACGCAGACCCGCGTCGGCTTGCCGCTTCTTGCGCCGCATTTCAGTTAGCCGAGCTAGGCGGTGCTTCCGCTCCTCTTTCTCTTTCGCCCGCCGCTCCGCGCGGCAGCGCGCGGCAGCGCGCGGCAGTATCCATAGCAACCGGTGCTGACGTCTCTACGTCACTTCCGTGCGGCGCCACGTCGTTCGGATCTTGTCGATACGTACAAAGCTGCGCGGTGCGCCCGTGGTGCGCCCAGCGGCGAGCGGCGGACGCCGCGTGGCGCCTAGTTTCACCGCACATGTGTTCCGTGCTTGATGCTGCTTTCGCTGTCCACCGGTTTCCCGCGCGCGCATTAGCGTCCGCACCGTGACGTCGCCTCCCTCTCGCTTTTCTCCTCCACTACTCCCCTCCTCTTTACGCGGCGCGCTTCCCTTTCTATGTCATGTGGGTGCTAATGCTAACGCATTAAAAGCTTTAATGAGAAAATGGAGGACAACAAAGCCTGCAAATACATAGATGTGAATCGTGTCAGTTACCAAGAACAAACCCTGTTCTCTCATATTATTTTCAAAAAATCGCCTATAGTATAACTTGAAAAAACTATTAGTACATTCTGAACCTTGAAAATCCTATCGGAACAACTAGCGCTACATATCGGAGTCGATTAAGCGTTCGGAATTGCGTAGTTGATTTGTTCGGGGAGAAAAACACGGCTGCTTTTACCCCAAACACCCTATACAAACACGTCGTCTCCATAACAGAAGAAAGCTTCCATAAAAGCAACAGGTAAATATATCTCTTAATATAGCTGTTTCTCATATAGAGTAAGCAAAATGTTACTCAATTCAATATAAAGTGGTCACTACAGGGGGGAAAAAATCTGTTTTGAGTCTACAGGATGTAGGTGTTCATTGATGCCCGTGTCCCACAAGAGCGACAGACACAAACAAAAGACAGCGACAAGCCTCAAACCCATGCAGCATGCTCGCGAGGGTAACTTTGGCAGGCGTTTAGTCGTTTGGTGCTCGTGAAGTACGCACGAGTGATTGCGAGCCTGCCAAAGATACCCTTGCGTGCACGATGGTCGTGTTTGAGCATAGCCTCCTTTATTCTACAAAGCCTCTCAGATCGCGAAAGACTCTGGTTTGAGGCTTGTCGCTGTCATTTGTTGCTGTCTGTCGCTCTAGTGGGAAACGGGCATAACCTATACCGATGAGTTTATATGCGAGGTTCATAGAAACACCTATAACAAAATTGATATTTTGGCATGCAGTGCATGGCACACTACTGGTACATCTCCACGGACTTCCAACTGGCCATCGTGAGCACCATTATTCTTGCTCTGGTCACACCTAGGTGAGGACAAATGCGCATATGACATTTCAGTGTGATCGCGCAATAACCTTGTAGTTTACCCAGTGTCGGTGTTGGTCCTGTGACGATTATTTTGTAAGTATTTCTACTTGTGTACTTTGTGCAATGACGGTAATCACTTGTATATAATTTAGACTATTAATTTTTCTCGCTTATATGTTACTAACTGCAGACTTGTTCTGTGGTCTTGTATGGGTTTTCTGTCTTTATTTTTTTCTTTAAGTACTTCCTGCTTGGCACGCTATATTTAATAGATAAATAAACACGTAACACAATAAGATGTGCAATCTCCACCCACATCATTTTTCTGACCCGCAGGTGGCCAAAGGTAGGCCTTGGCATCATGGCTACCCTCGTTGCTGCGACCTGCATCGCTGCTGGTGCTCTAACTTACGTGAACCGCTATTTTCCCCATCCCTTGATCCTCACAACTGACTTCAGGTATGCTGCCTTCTTGAATAAACCTTGATGGCCAGAAAATACGGGTGAATACAATCAGTAAATTATTATTATTATTATTATTATTATTATTATTATTATTATTATTATTATTATTATTATTATTATTATATTATTATTATTATTATTATTATTATTATTATTATAAAACATACGTAACCTATAAAACACGCGTTAGATATTTTCTCCACGCCATGGCAGTCGCAGAAAACATTTGAGAAAAACGAGCACCATTAACCTCTCAACTTGCAGCCAGAACAAACGACCACGTGATCTGGAGCCGATTATACCTCGTCTCACCTTAGCAGGGGGAAATCAGTGGCCGATTGGGCTAAAGCCCCTCTATCCTGGGAAACGTGGCGCCATTCATTGTTGTGGAAATGCTCGAGACACGTGTCGCGCGCCCCTTCGGGGAAGAACATTGCGTCTGAAATCTAGCTCACTGCTGCGCTGTGCCGCCATGATCTTCCCAAGGGCTGCACGTTGCACGTGCCTCGTGCATCGACGCAAAACGCGCTACTTTTGAAACATGACAGGGGTTTAGAGTGGGCTAGAGCACACCAGCACGGAGCACAGGGGGCGAAAGCTCGCGCTCCAGAGCCCAGGATCCTGGCCTCAATTCCCACCGCTGCCCGTTTCGATCTGGATGAGCATCATACCGGCGTGCGGTCGTGTTTCACTACTGCGTGGTGCACGTTAAAAACCTTAGGCTAGCGGTTGTACTGCACTGGCTAAATTGCTCATCTACAGCTGGGAGACTATACTTCGTTTCACCTTATGTGCGAGCGAAGGCAAAACTGGAAGCGCGAGCACGGAAGCTCCGTGCGTTCAGGCTTTGCTCGAGCGCGCGAGCTGGGGAGAAATGCAAAAAGCGCTGGTCTCGCGCTTCTAGCTTTGGCTTCGCTCGCAGATAAAGTGAAACGAAGTATAGTCGCCCGTTGAGGCAGACCAAGTTCTAAGCTGTATAAACACGCACACCACCCAATTAGTCTCACCCCAGCATAGACTAATGTTAGCCGCGCATGCTAAAAGCGCGAATTAGTTGCTTTGGATGAAACCTCTACGGATGCAGGAGCGACGCGTGCAGCGAGTGCTCCAGTCTAGGAAGTCAAGGCTAGCCGCTCGCGCTTGCATTGCTTTCGCAGTTATACTTTGTCTCACCCTAGCATGGACTAACCGCGAAGGCTGTGCTAGCGCGAGCGGCCAGCCTTGACTGCCTTGACTAGAGCACTTGCTGCACGAGCGCTCGTGCAGCCGCCGCGGCTTCATTCAAAGCGACTAGCTCGCGCTTTTAGCACGCGCGGCTAACAATAGTTCATACTAAGGTGAGACGAAGTATAGTCCATGCCACGGTGGAAGAAACACATTTTTTTCCACCGTGGGCCATGCTAAGGCAAGGCTAGAGCCGCTGAATGAGCTGCCCTTAGAGTATCGGCACTCTGTTCCCCGCGACATTGTTGTGGGCGCCGCCATTTTGGTGCTTGTGCAGAGCTGACGCAATGGCCGATCGTCATGATTCAAAAGTGCAACTTCCTCAGCATTAGATTCGGGGTTAGAAAGCTCATGTAATAATGCTTTGCTTTGTCGCGAACTGTTTAAACATTTGTGGAGGACATAAAAGCATTTCCTGTGATTTCAGATAAAGCTTCAGATAACTGGCAACCATGATGTTTAACCACAATATGACCAAGTGTCGTTACTCTGAAGCCTAGCTTATTTAGTGGCACTAGGTGAGACTAAGTATAGTGGCCAATGGCTTAGTTCGATTTACCTGCACCTCCTGCACCGGTGCAGAAATGTGTAGCGCGGTGTACTTCCGGTCGTATATTTGAATACAAATACCGGAAGTACACTGCCCTGCACTTTTCTGCACCGGTGCAGGAGGTGCAGGTGAATCGAAAGAAGCTGATGTTTATAATAACCACACACTGGCTGGGACACGCGTTGAGCTCCACCCATTGTTAACGTTCGGCTGTTTCCGTCATCGCAGAGATTGGGCACGAGGCACAAACCGAAATCCACGTCGAGACATTGGTTCTCCCGAGCACAAAACAAATGCTCACACAGTGCTGATGTCCACTGTATGAGTCGCATTTCAATATCCCCGCCGCGGAGATCACAACGTTTGATGCCAGAAACCTGGAGATTGAACTGTTGACGACGACAACAATGCGATCCCCACAACTTCGTCATCAAGTTTTGCGAAGGACAGACTAAAAGAAAACATCCGAAAGAAGCGTGCTTGGTCAGTGGTGTTGCGTGCGAGTGTGCTAGTGTCCCACTTATGCCAGTAAGTTTGTGTAAATGAAGAAACCTTTTGTCTCTCCTGAGACAAAAGGTTTCTCCTTTTGTCTCAGAGTTTCTCCTGAGACAAAATCTAGAATTGCATTTGTCTCAGTGGAGACAAATGCAATTCTAGCTTTAGGTCTGCCAACTAATAATTCGAACCACAGCTCGGCGTTCTGACGTCCCCACGCGCTCTCATCTCCTCCTATCTCTCATTTTGTCGGTACATAGAGTTCGCATTTTCCTTACTACTGGAAAGTCTGGGGCGCGCGAGCGCGTTGAGACGCGATTCAACTGCCACTCAGCTCGTGCGCAGGCTCTGGCAGTGCTTTTCCACACCCAGCTTTTGCTAAAACGCGGCTTCTATTGGCGACGTGCGCGAACAAATGCGTCGCTGTCATCGGCCTTCCACGATTGGTCAAAAGCTCACTGTGACGCCTCTATCGACCTTTCCAAAAACGAGCTTGTGGCCGGTGCCATTTTGAGCGTTCGTGCGTATGGCGCGTGCTTTGCTCACTTTCCTAAGCGACGAACACGCACGTGCTGGGCTGTGAAGTCCGCACGCTGGACTGTGATTTTGTAAACATTGGAAAGGTCTATACTCCGTTTCACCTTATGTTGTACCGCAGGAAAGGCTATGAGCGCGAGCTCCTTGCTCTGGGGCAGATCTCGGCGGCACAAGCTCTCGTGGAGTAACGGCCGCTGTCAACGCTATCAGCTCGCGCTTCCAGCCTTCGCTGCGGTACAACATAAGGTGAAACGGAGTATACTATACTCTGTTTCACCTTATGTTGTACCGCAGCGAAGGCTACAAGCGCGAGCTCCTTGCTCTGGGGCACATCTCGGCGGCACAAGCTCTCGTGCATTAGGAGCAGCTGCCAACGCTATGAGCTCGAGCGTCTAGCCTTCGCTGCGGTACAACATAAGGTGAAACAGAGTATAGGATGAGTTCTGCTCTCATCGACGCTAATAAGAGCAAAGTCAGACTCAACTTTGACAGTGTTGATTTAGGAACGTAATGACCAGGATTCCACGGCATTTTTAGGCCCCATCGAACTTGTCCCTCGCTACTAATAATTTCGGTAGTGACGTCAGTGATAGGAGCCATAAGAGGGCGACACCGAATCATCTCGTAGCCAATTAGCGGCGAGATGTTTCGGTGGCGCCCTCCTATGGTTACCTTTCGTGACGTCATTACTTGCGAACAACAAGTTCGATGGTGTTTGTAAGGAGCATGGTGGAAGCTTGAAATCATTGCGCTCTTAAAGCAACACTACCAACACCGTCAAAATTGAAGTTCTTCCATTACTCTTATTTCTGTCGATAAGAAATCCTTTGCTGACGTCATAGTCAGCATTCGGCCAATCGCGGAAGGCCGACCACAGCGACGCTTTTGATCGCGCACGTCGCCAATAGACAATTGCAAGCATGGCCCCCTGACTGGCGCCCTATGTGTGCAAGCGCGTGCAACTTGCGCGTGAACATAGCTTTGGCAAACTTGCACTTGCACGAGCTTGTTCGCTCGTGCAGAGATATGGCGGCGGCGAGTCGCTTTGCTTTGCAATCGTCTATACAGAATGTGCAGAGGTAAATAAAAACAAACAATTTCGGAACTTTCGGGGAGAGTATGTTACTTACGGTTGGCTATTGTTTTTGCTCGTTTTTGAGGACCCGTGGTGAGTAGCGAGTACTTTAAAAGTATCACCGTTGAACGATAACTGCAGTACCTCTTAACATTTACTTATACGGGATCGACATGCTTTCCTGGTCTCTTGGGTGAAAATAAAAAAGCATTTGTTCGGCAAAGAAATGAGAGATATGCCGATGGTATCATGGCCGCATCTCCAGGACTGTCTATTCTACTAGGCTAGTCCGTATAACAGAGAGCGACCCAAAACCTACATATCCATAAACGCGAAGGCTTCTTGAACAGCAAGGCATCGGCGGTAGGCACCTACCTTCCCCAGGCACCGAGATACGCGCCGAGCTTCCCCGCACAATTGCCGAGCAAGATCTTGGTTTTAACTAACAATCTTCCAAACTTCTTTCTTTTTTCTTTTTTTTTCTGTGTTACTTTTTTTTTCGGCTTGAGTCTGTAATGCACAGTGTTTTGACTAGGGTCCCTTCATGCGTGCATGCGTGAAATAATCCCTGGCTGAAGGGGAACAAGAGGGACAAAGGACAAACACATTTGCCCCTCTTGTTCCCCTTCCTCCAGGGATTATTTTCATCATTCTTGTCCAGCTCGCTTGCGCCTTTGCATTTAATTGCATTATAATAATAACCTTAAATTGCAAGCTTCACCCCTGTTGGTGTTAGACTGGTGGCACCTTTATAAAACCCGTTTGCTCTACTGACGTCTAGCTGGTTAGCTCAGTCGGTAGAGAGCTCCACCTGTAATGGGGAGGTCCTGGGTTCGATACCCGGACCAGGCGAATTTTTTCAGTCGCGCACCAGTCACCTATCTGTGTTTGGAGATTTGTGTTTGTCCTTTTTTCTCTTTTTCCCCTTCCTCCGGGGTTTATTTTCACCTTTCTTGTCCAGCTCGCTTGCGCCTTTGCATTTAATTGCATTATAATAATAACCTTAAATTGCAAGCTTCACCCTTGTTGGTGTTAGACTGGTGGCACCTGATAAAACCCGTTTGCTCTACTGACGTCTAACCCCTGGTTAGCTCAGTCAGTGGAGCGCTCCATCTATAATGGAGAGGTCCCGCGTTCGATACCCGGACCAGGCGGATTTTTTTCAGTCGCGCACCAGTCACCTAGCTGTGTTTGGAGATGTGTGTTTGTCCTTTGTCCCTCTTGTTCCCCTTCCTCCAGGGATTATTCTCACAATGAAAATGTTTTTTCTCGTTTTTTTTTTTCTTGGCTCAGGAATTTTATTGAGACTCGTTATTGACTCGCGATTATTTTTTTAACGAAATGGTTGGACACGCAGTTGGGCTGAAAACAATCAGGCGTGCATTTATTTTACATATTTCTTGGTTTTAAAAGAGCACCCTCAGATTTCAACATTTCTTGAAAAAGTAATGTGTGTTGTGGTGAGAAGCAACGAGTATAATTCGGGCGAACGAGCGCCTTGTAATCCAGGCAGCTAGCCAAGCGAGCTCGATGATGACTATTCCGGCCCTGTAGCTTGCACCACCGCTCTTCGCGAAGAACCTTGAGTCATTTTTACCCCTGTGTCAGTCTCTCCCGACGAATGAAATGGCCGGAGGAGAGCTTCGCGCGCCAAGAATTTCGGTGGCCATGTCCTGGTCGTAACGTCTCGGATGGAAGCCATGAGAGGGCACCACTGAAACATCTCGTGCGATTCGTTGTCAAGGTTAGCGAAGCTTGCACACTGCTGCAGTCCCTCATATCTGTGAGAGCATGTGGCTGCGTCTTGCGTCTTATTCGCACACGCTTTCGCGTCACACGAAGCCCCGCACTCGTGCATCTTTGACCTGCATCTTTGACAATAATGAGTTTTAGTAGATCTTTCCCATAACTCTGATAATGATACTGGATACTCCGCCGACGCCTCTGTGCATGCAATATATTGCTCTCTTGTATCGTTATTGGAGGTGTCGGAACGATCTTCTAAAACTCTTTAGTGTTGGAGCACTGCGAAAGCTATGCTAGCCATGAAAGCGTAGCACGAAAAAGTTGACAGCAAGCATAGAGCGTGTTTACGGTTTTTCTGTTTTGCAAATGCGTTGTTCTATGAGTTCATTGTTTCCTTCTGTCCTCGGCGAGGCAATGCTTTTGAATGTAAAACAAAATATCCAGCCTGCAGGTCTGCTGTGCGCACATAATAAATATATTTCTTGAAAACACGTGTATAATATAAAAATACTTTCTTGATCAAAAACATCCAGGCAGTAAACGTCGGAACGAAACAGTAAGATAAGGAAGAACTTGTCGAAGTGTAGACTTTAAATGCGTAGTGAGTCGAAACACTCCCCTGGACATTTATTTTACGCCGGACTAGGTGATAATTACAAATATTGATGTCCCACATTAAAAGTGTTTCCTGTCGCCAAAAATAAAAAAAAGCAAAGGTTTTGTTGCGCTGGATTTTTGCGCATGTTCCCGCAAATAAATTGTATTAAAATCATTTTTACAAGAAGAATTTAAAATGTATATTTTATTTTTAAAATCTGGAGGAAAGCAAAGGCTGACTTGGTGCTCAGTGCGAAAGTAAAGTTATTTGTGCGACTGTTCCGAGAGTTAAACAAGACTCACATTAGATGATAAGTTTACGTTCGATAGGAAGGACCGAGCCCTATGACTTGCATTTTCCTTTTGTAACAGTGAACCTTGCCAGTCCTGTACACGTTACCAAAAAATTCATTGCAATTAAAATTATTCGCGCTTCATGATTATTCCAGTGCACCACTTGGTTACGTGATACCAAAAAAATATTATCGACTTTCCTTTAGAAGTATCTGTTAATATCTTGTTGCTTTCTGAGGTCCGTGCTGCTATTGCTGGCAAATCGTTTTATTTTAATTATCGTCTTTTCTTAACCACCATACGTTTAACGCAAATATATATCTTTGTTGATTGACCAGGACAATTATCTAGGTCTCGCGTTCGTGTTCGTACAGTAGAGGGCATTGCTTTCAGAGGTACTTCTTTTATGTTAACAGTTATTTTGAAAGAAAGAGGTAGGAAGTAAAGAAATGACCCTTGTAATATTATTGTAGGAGGAGTACAAAATACAGTTATTTTCAGCAAGACCAGGCGAAGAGGTGCGTTTAATGCTTGTTAAGGAGACTCCCATAAATTATAGGAATAGCGAAAATCTGAATTAATCAATTGCTTTGCTGTTCTTTTTTTTTGTAACACCTATATACTACTTTATATTTATGTGTGTGTTTGTATTACTATTTCGAATACTGTGCAAAATAATGTTATTGTCTCTGCTGCAGTGGGGAAAACAGAGGCACGTGAAGCAACATCTGAGCTCATTTTGCGATATGCCTACCCTCTCCGAATTGAGAGAATAAAAAAACTTGAATTTCAACAATTACACCTTGATTGTTAAGAGTAATTAACTACAAGTAATTCGAATGCTTTAAATGCGTATAGAGTAATTACTGTGTGTTTCTTTAGACAGTGGGAAATTAGTCAGCTCCAGTGGGCGTCTGACGCCTTCGCTGTAGACGAGAAATTTATACAGTTTAGTAGCGCTGCCAGCCTGGGGTCTTCAACGTGCCACACGCAGCAGTCAAACACAACTGCACGTCGGTAAGACGTCCATTCAGTATGAAACGGGCAGACATGAGGATTCGCAACTTTCAGCGATGGTGGTACCGCGGTGCGAGAATCGCGCTCCGTAGCCCCTGGATGATCGGCTACACGATGCTTTCCTGACGTGAAAAAAACAAAACAAAGTAAGGCTCTAATATTGCTCGTATATTGCAAAACTAAAATAACTTACGCGTCGCAGACCCAGCCTCGTACGGCTGTTCTACGAGGATCATTCCTGAATTCCTGATGACAGCCATTTCGAAAGGCGCCAGTGCGCCCCCTATAGATCGTGAAAGTTGGGAAATTGAATCCAGTATCTCTGGGTTCTGAAGCGTGAGCTGTCACTCCACGTGCTCTGAACTGCGGTGCGTTAACACACTTGGCAACTGATCCCTCTTTGCTGCTCTGGGGGAAGGAGAGGTTTGTCAAGCAACGTCTCAGTTGTTTCTTTTTTCTTTGCCACCCCTCCCCTAATAGAAACAAGAAAAAATAATTTGAACAATTGCACCATAACCGTCAAAAGTAATTGAGAACAAGTAATCCGAATACTTAGAACGCGTTTGATCTACGTCAAGAGCTTATGCACGGTACGGTTGATACACGTTTTCTGCCTGTTCTTTCACTTATGGGTACCGCAGTCGTCTGACCGTCACGCTGATGTACGTCTACACCAAGGCGTACGTACACGCCCCGTCCCTCTTCACTGGACTCATCTTCGGCTGCCTGGCCGCCAAAGCGCACAAGCTGTCTCGTAAGGCACAGGTGCTCTTGTGGACGGTGTCCGTTCTTTTCACCACGTCGTCGCTGTTCGGAGTCTACAGCTGGAACATCGGCCGCCAGCCGGAACTCCTCGAGTCTGCAATTTACGCCGGCCTGCACCGGTTCGCCTGGGCCTTCGGCGTCTCCTGGGTCATGTACGCCTGCGTCACGGGCCGCGGTGGACCGGTCAACAGGATGCTCGCTTTTCCCCTGTTCTACCCGCTCGGCCGCCTGTCCTTTGCAGTGTACCTTGTGCACTTTATGCTGCTCGTCTGCAACGTCCTCCTCAGCCGGGAGCGCCAGCCTCAACAGCCCTTTCTCCAGGTCAGGGGTTTGGAGGGTCAAACTGTACTCTCAACGTCATGGTTAGCTGCGAAAATCTCACTTACACGAACCTAGCACAGAATAGATCGTCGAGTGGACGACGTACCTAACTGCATATGGAAGGCCCCTAATAAAACGAGGCCTTTTTTGGTTCAGGAACAGCTAGCTGTGGTGATGACAGTATAATATTTTGGTGGTTTGGCTGAATGCGGCTTGATGCATCGCTGATGTCCGCATTACTCACTAAAAAAGTATCTGGCTTCATATTCCTGCAAGAGAGAGAGCCAGCCAATCGCCGTGAAGAAGAGTCCCAGTGAATGATAAAGTTGGCATTACGATAAGGTCTGAAAGATGCAATGTGCGCAGGTACATACAAAGAGCATGTGAAACGTCATATACATTGTCCCTGCGCGCATATTTTTTCTAGCCATATTTCGAGTTTCGTCAATTGCTGCAATACTTCTAATGTTCACCATGATTCGTTATCTCCGTGCTCTGCAGGAAAATGAACTCAGGAACTTTTACTTAATGCGTTAGCATTAGAACGTCCGTTTTCACGAAAACCTGGCGTTGTCGTTCGTTTGGGAACGAAAACCTGGCGTTGTCGTTCGGGGAGAGAGAGAGAGAAGGAGCGGGAGAAGGTGACACGTGCAACGCTCCCATCGGTTCGAGGTGCTGACGTCAGCACACGTCAACCTCTCCCTCTTTCTCCGGTACTGACAAACTGAGAGACACCACCGGGTTTTCATCAAAACGAGCCCCTTCGTTTTCGGCAAAGTCACGTGCACAGCTGGCGCGGAGCCAGAGACGCGTAAGCGCCACGCAACACCTCCTAAATAACAGAGCTGTAGTGCTGAATGAGATGGCGTAATCAGAGAAGGCCAACGCTAGACAGAGATTGGGGAAACGAGTATTGTGTCAGCGCTCGTTCGAGTCAAGTTTGAGCCGCATGATGACGCAATCGTCGTGCCCAATCTCTGCCCAGCGTTGGCCTTCTCTGATGACGCCATCTCATTCAGCACGACGGCTTACTTATCTAGGAGATGTTTTGCCGGGGCGCGGTCGAATCCGTGTGTGCCCAGTTGCCGCTCTGGCGTCGCCGGTTGTTCTTCGCTCTGGGTTTACGTGTAGTAGCGGTGTGTGGGTTGTGATGTGTGTATGTGTATTTAAAACAAGGGATGCGGTTCCCCCCAGGATTGATATGAGTGCGGATTCTTCTACGAGTGGTATCGATGCGGTTTTTTTCATGAGTAATACGGATGACCGTATCCATGGCGTCCACGTAATGACGGGCAGAGTTCAGAAAAGGGGTGAAAAACATTGCAGTAAGATCCAGTGGTGGATTCTTAGCAAATTCGTTAGCATTGCCCTTGGGAAACGCCACACATGTCCCCTTTGGAAAACGCTAACACTGACCCTGAAACAGAGGCCAAAAAGTGGTAGCAACAAATAAAGGAAGCAAAAGAGAAAGCCATAAGAGAAAGGTGAATGTGTCAGCGTAAGCGTTTCCCTAAGGGGGACGTGTGTGGCGTTTCCAAGGGTCATACTAAAGCATTCCCTAAGAATCCACCAATGGATATTCCTGTCACCTTTTTAAAGTGAACAGCACTGTCGGTAAGTGTGAAGTGACGCGTCCCACATATTGTTCGCCGCGTCTTAACTCCTCCGATGACCGTACCTTTTTCTCCCATTACAACGAAAGCTGCGAGCAAACGCTATAGCCCATTTTTGAGGTACCGAAAAGTCGCCCTGTGCCAGTGCACAAGTCGTGTGACGCGCTATTAAAGGCGTAGGCTCGCGAACTTGGCACTCTAAATAGATTCGTTTGCACGCGCGCTCGTGCAAGGCAATCAGTGTTAAAAGTAACACTTTAGAAGTAACGCGGTAACTTGTAACGCGTAATTATTTTGGGGGGACGTAAGAACCTGGTAGTTTTAATCCGTAAGGACTAAATCATCATCCCAATACGTCTACTAATAATTATCTTCTGGCTCGGGAACCTCAGGTAGACAAGGGGATAGGGGAAGTGGGAAGGATGCTGATGATTAAATGAACCCACCTACCCCGGAGCAATCGGGGGAAGTCGATGAGTGATGCGGCAATCAGTTTCTGTTCCCCATTTACGGTGGTGTTGGTTGAGTCACTACATAAAGGCACGCGGGCTTAACGCCAGCCGGAACTCCTCGAGTCTGCAATTTACGCCGGCCTGCACCGGTTCGCCTGGGCCTTCGGCGTCTCCTGGGTCATGTACGCCTGCGTCACGGGCCGCGGTGGACCGGTCAACAGGATGCTCGCTTTTCCCCTGTTCTACCCGCTCGGCCGCCTGTCCTTTGCAGTGTACCTTGTGCACTTTATGCTGCTCGTCTGCAACGTCCTCCTCAGCCGGGAGCGCCAGCCTCAACAGCCCTTTCTCCAGGTCAGGGGTTGGAGGGTCAAACTGTACTCTCGACGTCATGGTTAGCTGCGAAAATCTCACTTACACGAACCTAGCACAGAATAGATCGTCGAGTGGACGACGTACCTAACTGCATATGGAAGGCCCCTAATAAAACAAGGCCTTTTTTGGTTCATGAACAGCTAGCTGTGGTGATGACAGTACAATATTTTGGTGGTTTGGCTGAATGCGGCTTGATGCATTGCTGATGTCCGCATTACTCAGTAAAAAAGTATCTGGCTCCATATTCCTGCAAGAGAGAGAGCCAGTCAATCGCCGTGAAGAAGAGTCCCAGTGAATGATAAAGTTGGCATTACGATAAGGTCTGAAAAATGCAATGTGCGCAGGTACATACAAAGAGCATGTGAAACGTCATATACATTGTCCCTGCGCGCATATTTTTTCTAGCCATATTTCGAGTTTCGTCAATTGCTGCAATACTTCTAATGTTCACCATGATTCGTTATCTCCGTGCTCTGCAGGAAAATGAACTCAGGAACTTTTACTTAATGCGTTAGCATTAGAACGTCCGTTTTCCCGAAAACCTGGCGTTGTCGTTCGTTTGGGAACGAAAACCTGGCGTTGTCGTTCGGGGGGAGAGAGAGAAGGAGCGAGAGAAGGTGACACGTGCAACGCTCCCATCGGTTCGAGGTGCTGACGTCAGCACACGTCAACCTCTCCCTCTTTCTCCGGTACTGACAAACTGACAGACACCACCGGGTTTTCATCAAAACGAGCCCCTTCGTTTTCGGCAAAGTCACGTGCACAGCTGGCGCGGAGCCAGAGACGCGTAAGCGCCACGCAACACCTCCTAAATAACAGAGCTGTAGTGCTGAATGAGATGGCGTAATCAGAGAAGGCCAACGCTAGACAGAGATTGGGGAAACGATTATTGTGTCAGCGCTCGTTTGAGTCAAGTTTGAGCCGCATGATGACGCAATCGTCGTGCCCAATCTCTGCCCAGCGTTGGCCTTCTCTGATGACGCCATCTCATTCAGCACGACGGCTTACTTATCTAGGAGGTGTTGTGCCGCGGCGCGGTCGAATCCGTGTGTGCCCAGTTGCCGCTCTGCCGTCGCCGGTTGTTCTTCTCTCTGGGTTTACGTGTAGTAGCGGTGTGTGGGTTGTGATGTGTGTATGTGTATTTAAAACAAGGGATGCGGTTCCCCCCAGGAGTGATATGAGTGCGGATTCTTCTACGAGTGGTATCGATTCGGTTTTTTTCATGAGTAATACGGATGACCGTATCCATGGCGTCCACGTAATGACGGGCAGAGTTCAGAAAAGGGGTGAAAAACATTGCCGTAAGATCCAGTGGTGGATTCTTAGCAAATTCGTTAGCATTGCCCTTGGGAAACGCCACACATGTCCCCCTTTGGAAAACGCTAACACTGACCCTGAAACGAGGCCAAAAAGTGGTAGCAACAAATAAAGGAAGCAAAAGAGAAAGCCATAAGAGAAAGGTGAATGTGTCAGCGTAAGCGTTTCCCTAAGGGGGACGTGTGTGGCGTTTCCAAGGGTCATACTAAAGCATTCCCTAAGAATCCACCAATGGATATTCCTGTCACCTTTTTAAAGTGAACAGCACTGTCGGTAAGTGTGAAGTGACGCGTCCCACATATTGTTCGCCGCGTCTTAACTCCTCCGATGACCGCACCTTTTTCTCCCATTACAACGAAAGCTGCGAGCAAACGCTATAGCCCATTTTTGAGGTACCTCCTTGTTCGAGCGCATATCTAGCGGAAAAGTCGCCCTGTGCCAGTGCACAAGTCGTGTGACGCGCTATTAAAGGCGTAGGCTCGCGAACTTGGCACTCTAAATAGATTCGTTTGCACGCGCGCTCGTGCAAGGCAATCAGTGTTAAAAGTAACACTTTAGAAGTAACGCGGTAACTTGTAACGCGTAATTATTTTGGGGGGACGTAAGAACCTGGTAGTTTTAATCCGTAAGGACTAAATCATCATCCCAATACGTCTACTAATTAATTATCTTCTGGCTCGGGAACCTCAAGGTAGACAAGGGGATAGGGGAAGTGGGAAGTGATGGCTGATGATTAAATGAACCCACCTACCCCGGAGCATCGGGGGAAGTCGATGAGTGATGCGGCAATCAGTTTCTGTTCCCCATTTACGGTGGTGTTTGGTTGAGTCACTACATAAAGGAACGCGGGCGTAAGTCGTCCATCAGGTCGCGTATTTTGACCTCATGATTAAATGACAAGAAGTAACAAATGTTCCTTATATGTTAGGGCAGGGGTCGGCAACCCACGGCCCGCTGGCCGCATGCGGCCCACGAGGCAGTTTTATGCGGTCCCCGGCATGACCTTAAAAAAGGAGCCTCCCCCCCCCCCCTCCCCTCCAGCTTCCTCCCACAGATCCAAAAACCACACGGCAGTTAGAACCTCGCACGGGGTTAGCAGAAACAAGGAGCGCTTTCGATTGGCATTGCCCGGCATCCCTATGATTGGGCAGAGAACGCCTTGACTTCCTTTTTGCCTTATTTTCGTCTCCTCCCCCCCCCCCCCTCCTTCTCTCCCTACGAAACTTGCCGTCCGGCCCCGCCCGTGTCGACTTCGTGACGACTCGGCCCATCGTTGCGAAAGGTTGCAGACCTTTGTGTTAGGGTATCAGTATGAACGACGCTTTCACTTTATGGGCGCGTAGGCTCTTGTACCTTCTCCATCACTCGCGCTTATAAACACCTTTCGTGCACCTGTACACAGTGGCGTAACTAGATATGACGGCGCCCATGGCAAATGAAATTTCGCGCCCCTCCCTAGCCCATGGCAAATGAAATTTCGCGCCCCTCGCGTAGCCCCGCTGCCGTTTTTTTTCATAGGGCACATGTTGGGTGGACTCGGATCGGCGCCCCCTCCCAAGTGGCGCCCGGGGCACTTGTACCCCCCTGCCCCCCCCCCCCCCCCCTAGTTACGCCACTGCCTGTACATCAACGAAGCCATGACTGAACTTCACGTTTCATTTTATTTTGTTCTGTTTCGCGTATTTCATTCTCATCTTTATGACTGGTGATTGCATTTCTAGACAGCCGTAACTTTAGTGTCAGCAATACAGGCTTTGTGTGGGTTTATTTTCGCCAATTCCAATGGTTCGGCGTCTCAGTAAAGAAGTCAACCGCCGGCAACTCTAATATCGCGTGCGTTGAAAGTATCTTATAAAACAAGTTTGCTAAAGAACCAATGAAAAATATCTCGAAAGTGTATTGCTGTAGACTTTTGTGGTCCCGTTTTAATATATACTATATAAATGACTATCGAATAAAAATACTGAAATTCAAAATATCGCAAAATTAACGTTAATCAGCTTTCGGAAGTACAAGGGGCATTTGAGTTGTAGGGTCTCCTAATGTTTTATCTGCATTATGAACAAGTAGAGGCCTAAAAAGGCTCTTAAAATATATGTAATGATATTGGGAGTGAGCGAAAAACACAGTAACTTTGTAATAAAGTAATCAAACAATTGTGGCGCCACCTGGCTTCACCAATGGTTCAGGCAATAGAAATCGCGATGTTAACCTATGGAGAGCATAGTGCTGTTATTTGGTTTCTTGGAGTCAGGCAATTTTTTAGCGTGATAACAGCATAAGTTCTGGTTTTCCTTTATATTGAAGGAGAAATGAATGCCGTCTCTCAATCCTTGAAACCAAACGCCAGTCGCAGCAATGAGAGAGCTGCATCTCCCCGCCACCAAAGTTTCGCGTTATCGCTAGGCGGAGGAGGCGGTGGTTGTTCCCGGGAAGTGGAGACGTCATCCACAGCCACTGAACCCCGATGAGCACGACATTGACGGCTGCATCCTACAGAACACGTCATGGGGACAAAATTAATTCATGCATTGGAAAACAACCCCCCCCCCCCCCCAAAAAAAAAAAAAAAAAAAACGATAGGAAAAAGTCGCGGTCGTGATATTTCATCACGACAATAAATTTGAAGAAGTGTTGCTCATATCGAGGGGCAACACTTCTTCAAAATATCCTTCACAATAGAAACTTTGAACTAATTCCTCATGCTCCCGGATAAATTTACCCGCTAAATTTAGCCAGATAATTTCTCCACTAATTGCGTAAAAATGCCCGAAAGGGGTGTGATTTGTGTACAGCAGAATGTGCAGCGCCTCTGCTGTCGCGGCAGTTAATTCGAAGAACAAGTCAAGGAACCCGTCATGTTCTTTTTTGCAGATGCAGTATCACATCTCGACAGTTCTGGTGTCGTATGCCCTAGCCACGATTGTGTACCTGTGCGTCGAGTGTCCTTTCGCCGTCCTGGACAACCTCATGTTCGGCGGAATGAAGGCCAAATATGACGCCCAGGTCGCCGCTTCCAATCGCCAGAACGGGCCCCAGGAACCGAACGAAGCTGCGCACGTTACAAACGTTGGACCGAGCAACGGTGCTCAAGGCGTCAAGGTTCACCTCAGAGACTCAGAACGCCAGAACAACCTCGACGGATGCAGCGCAAAACAAGGCAGCGTTTCTCACGCTGAACTGTGCCAGAACCAATTTAGTGCGAGTCAAAGCAGAACTTATCAGGGTAACATGAACGAGAGGTGTGCGAACAGTTCGACATTCATTTGCCACCTTTGAAGGCGAAAGCTGATGTCGAGAGAAGCATCCTATGAATCATATAATGCACTTTGCGCCAACAGGTCGACTTAGTATCGTAAAAATAAAGAGCGAAGAAAATTTGTGTTCCTTAGGTTTCAATCGTTTTTCTTTTCTTATGTCTTTCAGCTATTTTGCGTTAATATTTTAAGGAGATGTCTGAAAATATTTTCAGATCACTTTAGTTTCCGATATACAGGGTGTTTCTGCAAAAGTTTTCAATACTTAAAATATGATGATCGAGATAAGGGGAAACTTTGCGGGAACTCTACCAGCTTTGGCGGACGTCAAGGATTGCAAATAACTTACTGATTATCGAAATTATTAACTAAAACAGACTAGATACAAGTCTGAGCTTTTGGCACACACTTCCTAGATGTGAATTCTATGAGAATTCACAATCGAATTCAACATTTAGGTGCTTTACGTCGTCAACATAAGAAACAGGGATAAAACGACACGATGTGAATGATGACGAATGTAAGAATAGAGTCGCATAAGAACAAGACTTCTAAAGATTATGGAAGCATACGAGATGCGTTTTTGTGTTCTTCATTCTTAAGGCATTTTGCTTAAAACACCTCATCAAATTATTTGTTGTTTTTTAGCAGGGAAATTGATCTATTAAATTCCATATGGCGTGACAATAGTAAAGTGCCATCGGCATACTGATAAAGCTTGCAGCTCTATATTGAAATAGACATATCATTCACTGACACATTAAAAACTAACGGGGATAGAATGGAGCCCTGAGGAACTCCGGAATTTAAAGAAACCTTTGAACTCCGAGTATGATCTATGTAAACTTGTTGAGTGCGTCCAGTTAAATAGTCATTTATTATAGTCAGAAAAAGATAACAGAAGCCAAGACGGTAAAGATTCTGTAACAGGATGTTATGATTGACACTGTCAAATGCCTTCGACACGTACAAAAAAAGGGCGCAGGGTAACATCTTTTTTTTTTTTTTTCAAATGCATAATGTAACTTATTTGCGAAATCTTGAAGTAACGATTTTGTTCCCCGTCCGCTGACAAACCCGTATTAATTGTCCGATATGATGCCGAATTTATTGAGGAACTGACTCGCGACCTGGAAAAGATGTTTTTTCTAAAATTTGGCTTACACATGACAAGATTGAGATCGGCCAATGATTTTCTATTTTTTGCCGATCTCCTCCTTTGTGAAGAGGCTTAACTTTTGAATTTTTGAGGCTATTAGAGATATTTCCATTTGCAATGAAATCAATTACCATGTATGTATGCGAGGTTACCCAGCTCTCAGCGGAGGTTAAGTCCCTCGGATTGACTGTTAACAGTTTGAAGATTGAGATGAACAGTTTCACTGAAAGGCAACCTGAAAGTGAGGGTCTGGCCGATGTAGTTGACGACTTAAACAATCGCCTCCGCAGGAATGATCTTATAGTTAAGGTTCTTCCCGAACAAGAGCCTGAAACATGGGATGGCACAGAGAGGAAGGTTCAAACGTTTTTCTCTACACACTTAAAGTGATTATCCGGTCAAATTTCGTATTCATGAAAACATTTAGACCTCATTGTCAATGGCTGTAGGAGCATCTTCCATGACAAATCTGAATTTTGTGTGCTTCCCTGGAGGAGTAATTGTATTTTAACCCAAGCGTGCATAAACGGCGTTTTCCTCTTCCACCTTCAGGGAAGCGGAGTTTCTGAGGTAACATAAGGCAAAGAACGCGCCGAACTGAAGTGCACTTCGAATTTTGTCCTGCGCGTGAGCGGTACGCCGTGGTTCACCCTCGCTGCTGCGCTAGATTTTTTTTTTTTTTTTTTTAGATTTAAAGGGTATTTTCGTTGTGCGGTTGTCACGCTCCACACTTCTCCGCGACATTTGCAGTGGCGAGTAATATGGAATGCTGCGGTGCGTCGGGAGCACTGTGTTCCCACGGAGGAATGAGGCATAGGATATGACAATTGCAAGACTGGTGTGACGTCACGTCAGGCATGGGAGTGCAGCCGTTGATACTTGCGAAATTCGGCTTGGAGTTTCGTTCAATTATCCGTCGTTGATTACACTAAATTGGGGTGTCGTTTAATGGAATAAAAATGGCCTATGTTAATCATTAGGCTCCCACCAGGTAACCATCACGAAATCTTAAGAACTTCCGGTTTTCACCGGACAATCCCTTTAAACATAAGTGTCGGAGAAATCGAGCGCGCTCACCGACTTGGACCCCGTAACACGGATTTAACCAGTCCGATAATTATAAAATTCCTAACTACAAAAGCAAGAGTGAGATCCTGGGCAGGGCGTACAAGCTAAAAAACCTTATATCGCCTAAAGCATGGGTCAAAGACGACTTCTCACCTAAAATGCAACTTCTCCGCAAACATCTGCTGAGGGACTTCGGAAGAGTGAATCAAAGCGAAAGCAGATACCGGCTCCCCTACGACAATCTTTTTCTTAACAATGTGGTTTACAAATATAATCCTACCAACGGACGTGTCGTGGCCTGTCAAAATCATCACTCTTCGAACGTAACCAATGGGCAGCCTTTTCAGATCGAGTCCCGTTCAGAAGGTTGGTCAGCTGTCCTTGCTTTGTCGCCAACTTTTCCAGTTTAATACCGAAACAGGATGACTTGCTCTCTTTTATTGATACATGTTCCGCTGATGTCATTTTGGGAACTGAGACATGGCTCAGCTCAGACATATCAAATTCAAGGTTGACTTTTGCAGACCTGTTTTCAGTCTATCGAAAGAACCGATCTTACTCCATGGGAGGTGGGGCTATGATCGCCGTAAGAAAGTGAATCCCATCGTCATTTATTCCGGTTGATGCAGCGCTTGAGATTCTGTGTGTTACAATCGGAATAGGCTTTCAAAGGTGCTTAATCGGAGTGTGCTACAGACCACCAGACTTCGGGGCAGAGTTTATTGACCACTTAACAGAAATTGTAGACGATTTACAGTTAAAGTTCCTTAAACTTCTAACTACTGTACAAACAAGAGGGAATGCCAAAAAGTTCTTGAGATGGCGAGTTATTTCCAACTGGAGCACATTTTCACAACCCCTACAAGTGGAGATTCTATGTTGAATTTAATTTTTACAAGCGCAGCCTGAGCACACGTCGCTTAATGTTATTGACTAAATTAGTGATCACCATGTTGTACATTGTACCTTCTCTTTATACATTGCAAAGCGCAATATTTTAGGGAAACAAATTTTTGATTACAAGAGAGCAGATGAGGAATCTTTGATGTCAAGATTGTTAATGTTTTCTAGCTCTTTCTTGAGTGGGTTGATGAGCGTTCCGTTAATGAAAACTGGATGTTGTTTCGCAACAAACTGATAGGGTCTCCGGCTGCCTGCATTCCTGTTTTAAACATTGCACCTTGTCTACATTACCTATGGTTTACATTTAAAATTAAACGAAGGATCTGAAACAAAAAGCGTTTATATAAGCAAGCGAAGAGTTCTGACTTGGACAGCAATTGGACCTCCTATCATGCGTATGCCTTATGCAGCAAGAAATGATCAAAGAGACCAAGAAGGGATTCTTTAACGTTGATGTTTCGAACCTGCTACGGTCAGACCCGAAGGCATTTTGGAATTTTGGAGGGTTGTAAACCCACACCCTGCAAGTGTGCTTCCGTGCTTGGGTTCTGGTGACACCTTACTTGGTGAATCTCAGTTGGACGACCAGTTCAACGAGTTTTTCAGCAGTGTTTTCACTGATGAGGATGTTGTTTTAGATTCGACTATATCAGAAATGTCAGTTAAAAGCAATACGGAAGATATTGTCATTTCTGCCTATGGGGTTGTATGTGCCATTGACCGATTGCCCACTAACTCTAGTCCTGGCCTGGATGGCATATCCACAAAATTATTAAAGCTAACCAAATGGATTTCTGGCCCTCTTCTGGAAAGGCTGTTCCAACAATCCCTCCCCATGGGTGAATTACCAGATGATTGGGAAAATGCCCATGTTGTTCCTGTATTTAAGACGGGAAATAAAAATTCATTTGACAACTACAGACTCTTCTCATTCAACTCTGTTTCATGTAAACTTCTATAACACATTATATCGTCGCAAATCATGACCCACCTACCTACCAATTAGCTTATTTTTATTAACCAGCACGGCTTTCTGCGTGGACGTTCATGTGAGATGCAGGCGTTTGAGTTGTTGAATGACCTTCATCATCTTTTACACCTGTCCAGACACGTCGATGCCATTTTCATTGACTTCGCGAAATCGTTTGATCGCGTACGACATAACTGGTTGGTATATAAGCTGACTAAACTTATCTACAGGCCTTGTTAAATGGATTAAAAACTTTTTGACTAACAGACGCCAATCAGTTGTGATTGGCAAACGCATCCCCTCCCCTCTTCCCGTGACGTCAAGTGTCCCGCAGGGGTCTACACTGGATCCTGTGCTTTTTTTTTTATGTACATCAATGGTCTTCACTCTAATATCAAATCTTGCGCTCGTCTATTCGCGGATGATAGCGTCATCTACCGTCGCGTCATGAACCCTCACAACAGTACAATTTTACAAGATACTTAGACACAGTTTCAAACTGGTGTGGCACGTGGCTGATGAAAATAAATACACGTAAAACAAAACTATGACCTTACCCTCGAAACGACATCTCGCCCCTCACACGCAATTCATTGGTAGTGACGCCGTTGAAAATGTCTCATCCTTTAAATATTTTGGCGTTCATCTCTCATCGGACTTAACGTGGGACCTTCACATTGAACAGGTAGCTAATAAGGCGTTGTGAACTTTTGGCTTTCTCGAACGAACACTGTTCCAAGCAAACTCAGATACAAAACTTCTTCCCTATACTACCCTTGTCAGATGTCAACTTGGGTATGCATCAATCATCTGGCACCCTCATCAAACATATCTGGCAAATAAGATTGAATCTATTTAAAACAAAGCTGTTAGATTTATAGCTTGCGACTACTCTTGATTTACAAGTCTAAGCAGCTTAAAACTTCGACTTAACTTGTCACCTCATCATACAAGAAGGCACCTCGCACGCCTATCCTTTATTTTAAAATTGATTACAGTCCCTCGCCATTTAGGGACTCTTTCCTACAACCGGCTCACCAAATATCGTCCCGCTTAGATCACCCTTTCAAAATTAATCCCATATTTGCACGAACCAACATGTTTAAAAACTCTCCACAACTCCTCGCTAGATCGGACTGGAACTGCCTCCCCACAGAAATTGCATCTATTGGCGACCATAAGTCCTTTGTCTCCGCTGTAAACATGTTAAACCTTGAATAGTCTAGTATCCCTGCAATATTTTTGTTGTCACTGTCTCGTTTCTGATGCTCATGTTTTTATTGTGCGCCGTCTTTGCTTTGTGCCTTCAATTTATGCTTTGTACCCTTATGTTTTTATATTTGTCTCTTTTTGTTGCTACTTTGTTTAGTCCTACCAATTTTTGTATCACGTTCCCCTCATGTAATGCCGGAAAGGGCCTTTACGGTTAAAATAAATAAATAAACAAGGACATATTTAATTACATTCAAATTCTGGCGGAGATCATTAACTCTGATGTTGTCAACTCCAGATGATTTTTTTATGCTTAAAACTCAACAACAAACTTCTGAAATTATCCTTCGTTAATTAATGAAGAAAAACTGACTCCGCGTTGTAATATATTGCATTCAATTAATAACTAGGTCAACTGGCTAGGCACCTGAAGACTGTGCAAAAATCGAGTTAATTTAAACGTATGAACAATGGAGCAGGTAATAGGACCGAATGTATTTTACAATGTCTCATCAACTGATTTTGCAGCCTTGTTTCCACGAATTTGGTTAATAAAAGTCAACGTTTTTTTGTGATATAACAATAATAATAATAATAAAAATCTTCATGTCCTTTGCTTCATACATAAAAGTGGAGACAGGGAAAAACTGAAAATTTGCAGCCTGACGAGCCCTATGGCAGAAAGACGCAGAAAAATAGATAAAAAAAACTCAAAATTTATACCATATTGCTGGGTTCAATATAAAAACTAAATCAAGACAATATGTCAGTCTACAATTCGACATGCATACAAGACGGCAAACAATACAAAATCAGGCTACTAAACAGAACGCAAGAGTCATAGAACTGTTTCCAGTAGCATATCCCGTAACACAATTTTATTGCCTAGTAACATCAATAATGTGGCAATTTGGGCCAGTTGGTACATGATCGTAGACAGGCGCCGAAAACCACAAGGAAAAGAAGAGACGTAAACATTGGCGCCAGTGTTTACGACTCTTGTTGTCCTTGTGTTTTTCGGCGCTTGTCTACGAACATCAATAATTCTACTTTCGAGTTCATTTAGAAGTGATGGCAATGCCCATTTTAAAGACCCTAAGCCATAATTAGTGTGGGGAGTGAGAACACACCAATTCTTGCCATGTCGATTTACGTACGGAGGATTTGTACTTACCAAAACTGAAAATACAGCAAGAAAAAAAATAATCATTGTTTTATCCCAGTAATATACACTGCCATCAAACGATAGTTTCATGGCACTATTTAATATCTGCATGCTGTGTAAATGATTGATTGTATTTGCTTTCTGTTCTCTTTAAGTTCTTCGGACAAAACGTGAACATTTTCGACAATGAAACAATTTTTGTTAAAAGCAGTGGTGTTTTGATTCGCCGTGATGCCTCAAATTAGATAGCCTTAAACGTGGTGCGTGTAGATCAAGGAATAGTATAAAAGCAACTTCACTCTCACAGGAAACATATAACGGGTTTTGAATATAATTCCAAACCGGCTTTACAAATTTTCCGGGAAACATACTCTTCGTCTTTGTATCAAAAAAAAAAAAAATTCCGTTAAAATGGCACCAAGAATTCCGACAGATTTAGTAATCTTTGAACAAAAAGAACTCAACATAAAATTCAAAGGCGACGAATCTTTAGGCCACGATTTCGTGGCCTAAACAAAACGCACTTAGTTTTATCCATGTTTATTTTTAAGCCATTCACTTTTGTCCATAAATGAAAGTCGGCGAGAACTGCCGCCGCCATACTTTCAATGTCAGAGGATGTCTGACCTTCAGTGAAAACAGTGGTATAATCCGCATATATATAAAACAAACTTAACTTCAGGCGCACATTGCTCTAAATCATTTACAAAAAATAAAAACGACAGCGGTCTAAAAACGCTTCCTTGGGGGACTCCATTCACAATTCTACTAGTTGATGAATCATAATTATTTATGCTAACGAACTGCGTCCGATTACAGATACGACTCAAATAGTTCTGAGTGCGGATCGACGAACTCCATAGTGATCAAGCTTTTTTTATTAGTATGTTACGGTTTATTATATTGAAGGCTCCGCATTGCCGAACGCTGTCTCCGTCTAAAAGTAGCGCTAGTTGTACGAACCAGATTACAAACTTTCAGAGCTCATCGCTAACTTATTCAAAAGTTATGAGCGATGTCGGGAAACTTTCTATGAGAACATAGTCGACGACGAAGCTCCCGAACACATGGAGATGAATGGCGTCGGCTACGGAAACGGGCCTCATTTTCTCATAGAAAATATAATAAGAATCGCTCTCAACTTTTGAATCCTAATACGGAATCATCCGAAACTTTGGCATCCGGTCAGGACCACTATCGGTACATTTCGGCGTAAACTGAGTGTTCGGTGGCCTGTAAACTAGTTTTCCGGTTAAAAAATATATATTTTAAGATACACCCGCCTGGAAGTTTGCTCGCGTAGCTAATAGAAAACTCTAGTTTGGCGCATACTCTCTTGACTGCAAGCGCTGCGGTGCGTGCTCGATCTCTGCTTCGTAAAGACGACACGAGTAGGAGTGACGAAAACGCGCTAAGTTAAAATCGTTACTCTTATACCGCCATGCCGGAACCTTGCTCAGAACGTACCACGAAGGAAGATTTTTTTAGTGAGTGGCAAGGAACTGTTTTTTCACATCCGATACGGTACCATGGGCCCTCCGGTACCAATTGCGCATGCGCGTGTCTTCCGCAGTAGCATACGCGCATGCAGTTCGTATACCGGACGGTCCATCGTACCGTATCGGATGTGCAAAAACGGTTCCCTAAAACTCTCTACTGACAGCCTAAGGAACGCTGTACGTGACGAGTTCCGAGCATCTTATTAGGGACTTTTAGCAAACCGTTACCGTGTTCCGCGTACCGCGCGCACTATACCGGAACCTTTGAAGCATGCTTTTAAGCGCGCGCCCCGCGGTCTATACGGTATCACCCGGACACGCGCTTAAACGCGTGCTTCAAAGGCTCCGGTAGTGCGGTACGCCGAACACGGTAACGGTTTGCTAAAAGTGCCTAAGACAAATGTCAGAAACGGAGCCCGAAGCAAAAAGCGTGAACATAATGAGTCACATCTTGCGTTTCCAATACGTTGTCTGTGAGTGCAACAAACGAAACGGGGCACCGTAAACTGACCCCAACCGTAATCGAGTCTTAAGAGTGTGCTCCAGTAAGCGCATATAAAGTATCCAAGCGACGACGTGACCTAGAGCTCGTAGGCAAAGGGCTACGTGAAGAGCGTTCCGATGTTGCAAGAATCGTTAAGTGGCCAAAAAAAAAGAAGCGTAATGGGATTCCACATTGACCTCAGAGCCAACATTCTCCTCCGCTTCCGTAAAAAGTCCTCGGGCGGTCGGTTGCACAAGACCGCTATAGCGGACTTAAATACCTGTTCTGAAACACGTGCCCAACATTTACCGTGTTTCATGTTATCGGGATACACGCGTGTGTCAACGTTATGTTCGTTGATAGGCCCTCGTGCATGGCATTCTTGTGTCGTTCACGAAATTCGCATCATTCCGTCGGATACCGGTGTGCACAATGAATACACGTTCACGTAACTGCCGTTCCGCACGGAACGCATGAAGACAGCTTTATGCGGCGGAATTGCCGAAGGTTCATGAGCGCGTGCGCTCGCTCAGATTGAACGCCGGTTCAGCCTGAGCGCGCGTGCCTCTCCTCTCTTCAGAAATGCCGGAGAAAGTGGCACCCGTGTTTTGACGCTTTGCTTCACACAACGTTTTGACGCTTTGCTTCACACAACAGTACAAAACGAACACGAATACCCCCTTCCCCCCCCCCCCGTTTTCGGAATTAGGAACCCTCAACAAGCCAACGTTCCACCACCTGAATGTTGGTTGACCCAATCCTGAGATAAGAAACGAGGAGACAGAGAACAAAAGAAAAAGAATAAGTCCCAACATTTCAAGAAACAATTGTAAGGGAGTAAAAAAACTGGAGGCAAGGGTAGACGAATTCAACCATCGCCTCGGGGTTCTCTCATTACGATGAAGGGCGGACATGCTTGTTTGAGTTTGCTATAAGTAGGCTTAAAAATTTTTAAACGTTTTACACCGTCGTCAGCAGTATCTTTGTGCGCTACACGGTTGCCTGGAGTAATTGAACACAAGTCTTGCTTTTTGGGAACAACACTCCTAATATTTGAAGAAAAACGGAAAAGTTATCACAAGGCAAGGGTTGAATATATCCACCACCAACTGCTGCATGCTATTGAAGATTTGTTATCGGGGGAGGATTTCCATTTTCTTGGCCAGCGAAGACAGCTCTGCGATGGAATTGCTCCTAGTTTGTAATTGAATACAGTTGGTCGAGTGATCATAAGTGTAGCACTCTCCGTTGACGAGAAGTTTGTTGTACCTCAGCTTGAAGGTTGAATTTAGGGAAATGCCAAATTCAACAAGTTTTTATCTAGCCTGGCGCGTCACGGGGCAGAAGTCCTCACTGACCGGTGTCCCTGCAGAATTTAATTTTGAACGGGAAATTATTTTTCTTTCTTTCAGCCCATACACATAAAACTTCACAATGCACAATGAATACACCTTTCATCCGTGAAAGAGCCGACCGAGTCTGTGCGCTCACTCAAATTCTTCTAGGGGCACTTTGAAAGTTAGCCGAGAGCTGAAGTGTACCAACTATATTGTACTTTCTGTCTTCTCTCATGTCTCTGAACCTTGAATCGTCCACACCATAGAACATCAGGTTATTACGCCGTGATCTATCCTCGAAGTCGCCCAAACGGTCACGCAGGGAGCTGTTCTGTTGTACAGACGCAACCATTTTTCGTGTTTTAACCAGTTCTTTTGGGGACGATTGACTGAGAGTCGATGTTTTTGACTCGTCCACATCAAGTCTGTTGCCAATATCTACGTTTTTTTATTTTTTTTTTTTACAATTGACGTTTGGTTCAGCTTGATTACATTAACTGTTTTGATAAGCTTAGACTGACCTTTTTTTCAATTTTAACCGAATGCGTGCCAAGGTCTTGTAACATAGTAAACATCTCATTAAATGCACTTGAGCCTCCGACATAGCTCCCGGGTTGAGTTCCACATCAACGGCCAGCTCTAATAGCACCGTGCGAAAAGCACGAAAACAATAGGCAAGTATACACAAAGTTGTGCCAGGGCACGGCAGCACTAAAATAATTATATTTTATCTTAAATACATCGATGATATAGTACTTTTTACTAAACTGCACGAGAACAGGAACAAGTTTAACCGACATGTCAAGGCTAAAGCTGCCGTGCCCACTGGTGAAATCGTGATGGGCAGTATCGTTTGTAGGCAATGGCCCTGGCGTCGATGTCACGAAGCCGAAGGGGCTGTGGTCCATTTGACGAAAGTGGTGCACTGCGCGGCATCCATGTTGTCTTGATGACGCCTCAGGAATGAAAGCGCGTCCGTCGGCGATCAGCAGAAGCTGCACAAGAGCAGGAACAAGAACCCCCATGTCCCGGCTCGAGCTGGCGTGCCCACTCATATATATATATATATATATATATATATATATATATATATATATATATATATATATATAACACGGGCATGGTGGCGGGAGGCCCAAGGCGTGGGTATATATATAGTGAGGGTGTGTGCTTCCTTCAAAATCGTAGGAGGCAGTTGGGGTAGAAATGGGGTAAGTTGTTACCACCGTGAAAATGCGTGTGTGCGTGGGCAAACTTCCAAGGTAACAGGCCAACCGAACAAGCCCTGATCAGATACTTTTTTGTGCCGTCGATAACATAAAGCACTAAAGTCGCTGACAGCAGGGCATGGTAGGTCCCTGGCATCTTACTATCGGTCTGCAGTCAATGAAATTGCCGCATTAGCCAATACGAATGTCGAAGAACAAATGACGAAGTAAAAGGCGTGATCATTATTGCCTTTCTTACGATGCCACTGGTAATAGCGGAAAAAACATCTTCATCAATACCTTTCCACGCATACTGAAAATGTCGCTTCATGATTTTCCCTACTACTGCGACTTCTGAGGCACATCTTGGTAACTGGGTGAGTGGACGTGGTTTAATGTGAATAGCAACAGCACATACCTCATCCAAAAATGAGTTATGAAACAAACCGATTTAGTTAATCTGTGGCGCCACTCCACAATTTTACCTGACGCAACCGATGATAATACAGTTCCTATGCGCCGAGAAAGTGAGGGGGATGGGGAGACGAGAGCACGCGAGGACGTCAGATCGCCGAGCTCTGATTCGAACACTTAGCGGGTAGACCGAAAGCAAGCTGCCTTTGTCTCCACTGCACGCCTTCGAATGCGAAAGTCAAACTCCGGACGTCGGAGTTCCGTGTTCTAACGCGTTCCACGAGTGCAGTGGAGACAAAGGCAGCTAGCATTCGGTCTACCCACTAATCCTTCCAATCAGAGCTCGTCGTTTTGACGGCCCCCGCGCGCTCTCGTCTTCTCCTCTCCCTCACATTCTCGGCGCATAGATTTCAAAAGCTTTCCCCCCGCGTGAATGTAACATTAGTGAATCGATCCTAGTGATGGACCGAAGCTGCCGAACTTCAGATTCGGCAAAGTTCGGCAAATGCCAAACTTTTGAAAGAAAGTTTCGAAAAGATTCGGCAAAAATTCGGCAACTGTCTGCGCATTCGCGAGAACGCGACGGGTCCATGGATTACAAATGGGCGCCGTGCAGTCATGCGGTTACCATCGTGCAGTGTATAGTACAACCAACGGTTACGGCGAGGTGTGGAGTAGACAGCACGGTAACGAGTGTGGTTTTCCGTTATTTTCTGCCTCAAGAATAGAAGATCGACCAGTAATTTACGCAGTCCACTGCGCAAGTGACAAATGATGCTGTACATTTTGGACAACGTGATTTTCATTTGAACTTTCTAGTGATGCAACGAGGTAATTGAAACATTGGCCGACAATTACTTTAAAGCACTCGGAATTATAACAATTATGTTTTCGGCTCAGAAGTAGTGTGCACCAAAACAAAATAATATTGCTTTTTCAATTAGCGTTTTTTTGCGATTTTCGTGTATCTGCATAAAACTAAACAAAGAACTATAATGCTCGACGTTGCACATTCGACATTCCTACCAGAAACTGGCATCTTATAAGGTAAAAACAGACGTTGCGAACAGGGGTTTTCCCAGGAACTGAAAGTAGGGGGGGGGGGCTAAATTTATTTATAAGGGGGGGGGGGGGAGGGGGGGCCATTGAGAATGTAGGAGTCGTTGGGAATTAAGAGAGTGCCTTTAGAAAAACAAGGGGGGGGGGGTGTACACCCCCTTAGGGAGTGTGTAGGAAAATCACTGGTGGCGAATATGGGACGCACACTTTCATGTAAAGCTGATGTCAAGTGACTCAAATCGAAAAACATGCATATTTACAATAATATTATTATCTCTTCTGGTGAAGGCTCGGCAACCGTTGCATTCGTTTTCGCTTACAAAACGGTAACTCCCAGAGAAAGCAAGAACGCAGCGTTATTGCCTTCATTTTAACAATGTACACACACATGCAGGCTTGCGCTGATGATGCCTCAAAACCGAACCTCTTGTAGCGTGATTCGTGACAGCGCCGCGCTCGCTTCCACCCAACCTTGTTGTCACGCCACTTCTGCAAGGAGTCACTAAAATTGCCAGTAAACACACAAAAACGACACCGATACAATTAGTTTGTAGAATATCCCCTTATTTAGTAATAACTGTGTCAATATGCGTTACATGATGCATTTAAGTTTAAAAAGAAAACGTAAAACCTTTTTTCGCCAGAAAAAAAAAAACTAAATATCAACGTTAAGTCTGGTAACAATGTATTTTTGCCGAAACTTTGCTAATCTTTAGAAAAGTTCGGCAAACGTTCGGCTTTGCCGAATCCCAAGATTCGGCGCCAAACTTTCGATTCGGCAAAAGTTCGGCCCATCACTAATCGATACATTCATAATCTGAATGTCTGTTTAATGCTTTGCCCATCCTGTGTGAGCAGCGAACGCACAAACTACACCTAAGAGTTCCGAAACAGCACAAAACGCAGTTTCGTTGAAGAATGAAACATATTGAATGGCCTAAATATCTTCCAGATGCTGAAAAGGATATGCTGGTTTTAAGGTGGGATGCCTCGCCAGTCTCTGTCGATCGCGATGATCGGCTCATCCGCGTGCTCCGCTGGATAGCGGACGCGGAGTTCTTTGTTCTTGAACAGTGCGTCTCTCACTCGAGTAACCACGATAAACACGACACCAAGGTTATCCAGGGCTCATCCTGAAAGGCCTTGTAGCTTGGACGTACCCTTTAAGGCCACCTATACCCGCGTTCGTGTCCTGCTTCGCAGCAATCACTCCGGCCGAAGGTACTGAGGGGCCAGGACACAAGTCGGATCCGCTACTCTATGGTATACCCTCCCACAAAATCAGTCAACCAAGGCGGGGGGTCGCGGGAACTCATCAAAGCAGAAAGACAACTTTCTTTCTCAATTACCGGGTTTCGAAACAAAGAGGGTGCCCATCGTATAGCATCGAAATAAAGACCCCAGATGCCATCTAGCTTGCTACGCAGACCGCGTTCAAGGCCGCCGCTCTCCCCAACTTGGTGAGTCTTTGCTTTCACAAGACAGGAATATCCGAATGGATCAAGCTTGGCCGAAGAATGAACTAACGTGTTTCATTAGAAACAGCTTCATTCTAGCCGCAGTCCTCGGGGGCTGCGATTGTCTTCGCGATGAGGTCCCTGGAGCGGTTGGTTGTCCTCCTGGTCGTTGTGGGCCTATGCGCGGCTGAGAAAAAAAATGAGACGATCGATCCCGAGCTTCTGGAAATCGACGAGATCCACAAGAAGATGTTCGAAGACCTCACGCAGAATGCGGTAAAGCAGTTTTTGCCCATCTTCAGCGAGATCATCTACGATCCCAAATTGTCGACGACATGTGCCAGTGCCCTGATGAAATTTGGAATGGCCATGCGGACCCCGGAGATCTGGGCCATCCAAAGTAAGTCCAAGATATATTATTGTCTTTCTTTCTGCGGTTCATAGCATCCATGATATAGGTCTTTTATTGTTTCTTCGCCAAGTTCGTTTCTTTTAACAAAGAAAATGTGCCAAAACAAAGACATCCTGGTGAAAGAATTTTACAATTGACTCAAGTGTAGGAACAAAATACAAAACAAAACACACACAACTTCCTGATTTTGTATCTGTTTTTTATTATTGGTTTATTTGATCTTTTTGTTTTCAAGTCTTGGGGTAATTACGAAAAAGATATCGTTTTGGGCGTATGGCCCAAAACAACCAGTTTTCGTTTGAACCCATCACGGTCCACGCAGTCATATATAGCTTCAGGTGGTCGCTACTTGTCAGAATAAAATACGCTAACGCATTGAATCATGTCGGAACAAATTATATATCTTCAAGTGAATAATTAAGATGTGAACCGCCTGGTTCTTTTGTAGGCCTACGTATCAGCCTAAAATGACCCCTTTCAGGAGATACCCGTCATATCATTTTAGTTGTCCGCTGTTTGTAAGCAAGTATACTTAAACGCAACTATGACGCCATCTTTTTTTTAATACATAAATAGATACTAAACTGCAGAGTTAATTCTTTTGACAGCATTGTACTCTCAATTTAGGTGGCCTCGCCTAGCATGGAAACATCACTACTGACGCTGGGTTACGACCTCGTGCTCATGCTCATAAGTAGGCTTCCGTGTTTTCGGTATTTACTGAAAAAAAAAAACAGAAAGTAAACCTTCCCGCTCAAGTGTCCGCGAACCTGCTTTTTTCTTCGGGAACCAGATTCGCAACTTTCACGACCTATGGGGGAGTACTGGTGCCTATCAAAATGGCTGTCATCTGGATGACCGTCGTAGAACAGCAGTACGAGGCTGGGTCTGCGACGCGTGAGTAATTCCAGTTTTGCTATATATGAGCTGTATTATAACCTTAGTTTATTTTTTTCACGTCACGAAGGTGTTTGCAAGCACCTTTGTTGTGAAGCCGATCATCCAGGAGCTAGGGAGCGCGATTCTCACACCGCGGTACCCCCATCGCTGAGAGTTGCGAATTGCTTACCTCGTTTCCTTCTCTTATCAGAACCGGGACGTTTTCCAAGTATTCCAGTCACACGTGTTTTCCCTCAAGGTTGGGGAATCCCATCCGGTGTTGGCGGTAACGCGCTACCTATAACGGCGTTACCGGTTTCGTAGTAACATACTCGTGACTTTTTTCAGGACAGTAACGTATGACGTACTTTCGCTACTTATTTCCAGTAACGGGTAACGTTGTTTTACCTTACTCGTTTATTATGTCTCTCAGGGCCCGAGGGCATTACAGAGAGGAGTGGGGCAGAGTAAATGGAACAAAGCAAATAACAATGAAAAGGCAAAAAATACACAAAATAACTACTAAACATCATTTAACACGTTAGTAGTAATAGTACATGAAATAAAACAAATATCATTGAAAAGGCAAAAATTATGCAAAATTACTACTAAACATCATGTAACAGTTTAGTAATGGCAATATTAAATTTATCTGAGGCAGTGATTGTGACAATGGTTGCGGGAAGGCGGTTCCAGTCAATTGAGGTTTGAGGCAAAAAAGAGGCATTTAAGGTAGATGTGCTGCAATGAGGGATCCAAACTTTTAATTGATGATCGGTGCGCGATGATATTGCCGCCCGCAGGGCCAAGAAAGCAACGCTGGGTCACGGACCTCTATACTTCGTTTCAGCTTACGTCCGAGCGCGGCCGATATTATGAGCCGGAGAGCCAATTAAACAGCCAAAGAGGCACAACGTCATGGCGTGCTCCTCTCTGCAGTCGATAGGACCAGCAGGTATTCGCCGTCTCTCTGTGCGTGCTCCTCCACCGGCTAGTCCTATCAAGCGCAGAGAGCACGCCATGACGTGGCGCTTTTTGCGCTGTTTGATTGGCCCTGCGGCCCATAACATCGTCCGCGCTCGGACATAAGGTGAAACGAAGTATAGGAGCTTCGCGTTCATTCTCGCACCAGACGTAACTTTCCCCCTGCTTTCTTGTTCTCAAAAGTGCCAGTTCATCCTTGCCCAGAGCGCGCGACGCTCGAACATTCTTTGCCGAACTTTCGAGATAGTGACGCACTGTAGATAAGCAGCTACCCGCGACCTTGTCGAGTCAGTCTCGCTCTCGCTCTCGGTCACGCCGCCGAATCGCCACCCGCTTTTCTGCTGCCTCGACGCTCTTTCTTTACTTATTTTGTTTAGAAAAAGTTCGCCAATTAAACCTTTATTTTCAGTTCACGGTTCGTCTTCTCGTCACCTTCTTTCGTCACAATATATAAAACGGTTAAGAAAATAGTGCTTGGCTGAGAGTAGGGTTAGTGATAAATATTATGGAACAAGCATAGACGGATATCTTCCGATGAACATAAAGAGTGGGCAAGGATAGGGATGCTTTCATTAAAGTGGCACTAGCTGTGCGGTAATAGAAAGTATAAAACTTTAAAACCTTCGAAAAAAAATGTATGCATCAATTTTTGCGTGTGTGTCTGTTTCTAGGCGCCAAGTCATGTGAATTCTTGCACTCGTCCCACATACCTTCAAATGTTCGCCTTTTTTTTTTTCGACAAGCAAGCAGTCCTACTTTAGAAAACAACTGCCGCGCCCACGGCCTTTGGAACCATAAAAAAGATGAGGCAATTGTGTTAAGTTTCTACATGGACAAAATGTTTCCCAAAATACGGCGCTTATGCATACCTGTAACATCCAAAACAGTATAACCTTTTAATTCGTAAATAAAAAGAAACGCAAAAGTAACATGCGTTTCTTTTAATCGGTAACGGTAACTCGTTCCCTTTGTTTTGAACTGAGTGGTTGATAACGCGTTCCTTTTATTTGAAAGGACTAACGCATTTTGTTCCTTTTTTGTAACGCCTACAAGATTGTTTCATCACAGTGTCCCGTTTTCTTTGAGGTAAGCCCCGATAAACGGCGAAGTTTTGTCCTACATCAAAAATAGACACCGCAAAACACCGAATCTGGAAAAAGCTAATCACCCCCCCACACACACACACACACACACCCCACCTCACGCAAACGCAAAAAAAAAATAATAAAAAACTCTTATACTGAAGAAAAATATACCCCAAAACACGAAACCCTGTGCGTGGCTAGTGGCACATGCGTTTCTCCTGGTTTCGGTTAAAGTCCCTAGATCTTGGCAAAGTAGCGCCAAGCTCCTCGATCTCTCCACTCTTGCTAAGAAGACGATACAAATGCGCGGTGACAGGTTGCTTCATAACAACATTTCTTGAATATCCAGATTTCATGATCGACACACCGGCGAAACAAGCGCACGTCTTCGCATCCCCGGGAGCTAATGCGGGCGTCGTGATCCCGGCATGAAATCCCTGTCGCGCGAGCATGAGAGGCGCATTTTGGCTCGGAGAAACGGCCCATCTCCCCGACCGGGCACAAACAACGTTGATTGGGGTCAACCGTCGATGGCCGCCTTGAACCGGAGACGTCGGAAGAAGGATCGTATTGAACACGCGTGCCCCGTGAGATCCGCTCCCATCGCGGTCGGTGGATATCTCGGAATAATGTGTACACTTATAGAAAACCCTACACTCGTTGTCACATAAAAAAAAAAAAGAGAAGGAGGTTTTGTGATTTGTTTGTGAACTGCGCGAAGTAGTTCTTAATTCAAGGATTTGGTTGCCGAAGGAAGAAACAGTGCTTTCGAATTTTAACAAAGTGTACGTTTTGATCAAATAGCATGAGGCTAATCTACGATGCACCTAGCTATAGCTGAATTAAACACGTAAAGGGGGAAATCAGTAATATTCCGCGAGAGAGCCGAACTTGTTTACTACGGTTCTTGGAATATAGTATATTCCTACCAATAAACATTCTACTCGTGACTCTTTTTTTTTAATTTCGTTTTTGATTTTTAGGATTATCTGGACCGAGTTTAACCTCTTCTTTCCCCCAACCCCAAATTTAACAAGAAGATAATTATTTCTAAATAAAACTTTACAGATTCGACTATATATTTTTCTCTCGCACGCCTCCATCGCGCTTTGCCGCTTGTGATACGTCATGACAGCCTGTAAAGCGTTTGTGCGCACGGCGAAGGGGGGGAGGGGGGGATGTGGTTTGAATAATTTATCCTGGAGCCATAGATAAACTACGGTTAGAGTATCGGCCTTCCGTTCCTCGGTTTTCTCATGGGTGTCGCCATCTTGGCGCTTCGTGCGGAGTTTGCGCAACTGGCGATCGTTACTCTTCGTAAATGTGACTTCCTCGGCTTCAGATGCGGAGTGCAAGAAGCTCGGGCTATGGAGTTTTTCTTTGTCGTGGACTGTTTTAGCGTTTCTGGGGGTAAAACATTCGTTTCCAGCAGTATCAAACAAAGCTATAGATGATTGCAGCAGCCTTTTAGCCCGATCTTGAACACTCCAAAACTTTTTCTCTCTGTTTTGGTTTTGTACTTGCCCAAAATCTGTGTTTAACCTAGTACAAGATCGCACGGACACCGGTCACAATTGACGGCCAAGTTCCCCAAAGGAGGCCGCCTTGCAGAAAGTGCATGCTCTTGCGCCCTTTCATTAATGCATCTATCTGCCTGTCTGCCCGATATCGATCGCCCACTAGTCGTTGGTATTTCGTATAGACCATCGATGCGGCGCCTTCTACGTATTTGTTCGCAAGCTTCTTCTTTGCGTAGTAATAGTTCTTTCTTTACGTACTAATCATGTCAACTGGCCCACTTTCACTTTCTGTTAAAAGCCACAGAAGACTAGCGAGTTCCATAATTAGCATCAATATGGCGGAAGCGTCGTTACTGTAAAGCTTAGCTTTTATTTAGTGGCATTATATTTCCTCCCTTTTCCTGGAGGTCGATAGATTTAGGTGTACAACCTTTGCGCTCATGGATCGACAAGAACAGACAGATGGTTCTTGCTGCGGCGTATAACAAACTCAGAGCCGTGCCCGACCAGAACACACGCAGGCTCACCTCTCAAAAATAAGCCTAACATTCCGTAATTTTTCTGCTATCAACTCTCTTCATACAGTTTGTGCCCAAAAGCATGTACATTATTGACTCCAAGTGATACGATGCGGAAGCAAGAAATCGCGACATTAAATAGAGCGCCAAAAGTTAGAGTCGCGCAGCGAGTACTAAATCATGGCAGTTTTAGTACTCGCCTCGGAAGCGTTGTTATATTTCATTTCTGGAAGTATATGACAGTTTATAAAAGAAGAAACAATGCGTCCTGTTCCCGCTTCAACTACCACAATGCAGTTTTCTTGCATCACCTACACTCTAAAAAAATCCTGTGCATCGACTTTCCCTCACAGCACTCGGAGAGCCAATCACCGCAAATTCCTGAGGCAGCTCAGCGAATGACGATGCCGAAACATATGTTTAGACCAAAAAAAACGCAGTTTGAGTTGTGACCTTAAGCAATGCAAAACGTCACGCTTGCATTGCTTGATGTCACAACTCAGACTGCTTATTTTGGTCTAAACATGTTTCGGCATCGTCATTCGCTGAGCTGTCTCCGTAAGTTGGGTTGAATGGCTCTCCGAGTGTTGTGCGGGAAAGTAGACGGACGGGCTTTTTTTTAGAGTGTATAGTAGCAGGTGGCATTCATAAAGAACTTTTTTTCGAGTTGGTATTTTTAAGAAATTAGTAATAATAATAATAATACTTTATTACAAAGTACTATAATATTATTAATGTCTTATTATTATTAATCGCCCTATTTTAAGATTGAGACTGGGAAGAAAACTTGAAGACAAAGTAGACGGGATGAAAGAAAGTGGACAGACAGCTTCTGTCCACTTTCTTCTGTCCCTTCTATTTTGTCTTCAAGTTACGTTCCCAGCGTCAGGCTTTAAGCATCATGGTTAATACGCAGCAGCTCGACTGCACTTAGCCATTTTTGTTATTATTATTTACTTGGTGCATAGAGCGATCTTCACAAATACAAGGATACATGCATGGGTTACCGTGTATAACGGCTGCTGGGCAAACCTAACCGGGGTTTCAAAAGCTAAAAATAAAGAATCACGATAAAGAGATGAAATATATGAAGTGTAACCCTCCTAAAAGGCGGGGAAGGGGGGGGGGGGGGGGGGCTTTGTGAATGAAAGGTTATGTCAATGATGATTTATGTATAATACAAGCTTCTTTGTGAGCAAAGAAAGCAGACATTTGACGAGGTGTGCCGTGTATGTGAAGAGTTTCGTGTCGACTAAGTACCAGGTGTGGACTATGCACCGGATGCGGACTATTTAAGCAAAAAAAAAATATAGTTTTGCCTAATTTGAACTTTTCGGACAATACACCGGGTGCGGACTATTATAGCCCGGCAAATATGGTAACTTCAGGAGCCCCCTCCCAAGGCAGCGAACTGGGTCAACATCCCCTAGAATAATCAAAGTTTGTGCACAAGACTTTTGACGACGTCACAGTGAGATCGAGCGAAGACGCTGATTGGATACGAGTGCTGCGTCAGTGCTCGGCTGGGCCTCGTAACCAATCAAGACGTCGAAGGACGCTCGGCATCGGGCTCGGGTACAATCGCTGAGCTGGCGCCATCCGACTGTGACGACGTTCCATAGAAGAAAAGTGAGGCCTTCAGAGGCCTGTATTATTCCAGAAGGTGTTGACCACAATTTCTTATCCGAATTAATTACCTTGCCCATTTATTTTCACCTAACGTACGTTTGTTTGCTGACGACTGTGTCTTGTACAGGAAAACTAGCAACCCGGGATGACCCTTTACTACTTCAGCATGATTTCTATATCGTAAATAACTGGAGTGAAAAATGGCTAATGCTGCATGACAAAACAAAATGTCGCGTGATGAATTTTACTCGCAAATGATCTCTTTCACAATTTTCAAACACCTTAGTAATTACACCTCTTACTGTATCTCCATCTTACAAGTAGCTTGGTGTAAACTTTATATCTAACCATTCGTGTGACGTTCATACTATCACAATGACTGCAGACGCGTCTAGGGCTATTTAAAATGCAATCTAAAAACAGTTTCAACTGTCCTCCGTAAACTTGTCCAAGGGACATCGTATGTTCGTCCTAAACTCGAATATGCATCAACGATCTGGGGTCCTCATCAAAAATACTTCATCTCTCGCTTCGTTACATCGTCCTATTAAACTAACTTAAGCGTCTCTCTCCTAAAACGTCAGTGTTTTCCATCCTTGCTTAAAGTGTGTCAAACTATTTCGTTTTTTGTGCCTAAGTTCATAAGTTCAATTACAGCCACCGTCTTTCGAGTGTTTCTTGCCTTCAACCACCGCACCACAAACTTCATCCCATCGCACCAGAAACGCCAAACGTTTTCAACGTCTAACCGATTCAACAAACGCATTCATCAACTCATCTGTTCAACGTAGAATTCAAGCTTGGAGCAACCTTCCCGAATTTCTAGCGCCCATCACTGAAGCCCCATCCTTCCGCGATTATGTCATTTTTCTTGTTTTTAAATCGATTAGTTTCTTTAGGATTTTGGGGCCACTTAGAGGTATGTGTCTGGTCGTTTATTTTCCCTACTAAATGTAGCGGTAAAGATAAAAAGAGGTAAAAAAACAAACGTCACGTGACTTCGTGTTACGTGACGTCAATTGTTTCGCAAACTTTGGAGGGGAATCTGAATTTTGTGTATTGGTAACGTCATTTTCCCCCCTAAATTTAGCAGAAAAATTGACGTCAGGTGGCACGATGTCACTTGACCTATACGCAAATTCAGTTTCCCAGCTAGATTTAGAGGAAACATTTACGTGACGTGACCACAGCACCGATTCAGTTTCCCCGCAAACTTTAGAAATAAAAAATGACGTCACATCTCTCGATGTCACGTTACCTTCACACAAATTAAGTTTACCCGCTAAATGTATCGGTAAAATTTTACACGTGACCCTCCTTCGCTCCTTTAATGAGTTCTGCAGCTAATCGCTTAAGTAGACAGCAATATAATTGGTTCTGCCAGATTTTTTTTTTTTGCCTACTGCATTTCTATTTTGAGGTAGATAAAAGATGTTTCATGTTTATCACATTTATTCGTTTCTCTCGCTGCATTTGAATTGTAACCATACGTATTTATTATGTTGTATACGTATTATTCGTGTATAAATATTTTTTGTTCTGTTCTGAGCAGTACTTATTATAAGCTGATTTTGTGCATTCTTGTCTAGTGCGTTGTGTCGTTTAGAGTGCGAACTTGTATTTTCTTAGCCCCCCTCCCCTTTCTCCTAATATATGTTCCTAACCAGCCTGTGAGATAATAGGAATGAATAAATATGGGCGAAAGGCGCGTACGCTACGCGACGCTGTTAGCGAAAACAAGACTTCGGCGTTTTGTTTTTTTTTCTTTCATTTTATTGAGGTATTTTACTGAAAGGGTGCTCGCGAGCATCAAAACACACCACTTAGTTAGCCCCCTAACTGAGCACTTTCAATAACTTAGTTTTTATGGTACTCCTTCAATATTGGAACAAAAGCAAAAGCCGGAGGATAAAAACAAACTAGAAACGCAAAAAAAAAACCATTCGTTCGTCCGAATGCAGTTATAGACCCCTTGCAAAAAACCCGGCAACAGTGTGCCTCGGCATGGTAACCATGGGAAGAGAGAGGCGGTCAGCAGCTGCGTGACATGGTGAAGGAAAGCAGGTCGCCGCCTCGCTGTGCGCCAACCGAGCTTTAGGCACTTCATCTGTTGTTTTAAGGACAGTTTATGCGCTCCAAAGTATCAGTGAAGATGCCAACACAGTGCTGTGTCCCGATCTGCACGCAATATGGGTACACTGACAAATTCGGACGGAAGGTTGTACTTATATACACCTATCGGACCGTCCGCTGCCGCGACCGTTTGGCTAACCTCACGAATTCGCATGCATTTGCTTAATGAGGCTAATATATTGGTTCTGCATTATACCGCTTTGCATTTTCTTTAGTATTGCTGTTAGACAGGTATACGTTTGACGCAGATAAACCAGCGTCGGTTTTACCCGACGCATCCGTTGCCTTTAGGCCGGCCTCACGATTTTGCATGCAGTTGCTTCATACACTACGTTGTTATTTCATCGCACATTTATTTGGTGTTGCTCGGCAGACAGATACCACTGGCGTGGCTAAGCTGCAGTCGAATTCCCGTATCAGTCCTGCGAATGTTTTTTACGCTTTAACAAAATACGCGTAAAAAAAAGAAAAAAAACTGGCTTGCAGACGCGTTTTTTGAAAATCTTTTTTATTACTGAGACATCCACTAACACCATGTTACTTTATGCTTCCATGCAGTATTGGGACAGCACCACATTAAGTTCCCCTTGAGGGCATCCTGTTTTATGCAAGTTTAGTGGAGACTTGCAGACAGATCATGATGAGAGATCTTTGTTTTCAGGTTTCATACCTAGCCAGTTAGCTAGCAAGGTTATTTTCCCAGCCGGCAGTGGGAAACAGAGCCGCGTTACTTCATTTGCCATGCCGCTTTTTCACGCAGACCCAGCGGCCCGAAAAAGAAAACATTCCTTCATCATGGAGAGCGCGCACACTGTTGCCCGAGGCGCAGAGAGTTGTCACGCTTTTGAAAGGGGTCTATTATACAACCGGTCTCGTCAGTGCATATACGTGCAGACAAAACCATAGCAACCTTGATATATCAAGGTTGCTATGGAGATGCAGTACCATTTTGTAACAACTGAACCTCCGTAACGAGAGTTACAACACATTTTTGCGCCGTAATTTATTAGCGCTCTTTCGGAAACCTTTAGAACGGGTTTCCTATAGGTAGCCAATGAGCTTCCTTGGAAATACCTGATCACCTTGCGTAAATTTACGCCGCTTCAATTATGAAGGTCTTTGAGAAATTTATCTTTAAGCATCTGAGTTTTTATTTTAGACCAATCCTCAGTTCCTATCAGCACGGTTTTTGTCGATGGACGTTCTGTTGAGACTAACCTTCTAACCCATTTGGAGTTCGCAAAGCCCATAGTTGGGGCACATAGTAAGGTTGACGTTATTTATTTTTACTGTTCTAAGGCATTTGATCTCGTAGATCACAATCTATTGTTGAAAAAGCTGTTTAATATGGGTCTTCCTTCGGGTCATTGTAACTGGTTTGGCAGCTACCTTACTGATCGCTCAAATATGGTGCCCTACTTAGGATGCAAATCATATCTTTATGTGATAAATTCCGGAGTACCGCAAGGGTCGAGTCTTGAACCTTTGCTTTTTAATAATTTTATAAATGACCTTGCAACTTCTGCCAGTAATTCAGAGGTGCTACACTTCGCTGACGATGTGAAAATTTGTCGTAGTATCCGCACGCCTGCTGACTGCATGTGAACTGTTACAAAACGATGTTGATGCAATTCACCTGTGGTGTTGTACAAACTTGCTGCTTTTAAACACCACCAAAACTAAGGTTGTTTCTTTCTTCCGTATGGCAAATGTTGTTGTTCATCCCTATTAATTGCACAACTCAGACATTTCAAGATCTTCAGTTGTACGTGACCTTGGTGTTTTGAATGACTCACGTCTCAATTTTAATTTCCATGTTTCAAAAATTTTCAATGATTCCTTACGCATCCTAGGCGTAATTCCACGCATTACCCGTAGTTTCCGCAGTTGCACTGCATACTGCTCCTATTTCGGCCGTTAGTTTTATCAAGGTTGAGCTTTTCTTCTACAGTGTGAAATTCCCTGGGAGTCACTTAAGTTTTAGGGTTAGAGTGCGCACAGCGCCGATTTGTAAGAATTATCTATGATCGCCACATTGGACGAAGAGTTTATTTTTATGATTACGTGCGTCTCTTGGATAACTTGGTCTTTCGTCTCTTTCGAACAGACGACTATTTGGCGACATGTTTTTTTTTATATAGACTGTTCAACGCTGCTATTGGTCCCCCCCCCCCCCCCCCCCCCCGTTATTGCGTGGAACCTCACTTCATGTTCCCCAGCGCCCAAACCGGTCTACTATGGTTTCTTTTTACACTCCTAACTTAAAATCTGGTCCTCCGTTGGCTCGGGTGCAGAGCATGTATGACAAGTGTTTTTATCCTGATGTGGACTTTTTTCACTAGCCTTGCGTGTTTTAAAGAAAAGTGCAATACTGAAGCTCACTTTGTAGTCTGAAAATATTTTTTGTCCGACTGTCTTTCACTTCATGAAGTGTAACCCTCCTAAGACCTTACCAGCTGTTTGTGGCACAATAAAACACTGATAGGTTTATTGATTGACGGGCGACGTCGACGGATTACGTAGGTCACTTCGAGGGAAGATCAGTTGGATTGTTGGAGACCTTGTAATTCGACGCGGCATTCAAATAATTATTCACACTATGCGGACAAGTTAACACTCACATACAAGTGAAATGAAGACGCGCTCACACGTATTTACTCATGCATACACGCACGCAAGCACACACGTACATACATCAAACGTTTTAACTCGAGTTATGAATATCCGCATATACGAGTACAAGGGAAAGTGCTTTCGCCTTAATAAATATGCTGTCCTTTCAGCTTTTATGTCCTTATTTTTTTTCCGCATGCCATCCGCAAGCAACGTGAGAGAGCGTCATGACGCATAATTAAAAAAAAAAAAACGGGCTAAAAGTTGGTTCAACCCGCGGGAGAGCAGTAGGCCTCGCGATGGGCGCCATATCACGTAGGAATTTCTGCGTACTGCTCACCCTGATGAGAACAACAAAGCAAATACGAAAAAAAACGTCCAGCCTTTCCACTCTCGTGAAGAAGGAAGACCAGCGGAGCTGTACTCGATACACTGTGTGCCTCTTCTTCGTCGTCGTCTGTTTTTCGTGCTGTTTCCTACGATGAATTCCCACCAACGCGCCCAACTATCCATTCTTCTATTATAGCTGTAAAGGTTGCGCCATCTACGAGCAACGGCGGAACCCATACTGGTTGTGTGCTTGCCGCCGTCGCTTATAGATGGCGGTAGCTGTTCAGGCAGGTTTGTGTCGACATACACGGACACGATCCTGGGGAACCTAGCCTTTAACAACTCCGCTGTAAAAGTGGCCTAAACTTATTCGCTTTGCTAGGCCATGTGCAGTTCAAAACTTGAGAGCTTCTTGCCTTTCGAAGCGAAATGACGGAGATATACCTGGACTAACTTGATGCAAGCCGAACACTCGATTGCCTCCATCCAATTGGCTCGCCAATTCTTACCTGTGCAGGTATCTTCTCGGTACTGAAAGCATGGTCGCAATCATGACGGTAGCACAATTCACAAAGCAGCGGGGCTGCTTTTACAGGAACCAACATCTTTATTCAGCATCAATACGCGCAAAGGAACAAATCAAGCCAGATCGATCAAAATAGTTAATGCGGGGCGCTAGGCTTAGGCCAGTCCTGCTACGAAAACAAGCATCCGCACAGCACTTCCGAAGGCGCGTACTTGTGACAGTTGTTTATTGCAAACTATATCGGTTATTGAGATCTTCCTCTAAACACCTCTGTAAACTCAAAACGACCTGCACTTGTAGATACTGACGAGATGAACGAGCTACGCTTACTCTGCAGAAATCAACAGCCATGTCTGTTATCGTTTGAAACCGAAGCGGAATGGCAATGTACGGATCTTTTTGAAAACAATAATGATTCTATCAAGATTATTTTGTTCTCATGCATAAAAAAATAGTCGATTAAAATACTATTACGGCACGGAGGCACAAATTTACAACCAACCTTTCATACGCCAATCATCTCTCCAGCGAATGAGGGATGTAAGCACCTTGCAAGCATGGGGAGGGGCCAAGCGGGCTGCGACCTCCACATTCTGGACTTAAATTGCGTCTAGCGGCGTCCGTATTGCTCGGAAAAAAAAAATATTTTTTTGGTAACATTTTTTATATATACAGGGTGTCACAAAAGGAAATTTACACGGTCTTTTTCACCGCAAAAATAAACTAAGCATCGCCGAGCGCTCATTCTCCGCCCAAAGGTAGCGCTAGAGGTCACAACCAGGTGCCAAAGTTTTAGCCTGATCCGATAACTTATTCAAAAGTTATAAGTGATTTTCTGAAAATTTCAACAGGAAAATGGAGCCCATTTTTGCCCGTTTTCGGTTTCTGGTGCCATAGAGCCCCATGTATTTGAAAACTCCGTCGGCCGCCATTTTCCCATTGAAATTTTCAGAAAATCACTTATAACTTTTGAATAAGGTATCGAATCAGGCAGAAACTTTCGCATCTGGTTGTGACCTCTAGCGCTACCTTCGGGCGGAGAATGAGCGTTCGGCGATGCCTAGTTTATTTTTGCGGTAAAAAAGACCGTGTAAATTTTCTTTTGTGACACCCTGTATATACGTGTCCCTTTAGAAAAAAAAACGATTTTTTCATTGCAGTGTTCTTTTAAGTAGTGGCGATAATAGAAGCCTTTTTTTCTGCTCACTGTTGTAACGCATTCGAGCAGCGAGTAGAGACGAAAGCAGCTATAGCTTTGCACCTACCCACTAATCATTCTAATCAGAGCACGATGCTCCGATGTCCCAGAGCGCTCTCATCCCTTCCTCTACCTCCGTTTTTATCAGAAAAGATCGTTTCTTTTGATCTCAATGGCTCACCAGTTCGAATATGTATTTAGTAATCTTGTTCTTGTTTTTATGTTTTTTTTTTTTTCTCGAACAGTGATTGACGCGAGCGGGAAGCCTCCGTCGGGGTTGCTGTACGGTCGGCTGGCCGACTACGGCAACTACGAGGAGTGTCTGGACGTCAAACATCCGCAGAACTCCTTCCAGGGACAGTACTGCATGCTTCACCTTGAGGCCAACGGCAAGATAACGCCGCTAATGAACATGTACGTCGACTACGGCTACAAGTACGCCGGCCTGCATGTGAGTCGTGTCCGAGTTCCCGATACGCTGGTGTGATCTGACGCGTTTTGAGTTTGATTTGTGTATATTGCCAAGCTGGTCTCGCTTTCGTATATGTGGCAAAAGCGTCACGATTGTGTAGCGCGATGTTTATCGTACGGACCGTACAGTTATGATGCAATTAAAACACGCTGATACAAAGTTAGGAGATTTTACTCAAACAAAATCAAGATTTTGAATTTTTAAAAAAAGGGACAAAGAAACAGGACGCAATGTCAGCAAAAACCGTAGGGCCTTGTCGCACTAACTTTATTTTCCCACGTTTCAAGCACGTGCCTCTGGAGTATCTTTACATTCCTCCGAAGTTCGCAGGCGTTGCTTGGGACAAAAATACGCCCGCGAGAACGCTTATCAACCAGCAAATGACGTATCCCTCTATATAAAAGCTAAATCGCTTTCAGCTTTCAAATTGGATGACATCTTAGCCGCTTTCCTTTTTTTTAACGAACATTTTTTTTAGTTATCTAAAAATTTATGAAGAGTTTTGAAAGCATGCATTGCTACACCGTACCTCGATCAAAATAAAGTCGGAAGCCGTCAATGAGGTCCACTTAGACTATTTAGAGCAGCGTCCTAACTGTACAGTCGTAGCCTAAAAATAAATTTCAATGATGCTAAAACAAAAATCTACATTATTTGAAGAAAATCATGCTAACAAAGGCAGGGATTGCTTCTTTATTTGGCATTCGGCATTCGTATTGGCTAAAACCTGATTCAGATGATGCAATTTTGCTTGCGAATTCGCAGGTGCGACATCGGGCATTGCAACTTATATAAGGCCTTGACTTCCTTTTTGTTCTTCGTACGTGCGACGTTTTAATTGAAAAATCGCCGGCAAAATTGTACCATGTAAATCAGGCATGACGCTGCAATCTCATTGACTAAAGAACTACAATAGGATACTTGGAGCTCGAAACAGTCTGCGTTTGCCAGTGACTGTAGCTCCTTTTATTGGCTGGCTCGGATCCAGCGCTGATCCGCTTATTTCAGTACAGCCGCGACGTGCATGTGGTCTTAAACATTCAAACATTCACGCGTCTAGCTCTCGTGGAAAGTAAAAGTGCCATAAAGAGTAGCGCGCTCGGAATGAACAAGCAATGCGGGCTTGCTAGAACAGTGTCTCAGCTAAGATGGATGAAAGAAAGCACTTTAAAGGCGGGGGCGCGCTAGCGTCTTGAGACGCCGTTTGAGCATGTTTGAGTCCCGCTCAGCTCGTGCGCTGCCTTTGGGAGTGCTTTCTTTCACCCAGTCTCAGCTGAGACACTGTTTCTAGCAAGCCAGCCCAGGAGACGCACCCGTAGCATGTGATTGCACCCAAATCGGAACTATGCAGAACGCAAGATCGTCTGCTTCTTGAGCAGGGGTTTCAGTGACGTCAGAACGCCGAACTTTGGTTGGCTCTGGTTGGATGTATAGCGGGTAGACATCAATGCTAGCTGCCTTGAGGTCTACCCACTATCGTTCCAATTAGAGCCAATCAGAGCTCGGCATTCTGACCTCACCGCAACCACTGCGCAAGAAGCAGACGAACTTGCGTTCGGCATTGTCACTGACGGTTTACAAAACGTAGAGCTTGGCGAATCCCGAGCATCTCATAATCGCTCTGTAACCAATGACATCGTAGCAATGGCCGATAACAACTTTTTTTTTTAAGTTGTCAGTGATTATTTAAATTAATTTATAATTCTTAAAGGCCGCAACGAGAAGAGAGCAGGGAGGGCTTGTGCGTATCTTATTTCCCCTGGGTGTATACTTGTGTGCCGGCAATATTCAAATTAGCTGCTCCGAGGAACGTTAGCGTGATCATTTTCACGATAAGTAGGAAAGCTGCTGGATGACAGTTAGTTTGCCCTGCTTATACCTGACTTGCATGTGACGTCAGTCCACCCCCCTTTCCGGTGGCCAGAAGCGTCTCGTTAAAGAGCAACTCCGTACAATATTTTTAAATTTATGACTGTTCTCAGCTAACGCAGTGTCCCTGCATGAATTACAAGATATAATTTTTTTTTTTTCGATATTGTGTGTAGTTTTATAAATATCACGCTCAAAGTTTGGTTTTGGGCATCTACGGCAAAACCGAAACTATTTGCTAAGGGGATGGCAACACTGATCATCAGCCGTACGGCCGCGACGTGAAGTCACAAGGGTGATGCGGTAGGCGGTACAAGTTCCAACCAATCAACCGCAGCTCCACCCAACGTTGCTAGATTACCGCAGTTGTGGAACTAATGCGGAAGGGCGTACCCCCCCCCCCCTCACTCACTTCAGCTCGCCTCCCATCGTTTGAAGCGCCATCTATATTTTCGGGTTCATAACTGTATGTTCCCTAGAGTACGGTGGAACGCCATCTAGACGCTGTGCTTCGAAACGTACTTATTTCATTGAACACACTGCAGTTACCATAGCAGCCGCCCGGCGCGTCGAACGACGGGAGGCAAGTCGTGTTGAGTGAGGAAGGGGGGGGGGGGGGGGGGGGGGGGGGGGAATGCTCGTGCGAGCAGTGCCTATGAGCAGCTCCGTAACTGAGCCAATCTAACAACGTTGGCTTCACCGCGACGAGAGGTCACAAGGGTGCTGCGCCAGTGTTCTTTGACTAAAAGCTAACCCGCTTGCCGGCAGCTAAAAAGCAGCTGGTCGCATCTTTAAAATCGGTTTTTGTGGAGTACGCGCGGCTTCACTTTGACGTAATACTTGGGCTGTGACCATATTTCCTGCCACTAAAGCGATACCAGTCATTTATTTTGGTTTCGTTTTCGACCGGAGTTGCACTTTAACGCAGCGGAAGCTACCCTCTCAAGTGCCCCCATTATGTCTGACCAAGTGACGTCACTGTAAGCTATGCATAGCTTTTTGCGAGGCCATAGGATTTCTGGTATTAACCGAAAAACACCAATAAACATCCGTTGGTGTCAAAAATACAAAATCAGTTAAAACTGGAAAACACCGTTTTCTGGAAATTTATGTTCCAACTGCTGTAAACGACTAAATTTTCGCGGGCTCAAATTTTCGCGAATCAGGCCAAATCTGAAAATTTGAAATTATTCGCGGGTTCTAATTTTCGCGAATCGAGCGTAGCTTCCGTAGCGGTCACATATTGCCCGAATTGTTCGCGGGACGTATTTTTCGCGAAATGTAGGGGATTCGCGAAATTCGCGAAAATTAGGCCCTCGCGAAAATTTAGTCGCTTACAGTATATGGCTGTTTTTTTTTTTTTTTAGTTTTTCTTATACTTTTTTTTCATTGATAATCACCATTTTATTGTCCGTTCGAAACGGATCACCGAAATGCACCAATATTTGGGAAATCCTTAAACACCAAAAAAGGTCGCCGATATTTCTGTTCAATAAACATCGGCCAATCTACGGCCAACTCATACCTGAGAAAGTAAAATTAAGTCCATTCCGCAATGGCCGCTGTCTCTTCCGCTACGCAGTACATCGGAAACGTCTCCGGTTTCTTGCAAAACGAGAATAGGGACTTCTTCCCGCTGTTCAAGCTTGGGGTATGCATTCCATCCACGTGCAGCAAGGAAGACCTCCAATTCATCTTGGACGTGGGTAAGTCCTAGAAGAGCGTAAACTTAGGGGAGTTTGTGATGAATGGCAAAACAAAAACGGCTCAAAAGAAAAAAAAAACTAGTCGAAGGAACAAACATACCACCAACTACAGCATCTGGTGTGTCCGTTCGTGTTCCGCGAGGATAGCTCCTTGCATTTTGATAGTCGCTGAATTGCATCGAAATCGGTTCAACATATTAATAGTCACATCTGAACTAGTAACCCAGCTTACAGGTCAAAGTATTTTTTTTTATTGCGAAGTTATTGAATTTATTAGTTTGGTCTGAGACGCTGAGATGCTCTATTGGCAACACTGGAAGCAGTAATATGGGGGCAGCAAAGCTTCTTCTTGACACGCGACAAGAAGTTTGACGGTGTGAAATTAATGCTGGGGAGGCTCACGCCAGCAGAACAAAAACAAGACAAAAACGCGCAAAATGCTGTTTTGTAGACTGCCTGCTCGACTTGCAAGCTATACAGCACGTGACGTCAACCAACCGGAATGCGCGGGACAATCTACTAGATGTTGATTTTGGCATAACATTCGTTTGCTGTTTTCTCGGTGTCTATTACGAATTTCGAAATAATTGATAACGTGCGGAGAAGACTAAAGCCTGGGTATTCAGAAAATCTGTTTAAATTGGGCAGCTAAAAAAACGCCCGAGCTGCCCTTTTTAAGGTTGTCCTGGCAGTGTAGTATACATCCCTTAAGGAAAACGATTTCGACATATAGGTACGCACGCAAAGCGGATTAACAGTCGGGTGCGAAATCGTTCCCGACCAAAGTCGGAAGAAGTCGCGTTCTATGAGGAAAGTCATCGAAATAAGCATACGCACTAAAAGTAACGACATTATTGGTTATCGAGTTATACATTTGAAGGGGACCGGTGACCCAGTGCGTCAGCTCAACGCAGCTTGGAGCACGTGGAGCAAAAACTCCCGCTGCAGAACTATGGGATCCCCTGGGTTCATTCACCACCCCAGCCAGTTTCCGACCTGAATGAGCGTCGTATCGGCGTGAGGTCGTGCATTAATACTTGTAATGTACGTTAAAACTTTCATGCTAGCAGTGGTACTGCACTGGCGAAATTTCTCATCTACAGCCGAGACAGCAGGCGCCCTTGGGACTGACTAATGTCACTGGATCCTGGGAAAGTAGAGCCAATTGCTCCCCGTATGGTCGCCATTTTGGTTCATGGAATGAGCAATTTCGTTCCCTGACCTCTCCGTTCTTGTAGAGCCAATTCCGAATTTTCAGTGACAGGTTAATTTATAAAAACATTTCTTGAACGCCGATACTTTGTTACCAACACAGAGGCGAAACACTCGGTAAAGGAGGGTTGGACCGGCATCGCGTAGCTTTCACGAACTGTTCTAGCTCAACAGAGTTGACGTACGCCGTACGGTCGTGTCGGAATAAAAATTGCATACTAAAAACAAAGTGTACATATCATATGTGGCGAAGGTAATCCATACGGCGTTTATTTGAGTCCTATATCACAGAAAACAAGGAGATAGAATCGATGAGAGTCCCTTTTCGACGACAGCGCTCGTAACCGCTGCCTCGGAAAACAAGGGTACGACAAGAGAAGAGGCTGCACCTCTTAATCGAAAATTGAGGTCAGCGATCAAACTATTCATACTGAAGGAGTTCACAAAAGTCGCGCGTGCATATTCCATTCAGCAAGCCAGCCAGTCGTGGGCAGACGGTCTTGGCCAGGGACCGTCGGTGCAGGTCGGAGTGTCTTGCTAGGCCTACATATTCTGCCGAGCTTACCGAGCTAGCCTTGGCGGTCGCTTGGTCGGTGGAATCGCTGCCGTTTTAGCTTGTTCCGGATGTCTGTGGATCCAAATGAAATCAAATCAAATCAAAGCTTTATTTACCAGAAACACTGGAAGGAGTCCCAGACAAAAAGCTGTTGAGACAGCTTGACTGGGTCTGGGACCCTTATTACATTGGCAGCAGCTTGGTAGGGCAACATTCTACTATCATAACATTTCATGAAACAAAAAATAAATTAAAAATCGGAACTTTGTAAACATAACACCAAGTTAGGGAACAACGAAGATATAAGAGCGCAAGTCTCGTTTGCTAATCGTGTATATGTTTATGTTGTTTGTGAGGCATTTATTTAAAACAAGTGGTACATTATAATGTAGAGTTTGTAAGTTGTAGTTTGTGCGGGAATAAGGGAGGACCCATGCTTCTCTGCGGCGTATGTTGACATCACTGCTATGCCTTACGAGCTCAGAAATAGTGAATAAGAAATCAATGAATAGTGTGGAAGAGAAACGAATGGAACAAAGCAAACGATACTCATACATGCGTTCAACCGGAATTATTCGATATTTTAAAAATAAAGGTTCTGTGTGGTCTGTATAGGAAACATCAGCAATATATCGTATTATTTTCTTTTGTAGTAATAGTATGCATTTAAGGTTTGTTTTTGTTGTAGTAGCCCATACAAGGTGACAATAACTTAAGTGGGATTGAAATAATGCGTAATAAATTTTAAGTTTAATGTTGAGTGGTAAAACATTGCGGCAACGAGAAACAATACCAACGACACGAGAGAGTTTAGCTATCAAATAATTTATATGACAATCCCACGTCATATTCTTTAAAAAAATACGCCTAAAGTTTTATGTTGGCTGACTATTTCGATTGATGACGTACCTAGTGAGAGAGTGTAATTTATTGAAATGGGTTTATTTTTCGATCTGAATAAGATTGCTTTAGACTTCATTGTATTTACCTTAAGGCCGTTAGTATCAGACCACAATGCAAATTTCGTAAGAGTAGAATTGGCTTGGCACAGCAGTGTATCAGCATCGGCCGCAGAGAAAAACATACTCGTATCATCCGCATATATAACGAACTGCACTTGGTTATCGAGTGCAGTTCATCCAGCGTTCATGTCCGTCGTGGTCGGTTTCAAGTACTTCTTTCTTTTTTCTTGCTGCTTAAAGTCGGACATGCGAGAAGAGTACGTAGACAAATAAATGTCCCTTGGTCGTCACGACCAAGTAAGTGAGCAACGCTGTCAGCCATGTTGATTTGATCGTAAAAAAGTGCGTAAGACACCTCCGAAGCTATCGTAGGATTCCATCGTAACATGAGCAAAACTTACCATAATTTCGTTTGGTGATACGAATTTGCTCTTGCGTTTTGTCGTACGCACATTTTTGGCGTAAGATCGTTTCGTGAATCTGGACTCAGAGCTGAACACACACACTCTTCACTTCTTATAAAATGCCGCAGTCATTTGTCCGCGAGTATAACTTCCCACTGTCTAAACATACACAGAAGCTATAAAACTCTGCAACTGAGACCCCTAATAGGGTTTTGTGGACAGATGAACGTTTGATTCTTGTGATTTCTATACAGTTACAGCTGTAATTTTTAAAGGTTTGATTAGGAATACACAGTACTTGCTTATATCCCTGAGTGCGTTGAGCGAGCTTCCTAGAAGCTCCCCGAAAGCGTGGGGGTTTTCTTAAGGGTTGATACAAAAAAAAATAAGGGTTCTCATATATTATCATTGTTGCGCATAATGTGCATTTACAGACTCACCTTTTGTTCACTTTTTTTTTAATATATTTTTAGTTTTGGGCAGACACAAGATTGACATGACAGCTAAATGGTGCGAAACTCGAGGCCCCGTCCAGATCGATCGGAAACAAGCTACGATTATGTAAGTGTTTGAATGGAAAACTTTCTTGGCGTTACCTAAAGAAATCGAAGCACAATGCGATAATATTTTTTTGTGAATTTTTAACTGGTGAATTGTTCGAACCTATTAGGGTGAGAAGTGTTCTTATTTGAGGTCAATTGGCTGCACAAGCATGACCAAAAAATTGAAGTTATTTTTGCTCCTTACTCCTATAGCCTTGAACAACAAACGTATTGCGCCTGAACACCTAAAATAAAAAAACAATCCAGTGCGAATGTTTTTTTGTTTGTTTTTTACGCAGGACATTTGTACATTTATTACGATATAAGCAGAGTTTTGAAAAGAAGGAGTGCACCAAACAAAAGTGTTTAAGCAATAGTACGTAGTCTGCGATTTGACGTACTGAGCATGAGGTGAGTTTGTGAACCGGCTTGCTCGGTGTCATAAATTGTAGGGTTCAGTTTTCGATAAAAACGTAGATCGCAGCGAATGGTTCTTTGTAGGAAGGGAGGCGCGCTGGCATTGTTTTAGCTAATAAAAAAAAAAAAGATGTGCTGAAAATTGCAATACCCTCCTGTTTGATAGTTTGGTTGTCAACTCACTAGAATTGTGTCATTGCAGAGGCATCTTTTCTATCTGGATATTTTTCTTGATATGTGGAACCGGCTACGACCTATACAAGTCGTTCCAAGCCAAGGCAGAGTCCCGGTTTTCCACGAAACCTCAAAAACCAGGTGAGGTCCCTTTTGAAATAGAATCTTCCAGAAAACGCTAAGGTTGAAACTAAGTTACATCTAATCTTCAGCTGAACCGAAATTTCAGCTGTACTTGGATGGCCTGTGTTTAATCGGGCATCAAAACTGGACTGATACTCTTTCCAAAATTTATTTTGTAGTCCGCAATGCGGCTTGGAAAGTCACGTTGGGGAGTCTTCCAGGCATCACGAAATGTTTGTCAAATAAAGCCTACGCTCCCGGTTTAACATTTTATACGTTCATTCCTTTCATAATGAAAAGTTATCCACGAAACGCAGCCAGGCCTCTATTTATCGGTGCATGCTTTTGCGCAAGTCATGAAGGGGCAATATTTTTTTTTCAACTCACCTATTTTGTTGGATTTGGTTAGTTGGACTGACTGGAAAAGAATGCTTCAGCACAAATATATATTGACAGTGTATCGCTAATTATAAGATGCAAAAATATTCTTTTTCTTACGTATCAACGTAATTGCGAAGTTACGGCACAATCGTATTTTTAGAGCCCTAATCCCAAGGAAGTTTGCACCTGGATAATAGTAAAGACGAGACAACACAACGCGAATATCTAAACAAAATATTCACCTTCCGCGATAAGTATATCAAGATAAAACCAGCTGGTATGCACCCCTTTTTTTTTAATTCGTTGTCGATTCGTGTAAAGATGTTTCTTTAAATGAATATCAGTTAAAAGAGAAGCTCTATTCTTGAATTTGAAAGAAAATAATCCCCTGTAAAACCGCGGTCCCTACTGGTAATACATCATACAAAAGACAGTTTGCAGACTTTGTCTGAGCCTTGCCTCTTCCTTGTATAACAGTTATGTTATATTGGTCCTACAAAAAGATACCCGCAGACTTGTTCGAAGCATACATATGAATGAAGAAAGGGGGAACCACGTGTTCCCCCCATCCCTATCTAGGCCTAACTCAGGCAGGCCATGGGGCGTCTCGATGTCGGGGCGCGTCCCGGATGCAAGGCGAGGCCGTGTTCCCTTGTGGACGGCTCTCCTTCGCCCTTCTCGGGTGATTTGCCTAAGCATAGCCTGCCCTATACTCACAAAGCCTGGCAGTTCGACGGCGGAGCCATAGAGGGCCGGTCGCAGATATGAAGCGCGAGGATCTGGTAGCACAGAGCATTTTTCGGGGAACCTGGTCGTCAGCGCACAGCTTTTGCAGCGGCGAGGACCCGAAACATGGTTTTCAAACCCGATGAGAAAAGAAGCGGTAGCGCGAGGAACGCGAGGAGGACGAGCGGACATTCCGTCGCTCGGGAGAAGTGTGTTTCGGCGTCTCGCCACAGCGGGGCGCCCGTCACGTGGTTTTCCTCTCATCCGTTGTCTGCCGTTCTACCTTTTTTTCAATTTCGGCGGCCGCTTCTCGTGGCGATCTGCCAAGCTTTGTCAGTATAGAGGAGGCTATGGCCTAAGGCACACCCTTCGGGACCTTGATACTTGGACGCGTCCGCCCCTCCGGGGACCCAAACTGCTTCACACCACCCCGGGTGCTTCCATTCCCGCAGGCTATAAAGACGGCCAAACCAACGGCCCAGGGGGGACTCTCGCTGGGGGAGGCTCTGCTTGACGGAGCCTTCCTTTCTTGTTTGACCCCCCTCCCCCCCCCCCCCCCTTCTGTGCTACTTTCAACAGGGAAAGCACAGACGACTCTAAGTGGTGATATCAACAGAGACAGCGCCGTTATCTCGGACTTTGTTGGCCCTCGTGCAAATGTGTGGCGCATTCGTCAATAAAACACGTCATTATCCGGACCCAAGGAACCTACTGTGTTTCTACGTGGTACTACAAAGGGGATACCTACAGGAAACATGATTCCAACATGCTTGAGAAGTGTCCGCAAATAATTATATCACTATGTCTGCAGCAGGTAATTCTATCGTACCTTTTGTATCATGTATGCATGAGCCGTGTGACTGAGACATTATACGGAGAGCAAGTCGTCTGCTTCTTGAGCAGGAGTTGCGGTGACGTCAGAACGACGCCGAGCTCTGATTGACTTTGATTAAAAGGATGTGGACCTCAATGCTAGATGCCATAAGATCTACCCACTTTTTTTTCAATCAGCCAATAAGAGCTCGGAGTTATGACATGATCGCAACCCCTGTGCAAGGACCAACTTGCGCTCACCATAGTTTCCAGTATCTCATTCTACACTTCTTTCCACATAACAAGCCTGACCCTTGCAATGTTGAGTATGAAAAAGAAAGAGATGTCGTACATAAAATCGAGTTAATGTAATTCAAGAAGCTTCCAGCAATATCGAAGCATGCCGTCTCTTCTATTCCGACCAGGCCTTCTGTCCAAGGTGCTCATGGGCTTCTCGCTTCGCCGTGCCGCTCTCAAGCTGACCAGCGTGCCAAACTGGGGCGACTACAGCAACGAGCTGGGCTTCGTGCACGGCATGCGTGTCTTTTCGGCCACCTGGGTCATTCAGGGCCACCATTACCTCCTCAGGGATATCCATCACAACTGTACGTGCACCCACGCACGCGTATTGCGGCGCGATTCCGATAAAACGCGAGACGCGAATACTTCGTAATCTGGTCCATGTGCGTCGAAAGAAGACACGAATGGTGCAGCATGAGACGGCAGCACCATTTGTAAAGTCACCAAATAGGCTACGCTTCAGAGTAACCATACTGCACCAATCTTGGTGCTTAAAATCACTGTTGCCAGTTATCTGAAGCTAGAGTCACTGTATACGCCTTATCTAGTGACGTTTATTTAGTGCCTCTATAGGGTGTCTCAAGCGGACCTTTGCTGTAAAACGAGCCGGAAAAATCGGCGACCGCACATAGAAAGCTTAAACTTTCACCGAATGTGCACTGGGCAGGCCAGCTTTACCATGTGAATTCTCAAGGCGCGGTTCTCTTCCTGTGAAAAAAAAAAATGAGAGCAAAACACTCGCCAAGGTCGAGGTTGGGCGCGTTCGCAGGCAACCGAGTAGCAACGCTATTTACTTGTTCCGCCATCTCCCGATAGGCTCAGCGACCTGACAACAGAGTGCGTCGTCGATATTAAGCTTTATCTGAAATCGCAGGAAGCGCTTTTCCATACCCGAGAAATGTCGAAACAGTCTTCGCCAGAGAAAAACGATCTTCACTATAGCTTCCTTACACCATATCTATACAAAAGCTCAGCAAGTCGCATTTTCCACTCGTAACGATCGCCAATCGCTCCCGCTCTACCCTAGGCCCCAAAAAGGCGGCGCCCATTAAAAACTCGTTGGGGAATAGAGTGACGGTACTCTAGACGTAGCTTATTTAGCGGCTCTGTAGTAAACAGTATTTTTTTTTTTTAGAAAAGGAAAACAGTCACATGTAGGAAATGTTCCGTATCTGTGGAAGTAGAATGTGCCCCATGGTATATGTGTACAGCCCGCAGCAAGTTGAAGGAATTCTCGCGGCACACACCGACACCGCCTATACTCGCATTCATCTCTAGAACCCTAGTGAAAAAAAAAGTCCGGATCCTCGCGGAACGTTACTAATTATAGTAGGTTACAGGTCAAGAAGGTAGCGGCAAATGCCCCTCAAAGGGAATCATATATCCCTCCGCCACCTCCGCATCCAATAGCGTCCCATCGTTTCCGGGACGTCGCGGCCAACGCAAGAGGAGGGTCTTGCCTTTCTGTACATATTAGCTTTACCTTTCGACTTGGACTTAGCATTGTGGATGCCACGAGAGGGAGATTAGAGTTTTCCCCCTCTGATGGAAACAAATACGACTTTCGGGGGTTAGGTTCCCCCTCCCATGGATACAAAGGCTGCTTTCAGGGGCTCGGTTCCCCCTCCGATGAATACAAAGGTCGCTTTCTTAAAAAGTGGGATCGGAGACAAGTTGGCATCACTCTGTGGCCATTATCTATCTATTGGAGCGGAACAAGGAGATTTTCCAGTGAACTCTCCTTTCGACTGCGGAGGGATTTGAAACCGGCGCATCACGCTTGTGAGAAGAGCTTCTCCTACCTTCTTAACTTGTAACCGACTATAGTGATTTCCCCTTTCATGCGTCGGTTTAAGATATATGTTAGTACATAACAGATTATATTCACATTATTTAACCAAGATGTACACGTTTCAAACGCCAAAAATCTCGTTTCTGCCTTCGACAATCAAACCTTGTAAGAACTACTTCGCGCAGCGCAAAAATAAAGGGCAAAACTTAATCTTCCTTTTTATGTAACAACAGTACAGATAACAAAGCATATACCGCTGGAATTCCTACGTCGTGACCTATTGGAAGACAGCGCGGAACCAGATTGGACACGAGTGCTGTGTCAGTGTTCGGTTGGGATTCGTGTCCAATCAGTGAAAAGCCGAGTCCCAGCCGAACAATGACGCAGCACTCGTGTTCAATCAGTGCCCCGCCATGACTTTCGGTAAATGACGTAGGAATTCCAGCACTATGATTCTGTGATCTATATTCGTATTCACCTGCAGGACCACGGTAAAAAGAGGTTCGGCTCCTCGCGGAGCATGATGAATTTTCCCTTTTAATTGGGAAAATTCATCATGCTCATATATGTATATATATAGGTGCATTTGAGATTAGCTGTATATGTTATCTTATCAGAACGTCCACTTTTCAAACGCCAAAAGCCAAAAGCATCGTTTCTTCCCCCGACAACCAAACCAAGGGCTACTTCGTGCAGCGTAGGAACAATGTGCAAAACTTGTACTTTTTCTTGATTTGTCGAGTACAGAAAGTGTCGCACTGGTTGGACACACCCTCGGGACGATTACATCGATGTTCTCCGGTGCCTGTACTTTTCACTAAGGCGCTGTCATGTCATTGGGACCGCAGATGTATTCGCTCTTTCGCGCGTAAGTTGAAACGTGGTGGCACTATAGTGTGCAAATAGCTACCAACCACTTCCGGTTCCGAACTAGACGGCGGGTTTCGCAGTGGTTGCGAAACCAAATATGCACGCTAACTTCTGAAAATGGCCACTTATAGCCCTGTAGGACGTAATTCTATCTTATTACGAAAATAATAATGAGTAGAAAATTAGGAAATATACGTGAACCAGAAGTGTGACGGGGCTACCTAATAGATACCTAATAGATGGCGCCACTGAGTTTGTTGCCGAACAAAAAAGGAAGCATAATAGGCATTCAGACGTGGTCATTAGCACGAGCGGTGAATAAAGCAACTTATCGTTTGCCGTCAACACCACTTCTGACGGTGAGAAATTAATCTGTTGAAAGCTCGCTGTCAGCGGGAATATTCCCTACTCCGTTTCCTCTACTGGCGAGGGCGTGGACTTATCTGTGGTTTCGTTTGCGCAAGAACGCGTGCAAATTATCTGCGAGATCAAACGTCATGCTCGCACTAGCAACTTTTAGATCGTTGTAAAGGGTGGCCGAGTGAGCTAGCGCACACCAGCTCGGAGCACGTGGAGCGAAAGCTCGCGCTGCAGAACCCAGGGATCCTGAGTTCAACCCCCCCCCCCCCCCCCCCTCTTTCGAACTGAATGAGCATCGTACCGGCGTGCGGTCGTGTATCACTACTGCGTGGTACGCGTCAAAGACCCCAGGCCAGCGGTTGTACCACACTGACTAAATTGCTCATCTACAACTGAGACACCAGACTGCCCACTGAGGCGAACTAACTTTAGGCTGTATAAACATACACACCAATTATATACGACAGCGGTGTACACTTAGTATGAAGCAGAGTATACCAAAGGCTCCAGATGTGCACTCATACTTCAACCGCCACACTAAGATATATAAATGTGACACTATGGGCCATGTCTCGAGGAAGACAAACTCGAAATGCTGAATCGTTTTTAAAGCAACTTTAGCTTCTTTTCTCTTCTTTTTTTTTTTTTTCAAGAAGGACGTGTCAGTAAGTTACTAAACCAATAGAGGCAACTTCTACAAAGACCCCTCTGTCACGCTGCAGAATTAGCCTACAAAACCCTGGTGGAATCGCAAGTTGAATGTGCATCATCGATATGGTCTCCATTTCAATATTATCCATTACAAAGTAGGGAGCATCTAAAACTGAGCATTAAGGTAATTTTTTTTAGACTATTCTTCATATACCAGCGTCATATCACTTCGCAATCATGGAGAATTTGGTTTTATTGGGTATTTTTTTCATGCTTGTATAGCATTGTCAAATTCTATTTAAACCCTTTCTCGAGTACCACACGGGAACGGCTCATCAAGGCATATACTGCCGAAGTCCCACTGGAAATACATCATACATAAGCAGTCCGCAGACGTTATCGGAGAAGTGTTTCTTCCTTTTATGACGGTCCTGCCAGATCGGTGATGCAAAAACGGTCTGAATACATGTTTGAAAGTATACATATGTATGAAGCAAACATGCTTGGAACATGACGGATCTTTTTGTCTGAGGTCGACACCTTGATCTAATAAAAACAAACTAATTTAATTGTCCGACTTCGGGTACAGAATGGTCAAGGTGGTGGAGGAGCCATTTCATCTTATTTTTTCTTCTCTTCCCCTCGTAGTGCGCAGCTCGTGATCAAGCGGCCGTGGTCGTGGCAGCTCCAATGCTTTGGTCGCGTGCTTGCTCCCTTTTTCCGGTGTCCTCGCGCGCTCTGAACAGTTCCGACAGGACATGCTTGAAGCATGTCCGCAGATCATTACATCATCATGTCTGCAGCAGACGCCGTGCCTTTTGTAGGATGTCTGAGCATGTTACACCGCTACCGTTGTTGTCGCGGTGTTCTTTCGTCTCTCTTCCAGGCAGGTGTTTCGCGGCAGTAACTGTTACCAAATTCAAAACACAAATCTTGCGAGTTCCTTTGTCGTACGGATTTCTTGCAGCCGACATGCTGTTGTTCCTGAGACGAATCCAGAGCTTCCTCTTCAGCATGCAAATAAATGCGTTCATGGCAGTCGGGAGTTTCTTCATTATAACGTACGTACGCAGTGTTTATGCTTTTAGATGCGCGCGTGTGCGCGACTGAAAAAGGGCTCAAATTTCTACGCAATCACGGGGTCAGCGGGAAGTGGTATTCGAATGAATGTTTCGTAGAGGGCACGTCCGCATAGATGTGCGCACGTAGCATGTTTTCCATCGTGCCTATCTTTTTAACCTACTGTGCTGCGATTCCGCGTGGTTTCGGAGGCTCAAGAAAGTGTAAGCCATTGGTCCCCAGCACTAGAGCCGAAGCGTTGACTTCTTTATTTATAGAAGATATTATGTTTTATTTTCTACTGAGCATCGGACCTTTAGCCCCAAGCTCTCACACTATCGCTCCAGAACTCCAAGACAATAAAACAAAAAGTGCGACAACGCCAAAAAAGTTAGCTTGTGTATGTTTTTCGTCGTCCTCGGGTTTGCTGAAGCCATTAAAACACTATGGCACCTTTTCGTGAAGTGAGCTGAGTAGTTTGGCCTTGGACTGGTGATGCTTGAAGCCTGTAAATGTTTTATTGCGGCATTTGAATTTTCTCGTGTTATAAATTTGTTATATTTACGTGTTTCTTTTTTTTTTTTGCTTTTTTTCTTGACATTAATTACTTCAGCGCTAACAAACAAACGGCATTAAGCGCTCGTCGTACGTCATGGTAATCGTGCGCAAGTTATAGCCGAGTTTAAGAGAAGAGTTTGATATCTGTGAGCTTGGAAACTGCTTTGGCAGGCGACCGGACCCGAAGCTACCATATGTGGCAACATGATTACGTCGGATGCCCCAAACCGAGGACGACAGCGTCGCGAAATAGTTTATGCATATAATCACAAGGAAATACAGTCACGTTCACGCAACCATAGTTAGTTCCTGACAGCTTTAGAGGCGCGCGGGGCGTGAGTTATTATGTTCAGGCATCTTGCCTATGCGGAGAGCAAGTTGTCTGCTTGTTGCTCAGGCGTTGCGGTGATATCAGAACGACGCCGAGCTTTCATTCGCTGGTTGAAAACAAAATAGTGGGTAGACCTCATTACTAGATGCCTTGACGTCTATTCCCTATTTTTTCAATCAGCCAATCAGAGCTCGGCATCGTTCTGACGTCACCGCCACTCCAGCTCAAGAAGCAGACGACTTGCCCTCCGCATTCGTTCCGGCGCATTCTTATCGGCTGATGGCGCAATTCCATTGGTTGCGGAACGATAATCAGATTCTCGAAGGCTCGCCACACCTTCCATTTCTTAAATTTCCGGCGACTTAAAAGGCAGTAGACCCCCTTTTATGAATATATCAATTTCGTATACAGCACGTAGCCTGTAAGCTAACTTAATGAAATATTACACGTACAGCCGGTACAGCTTACCGACTGCATGCAAAATATATTTTTAAAAAAAGTGGGTGATTTCTCAAAAATTGGGTGATAATTTCTCATGGGTACAATACGATTGAAGCTATAAGACACCTGTTCTTTTTTCTTTGTTTTTTTCAGTGGCTTTCTTTCCGGGTATCTGATGGCAAAGACGCCACTAAGAAAAACTCCAGCCTATTTGCTCGTCCTTTTTGTCCTCGTCAGGAGATACATCAGGTAAGTGCGGGATATTTTTTGCTCCCTCCGTTATTCGTGTATACGAGCTTTATGTTAAATACTCGACGAGAAAGTCGGCGAACTCGCCGACTTTTTCGTCGAGGGTTTACCTTAGAGCCCCTGTATATGGTGCTCCTTGAGTAAGGACACATGCGGTGCAGCACCATTTCCCGAGCAGAAAGTTGAAATTAGATTCTATATTCTTATGAAAAAAACACAGTCCAGACCAGAGTGTAAGATAGACAGGTGGGGAAACGGCCCATAGAGGCCTACAGCAATGCCGTGACCGGATTGTGTACTCGTCTGCTTGCGGGTACCCCCGATTTGCGACAGATGGCGCTGCGGCGAGAAGAAAAAAAATCTCCGTCGGTTTAGCCGGTCGCCACCGGTCGCCCACCTGGAGTGAGAGTTCGCGGTGCTCCACATAGATGGCGCCACAAAAAAAGAGAAACCCGAAAGGGACACAATCCGGTCGCTCATTTGGCTCTCGTTTCCCCACCTGTCTATCTTACACCCTGGTCCAGACTCTGTTTAGTGAAATATCAGCACTAAATCGTTCACCAGCTCGCTTGCGCAAGTAACCCTTATTTCAGCATCTTGTTTGTTCTTTAGCTTGAAAATGGGTGAATTCGCACACCCCTAAAAGGGGGGGGGGGGGGGGGGGGGATTGCGAATCAGTGGCCGAGTTTGATAACTCAATTGCTGTCGTTACTTTCAAACGTAACTTATATTAACCGACGAAAAGGGGCGACCGGGAGATATCTGGCGCTTTTCCGAGTTGTAACAATATGAAGATTCAATAAAGATGTAGTAAATTATCGCACAGTCGGAGGCAAAGCCAGGAACATTTGTAGGTTACATGACGGAGTATTTGTGGCTCGTTCAATGGCGTCTCCAAAAAAAAGTATCTCCCGACACAAATGCGTATAGCGACCCTCACGTCAGCACAAGCGGTCCACAAAAGAAGATGAAGAAAAGGCGGGGCTCGCGCGGCACGGGCACATAAACGCAGTTCGAATCCTACCGCTGTCTGTACTGGTCGCTCTCATTCCAGCTCCTACAGATTTGGTGACCCGGGGGACTATGTTGCGCTTTTTGGACTCCCAGGAGACTAGGGAGAGGGAAGTGACGTCAACAACGCAGCAAATGCAGATTGGATGTTGATTTTGTTTTCTTCTGTCAACATCCAATCTGCGTTTCTCTAGTCGTTGACGTCACTTCCCTCTTCCAAGTCTCCTGGGAGTCCAAAAAGCGCAACATAGCACCCCCGGTATCGGACTCACGCCTTCCACCCTGCTGCTGTTTCCATGGCTCACGCCGGCCCATCAAACGTTCCTCGCGGCGACGCCCTCCTCACGGCAGCGATCCAAAACATTCGGCTTCCGCCTTTTTGGTCCAAAAATCCCCCAGTATGGCTCATGCAAGTCGAGGCACAGTTCCGTCTCCGGCACATCACCAGCCAAGAGACGAGATACCTTCACACCGTCTCCTCCTTGCCAGCCGACGTCGCCGAGGAACTGGCCGACATTCTCTCCACACCGGATCCGGTCAACCCCTTCGATCATTTGAAGGCAGCCATCCTTGATCGGAAGTCCGAATCGGAGCGCAGCAGGCTGCAAAAACTTCTCACCACTGAGGAACTTGGTGATAGACGCCCGTCGCAACTCCTCCACCGAATGCGCCAGCTGCTGGGAGACCAAAACCAGGACCCCAACAACCATCTCCTCCGTGAGTTGTTTCTCCAACGTCTTCCGCAGAACATGGTTCTGGTGCTAGCGGCTGCGGAAGACATATCACTATACAAGCTTGCTGAGCTTGCGGACCGAGTCGCAGACTATTCGAGGTCCCCTAGCATCAGCACCGTTACTCCTCAGTCACCAACAACAACGGAAGACTCAAGATTTTCTCGTATCGAAGACCGCATTGATGCTCTAAGCCGTCAACTTGCCACCCTTGCACCTTTGACGCGGCATCGCCAACCACGGTTCCGCTCCCGTCGACGCTCGGGCTCTCGCTCCCGTTCCCTGGAGCGCACTTCCTCCAACAGAGGTGAGGACGACACTACCTCGGGTGTGTGCTGGTACCATCGTAACTTCGGAAACGATGCCCGCAAGTGCGCCCTATCTTGCTCTAGGGCGGGAAACTAGATGACCGGGCACTGACGGCGGCAAGTAGCACCGGTCAACAGGAAAGCCGCCTCTTTTACGTCGTAGAGAGAGTAGCTGGCCATCGCTTCCTTGTCGACACTGGAGTCGAGGTCAGCGTACTACCGGCCACTTTGGACCGACAACGCAAGCGAAAGACCTCCCCGCTCCAGGCGATCAACAATTCCCCAATTGCCACCTACGGTCAGCGGTCCGTCACACTCAACCTCGGACTGCGCCGCACATTTCGGTGGCTATTCATTGTCGCCGATATCAAGCAGGCTATCCTGGGCGCTGACTTTCTCAGCTTTTACAACCTTCCCGTAGACATTCATTCACGGCGCATCATTGATTTGACCACACACCTCTCCGTGAATGGCGTGCTCTCAACCACCACGACGACAGCCATTCGCGCGTTTTCGCCGTCGTCAGACTACGAGAAAATTCTTGAGAATTTCCCGAACATCACTAGACCGCACACAAGAGAGTCGCCGGTGAAACACACCATCACCCACCACATCGCTACCTGTGGTCCTCCCGTTTTTGCGCGTCCTCGTCGACTGTCTGGAGAACGCCTCGCCATCGCTCGTCGCGAGTTCGAGCACATGCTCGAACTTGGAATCGTTCGTCCATCGTCGGGTAACTGGGCATCACCTCTTCACATGGTCGCCAAGAAAGATGCAGGCGACTGGAGACCATGTGGTGATTATCGCGCCTTGAACGCCAAGACTCAACCTGACAGATACCCACTGCCTCACATACAAGACTTCACTGCGAATCTGGCTGGATGCCAGATCTTCTCCAAGATCGACTTGGTGAAGGCATACCACCAGATTCCGGTGGAGCCTGCAGACATCCCAAAGACCGCCATCGTTACACCTTTTGGCCTCTTTGAATATGTGAGAGTGCCGTTTGGCTTGCGGAATGCCGCCCAGACTTTCCAACGCACCATCAACGAGGTGACGCGCGGCCTAGATTTCGTATTCGCTTACCTAGACGATATTTTGGTCGCCAGCGCATCCAAGAAAGAACATGAGGAACATCTGAGCGCCCTTTTTACCCGGCTTGACGACTACGGTTTGGTCATCAACCCCAACAAATGTCTTTTCGGCGTGACCAACATCGAATTCCTGGGCCACCTCGTCACCCCACAAGGCATCAAGCCTTTAGAGACCAAAGTCACCGCCATTCGTGACTTTCCTCAACCAACATCTCTAAAAAAGTTGCGTGAATTCTTGGGCCTACTAAACTTCCATCGTCGGTTCCTGCCGAAGTGTGCTGAGTTACTAAAACCCCTAACTGATCTGCTCGCCACCAAAAAGGAAGCCTCGGCGTCTCTGAATTGGAGCGAAAGTGCAGCGTCTGCCTTTTCCTTGGCGAAACAGGCACTTGTTGACGCCGCAATGCTCACCCATCCTGCCCCAGACGCGCCGCTCCGACTGCTCACAGACGCATCAAGCGTAGCTGCCGGTGCGGTTCTTGAACAGAACGTTTCTGGCTGGCAGCCGCTTGGATTTTTTTCATACAAACTCAAAGACGCTGAACAGAAGTATAGTACATTCGCACGGGAACTTCTAGCAGTGTATCTATCCATCAAACACTTTCGCCACTTCATCGAGGGCCGGGACTTTTACGTTCTGACCTGATCATAAGCCCCTGACATTTGTGTTCCATCGAAACCACACCGACTACACCGCGCGTGAGATCCGGCACCTCTGCTTTATCTCGGAGTTTACCGTTGATCTCCGGCATGTCAGCGGCCAGGAAAATACTGCAGCTGACGCCACTCTCGCGTAGCAAACATTACTTCAGCTCAACATCCAGTGGATTTTGAAGAGCTAGCAGCCGCTCAAGGCGATGACCCCGAGCTACAACGCCTTCGTGACTCTTCTGCATCTCTCAAGTTCGCTGACATTCCTCTACCTCTTTCTCCAACAACCGTCAGTTGCGAGACGTCAACCGGCGTTTCACGCCCGTTTGTACCACCAACGTTTCGCCGGACTCTGTTCGACCACTTGCACAACAGAAGCCACCCGGGAATCCGTGCTTCACAAAAATTGATTACCGCTCGCTTCTTCTGGCCGAACATGAATGCAGACGTCCGCCGCTGGTCTCGAAATTGCCTTAAATGTCAGCGCGTCAAGATCATCCGACACACCATCACCCCGATCTCACCATATCGCCTACCAGACTCGAGGTTCGCTCATGTCCACCTCGACTTAGTTGGACCTCTTCCTTCATCCCGAGGTGCCTGTTATCTGCTGACTTGCGTGGACCGGTTCACTAGATGGCCCGAGGCAATCCCTCGTTCCGACATGACAGCAGAGACAGTCGCGAAAGCCTTCCTCGACGGCTGGGTGTCTCGTTTCGGCTGTCCTACAGTCGTAACTACCGACAGAGGACGACAGTTCCAGTCCGCCCTTTTCGCGGCTTTTGTCTCCATCCTGGGTGTCCGACACATTCACACCACCGCCTATCATCCATCAGCTAATGGCATGGTGGAACGACTCCACAGGCAGTTGAAGGCAGCCCTCGCCACCGACGAGCCGCGCGAACGTTGGGCCGACCATCTCCCCCTCGTCCTCCTGGGCCTTCGCTCGGCGCTCAAGGCCGACCTCGGCTGTACAACAGCTGAGCTTGTATATGGTTCCCCATTGCGCCTCCCTGGAGACTTTTTTCTCTCCAACGTCCCCCGACTCTCAGCAGGAACCAAGCCGCTATGTCGCAGACCTTCGACAAACCATTCGTGAGCTGCGACCAGTTCTTCCCGCTCAGAGGAACCCTCAACACATTTTCATGAGCCAAGACCTTGAGTCGTGCACCCACGTCTTCTTACGGCGCGATCGTATTCGTAGACCTCTTACACCAGCTTACGATGGACCTTTCAAAGTGCTCGGTCGCCAGGTCAAGACCTACACCCTCGACATCAACGGTCATCATGACGTTGTTGCTACAGACCGCGTCAAACCGGCCTACCTGGACACAGCCCTGCCTACGCCCGCCTCTGCCATCACCACCCCACTGCCACCATCGGCGCCTGCGCCTAGACCCCAGCGCGTCACTTGGGCCCCTCCGGCAGCCATCGCTCTACAGGGGGAGCCTTATAGCGACCCTCACGTCAGCACAAGCGGTCCACAAAAAAAGATGAAGAAAAGGCGGGGCTCGCGCGGCACGGGCACATAAACGCAGTTCGAATCCTACCGCTGTCTGTACTGGTCGCTCTCATTCCAGCTCCTACATGCGCTTGAGGTGGGGAGAAAGTTCCGGCTGCAATCACATAGGCATTATCTGTGCCACAGATATTGTGGCAGCCTTGTGTCTGATAACTTCTGCCGCAATGTGCGGTTTGTTTCTTTTTTTCCTCTCCATATTTATTTTCTTTTTTATTATGCGTACAGTTCAAATTTAAAAGAGTAAATAAGTGCGTGAGTGGCTCACTCTTCCAGATTTTGCGGGCCATAGCCTTTTTTTCTTTTATTTTTTTTAAAGAAGCAATTGACTAAGCGTATACTGTACGAACATGAACACAGAGCACGTTGGCACAAATTACTTGAAACACGAAAGGATAAAGCACAAAGGGACGGACACACACAGACAGGACAGTTCTATCATCAAAGTACTTCAAAGAACTGTCCCGTCTGCGTGTGTCCGTCCCTATGTGTTTTATTATTTCGTGTTTCAAGTCGTATATTATACTTTGTTTCAGCTTAGGATAGAGCGCAGCCGATGTTATGAGAAAAGTGTCCAATCAAAACAGCGGCAAAAGCGCTATGTCACAACGTTCGCTGTCTTTCTGCGCGTGCTCATCCGCCGACTCATCCAACCAAGTGCACAGGGCGCGCCGTTACATTGCAGTATTATATATTCATCTCAGACGGTCAACTTACAGTCCCTTGATACTTCTTCTACAAGTAACGACAACCAATACAAATGACAAAGCACATTCCGCTGGAACAGAATAACGGCATTCAGTTCAAACATCTGCTGTGCGCCGCCATTCGCTTCCGAAAACCTGCACCGTCACGCAGTCGGCGCTTCAAAGAATGTCACTACTTGTAGGAAGCTCTTATTTAGGGACTTTATGTCAACTCAAATACCATTTAGGCAAAAGGCCTTTGAGATTCCGAGGGGTCATTCAAGCTTCCGGGTGTCAGACGTCTCTGAGAACATCTCGAATGCCATTTAGGGGACGTATATTGCAATTGTGATTTTCGATATGTTGGAGACAACGGTCACCCATTTAGCAACATAAATGGCTCGATAAAAGAAAAACGCTGATGTATTGCCATTTATTTTTGTAAACAATATTAGGGGTTGTGTTTATATGAATCTTTTAACGATTACACGTGTTGTTTTTGCTCACGAAGCAACTTTGCTTGGTACAGGCTGGTAAGAGCCGCTCCAAAGGCAACAATGATGTTCCGGCGCGAAAACTCACCATTGTTCCTCGGCTTGTGAGTTTGTTCTATGTCCGGTTCCTCGTCTGCCCGGTCTGCTCTGTTTACCCTACCGATTCCGGTAGTATCCACAATGGAGCCTTCGGAACCGCCAGAGACGATCAGGTTGCTGTTCTTTTTTGTTTGCACGCGTAGCAACAAAGCTCCTTGGCCGCCATACGAGCTTCCGTGTCATCGGCAAAAGGTGAAGCCGACCGCTTGGAGGGCCGGATGCTGGCCCTCCAAGCAAGATACAAAATAACACTGCAAAATTAAAGTTAAGTTAGAAAACGAAAGCACAAGCGAATGAGAACGGAGAACGCAAAAACGAAGTCGAGAGCGAAGAGATAAGGAGAACAGAGAGCACAGTGATGCGCAGTGACGAGTACGAACAGGAAAGAACAAAGCAGGACATGATTGCTGTGCCCGCGAGTATATATATATATATATATATATATATATATATATATATATATATATATATATATATATATAGATATATATAGATATATATATATATATATATATATATATATATATATATGCCGGGTGTTTTTCCGAAGACTTTCAAAAATTCTAAAAATTGGGGCGTTTGAAAAAAAAAATAGAAACTGTTTTCGGGAACAAACTACCAGCCACAGCGGACGTCAGGAATTACCAAAAACATACTACTAATTAGCCAGCTAATAACTTGAAATTTGCTAATTAACTTTTTAATTAGTGGAAATAGACATATCGTTCCAATTAGAAAGTTGCTGAGCGTTATCCAAAACCACTAAATCAGTCATTTTCAGAAAGACTTTGAGCGCGTGAGAAGAGTAGTAGCACAAATAAAGTTACCACTCGTGGAACAGGTACAAGGCTAGCGGTTGCGGTAAGGCCTCAGAGCGATTTTTTCGCCTCTTATCTAGCCCCAGCCTTGTACCTGCTCCACGAGTGGTAACTTTAGTGCTCCTTGTTCGAGGCTAGCTCCGAACACGATCTGGTCGCTCGCTCCCCGCGGGAAGAGTCACCACCTAAATGTATTTCTTCCATCGTGAGTAGAACCTAGGGTGCCTTCATGTGCGCTTTGCTTAGGGTGGAGTCATTCGGCCATTTTGTCCCACACTTTTATTTTCCTTTTTTGTTCAGAAGCGCGTGAAAGAGCGTGTCCCTGCACGCGTTTGTGGCGCTGACTGGGCTATGGCGACATTTTGTTTTCGTCAATTTCTTTGTATTTTCCCCGTGAGCGCGTGCTGTCGGCATCGGGTACTACAAAGGGTGGCATCACCCTAAACAGAAGGACATTGAGGCACCCTAGTATAACCAATGCCGGTATGCGCCCAAGGTTATTTTTAATTCTTACCGAAGCTCCCTTTTATTTAGGCTCGAAAAGCGAAGCTTGCCGCAGTCGAAGAGAGTTTGCTTATACCCTAGTTACACGGGCACACCTCACTTAACCAACTGTTTGTGAGAATGCAGTCAAAGCCATAGGGCACACGTGAGCTTTCGCATCTTGAGCGCGCATCAAAATTATGAATTTTACTTTCGTCAATGCAAAAAATCGAATGTCAAACTGTCAAGTTTTACGGTGTTGGTTTCGGGGCGCAAGGACACCACGCTTCTTCAACCGTGCTTTTTAGAAAACATTGAAATTGTCCCTCGCAATCGATCACCCCGGTCGTGACGTCACAGATAGAAACCACAAGAGGAAACCACACAAAGCGTAACTGTAGTACTTAACTGTTAAAGAGCCTCTGACACGCCAAAAGTTTTTTTTTTTTCATGCTAAACGTTGCAATGGCATATCAGGACGTTACAAAAAAATTGTTTCATTATTAGCGGCGAGATGTTTTGGTGGCGCCCTCCTGCGGTTCCCCCTTGTGACGTCATTACCTTGCAAACAACAAGTTCGATGGTGTTTGTTATTAGCATGGTGGAAGCTTGAAATCATTGCGCTCTCAAAGGAACACTGCCAACACCGTCAAAATTAAAGTTCTTTCATTCTTCTTATATCCGTCGATGATAAATCCCCTTTCCGACGTCATAGTCAGCGTTCGGCCAATCGTGGAAGGCCGACCACAGCGACGCTTTCGGTCGCGCACGGGGAGTTGCGTATTTTTTTTATAAAAAATAGAAATACGAAGCCCAATTCAAAGTTCCCGCCGTGCACTGTGACGTAACAGTGTACCGCAAGGTGTCGGGGCGGTCAGAAGGGAGGTATCGACCTACGTCACTAGAAGTGGGTTCACCGGAAGTCACGTGGGTTTCACTCCTCGTGCTCTCCGCGACCGTGCTTAAGACTTTTTTTCTTTTTTTCTTTTTTTTTTTTTATTCTGCTCTTCGTACGAGCGGTCGTAGAAAACGAAGTTTCAGTTCCACTAGCTCTTTATCCCTGCACCGTTAATTAGTTTGCGTGCTGTAAAATTTGAGGACGAAGAGTCAGTGGATCGACGTGATGGAGGTCAATGATGAAAGCGTTGCGAGTACAAGCCAGTGTACGAGTGCATGCCGTCAGTCCGATGATACAGGGCTATACTGGGCGCAAAACAAGCTATCAAGTTTTGAAAAAAAAAATTTAGAACGCTCGCAGAAATTAGGATTGCTAGCATAGACCCGTTGCTCTCGGGCAGGGGGCGCGAGCGCGTCCGCAAGACGCGACCATGTTATGCTGGCAGCACCATCCAGGCGGCGCTGTAACGTTCTATTTTGCATGTGCCACGTTCGAATGCAAGCATTTGTCAGCATCTGTAGACGCGCGATAACAAAACGTCTAAAAAAAAGAAAAACTAAAATAAAAAAGAATTATGCAGTTCGAGGCCTCGGAGTCCCAATCAGCTTTATTATTTCATTGCGTTCTTTCATAGTTTCCGTGAGCCCGTATGTCTCAATGGACCTCTTGGCGAATATGTGCTGCCACCTAGACACGCGAATCGGTTCGAGACTAGGTGACTGGAAAACAACGCGCGCCCAAGGCCTCTCCCACCCGTTCCACACCCAAAACGTCAGCTGCATCCTGTTCACCCATTGAGTCGATGTGACCTAGATACGGCTCCCCCAAGCTCACCTTTGTCCCCATCGTGCGTAATCTTCCGCCCCGAGGTCGACACAACGAAACCGCTCAAAGGCGAGAAATGCAAGATGGCGGATTGTTTGGAACTAGATACTCTCGAACCCAGGCGCATGAAATGCTCCGCGCATGCGCACCGCGTATTTCTACAAAAGGTCCATTTACATGATAGCGAAGCCGAAGCTGCTTGCAAAAACATGTTCCCCTGAACGATGCTCGCACTGCACGAGCGCGCGTGCTTGGAAGGGACACTGCAAGCTCGGAGCTCGCTCTTGTAGCCTCTGCTACGCTGGCACTTAGAATGAAACGGAGTATCAAAAAACTGTAGTGTGGAAGCGTGATGACGCACGTTCGAAACGCGAGCCAAATATTCTATTTTGCTCGCCTGGAGCGCTGCTCAAAACTTGAGAGCTACGGGCCTATACGACAGGCCCATCGCATTTCAAAGGTTGAGACACCGAGGTCGTTGAATCATCGGATACTCTCCAGGGTGAAGATGCCTGCCGTCTAAAGAACACGAACTGGTGAGTGTGCCAAGTACAAGTAAACGTCGAGCACGAAGTACGTATTTTGTCTAGAACATGAGTAGAACTTGTTTACTAGGTGCTCATGCGGCCGATGTATGTCTCTCAGAAATGCATGGACTGTGATCTCTTCTTCAGTTGCTGAAATAGCGGGACAGTCCCTCACACAGCACCTTCTAGGCATTGTAGTTGATCACGTCAATTCACTGACTCCGCTTCTTCTACCTTTACAGCAACATTAAGCGATGAAAAGCAAATAAAAGAAACATTGTCTGCTTGGATCGCTCGTGGAGGTGCGAAGAACAAAAATATTTAAAAAAGAATATTACACGCGCTCGCGGTAAGCACGAGGAGGGACGCAACTCACGTGACTTCCGGCGATGCCTCCCTTCTGACCGCCCCGACACCTTGCGGTACACTGTTACGTCACAGTGCACGGCGGGAACTTTGAATTGGGCCTCGTATTTCTATTTTTCATAAAAAAAAACTACGCAACTCTATAGTGAAACAATTTTTTTGTAATGTCCTGATATGCCAATTCAGCGCCTAGCATGAAAAAAAAAAAATTTTTTTTTTGGCGTGTCAGAGGCCCTTTAAAGGGACCATGAAGGCAGTTTCGAAGTTTTATTCGACGATTGAAATGGATGTCAGGCACGTCTCAGATACTGTTGACCAAGTTCTAGCCCGAACAGAAGTTTGGGTGCCGCACCAATCGAGCAAACAGGCGCGGTAATAATAGCGCCGGGAACGATGCCTGAGACCCCACCGAGGCGGCGGCAGAAAGGTGAACTAAAGTGCGCCGTTGAAGCGTGACGACAACGGGCTCCTCGTCTGGCGATTGGTTCAAACGATAGACGCGCTCTTGGTTTCGATTTCGGTGGTGAGATGTGATGAAAAAAGTTCATTTGAACGTTGGATAATCTTTTAAAGTTGTAGTTGGGAATTAATAGGTTTCATACCGTGTATAAAAGCATAATCTGAAGCGATCCCTCCGTTTGTCACTGGTTGAACGCATCCCGCACTGCTACCTCGGGCGCGTAACAAGCATCGAGCAACCATGGAAAAAAAAGAAAAAGGTACGAGCGCCGGGGGCGGCGGTCTTTTGGTTTTGGTTTCGTGCGTCGTCTCGTGTTCGCTTTGCGAACTGGTGTCTCACCAATCATGCCGCGTTTATGTGCAGTAGTAGGTTGCGCGAAAGGTCGGCTAAAGACGTGTGGTCGATCGGGCGACGTTAGTTTGCATAAACTGCCGACCGATGCAGCAATGTGCAGCATTTGGTTGCGCGCCGTCGTCTTGCGTAGAGCTGTGGACAGCGGTGTCAGGATTTGTTCGTTCATTTCCGACCAGAAGACTTTGAGCAGCACCTTCACGTCAGCCGGAGTCGCTCTGAGGCGGCGACCGAGGAGCTGGTGGTAGGTCTGGGGCGCCTTCGTAAAGCGCCAATCCAGAGTTCTGCGTCTTTACCAGCATCTCCCGTTCAGTCCGCGTGAGGTCGCTGAACGGGAGCTCAAACTCGTTTGCGAGCGCGGCGGCGCGGCGTTGTCGCCCATTTCTTCCAGGTTTTCTTCACAGACCGCCGCGCACTATAGCGAACCACTGGAACATCACTGAGTGTGCACTAAATCCTACCGATGCCGACAGTGCTCCCTGACGTCACTTCTCTTTCCAGAGGCGAAAAAGGGAAGAAATCTGAATGTTTGTTTCGGTTTCGCAGATTTATTTGCAGGTACAGAAATAAGAGTCACAAAGTTCTAGAAAAAATTGTGTGGCATGCCAGGACCCCAATGCTTCCGAAAACACCTTATTTTAAAAAAAAAATTAAATTGCCTTCATGGTCCCTTTAAGGGTGCCTGTTTAACGTGGGTTTAACCAGGGCACTCGTTGGCCGGCTGCCAGACACCTGCACTGCGAGCTCCGCCGGCACCGCAACGCAACTTGACGAAAAACAACGAAAATAACAAAGGGACAAAAAAGAAACAAGAGGGACGAGTGAGGACTCCGAGAAGCTTCAAAAAGAGATCGCCACCAGCAAAAACGTCGAGAAAAAAAAAAAGCAAAAAAAAAAGTGGTACAAAGAGAGGATTTGGTGACGCTAGGCACGGTGCCGCGTGCCTGGAAGGTCGAGATTGCAGAGTTGGCGTCAGCAGCGTTCATACAACGCAATTCTGCGTACGACGGTTTGTTCGAAAATTCCAAACTCACCCCAAAATTTCGTTTTCCTCTTTATGCAGATTGATCCCGTCCATGCTGGCCCTTTTGGGCGTCCTATACCTGTTTCCCCTTCTGATGTCCGGGCCCTATCTCAAGGACGACAAACTGCTGAATAGTGCATCGTGCGACGCCAACTGGTGGCGGATTCTGACCATGACTCAGAACCAGGTGCACAGCCTGAAGGACCTAGTAAGTGAAACGGCGGTTCACGTCCTATAATCATCGTGCCTCTATATACTCCCTTTCACCTGGAGTCCGACCACAGACGACCCTACGGTCCGACCAAGCCCATCAACAGCACCAAAAGAGAACAAACGCACGAAGCGATGAGCGCTGTGTGATGCTTCACTTTTGGTGCCGCTTGTCCGACCTAACCTCTATTTTGCGCCACGTTCTCAACACTAGCCTATAACTTCCACAATGCCCCGCACTACTGCGAGAGCACGTGGCATTGTCTCGCGCCTTGTTCACGTGTGTTCGCGCAGCTGGCTTCGACAGGGTTATATACTTTAATGGAGCTCGTGCGCTCGCGCATAAAACCCGATAGTTTCCCGGAAAGCGTTTCCTCGTAGAGATCCAGAGAGGTGCCTATTATTTCTGAAACCAGTTCAACGAATAAAACCACCGACGTCCAATAGCCAGATAAGCTGAGCTACCCGAAATAACACGAGGAACCACCTCACCCATCCACAATGAAAAAATGTATATATATTCGGCTCTAAGCTTATTAGCTGCGGAGGTTGTTCCCAAATCATTTCTGAGTTTGGGGGAATTTGTTTCGACAGAAAAAAAGGAATAAAATAAGTGATGGTTGTCGAGAGACTGGCAGCCACAAAAACGGCGCCGGCTACTCCAGGAATTTGTTTCAAATCCCTGGACACTGGCTGAACTAGAAACGGCAACAAAATAATTTGGATTTCATAATACAATTAAATGCAAAGGTGCAAGCGAGCTGGACAACGCGGGGTTTTTCACTCGCGCACCAGTCACCTAACTGTTTTTGGAGATTTGTGTTTGTCTTTTGTCCCTCTTGTTCTCCTTTTCCCTGGATTTTAGTCGTTGCTCCCGCGTTGTATTACTCTTTACCGCCAGTTCCTTCCTGAAGCATGCGTAAACGCTCCACTTGGCGCAAATTTGGTTCGTGTGCGGGCGCAGTGCCCGTGTGGGAACTGCGGGCTTGCCCACCATACCTCGTGTTACATTGTCTGGACACGGCACGTTGCCTAGACACGACGTGCGAATTCGTCTTGGCCTGCGCGTTATCTGTGTTGGCCTTTTGCTTGACGTGTCAATCCTTGGGTTCTGATGCGCCAAAGATGTTTTTTTGGAACACTTGCCCTGTGAGTAGCGTATTAGAGTACCGGCATACATGCGGTCTAATTTTCCCTGCGTTTCGCCTCACACACGAAGAAACGCGTGTATGTTCGACGTTATAGAGGCATCGTAATAAAAATTTCTCCGCGTTATTGAAAACGATGTTTGCGTGACAGCGCGAACACGTCTCTCCGTCGGGAAAACCGGACCGGTGCGTGTCTCTTAATCATCATCGCAAAGATATAACATTTTGCAGAGAGTATGCAACGTTTCAAATGCCTCTATCCCGCAGTGCATGCCCCACTACTGGTACGTCTCCGTGGACTTCCAGCTAGCGATATTCAGCTCAATTATTCTCATCATGATCATGCCGAGGTGAGAATTCGCCACATGTCGTAGCGTTGGCAATTACGTCCCGAGAAAACGTTTCAGCATTGCCGACCACCTGTGACAACGCGCTTCGGTATTTTCAGGTGGCCGAGATTGGGTCTCGGCATCATGGGCGCTATTGTCGTCGCCACTTCCATCGCTACAGCGGCGGTGACCTACGCCCACAACTACTTGCCGCTTCCACTGATTCTGACGTCAAGACTCAAGTAAGATTTATCTGGATTGTTTAAACTAAAAAAAAAACGGTCAGTCCGAAGTTAAAAAAACAAGATATATGCATGCGCACAGTAAAACCGGTCGGGCACCCTGCAGATCTAACTTAGTGCCGATACGCGCGTCGCGGCGGCATAGCGCGTACTCATCCGGAAACGACCTCGGCAGTCGCAACTCGACCGCAGTGGTACATCGGTGGGTGTTGCAAGGTCGACATACCTGCTTAGACTACCGCACTGGCGGAAGTGCGGGAGCAGGCGGGTGCGACGGCGGATCTCTACCGCTCTCCCTACGCTGACTCATAAGTGGCCGCGCGCGGCGCTGTTCGTTGGGCGATCGGTAGCGGCTCCTAGCGGACGCAGGGTGCCCATAGCGGTTAATTTGAGACGATGTTCATATACTTCGTTTCAGCTTAAAGGCTCGTCCACACCCTTGCGCGAGTCCGACCGAGTTCGGCTGCAACGGCTCGCGACGTTGACCCTTTAGCGGGTTGCTATGGCAACTGGGTTTTCAGACGCTTTGTAAGCGGCTTGAAACAACGTTGCCTTAGCAACCCGTTAAAGGGTTAACGTCGCGAGCCGTTGCAGGCGAACTCCGTTACAGCCCGGAATACAATTCAACCCAGCGAGCGCGCGCTCGAGCGCTCGAGAGCTGACGACCGGACCACGGTGGAAGAGACCGGACATATCGCTCCCGCGAAAAACGAAACAAAAAAGAAAAAGAAAAGCTTCGTTTGTTGTTTTTGTGACAATTATTGCAGTTATAGACCTTTCCAATGTTTACAAAATCACAGTTCAGCGTGCGATCTTCACAGCCCAGCACGTGCGTGTTCGTCGCTTCGGAAAGCGAGCAAAGCACGCGCCATACGCACGAACGCTCAAAATGGCACCGGCCACAAGCTCGTTTTTGGAAAGGTCTATAGGAGGTATTCACTGGCCGCCATATTTGAGGTCACTGTTTAGAGCGCATGCTCAGAACGAGCTCGCATTAATAGGCTGCCAAGACCGGCAATCTTGGTGGTGTGGAATGCACGTGGCGAAAGAACTGTGGAAGCTCACGTTCAGCACGCGCTCCGCAGCCGAGCACACAGCTATGGCCGCCAGTGAATGCTCCCTATATGTTCCCTCTCCGCAAAAAAAAAAAAAATAAACATTTCTTGACTACTTTTACTTGCTTTTATCATCTACAAAGGCAAACACATTTTGTAATAACAGCGTTTGCAATCTCAACGAAATGTCGCGGTTTCCTTGGTCAAATACCGTCCTGGCTGCCGGCACAATGCTCCTCCCATCGCCGGACATAATTTCGATCTTTGATTGATTTTTTAATATGAAAATCGGCCGCGTATCGTCATGATTTAGGGATTCCTAGGATGCTTAGAGCCAGCAGAGTGAGTTATCGCCATTTTTAGGCGATCTCAAAAACCTTCTTAGGGAACCTTTAAAGGAGCTGTGCAACAATTTCAGGGCTTTGCTTAAATAATTGTGGAAGTTGATGCCTGACACTTCTGAAGTGAACTACAGAAAACAGATTTTGCCTGGATACCCTAGTTTTTATTTTAAAAAATGAAAAAGATCCAGGTTTTTGCCACCTCTCAACTCGTACATCGTCTTCCGGGTCACGTGCGCAGTGGCGTCGATGGGGTAGGCGCGGGGTTCCGGTAAAGTTCTTTCTCTAGAGCCATCAGTGAGCAGCGAGAACTCATCCGCTCGCGACCGCGTGACCACGTGCTGGCGGGCGCAGCGCGAACAATATGGTGAAAGGAGGAAAGTCCATCCCCGTCCGGCCCTGTCCCCCTTCCCCTCCGGCTTCTGGCGGCTGTTCGTGGTAGGAGATAGAGCTGACGGTTTTTGTGGACCTAGGATAGATGGCGCCACTAAACCTCCGTATAATAAAAGTTTTGTCGATGATACCAGGTTTTTGACGCATTTATATTTATGTTCGAATTTATAGAAAAGTTACCTTTTATCGAGCAGGTATTCGCACAACTTGCTATCTTTCTACAAGGCCCCCATTGACGTCATGCCGCGTGTTTCCCATGGCCGCCGCTCGCGACTGCAGGTCGGGAATATTCTATTTTTTGCCTCGCTATTACGCGGCGGAATCGCAACATTTCGATGAAAGGAGGTGTGTTTTCTGTCATTTGTGACAAGGTGAACAATGTCAAAAGTACAAGATGCCAATTCTTTCCAACGTTAAAATCGTTGCACAGCTCCTTTAAGTTGTCCCCGACTACAGGACGCCTGCCTCACACAAAAACGTGACTCCGATCGATCGTCCCGCTGCGCCACAGGAGCATATTCAACACGAACCTGGAGCTTTACATGAAGACCTACCCTCAAGCGCCGTCGGTCTTCACGGGCATCATTTTCGGCTACCTGGCCGCCCAGCCGCGGAAGCTGCCCCGCAAGGTGCAGGCGATCTGCTGGACGCTGGCTGCCCTGTTCGCCTGCTCGGCGCTCTTCGGCGTCCACACCTGGCACAGGGGCCGGGCTCCTGAGCGGCTCGAGTCGGCCTTCTACGCGGGCTTCCACCGCCTCTCGTGGGCCGTCGGCGTCTCCTGGGTCATGTACGCCTGCGCGACCGGCCGCGGAGGCCCCGTGAACAAGCTGCTCTCCTGGCCCCTGTTCTACCCGCTGAGTCGCCTGTCGCTCGCCGTCTACATCGTGCACATACTGCTGTTCAGCGCCAACGCCGTCGTGTCCAGGGAACGCAAGTCTTACATGCCGTTTATTCAGGTGAGTGCACGGACGCGACTTCGCTCGATGCGTGCATTTGTCGTGCACAATGTTTCCCCCAGCATAACGAGCCGGACGATCGGCTAGAAAGATATGGCGTATTTTCTCGTCTACAAGTCGTACCGTTGTATGAGTCGCACTTTCCTATAAACGGCCGTTTTCACCATAAATGGGTATATAGTCCCACCTTTCCATAACTTCGCACTTCTTTCTACGGTCGGCAGGGTAGCTCCAGCCGCGGAATTATGCAGTCACACATCGGACCGTCTTAGGACCGCCGAAAGAGCTGGCCATCGACGGGTGCTATGGCGTAGCTCCTTTGTCTTAAATATTTATACAGCCCATATCTCGCACATATAAAGTCCATACTTACAAAACAAAACAAAAAAAACGTATATAAGTTGCGCTGTTGTATACGGCTCACCGAAAAGGAAATTGCCAAACAAACCACTCCATAATATACACCGCAAAAAAAAAGCGTTAAATACGTTTGCACGAAGGGGGCGATCGTCGTGTGAAAAAAGTACAACGGCCCACTTGGCGCAAAACACAAGTAAAAAATTTACACCTGCACACCCACACTGACGCACCGCGTGCCTGTGTAATAATTAGAAGTAATAAACATCTGGAGAAAATAAAAATGTCTGTGGCAGCTGTTTTCCCCTCTGTTAATGAATTCGTATCCATGGCTATTGTTACAACTGTTTTTCTTCGCGCTATCAAGACGGCACGCACTCTTCTCGATGATGGTGATGTCGCCATTAAATTAAAAAAAAATATTCATTCATTAAATTAACTCATCGTTGTCCTAATTTAGAACTAAAATTGGCGTGTTATTTATGGGTTTGAAATATGTAAATGCTTTGAGCAACCCCAACTAACTATATATTCTGAATCACCGGTCTTTACCCTTTTTGGTATGCTATTTATTATCGCAAAATTATTATTTTATTTATTGAGAAATCAAGTGAAAAATTATGCCAAAACCTACATTTCAATATACCCGCGCTTTTCAGTGTCGTGACGCGAGGGGAAGGCAGGTAATTGCTGGTCGAGCGGGCAGTCTAAAAAATGGGTTATGACTAGCATTTGTTTTGTGCTGCTTCGCGGGTGGTGGAGCGAGCTTCCAAAGCATTCATCTGACACCATGAAACTGCTCGTAACCAGTTGGGAGCAAAGTCCACAGTCGAAAAAGTGAACCCCCTGCCTCCCGCTGACGTCACTTTTTCATTGTTGCCCGTAGAATCTTTCACTTCGAAAAAACACGGCGAGGACTAGAATTGTAAAATAAAATTCCTTAAAAAAAAGTGAATTTTGGCTTAATTTTTGGGTTACTATTTTAGCGATGCTTGTTGGTGTGCCTAGCAAATTTTCGGGCAAATGGGGGACTACGAAGAAAACGCCGGAGCACGCCTTTCACTTAGTTCTGCAATTGCCAAGTTCAGCATTGCTCTTCGCGACTCCAGCAAACCATAGGGGGCGCGCTGGTCAGGCGAAATGGCAGCCGAAAGGAGGTCGTTTTCGTCGTTCAGCAGGCGGACCTCCATAAATTTCTTTCACTGCAGCGTAAAATCGGTGTTACACATGAAGCAAAGCAATTTTTCGACGGTAAAAACCGTCTTCTAGTCAGTGCGTAGGAATGACACGACGGAAGCATAAGAAAAATGCCTGGAAACGATGTTTGTTTCTATGCTGCCCACGAGAACCAAGCAGCGATAGCAGACGACAGAGTCAAAACGACCTCCTTTCTTGAACATCTCAACGTTGCCGCTACGCGGCGTCGATTTCGCTGGAGTCGCCAATACTTCTCGCTACTGCACGGTTACCATTCACGGTCTAATACTACATTTATCGATTAAACAATCGAGCGTGTTAAGCCGCGGTTCTACTTTGCGAACACATCGCACAAAGGGCAGTCTGCAGATACGTCTTTCTTGCATGTATATGACGGTTTCGCCCGTTTGGCCATACAAGAAGATCTCTGCAGACATGTTCGAAGACATATATAAACAAACATGCTTCGAAGATGATTGACGCGTGTCCGCAGATAGTTCTGTCATACATGCCTGCAGCGAGTGTCTTTTGTACGATGTACGAAAAGTGCACTGACAGCGACTTCGAGCTTGCTCACTCTTTGAACGTAGACGCTTTGTGCACCGCAGGGCCAAGATCTCATCTCAGCAACCATCATGGCGTACTTCTTCGGGGCCGTCGTGTACCTCTGCGTCGAGTGCCCCGTCGCGGCGCTGGACAACCTGATGTTCGGTGGTGTGAAGGCCAAACAAGATGGCGACAAGGACGCGTCGAAGCAGAACGAGATCCAGGAGCTGAAAAGCGTACACGCGACGAATGGTGTCGTTGGCCACATCGGTAGCTCAGCTTTGACCAACGGACACTCGAACGGACACTCCGTCGGATATGTGAAATACGAAGATCCCATATACGACCCAGCGGAAAGGGACAGTACTGTGGGCAACCGACAAGCAGACGAGGGCAGGAGTACCGTGAACTCGGCCCACCAAAGCGACGCTGACGAGAGCGCTTCGGCCGTGACAGTCAAATTTTGATTAATTCTGTTATTTAGTTGAGCCCGTACGAGCGTCAAGAAATATGCTTCAGTCATCTCTTGTAATATATTTCATAACGCATTTTTGTTTTATTTTTCATCGAATATCATTCTTCAATGTAATTCAATAACAAAAGTTGAATTACGGTGACTTAATCGCTTTTGTGGTTAACTTGAATCTGTAATTCATTAAGAGACTGCAAGACTGCCAAGACTGCACCCGAGAGCCGGCTCTCGCACGGCTGAGCCACTGTAAAACTCACAACGCGGGGTCCAGATGACGTCCCACATAAAGCGCGAGATGTTTCATTGACCAACTGGAGAGAAACAATGAAAGCGACTTGGACTATGATGTATAAATTATAGTCGGGGACAGGTTAAGAGTGAAGTGGAAGCTCCCCCCCCCCCCCCCCCCGAATCCTCTTTAGCAGAGCGAACGGTGGAGAGGAGGTCGCCTCCTCTGCCGTGTTCGCTCTGCTAACCTGGAAAGAGGTGGGAGGAGCTTCCATGTCCTTCTTAACCTGTCACCGACTATAAAATAATATAACCTTTAAAATAAGAGTTTCGAGTCTCCATTTCATTCTTTCGGTGTACACCACTTTTAAGTTAAATTACCGTGACAAGAAAAAAAACTAACAATCTTAGTACCGTTGCAAAATAAGACAACTGACTTATTCTCAGAACTCTGCGTCCTATCCTACGATTCATAAAACTAGTGTAGCAAAAGCGCAAAACGTTACTACCAGCGAAAAACGTGATGAACAAAAGCATTTTAATCCGAAAAAAAAAATATGTCACGTCAACGTCATTAAATTCGGGCAGCTTTGAAACAAAACTAATGGAGAAGTAGTTGCATTACATTCTTAATTGTAACGAACTACCTATTGTACGCTATTGGGTGACAATACACCGAGTGTTTCAGCCAAGATTTTCAATAATTCTTGCCAATAGGGTGGTTAAGAAAAACAAAAACTTTTCGGGACCGAACTGCCAGCCACGGCTGCGATCAGAAATTGCAAAAAGACAAACACGAATTAGCTAAATAAATACCTAAGTTTACTCATTATCTTTTTTAATTAATGAAAATAGACACATAGATTTAATCAGAAGTTTGCTGAGCCGCCAAGGCTGTCGACGGGAAAACGCGGATTATGAAGATATCAGCTAGCGTATTCGCATCGCCAGCTTGGTGCCTGCCGCACGAGCGGAAACTTTAGCGCTTTACACGTGCTTTACGTCTGTCCAAAATTTACTGATTTAGGAGCTTTCGACGACGCTCAGCAAATTTAGAATTGAAACCATATGCTTATTCACACTAGTTAAAATATAATTAGTAAATTTTAGTAATTATTCAGCTAATTAGTGTGTTTTCTGCAATCCTTGACGTCAGCCGTAGCTGGCAATCTGTTCCCAAAAAGATTTTTTTTTTTTTCAACAACTTTATCAGTAGGAATTCTTGAATTCGTCTCTCAAACACACGGTATAATAGACCGATCTAACCGAGCATTCCATGCATGCATGACGCCGGCGGGTGAGCTCGTGCCGTCTTGTGCTCTGCTCGTGCAGATCCGCAGCGGGGTTGTCGCGCGTGCAGAAAGACTACAGTTCCCACGATGCATGTCCGGCCGAGGCGACGTAGCGAAACTGGCTGGTGAGATCGGTCTATTAACTCATTTTTTTTAAGTGGTTTGCAGTAAAAAATACGTTTTCGAAATAATTTATACGAGAGTTATAGTGTCGGATAGCTTGAAGTATATACCACACCAGCCCGACAGTTGGGCAGGTGTTCCCGGCCCATAATATATCCGTCTACCTCTGTGTTCTTGGACTGACCCCTGACGAAATTTCGAATCTCGGTAAACCCGAATTAAATGCAACGCGAATAAAAGATATTGCTAACTCTATAGTAATTTATCTGACGAACTTATACGCTAAAACCCCTTTAACCGCCTCGCTGTTCATGAAAATAAGCCAAGCAGAGGTACGTTAGCTCGATTTACCTTCATTGAAAGTTGTGGTCGTCCATATAATTTGTTTCGTGGAATAAAAAGTTACTCCTTTGTACTCTATGTTGTTGGCTTTCGAGAGCTAAACAAGGGAGTTCCAACGTTGTTTTTTGCTGCCCTGTTGCTGTTAAACGCTTTTTTTTTCTCGCAAGTGTACTATATAGGGTGTTTGCAATACCGAGGCTCGATCTAAAATGGCCCGTGAAAATCGACGCCTGCAAGTAACAATTTAAACTTTTCGTCAAAGCTGTACTTTACAGGTGGGTTTTACCTTGTAAAATTACAAGGTGTAGCTCCCTTTCTGTAAAAGAATATGGCCAAAACACTTGCCAGGGTCAACGGCGAACGGCGACGCAGACGACCGAGTCGAGTGGCGGGGCACGTTTGGCGCACGTATTGATAAATAGCGCTACCTCCTTGTTCCGGCTTGAGGTTCAAAAAAAATATCAATACTGCTTGCGACGACCGTGGTCTATTAAAATGAACACAATCTTTACGCATTGTAGCAGTTTTCACACTAATCGTGACAAAAAATGTCTCGGGAGCAGCGTCGGAAGGTGCAGCCGACCAGCGAAAGAAAGCAGACGACACACAGACGAAATCCGTCGGCAGCAAGTGCACTGTCGTTACGCCACTGCGTTTTCTTTTATTTTTTCATTTCAAGTTTTCCTATCGTTTTTTTTCGCATTTATTTTTAAACAAAAGTTACGTTATAAAGTTACATTAAAAAGCAAGCCGGAACCATGCAGAGCCGTTTATACTGAGAGACCTTGGCCAAAGGGCGGAGCTTGTTGCCCGCTAAAGCCAGTGGATTTCGCGATAACACAAAACGGCGTTACTTCTTTGTCTTGTTTATTCCTGAGAAATCACATAGTTCGTATGACTCAGCGCCACAAAATGGCGGACGGAAGTAGTCATCACCTGGTTGTCAGATTACGCTGCTGTGGTTGCCAGGCTGTGAAAATAAACTCTCTCAGTATAAAAGGCCCTGGCCGGAACAAGGAGGTAGCGCCATCTATCAATACGTGCGCCAACCGCACCGTGCCACTCGACTCGGTCGTCTGCGTCGCCGTATGGCGTTGAACCTGGCAAGATTTTTGGCCCTATTTTTTACAGAAAGGGAGCTACGCCTTGTAGTTTTAGAAGGTAACACATACCTGTGAAATACACCTTTGACAAAACGTTTATATTGCTACGTGCAGGCACCGGTTCTTACGGCCCATTTTAGACCGAGCCTTATCATTTCAGACATCCTATATATTCGCGGCTTGTGGGCACCAAATAAACAAAAAGCATCTGAAGCGTTTCAGCAAATGACTGCTGGAACCTGGAGACCTAAACGTGTAACTTAAATTTTAGTTACAGAGCCCCGGCAAAAAACCAAGCCTTCGAAAGATTGCGGAAGAAGCTGGTCGGATTTATTCCTGATATAAACCCGCGGAATACACAGAATTTTATTTCGAACAGAATATAACCGGGCTTTCCCTGTTTCTACTCAGCAAGGGCTAGACTTCAGAACAAAAAGTCGTGCAAAACGAAAACGGCCGTGTACAAACGCAACAAGCGCGCCAGCATATTACATAAGAAACGTACCCTTCGTTTCGTTGCTCGAGCACATCCCTGAAGCTCGAGCAAGGCTCGAGCCTTCTTGTTCACAGCCTCCCAAGAAACAGCCCGAGCACCTCTCCAACCTCGAAAACACGTGACCACAGTTCCCATGCCCAATCCTCACTTGCAGACGGTATACTCGTGCGCGCGTGCCACATCTCAGCGGTGTTCAGTTCAGAGAAGTCGGGCACTGCCGACCGAGTCTTCCGAAGCAACCATGGAAGACTATTCGAAGCTCTGCACCGACCTTGCGGCTCTCGAAGAGTTGATACGAAGCGAAGAACGCGACCGCGGTGGCTTGTCCTCGTCTTACGCCATGGTGTGCCAGCCAGTGTTTCCAGGTACGTACGTGTAAGGCAGCGATGAGGATCGCAATTTGCCGGCGCTAAGATTCCTTTGGGTGACATGTGACATGTCACAGATCTGGCTGTCAAAAACGTTAGCGTGTGACTTAAATGTTTCGATGAAAGGATGTCGATTCGCGAAACAACGGAATATGTTCGTTGTTTCTCGACGAGTCCGATGGTGTCACTGTCGAAGAAGGCTGCGTCCAGCAAGAACACAGATTGTAGCGGTGCGCAACGAGTTTTTGGTTCGAACGCCTTCCAGCCCCAGGCTGATATCCTGGAAGGTGGACAGCAGGTTTGCGGCTTGTTGTGGTTCTTACGAAGAAGATCATTAATGGTGTGCAGGCGCTTAAGCACGAGCTTCCTCTCGTTGGCATCTTGCACACCATCCTAGCAAAGTGCCGTAAGATTCCATAGGTCGCCATAGACGGGCCGCCATCTTTGAATATACTACGGAAGAAGGTGATACGATCAAACGTTTTGGGTGAGTTTCATTTGCACGAACGGCAAACGGTTCCAAGACACGTCGTTTTTCTTTTTTTTTTTGTTGGTTGACACCATACCTTTGGGCATAAGTTTATTTTGGTTTTCGGACACCGTAGATTATGGCTCTCATAAAATGACTAATCGGTCGAATCGGCAGGTACGTGGAGTGTGTGACACGAGACGCGACGCACACCACTGCAAGCTTGCATCACGCGCGTGCTTTGGGGACATTCTAAAGCAGCCATGTTGCGCGTGCCGGGCCATGGATGATGGAATGGACAACTCGCGCCAAAATGCACGCTATAGAGGGTATTCACTGGACGCCATATTTGAGGGCGCTGTTTGGAGCGCATGCTCAGAACTAGCTCACAATAATAGGCTGCTAAGACAGGCAATCTTGATGGTACGGAATGCACGGTGCAAAAGAACTGTGGAAGCTCGCCGTCTGCACGCGCTCAGCAGTTGCGCGCACAGCTATGGCCACCAGTGTGTTCGCAACTTTCAGCGATGGTGGTACCGCGGTGTGAGAATCGTGCTCCCTAGCTCCTGGATGATCGGCTTCACAAAAAAGGTGCTTGCCTACACCTTCCTGACGTGGAAAAATACAGTAACGCTTCTATACTGCTCGCGTAAACCAAAACTAGAATTACTTACGCGTCGCATACCCCGCATCGTACTGCTGTTCTAGGACGATCATCCAGATGACAGCCATTTTGATAGGCGCCGTCGCGCCCCCTATAGGTCGTGAAAGTTGCGAATACTCCCTATTGGCGACGTGCGCGATCAAAATCGTCGCTGTGGTCGGCCTTCGACGATTGGCCAAACGCTGAATATGACGTCAGTAAAAGATTTCTCATCGACGGAAATAAGAGTAATCTAAGAACTTTAAATTTGACGGTGTTGGCAGTGTCGCTTTCAGAACGCAATCATTTCAAGCTTCCACCATGCTCATTACAAACACCATCCAACTTGTCGTTCTCCGGGTAATGACGTCACGAGAGGGAACCACAGGAGGGCGCCACCAAAACTTCTCGCCGCTCATAGGACACTCCTGCGATCGTAACACCTAAACCCGTTTTCACCTCAAGAACCGTAGAAAAACAAGTCCGTCTCCTCGCGGAACATTACTGATTTCCAACTTTATGTTGATAATTAAGATATATGTAGGTGAATTCTAGATTAGATATATGTTAACTTATTAAGACATACAGGTTCCAAACGCCAAAAGCATCGCTTTTTCCTCTGACAACCAACTTTTGTAAGGACTATTTCGCGCCGCGTATGAACAATGCGCAAAACTTGCTGTTTTCTTGAGGTGAAAACGGGTATTAAGGCCCGTTCACACGATGCATTTTTCTCGCGCATTCGCGAAATGTAGTTTCGCGAAATGGTTGCGCCGTCTGAACGAGTCCGAAAAGGACGCGCGCATCTAAAAAAAGTTGCGCGCACACCTCGCATCTGGAGCGAGCTTTTGCTGAAACTTTGCCGAGTCCTGTCAATCACTCTGAGGGCGCCGCCAATGGCCGCTCAGAAACGCTCTCACGTGGCCTTTGAGGGGGGAGCGAGCTGTTTGAGAAGACCACTTCACTGTTGGGGTTGTAGCCGAGCCAAATCCGAAAAGACCGAAACCACGAACGATGGATACCGCCGGCGCTTCCGCAAGCACGTCAAGCACCACTGAAGGAAAAGTGAGTAGCATATCGGAAAAAAATCCAGCGATGGACGAAGACAATTAGCGGACGTTGGCGAGATTAGAATAGTGCTCATAGCGTTGTTGTCGCGACGATACCGCTGGATAAGAGACCATCGAGTAAACTGAAACCTAGAGTGCCTCAATGTCCTTCTGTTTAGGGTGATGCCATCGTTTGTAGTACCCGATGCCGACAGCACGCGCTCACAGGGAAAATACAAAGAAATCGCAGGAAACAAAATGTCGCCGTAGCACACAGTCAGTGCCACGAGCGCGTGCAGGGACACGCTCTTTCACGCGCTTGAGAACAAACAAATAAAAATAAGCGTTCGAAACAAAATGGCCAGATGTCATCACCCCAAGCAAAGCGCACATGAGGGCACCCTACTGAAACCTAGAGTGCCTCAATGTCCTTCTGTTTAGGATGATGCCATCGTTTGTAGTACCCGATGCCGACAGCACGCGCTCACAGGAAAAATACAAAGAAATCGCTGGAAACAAAATGTCGCCGTAGCACAGTCAGCGCCACGAGCGCGTGCAGGGACACGCTCTTTCACGCGCTTCAGAACAAAAAATAAAAATAGCTGTTCGAAACAAAATGGCCAGATGTCATCACCCCAAGCAAAGCGCACATGAAGGCACCCTACTGAAACCAAGTTTGCTTTGTTTACAAGCGAACGTGAAACCATGTGCGCTCTCTGAAACAGTTGGCACAGTAAAATCGGGGCAGACATGGGCGCCGAGAAGTAACCAGATTGGGCACGTAGCGTTTCTATGAATACCATGTGCATTGATAGGAGCTTTGGCAATGAATCGGCTGCGTACGGGCTCGGCGCCGGCACAAGTCCTGCACGTACAGGTTGCCGCCTCAATCGGCTTTGCGCACATGCGAGATCGCTCCAAGTAGTGCAGTACGTGAGAAAACAAATTAAAGTGAATTGACTGCATAAAATGCGCAAAGCAGGTCCTCAGATTAATAGCGAACCTCTGTAGCGCAGAGCCTATTAGGAGAGTTTGGACAATAGGCGGAGCAAAGGCCGCCGCCAGCGCCGAATATTCCCCCCACGCTTAGAGCGTAAACTAAATTTGTGACACAGCGTCGACCAATCAGGAGACCTCTACTCCATCTCACAAATGTCTGCAGTGAAGACAAAGGCACAGGCGCGTGAGCCTAGCTCAGCGAAACGCTTTTGTTTGTACGAGACCTCGTGCATAGGAGGCACTTTCCAAAGCCACGCGCTCGTGCCCATGCCTTTGTCTGCACTGCTAGAACAGCGTCCTGAGACTGGCTAAAAGAAAACAGTGCAAAGGGTGGGGTGCGCGAGCGTCTTGAGACGCGGAGTTCCGCTCGGCACGGCTCAAATTATACTTCGTTTCACTTTATCTGCGAGCGAAGCCAAAGCTAGAAGCGCGAGACCAGCGCTTTTTGCATTTCTCCCCAGCTCGCGCGCTCGAGCAAAGCCTGAACGCACGGAGCTTCCGTGCTCGCGCTTCCAGTTTTGCCTTCGCTCGCACATAAGGTGAAACGAAGTATAGACCTTTCCAATGTTTACAAAATCACAGTCCAGCGTGCGATCTTCACAGCCCAGCACGTGCGTGTTCATCGCTTCGGAAAGCGAGCAAAGCACGCGCCATACGCACGAACGCTCAAAATGGCACCGGCCACAAGCTCGTTTTTGGAAAGGTCTATAGTCGTGTCACAAATTTAGAGCACAAGACCACCGCTAGGGGCTGTTTCGCGGCCTGTGGTTGGCCCCGAGATGCTCGCCTATTCAAACCAATGTATGGCCAAACTCTCTCAATAAACGGCTCTGTAGCGAACTAGAGTTCCTGTATAGGCTCCCTACGGGAGCCAGAGTTGCGCGTTTGGTTCCACATGCCGCGTGCCGCCCTCGCCGCTATTCGCCGAGATCCGATCACGTGAGGAGCCGTATCAAGTGTCGAGCAGCAAAGTAGACGTTGCACGCGCCCCGGCGTACGTTCCCAGGCTTTTGAGCCCGCCGCGCGCCTCGAACGCGCAGCGCTGCTAGTCGCCGAATTCAGTCACGTGAGGAGCTGGATCCACATGCCATGCGTGAACGCGCAACTCTGGCTCCCGTAGGGAGCCTATACAGGAACTCTATAGCGAACTTATTTGGAGCGCCACATTATGGTCAACACCGAAACTATTTTCGCGAGTCTAAACGTCGTCGTTGTTGCACGTGAAGCGGTACGTGTGAACGAGCACATTTCGCGAAACTTGAGTGTCGCGAAACTGTTGCGAGCCTAAAAGATGCATCGTGTGAACAGACCTTTAGCGGCAAGATGTTTTGGTGGCGCCCTTCTGTGGTTCCCCCTTGTGACGTCATTACCTTGCAAACAACAAGTTCGACGGTGTTTGTTATTAGCATGGTGGAAGCTTGAAATCATTGCGCTCTCAAAGGAACACTGCCAACACCGTCAAAATTAAAGTTCTTTCATTCCTCTTATTTCCGTCGATGATAAATCCCTTTTCCATGCGTCATCCACAACAGCCGAGCTGGCAGCCCTCCGCCTGGGACTGGCAATGACGGATGGGAAACAACCGGGGAACTTGGTTTTGCTCACGGACTCTAGGGCGGCGCTAAGACTCCTGGAGAAACCCGACAGGGCACCTGCACTGGCACGAGAGGTAATGGCCAAGGCTCAGAATCTCCAAAAGCGAGGATGGACGATCGCCTTTCAGTGGCTTCCGTCTCACTGCGGGATTGAGGGCAATGAAGCAGTTGACGCCCTCGCGGACCGGGCCCACGACGAGCCAAGCTGCCCCACTTCTGAGGTCCCCGCCTTCGCAGACGCTCGCCTATTGACGCGGCGAATTATCTCTGCACGCCATCCTGAGCTCGAGAATGGACCCCTACCCGCTAAAGTTCCCGGACGCCTGACGAGAAACGAGACGGCCGTCCTTCACAGGTTGCGCACCAGAAGCGCCTTCACTCCCGCCTACCTGGCAAAATGGAAGGACCACCGATATGACGCATGCGGTACATGTAGGGTGACCGCAGACGACGAGCATCTTCTATGTGTGTGCCCCCTATACAAAGAAGAGCGGGACGAACTAAGACAAACCTACTCCACCCTTGGATGCCCAAGTGACACCCTGGAAGAGCTGATTAGGCCCACAGCAACAGCTGCCAAGGCGGAAAGAATGCTAACCGCGCTAGCCAAATTCTTGAGTCGCACGCGGCTATGCGACATAATATAGCGACACTACTGACGTTCCAGGAAGGTCTAACCGCCTAGGAAGATGAACAGAACCTCACTCCCGAGTGCTAGTCGCCATACGCAGGGACAGTCCGGCTTTTCCTCCGCCTAACCGAACAATTGCACTACAGCCCATGATACGCCGGATCCATACACGACAACGATGACGACACTATGACTGCCACATTCTCACTTTTATTTCTTTCTTTTCTTCTCTTCTTTATCCTTTTCTCCCCTCCCCCTCCCCCTCCCCCCTCAACGGTGACCTACGGGCCTGCATGGCCGCGCAACCCATCGTTGTTTTCTACAAAATAAGTAAAGTAAAGCTTACAACAACAATCCCTTTTCCGACGTCATAGTCAGCGTTCGGCCAATCGTGGAAGGCCAACCACAGCGACGCTTTCGGTGTGTGCCTCGATGTCCTTCTGTTTAGGGTGATGCCATCGTTTGTATACTTCGTCTCACCTTAGCATGGACTAACTGCGAAGGCTGTGCAAGCGCGAGCGGGTGGCATCATTGGCATGTACTGCCTTGACTGGAGCACTCGCTGCACGGGCGCTCGTGCGGCCGCCGAGGCTTCATCCAAAGCAAATAGCTCGCGCTTTTGGCATGCGCGGCTAACAATAGTCCATGCTAAGGTGAGACGAAGTAGTACCCGATGCCGACAGCACGCGCTCACAGAGAAAATACAAAGAAATCGCAGGAAACAAAATGTCGCTGTAGCGCAGTCAGCGCCACGAGCGCGTGCAGGGACACGCTCTTTCACGCGCTTCAGAACAAAAAATAAAAATAAACGTTCGAAACAAAAAGGCCAGATGTCATCACCCCAAGGAAAGCGCACATGAAAGCACCCTAGTGCCGCTAAATAAGCTACGGTTCAGAGTAACGACACTTGGCCATATTGTCGCTTAAAATCATGGTTGCCAGTTATCTGAAATCACAGGAAACGCCTTTCCGTCCTCCACAAATGATTAAACAGTTCGCGACAAAGCGAAGCAATATTACATGAGCTTCCTAACACCGAATCTAGTGCTGAGGAAGTCGCACTTTTGAGTCATGACGATCGGCCATTGCGTCAGCTCTGCACAAGCCCCAAAATGGCGGCACTCACAACAATGTCGGGAAACGGAGTGCCGATACTCTAAGCGCAGCTCATTTAGTGGCTCTTGTAACACCCAGACACGTTTTGACTGGTATATATATAGACCCCTCGCGCGCTAATGAAGATTTAGCATAGAGCGTTACCGCAGTGTACCCTGCCTATAGACGTTTTTCGTTTTCTTTCGTTGTCAGTCACGTGGGTTCCGTATCTGGTATACGGGACGAAAAAATTATCAAACATTTCAACCTGGAATACGCGAAAAAATATAGGAGAGGCAAAACAAGAATGCGTGACAATCACGCATTTTTCGTGACCACCTTCCAGTTGCGTGGAGAAACCAAAACGATGTTTTAACGCATACCAGAAGTGACGACATTCAAGATGGCTGCGCCCTTGTGGAAAAAGTGTATAGAAAGATATTTATAACCGGAGCGGGGGAGGGGGCAAGCGCTATGACTTCGAAAACCGTTGCCGTGCCCGCGATAGCCTGACGCTACGCTAAAACTCTTCAATGTTCGCGGTCTCGCTGCTAATGCATCCTACAAAAGACAGCTTGCAGACATTATCTGAGTGCAGCGAACCCGAGTCTTCTGTACGATATCGAGTAATGTGACTACGAGTTTACGAAGCCTTGCAGTCTCGGCAGCGTCAGCCAAATTGGTTGTGCGGACGACTGTATAGCGACACTGGCGGTCGTCGTAGCAGTGCGCGGGACTGCAAAGCGTATGCTGACGGCAAACTTCCGCAGTTTTTTAGCAACGGGCATTCGGAACCATCGAGATTGTCGGTCTTAGCAGCCTATTAATGTGAGCTCGTTCTCAGCGTCCACTCAAACATCGCCCTCAAATATGGCGTCTAGTAACTACCCTTTATAGAATATTCTGCAGACCACGTTTCGGCAACCGGCGGCCTGCGAGGCCATATTATACGGCCCCCCGCACGCCAACAAAAATAACCCCCCCCCCCCCCCCCCCCCCAAGGAAAAAAAGAAAAAACACACGCTCCAGTACAAGATGTACGTTTGGTTGTGAGCCCGGTATACTCGGACGAATCAACCCTGAACAAGATCGAGAATTCCCAGATAGTGCTTGCTGATCAGGTGGTCCCCAATCAAAAAAGAAATTGAAGAGAGTGCATTTGCAGCGGACGACTAAAGGTCTGTTCACACGATGCATCTTTTAGGCGCGCAACAGTTTCGCGACACTCAAGTTTCGCGAAATGTGCTCGTTCACACCTACCGCTTCACGTGCAACAACGATGACGTTTAGACTCGCGAAAATAGTTTCGGTGTTGACCATAATGTGGCGCTCCGAATCAGATCGCTATTTATCTGGGGACCTGCTTTGCGCATTTTATGCAGTCAATTCACTTTAATTTTTTTTTATCACATACTGCACTACTTGGAGCGATCTCGCATGTGCGCAAAGCCGATTGAGGCGGCAACCTGTACGTGCAGGACATGTCCCGGCGCCGAGCCCGTACGCAGCCAATTCATTGCCAAAGCTCCTATCAATGCACATGGTATTTATAGAAACGCTACGTGCCCAATCTGGTTACTTCTCAGCGCCCATGTCTGCCCCGATGTTACTGTGCCAACTGTTTCAGAGAGCGCACATGGTTTCACGTTCGCGTGTAAACAAAGCAAACTTGGTTTCAGTTTACTCGATGGTCATACCCCTGTTACACGGGCACCCTTAACCTTGGTTAACTCAGCTTTAACTACTGTTACGTGGCACCACGGTTACCGCACTATACTTTTAGACAGCTATTTCAGAAGAAGTGAAGAGCGCGCGTGCACTGCTTTGATGGGTGCTCAAGATGCTCAAGTGCACGTTCGCCCATAGCTTTGACTGCATAGCCGCAGAATGTTGTCCGCAAGTATTGTGCGCTAACTGTGGTTCAGCGTAACTGCAGTTAAGTGCGCCCGTGTAGCAAGGGTATTATCCAGCGGTATCGTCGCGACAACAACGCTATGAGCACTATTCTAATCTCACCAACTCCCGCTAATTGTCTTCGTCCATCGCTGGAATGTTTTCCGATATGCTACTCACTCTTCCTTTAGTGGTGCTTGACGTGCTTGCGGAAGCGCCGGCAGTATCCATCGTTCGTGGTTTCGGTTTTTTTCGGATTTTGCTCGGCTACAACATCGGCATTGAAGTGGTCTTCTCAAACAGCTCGCTCCCCCCTCAAAGGCCACGTGAGAGCGTTTCTGGGCGGCCATTGGCAGCGCCCTCAGAGTGATTGACAGGACTCGGCAAAGTTTCACCAAAAGCTCGCTCCAGAAGCGAGGTGTGCGCGCAACTTTTTTTAGATGCGCGCGTCCTTTTCGGACTCGTTCAGACGGCGCAACTAGCACTAGGCGCAACCATTTCGCGAAACTACATTTCGCGACACTAGATGCGCGAGAAAAATGCATCGTGTGAACAGGCCTTTAGTTAAAGGGGCGATGCAACAATTTTTGTACTTTGCGCAAATACAGCTTAGAACGGATCCCTGACGTTAATGACCTATGAAGCACGCGTTCGTTTTTCACCCCACGCAATAGAAGTCCCAGTAAAAAATTAAAGAAAAACGAGCAGCGTTCACCCCCTCAGCTCGCAGCCAGAACAAGCGGCCACGTGATCTGGAGCCGATTATATGCCGCCAATGTTGATCATAGCCACGCGCTGGGGTTGGCAAAGCACAGGACACGCGCTGAGTTCCAGACATTGTTATGGCTCGGCTAGTGTCGTCGTTGCAGCGATTGGACACGGGCCACTACCCGAATGCTTCTCAAGCTATCAATTATCACGAGCCCAAATCGAGTGCTCACGCAGTGCTCGGGTCCAATCTATGAGCCGCATTCAAATATCGTCCCTGGAGGATGCTGCTACCACCAGGGTACGTCATCAAAATTTGCGAAGGAGAGATTGAAAGGAAACGTTCGCTTTCTCCTTGAAATTACACCGCAACAAAGAGGTTTCTTGGTCAGTGGCGTTGCGTGCGAGTGTACTTCGGTCCCACTAGTGCCAGTAAGCTCATACAAAGTGAAAAACGCTCAAAACGAATATCGTTGCACCGCCCCTTTAAGTGTTCCACTGATCCCCCCGAATTAAAGCTTTCAGATTTACAAAATCTCGGAGTGGCCTTCATTGAAGCACAACCCAAGCTTCGATGCAGCGCCGGTGGTGCGCTGCAAGTACCGTCGCAATAGAGTTAGACCATTCCATTCAGAGCCGTATATGTAGAGAGTTTGGCCATTCGTTGGGAAGTATTGGAGACAAATGAGGAGGCGCCATTGGCCGAAAGCGGGCTGGGCGTGTTCCAGGGCGTCTTCAGAAATTCGAATGTGACCAAACAGAAGCCGGAAATAATACCCTGGCGGTGGTCGCGAGAAACAAACCTGATAACTGCATTAGAGTAACTCTTGATGACTGAAAATATGGTACACGTGATGTTTCAATCACGCTCACCCAAAATGATGGGGGAAGAGTGCGACTAGCGAAACGATCGATATAACCCGTACGCCAAGCGCCGAGGGCCGGGAATTTGCCGTCCGAGCGGTCACACTCTGTCCGAGCAAAACAGAGTTGAGCGGCGCATTCGTTTCTTACATCTTTCTGCACGATCATGATCAAAACGACACGTGCACCCTATTTTCAACCACAAAGAGTTACTACACTTCACTCTTACGCGCTTATTACAACTATATACGAACATATACCTTTGATCAGAACTGTTTCTCGCTACCACCGCTAGGGGATTCTTTTCGGCTTCTGGTTCGTCAAGAGAGCATGCCAAGCCCTCTTTCCGAGTCTGCCGCACGCCCTGGCTCTGCCCGCGCCTCCCATTGACCAAACTCTCTACATATACGGCTCTGTGCCTCCCTACGGGAGCCAGAGTTGCGCTACAGTGTTCTAGAAGGTGTAGTGGCAAGAGCGGCGCCCGCTTACAATGGGCCGCGTGAAGACGGTTGACGTAGATGCCGCGAGTGGCGCTGGAGTTCCGTGCCCTAGGAGAATTTGTGGCAGATGGCAGATGTGCGATGAGCGAAGAAGACGACGAAGCTGAGGCGGTACGCTTCTCCCGAATGTAGCACCGTAGCACTTTTCTTTGATGTGTAGTGGTGGGGAGTCTTCCCCGTTCCGTTGCCGTCTCATTCATAAATGCAAGGAAAAAGACGGACACACACACTGCTTCGCGCCGGGATGCAAGTCGGGCTACCCGGTCAACAAGGGCAGCCACCAGCGATCGTAAGCCGTCGCTGTTTCGTGCGCCAAAGGAGGAGTCGCGCAGACTACATTGGGAAAAGAAATTTTAATCGAGAAGATAAACGCCTCGCTGAGACATCAGCGGTGTGTGAGAGACATTTTGAACCGCGCCTTATGCTTCGGGACTATGTGCACATCGTCAATGGCAAAGAGGTTAGGATTCTATGCCGCAATATATTATGACGATTTTGTAGTCTTTTTTGCGTACTGTGTTGCTGGATATCTGTCATGTGCTTGCTGTGTATGTCGATGAAGTGCATTACCACTTTTGAGAAGTCATAAAGCAGTGAGTTGAGAATATATATATATATATATTTCTTTTTTTCAAATTAGGGGTTGTTGAAGTTTGTGTCCATATCGTATTTTAATGATTCATGTACTCTCAATCGAGGTATTTTTTCTTCATAGACTGCCTTCCACAAAAAACAATTTGTTATATGTTCGCCAGTTGCAGTGGCACCTTGGCCGTTCCCAAGCGCGCTCCACCTTGCACCTTACACAACGCTGGTCCCCGCATCAGCAACACGATGACAAAAAACAATACACCAGTTTATTGTTCCTCTCACCATTAAAAAAAGTGAGAGATTTATTGAGATTTATTTGTCTATTTTTCCTTGTTATATCAGTATCGCGTGGTTTTTTTCGCAGCTATTAAGCGTACAGCCCAAGTGATAGCGTTGCTGAACGACCTGTCAGTACTGGGAAGGGGGCATCAAAAAACACGCGAATGATAAAGGTAGAGGATAGCACACATTTTAGAGGCATTAGTGCAAAGGAAAACCTACAATTTTTCACATTAGCACTTGTTCTGCGTCGCGAAAAGCTCCAGTCGAACCACAGTATAGTACACGCCGAGCAGCGCCGACGACGAGGCCATGTCCGCTGGGCTCTAGACATGAAGCGCGTGTGTCGCCGGCGCTTCGTTCTTCTTTATTCAAGCCTCTTGCCACAGTTCCTAGGGCACAGAACAGCAGCGCTACGGTGTCGTCTACGCGCAAAATCTTCACGCGGCGGCAGCCGCTCTTGCCACTACAACTCTCTAGAACACTGTAGTTGCGCGTTCATCTCCGTAGCGCCGTCTTTCCTGCACGGCATGTTGATCCCGCTCGTCACGTGACTGAATTCGGCGAATAGCGGCGCCGCGCGTTCGAGGCGCGCGGCGCGCTCAAAAGCAGGGCAACTAGAGTGCCTCAATGTCCTTCTGTTTAGGGTGATGCCAAAGTTTGTAGCACCCGATGCCGACAGCACGCGCTCACAGGGAAAATACAAAGAAATCGCAGGAAACAAAATGTCGCCGTAGCACAGTCAGCGCCACGAGCGCGTGCCGGGACACGCTCTTTCACGCGCTTCAGAACAAAAATTAAAAATAACCGTTCGAAACAAAATGGCCAGATGTCATCACCCCAAGCAAAGCGCACATGAAGGCACCCTAAGGGCAACGTACGCTGGGGCGCGTGCAACGTCTACTTTCATGCACGGCATTTGATCCGGCTCCTCACGTGATGGATCTCGGCGAATAGCGGCGCGGCGGCACGTGGAAAACAGACGCGCAACTCTGGCTCCCATAGGGAGTTTGCTTTTCTGTTCAAGGTCGTAAGCTTTCATTTTGGGATTGAGGTCACCGTTTACGGTTGAGGTGAAGACCAGTGTGGGTAGGATTGTATAGATAACAAAGGTTGACCTTGTGACGTCGGTGGTGGCGGTTGGGTTGTGGGTATATAAGAAATTGAGGAAATAAACGCAGTAGCTGAGTTTGAGACGTTCGTTTCCCCTGTCTTTCTTCTTCGACCAAGTTTCCCTGCTTTTACCACAGTCTCGGGTTTTCTACATCATGATCAACATCCACCAGCTCGCCTGCGCACTCACTGTGTTTTCCCGTAGGGAGTAGGCTGTATAAACACACACACAACCCAATTATTCCCGTAGGGAGCCTATAGACCTTTTCTGTGTACTCTCGTCCCCAGCCACCTAATAAGCGTATCCGGTATGGGCGACGAAAAAATAATCTAACGTTTCAACCTGCAAATAGTAAAAAAATATAGAGGGGAGGCAAAACGAGAAAGTGTGACGGTTACGCTTATATCCTAAATGCCTTCTATTGGCGTGGCAAAGGCAAAACAATGTTTTCGCCCATACTGGAAGTGACCACAATTCAAGATGGCGGCGCACTTGTAAAAAAGGTCTATACAGGAACTCTACGACGGCCAGGTGCTCCGCTGTTCGCATTTCATTTGAAACCGACAGTACATCTTTCAACATAGAGGCCCACCACCGCCTGGTAGAATGGGGGTGTAGACTCGGCACTTGGGTAGTGGCTGCCCAGAGCGTGTGTGACAAGCGTATGACATGAAGGTCCCAAAAAATAAAAAGCGCGCGAGGGAACGCGCAAGGCGCTCTATGTTCTCGAGCACCCCCAAGACGGTGCGAAGAGCCAACAGACGGGACATGATGTCAATGCACGGCATACCTGTGCCACCAAGGGACGTGGGTAAGCGAAGGACTGACCTTGTGACAAGTTTGGTGCCCTTCCTCGAATAAAAAAGAACATATTTGTTTTATTATAATTAATATTTGAGGAAACACATTTATATCGTCTTCATTTGACCTCCAGGATCTCGAATACCGAAATTATTATTTTTTATTTTGTGCATGGAGGTTGCAGAAAGTCATCTTCGAAGTACCGCTGAAGGCCCTCCTTCCTGAAGCGTGACGTCATATTAGGCGTTTTTGGAATCTCCGCGCTCGCTCATCTTCAGCGCCGGCTAAAGCTATGCACGCGCACTCTGGCTATATTCAAAAAGGTCAGAAAGAGACGTCATGACTGTTGTCAATGACAGGGAATATACCTGGCAAGCTTGCAATTGCGCGCGCTGCCCGCACGAGCGACACGGGCTTGGCGACCCGAAGATCCTAGTATGACGTCACCACTGGTCAGAGGTTTTTCGTGTTTTCTCGCGTTTAAATAAAAACTGAAACACTACTGGGGAAAAAAAACGAGTTTATGTAAATTCTGGCGTATTTTTATCCCGTGAATCTGAATATCACGTTCGTTTACCCTGAAGACGCAACTAAGCCTGAGAAAACATGAAAAACCTTCGGCCAGTCGTGACGTCATACCAGGATCTTTGGGCATAGCCTCCCCTATCAGCAATGTGCGCGACCAAAAGCGTCGCTGCGGTCAGCTTTCCACGATTGGCCAAACCATGGGCATCATTGTCAGATTGTCAACTTTGACGGTGTTAGTTTCGGACTGCGATGGCTATTAGCTTCCACTGTGCTTTTTAAACACACCACCGAACTCGTCGTCGCACCTGATGGTAAGTAGCCAGGATAACAACGGGTGACGTCACGGCGAGGCAAATCCCAGTCGTGACGTCACGGATGGAAACCATAAGAGGGCGCCACCGAAACATCTCGGCGCTAATATTGACAAAGCCTGGCAGATCGCCACGAGAAGCGGCCGCCGAAATTGAAAAGGTAGAGCGGCAGACAACGGGTGAGAGGAGAGCCACTTGACGAGCGCCCCGCTGCGGCGAGACGCCGAAACATACTTCTCCCGAGTGATGGAATGTCCGCTCGTGCTCCTTGCGTTCCTCGCGCTACCGATTTTTTTCTCGTCAGGTTTGAAAACCATGTTTCGGGTCCTCGCCGCTGCAAAGGCTGTGTGCTGACGTCCAGGTTCCCCGAGAAATGCTCTGTGCTACCAGATCCTCGCGCTCCGAATCTGCGACCGGACACTCTATGGCTCCGTCGTCGAACTGCCCAAGCTACCACACATGTCGCACGTGTGGTAGCGTGTGGGTAGCGCGTGCAATTGCAAGCTTGCCTGGTATATTCCCCCGCAATAACACCAGTCGTGACGTCTCTTTCTGACCCTTTTTCGAAAATAGCAAGAGTGCGCGCGCATAGCTTTGACAGGCTCAGAAGATGTGCGAGAGCGGAGATTCCCGAAGAACTAACACGCGTAGGCAAAATTTGTTTTCAGTTCTTTAAAGGGAAGCTGAACAGTGTATCGCGATAGTATTTTAGAGATACTTTCGAGTATCTGTATCTCTGTATCGAGATACACTTTAAAAAGTGTATTTGTATCTCAGTAGCATAATACATTGACAATGTGTCGCTTGTATCGCGATCCTTTGCCAAACTTAGTATCTGGTTACATTTGGTGTCCTTTTTAAGATAAATTTAAAAGTTAAAAAAATCTGTTTCGTGCAAGCTGCTTCGGAATTTATGATATTAACCCGCCCTATAACATAATTCATTTCAGCCACCAACACTAAAAAGAAATCTGTGGTTTATAGAAGGTTACTTGCAAGAATAACAAAATGAGATCCTCTTACAAAGCCCTCCACTCTTTCCAATTTAGCAGAGCGAAAGCTGTAAAAGAGTTTAGTGGAGAAAAAGTACGGCCCTGTTGTCCAAACTCCCCACACTATGGGTGACTCAGAAGCATGTAAGACGACAGTTTGAGATGCGCCCTCGCGGCAAAACAGGGTTCATTTCGGGAAGACGCATATTTTCAAGCATGGTACGCAGTCTTTACCGTTCCTGTAACTATGTGGTTCAACGGGAGTGACATGTTTTTCTAGCGGCATTAATGATAAATAAGGAGTTCGAGGTAAGGGGTAGTGCATAAAATGGCACAAAAAGAGAAGCACAAGTAGCACCATTCGGGAACAAATGTATTTCTATAAGCATCTGTATCTGTATTCAGGAATACTTTATCGACGTTTTTGCAGAATTATCTTAGGGATATCCCATTGCATAAAAGACAAATGTATCTCAGTATCTGTATCTTTGGCATTAAAACATATGTATCTCAGTATTTGTATTCCCGAATACTTTTTTGGAGTATCTCTGCACAACCCTGAAACTGAAACACTTCTTGAAACAAAAAAAAAAAAAAACGAGTTAGAGTGAATTCTGACGTATTTTTATCCCGTGAATCTGAATGTCGCGTTCGTTTTGCCCGAAGATGTAACTAAACGCGAGAAAACACGAAAAACCTCCGACCAGTCGTGACGTCATACTAGAATCTTTGGGCCGCCAAGCGCGTGTCGCCTGGCGGCCCAAAGGTGTTAATATGACGTCGTGTCGCTTGGCCCTTTCCGCGTGCATAGCTTAAAGGGGCCCTGCAAGGACTTTTTTACTTGTTTTTAATTTGCACCAAACCTGAGCGCACTGAACGTAGTAACTTAGTAAAACTTTTCTTTTCTCGAAATTCGCTTTATTTTAAAAGTTATAGGCAAATTAGTATTACAAAAACAAGCAAAACATAACCTCCCTCATGACGTCCTTGGTTGCTTGAGTGGCCGTGAACTAGAGGAGGGGTAGTGAGTTCAGCGAGCGCTCACGGCTGCCGCACTCCGCGTCGACGGCGCGAGAGGGCGCCACTAAAGCATGTTTTGGATAGGCTGTATGCAGCGGGCAGCCGGGGCGGCTCTCATTGCATTTGCTGCGCGATTAAACACTAATTCAGCATGACACTTCATTGGCCACAAACGACAGCAAACACGGGGTAAAGATCAGTTCAGAATGGGAGCCACTTCGCGCTGCCATACCGCGAAACGGCCAAACCCCAAGACAAAGCTTCTCGCCGAAGGCCTTCGGAACGCTCGGAGCTGGTGGGATCATCCTGTCCATACGACCGCAGTGCCGCCGCGTACATCCGGGACCTTTCCGTGTCGGCGCGTGATCCCACTACTCCTTTCTAGTGTGCGCCGCCTTTTCCACCGCTCGGTGGCGGGTATGTCGACGGGTCATTCCTCGTTTCCGTACTTTATAAACTGCATTCGTTTCTTTTCTGATCTAAAATACTGAACAAAAACTACTTTTATAAATAATTGAAACGGTTCGCGCAACTTATATTTTGTAGTTCAACTAAAAAGAAGCTTTTAGAGGCTCTGACCAGTAGTAAGCCCAGGACCAAAGACGTCACATTTTGCGCGCTTTCGGTACCGCGGGTCGCCCTCGTCGGTGCAGGAGGTTTCCGCGTCGTCCGGTTAAAATATGACGCACTGATATTTAGTTACTCTCTCCGTGCCCGCTGGCTTGCCCGAACTTCAAGAGACGTGGAAACCGCAAAAAAGGTAGACGCTTAAATATGATTGCAGGGCCCCTTTAACAAGCGCTGAAGGTACGAGAGAGCAGAGATTCCAAAAACCACAAGTATGACGTCACGCCCCGGGAAGGAGGGGCTTCAGCGGTACTTTGAAAATTAATTTCTGCAGCCTCCGTGCACCAAATTGTAAGAATAACCTCGATATCCATGATCCTGCAGGCAAAATGAAGACAATTTACTTGTTTTTCCTCAAATAAAGAACCGTTTCAGTTTCCCTTTAATCCAGACGTGTCAGGAACAAAGTCCAAACACGGCCCCTTTGACGATGAACGGAGTAAGCAATGACGGACAGGCAATGGCACTCACTTTTGAAAAGGGTGTGAATTTGGAGCGATCCAAATGCACTCCATGCTCGCGCCTATAGTGTGGTAGGTCCGAGCCCGTGCTTGCACACCCAAGAAGGTATCGACAAAAAAGCGCTCCAAAGTCGTTTTAAATCCAGACCGATCCCACCGGACCAGTTTGACTAGGCCACCGCTGCCGCGATGCACGGAGGGAACTTTAGCCTTTCAGCACGTGCTACAACCTCGCTGGAGCTCTGCGCGTGTAGAGCACGAGACGGCCCGAGCCATCTCGTGCACTGCAGAGCCGTTTATTGAACTCTGGTGCACTGCCGTCTGCCTACTGTGAACTAAAGTTATGGCGGCAATACGCATGCGCCGAACGTTCTGTGATATCGGTTTCTGCATGTGCGACAACCTCGCTGGTACTTTGCTTGTGCAGAACACGCGATGGCATGAGTCGTCTCGTGCCAGTGTCTCGTGCACTCCGCCTGCCTCGTGTGCACTGCAACGTCACGCATGCGCCAAACACCTGGTGAGATCGGCCTCCCGGTCTTTTTTCTTTTCTTTTTATGTTTTTGCAAAAGAACACACGTCCTGGCGTCTCTTGATGGCACGAAAGCTGCTTGTGCGAGCGAGCGGTTTGGTCTAGCGTTTTATTTCCAAGTGCCCTCGTAACGCGCTTACGCCAGTGACTTTGTCAGTAGCTTCGACCGTAGCAATGGGGCTACTTGCAATCATTACAGAGGAAGCTGCTGATCCCCCATCATGCGAGAGATCCCACGTAAGTCAATTTTCATTCTTACGCTTGGCTTGTCATTTGTTTCAAGACGGAGCAAACCACGCGTTTAACTGTCAAAAACCCAGTCCAGAGAAGAATGCAGGGGGAGGGGGATTCGAGCTGAGAACAACTCCATGCCGTTCATGGCTTTGCACGGTTACACGGGAACGTTGGAGGCAGGTGCCCTATTTTGCGCTTTTTGGACTCCCACGGCGACTAGGAAGAAGGAAGTAACGTCAACAACGCAACAAACGCAGATTCGATGTTGATTGGTGAGAGTCGCTGATGACGAATTTCCGCAGAAGAAACCAACGCTCACTTTTTCTTTGTTTTCTTCTGCGGAAATTCGTCATGAGCGACCCTCACCAATCAACATCCAATCTGCGTTTGCTGCGTTGTTGACGTCACTTCCTTTTCCCTAGTCGCCGTGGGAGTCTAAAAAGCGCAACATAGACCCGTTGCTCTGGGGCAGGGGGCGCGAGGGCGTCCGGAAGACCACGGAAGACTTGCGCAAGACGCGACCATGTTATGCTGTTGCACCAGGGTTGCACCATCCGTGTGGCGCTGTAACGTTCGATTTTATTTTGCACGTGCCACGTTGGAATAAAAGCATCTGTCGGCATCTGTAGATGTGCGATAAGAGAACGTCTAAAAAAAAACAATTTCTGGAGCTCGCGGCCGCAGCGTTTCATTAATCATTCCTTTCACCTTTGCTTTCTTTCATAGCTTCCGCGAGCAGGTATGTTTCTCTTTACGTGATAGCGAAGCCGGAGCTATATACTCGCAGAAGAAAGTTCCCCCAACGATGCTCCCACTGCACGAGCGCGCGTGCTTGACAGGGACGCAGAAAGCTTGCAGCTCGCTCTTGTAGACTCTGCTACGCTGGCACATAGAATGAAACGGAGTATAAAAAACTGAAGTGGGGAAGCGTATAGGCCCGTAGCTCTCAAGTTTTGAGCAGCGCTGCCGGCGAGCAAAATGGAATATTTGGCTCGCGTTTCGAACATGAAGCAGTACGCTTCCCCACTGGAGTTTTTTCTACCCCGTTCCATTCGAAGTGCCAGCGTAGCAGAGGCTACAAGAGCGAGCTGCGAGCTTTCAGCGTCCCTGCAAAGCACGCGCGCTCGTGCAGTGCGAGCATCTTTCAGGAGGACGCGCTTTTACGAGTAGCTTCGGCTTCGCTATCACGTAAAGTGAAACATACGTGCTCGCGGAAGCTTTGAAAGAAAGCAAAAATGAAAGGAATGTTTAATCGGACGCTGCGGCCGCGAGCTGCGCAATTTTTAGATGCGGAGCATCTCTTGCTCGGGTCTATGTCCCGCGGCGTCGGCGTTGTAGTCGGCACTCGAACTACGCACGCGCAACTCTCCTCCTTCCCTCTCTCCAACAGCTGCGCGTTACTTTCTCCGCTCTCTCTCTCTACCAGCTGCGTGCACTGCGCGTGCGTTCGCTTCTCCTCACACCGCGCGGGCACGCGCAACTCTCCTCCTCTAGTCTCCTCTCCTTCAAGTGTGAAAAAAAAAATAAACGGCGAGCGGCGAGCCTTCCAAGTTTCTCTGCCGCGAGCCGCGACGAAGGCTCGCGCAGAGCCGTATATTAGGAGAGTTTGGACAATAGGCGGAGCAAAGGCCGCCGCCAGCGCCGAATATTCCCCCCACGCTTAGAGCGTAAACTAAATTTGTGACACAGCGTCGACCAATCAGGAGACCTCTACTCCATCTCACAAATGTCGACAGTGAAGACAAAGGCACAGGCGCGTGAGCCTAGCTCAGCGAAACGCTATTGTTTGTACGAGACCTCGTGCATAGAGGCACTTTCCAAAGCCACGCGCTCGTGCCCATGCCTTTGTCTGCACTGCTAGAACAGCGTCCTGAGACTGGCTGAAAGAAAGCAGTGCAAAGGGTGGGGTGCGCGAGCGTCTTGAGACGCGGAGTTCCGCTCGGCACGGCTCAAATTATACTTCGTTTCACTTTACCTGCGAGCGAAGCCAAAGCTAGAAGCGCGAGACCAGCGCTTTTTGCATTTCTCCCCAGCTCGCGCGCTCGAGCAAAGCCTGAACGCACGGAGCTTCCGTGCTCGCGCTTCCAGTTTTGCCTTCGCTCGCACATAAGGTGAAACGAAGTATAGTCGTGGCACAAATTTAGAGCACGCGACCACCGCTAGGGGCTGTTTCGCGGCCTGTGGTTGGCCCGAGATGCTCGCCTATTCAAACCAATGTATGGCCAAACTCTCTCAATAAACGGCTCTGGGCTCGCGTAGGGGGTAACGCTAGGAGTATACAGGGGCCTTACGCTAGGGCAGTCGGTGGCGCCATCTCTCGACGTCAGCACGCAACTGACTCTTTCCTCGGAACCAACACGATGCTCCGCATCACCCCATGGTTCCCCTCGGGAAGATGGTGTAATTTTTTTTTTAACTTTTGTTTAGAAGTTTTGTTACCGCGCATCTACAGATGCTGACAGCTGCTTGTATTCGAACGTGGCACGTGCAAAATCGAACGTTACAGCGCCACACGGAAGATGCAGCCAGCATAACCTGGTCGCGTCTTGCATAAATCTTCCGGACGCGCTCGCGCCCCCTGCCCGAGAGCAACGGGCCTATTGACGCATGTTCGAAACGCGAGCCAAATACTCTATTTTGCTAACTGGGAACGCTGCTCAGAACTTGAGAGCTACGGGCCTATAGGGCCCCTGGTCATCACAGAAGGTAAAATAGCGAATAAACCAAAGGCATTTTCACCGCCCGTTTGAGCGCATTGAAAGCACTGGATGAACTCCTCTTTGGAAGCACGGGCAACTATGCTTCGTTTCACGTTATGTCGTAGCCCCCCCAACGCCTCGAAGACAAACGTATGCACACAGACTAAAGGTGCAAAATACACCGCGCTCTCTCGGCACTTAACTGGATGTAGCCGGCGGTTAAGCGCGCGCAGAAAGATATGGTGAACGCCTTGACATTCCGATTTCGGCGATGCTTGATTTACCTCTCGGTCTGTAACGTCGCCTGCGCTATTTACGTGAAAAGAAGCGTAGTATAGCAGCAGCGGTGTGACACCGATATACAAGATGTTTGTTGTTGTTTTTGGGGGGGAAAAAAAACAACAAGGATACAGATCTAAAAAAAAATCCGCGACAGGTATACATTTATGCGGTCTGTGCTGGTGATTTAAGTCCGATTCACATGGTGCGATTTTGCTGGCCAATTCGCAGCTACGACGTCGGAACGCCGAGCTTTGGTTGGAATGATTAGTGGGTAGAGCTAAAGCTAAGGGTAGACCTTTGTATCCAGTGCACACGTCAAACGCGTTCGAATGAAACAGCCAAACGGCGGACGCCGGCGTTCCACGTTCAAACGCGTTCGACGAGTGCAGTGGAGACAAAGGCAGTTAGCTTGAGGTCTGTCCACTGATCCTTCCAACCAGAGCTCGGCGTTCTGACGTCCCCGCGCGCTCTCGTCTCCTCCTCTCCCTCCGTTTCTCGGCGCATAGAGGGCTAATCGTCACAAGTATAATTAAAGAATTACCTCAAATGTGTTAACTAACTTGTTCATTAAGTAAAATAAACATACAGCTCGTTCCAATTAGAAACATAATGAGCGCATCACCTAAAACCCTTCATTCGGTGAACTTATAGCAGACTTCACCGCGTGGAAAGTGCGGCGGTGCCCTAAAGTTACCACTCGTGCGCAGGCGCAAGGCTGGCGGTGCGAAAAACGCGGGTGGTTCTTCTATCGTAATCGTATCATCGCACATGAAGGCATCCATGTTTCCGCGCCGCCCGCCTTGCACCTGTTGCCCGAAGGGTAACTTTAGCGCACAACCACGCTTCCCACGTGCTTCGTGACTCTAAAGTTTGCTGACTTGGCGATTTTAGATGACGCTCAGAAAGTTTCTCATCGAAACCATGTATGTTTTCACTCATTAAGAAGTTAATCAATATTCATTAGGTAATTATTCGACTTTTCGTGACAACTGGCCTTCTCTATTATGCCTCACTCGGGTTATAACTCACATGCAAAGCTCGCTGTAGTGCTTTCACGGTGTTCTAAAACTAAGTGTAAAGCCTAATAAAAAGGTTTCTCTGCACCAATGATGATTGAATAAAACTTATTGCACCAAAAAACTGACCGATACTAGACTTATGAACTGGGTTTTTCAGCAGACCATTGACGAAAATTCAGCACATTTTCTTTCTACACTAATGTGACAGATCAGATCTGTTCACCGTGTAGTGCACTGCGAGGCATTTACTTGTCCGCTGCCTAAAATTTCTGAATTTCATCTTAGTTAAACAAATAAAATAACGCAAAAAAAGACAAGGTCAAGAAGTATACAGTACAAGCGCTTGTCCAGTATACTTTTTGTTCTTGTCTTTTTTGCGCTATTTTATTTGTTTAACTAGGATGAACCAACTAGCCCAACAACGTATCCTACTTTCTGAATTTCGTTTTTCTACAAAAAAAAAATACAACAAAAGATTTTTTTAGCAACATCGTGGTAATGTGTAATTAGCATATGAGCCCCGTCTGTTTTAGACATAAATGTGGCAGGAACGAGGGAGTGAAATCAATCTATAAATGCCATCGCAATGTAACGGATACTAACAATTCGTAACGCTACACCACAAGTGGAAATACGATTAAAAACTATTCAGGCTCATTTGCTGCGGAAACCAAATTCCTGAAGTATCCGAAATCATGTCTGGTCCTTGCAGACTTCTGAGGATGACCATGGCGACGAGGAGGCTCCAGATCCATTAAGAGACCACAGATCGTACGCCGCGAATCCTGAAAGCTGTCCCACTCAAAACGAAAGATCTGCGCAAGCAGCGATTCATCCTGAAACCAAAGAAAGTGCCGCAGAAAACAAACCACTTCTTACGAGCCTCAAAAGCTGCCACAACCTGAACGAGGAATACCAGCATATGCTGCTTGAGGCCATTGAGCAACTGCAGATTCTACTCCGCAGCAACAAAGACAACAAGGTAATATAACACGGGTGTGCCAAATTATGTATCCTTAGATAACATCAAGATTAAGTGAATCCTACCCTTCGCACTCCGATGAAGACCAATAGTAACACAAAGAAACCTAAATGAGTTCGCACAGTCAAAAGACGGCATTTTCATGTGCCAGGGCGTGCCACTCGCTTCATGTCGCGCGGTCACTGGCGCCTCAACAAGAACAACGGTTAGCGTCAACGTTTGGAAATAGCTTAGGAAATAGTTAGTTGAAGGTGTGGTTTTACTACGTGAAAATATTGCAGGCGACCCCCCAATATTTCAGCTGATGTGAATACCAACGCTACTGCAAAGAACTGCAATTCAACGAATAATTGATATGTTACAGAAACTGCTGGAAAACGCCGTGTCCCCAACCATATCCGGCCAGCTACATGTGGGGTCTCGCTGGTACACAAGGTCACTTGTTGTTTTTATGAATCCTTACTTCAAGGACATTCATGGAATGGTGTGTAGCTCTTTATCTCCAACCTTTCTGAGACCAGATAAGGCAGTATTTTACACTCTAAGAAATGCCTGTGCATCTGCTTACCCACAAAACACTCAAAAAAACAATGTCTGCGATCTACGAAATCAGTTCAGCGAATGATGAGGCGGAACATCTGTTTAGACCTCAAAATTAAGTCTGCGCTGTGGCATTACGGATTGGCTCTTTTGGTGTTTTGCGGGTAAGTAGACACGCAGGCATGTCTTAGAGTGTAGAGTGTCAATGTGTGACTGCATAACAATAAAGTATAGTGATCTTGCATTTCATGCTCAAATCCACCTCTTAGCATAATTAACAATCCAGGAATCAAGTGCATGATCATTAGAAGCAACTTTCTATTAATGCTGGTTTTGAAACGGTTTCTGGTTTCATCACAATTCGTCACCAGAACAGTGCTATATGTCTTGGGACTCTGATTCCAGCACAAACACCGAGGAGCGTTAATGACATACAGAATACTTAAGTTGATGCTACCCAATCCCACATGTTTTAATGTGGGAATGCCTGGTCCCACTAACTACGAGTCACAAACTGATAAATATTGAAGTATCTTCTGCTTGCAAATCGTTTATTTCGAGAATGGGACATCTGATTTTTTTTGCTGCTTTACTTCCAACTGCCACACAAGAATCGCGTGGTGGCCTTACTGTCTTCTTTGTCACTGTATTGTCCTCGTTAGAATGTCAAACAGGACTGCAGGAAACTCAGTAAGCCTGTTAATAAAGTAACTTTAGCCCATATCGAAATTTCGCAGATATGAGAAGTGTTAATAAACACAGAAAGAAAATGGCCAGAGTATACAATTCACTCAATCAGCACTAATGCCTACACAAAGGATGTGAAATAGGTGCTGATGACAATGCTTTGCTTCTGTATATGAAAGAAGTGCACATGGCATGCTTCAGGAAGGTGCACATAAGTAATGTGAAATTTTATTTTGAACATGATGAACCATAATGCAGGCAGTTCCATCTGGGCTGGGTCAACAAATATCACTTATGCCCAGTGCTTATAATATTATTTTTTTTGTGTGTTTGTCAGCTGACGATTTTCAAAGTATTCGAACTTGAATTAGGCATCAGAACAAAGGTTCAAAGCAAAAACATACAAAACATAGGTTGAAAGCAAAAAAGTAAGCTCCCATTAATCCCAAATCAATGCTGCTCTGTGTAAAAAAGCAGTTACCTATTAATATTTGTCATTCAGAATGTTCCAATAAAATAAAAGCAGATTCTTAAATGAGATCAGATATGACCTGGCATAGGGTGCCTTCACGTGCGCTTTGCTTAGGGTGGTGGCATCTCGCCATTTTGTCCCACACTTTTATTTTTCTTTTTTGTTCAGTAGCGCGTGAAGCCGCGTGTCCCTGCACGCGTTTGTGGCGCTGACTGTGCTATGGCGACATTTTGTTTTCGTCGATTTCTTTGTATTTTCCCCGTGAGCGCGTGCTGTCGGCATCGGGTACTACAAAGGGTGGCATCACCCTAAACAGAAGGACATTGAGGCACCCTAACCTGGCATACACTTGTATGCAAAAATCTCTGCCAGCTAAATGCATTCCTGTTTCTTCTTTCATATCCGTTTTAGCACACATCCTTTACTTATTGTATCTTATAATAGACACCACATTAAAAGGTTTTGAAGTGCCTTTAGCTTTTTAAATGATAACTAGCTATGACTCAGCCATTGTTTTGAAAATAATACCTAGACTCAACATATACACTCCAATAACAAGCAATTATATAAAAAAATAATTAGACCTAGTTTTCTCAATAATAGTAAATCTCATTAGTTCAGCATTGAACATGCACAAGGTAGCTCCCATATGAGGTGAATTTCTTATTTAAAAAAAAAAGATCTTATTATCACTTAAGCTATCCTTAATCTTTCTTTTGTATTTCTCAAAACCTCCAACTATTTTTTCTTGGCATGTTTAATGAGTAATACCTGTGGTATTACTCTGGCCAGTATTTAAGTACTAGTCATTAGAATATGTGAAAGTAACGCTCATGTTCAAGTGTGTTTCCCCTGTATACAGAGAGCTCCCGCAAATGAAGACGAGATGAAAAAGAAAGATCTGCATGAGCAAGACCCATACCTCAAGATTCCTAAAACGTGTATGTAGTGTCTGACTGGTTAAAAAATACCTTCAAAATTAAAAAAAAAAAAAAAAAACTTTGATCTAACTCAGTGTAACCAATGTGCCCACTCTAGGGCACGCCAAGGAAACAAACTTGCTCCGCAACTCCGTGAAGTTGAATCTTATTAAAATGATTATGGAGCCACTTAATACTAGGTGAGTGCCAATAACCTCTTATTTGTAGAGCATTGTACATCTAGTCATTAGACTCATCACTTTGTTGTACCCCATCTGATTCTTCCATTCTTGTGATTTGGGCAGGAACTTTTATGACCTCGGAGTTTCGTGTATCTTCTATCTTACATAGTACCTAGTTAATCTGTTTGCAGTGGATATGTTCACTGCAGGAAAGTTAAGTCATGTCATAAAGATAATGCAACAGTGAAAATGACATTATAAGTAGGCTAAGGCAAAAATCAGTCCACTTCCAGCTGGATTATGGAACTGGAAATGAGGCGGTCCAACTGGATTGCAGCTGGGTCCAGCTGGAATCCAGCTGGACCGCCTCATTTCCAGTTCCATAATCCAACTGGAAGTGGACTGATTTTTCGCCTAGGAGAGCCTCTTAGAGTCCCAATTTCCTTTCACATTGTTTGTAGACACAATTCTGAACATTTGTGATTTTAAGTTTTGCATTCTGACTAAACACAACATTTATTTGACAGAATATCTGGGTACTACAGAATGGATCGTAGTGTCTTTCCAACTACTACATGTTACAAGCTTGAATACACCTTTACTCATGTTCTTAAAATGTTGTCTTTGTATGAAAGTTAACTTTTTTAGAGTGTATCAAGGTTCATCATTCATAACTGAGAGGCCCAATGTAAGAACCAAGTACCTGGGCTTATATAGTTGGTCCTCACCATATACACTTGGATGACTCTCATTGCAATAGCTATTCTTTCATGGCATGTACCACCCTCAAATTATTTCCCCGTCCACTTAAATAGTTAGAAAGCCATATTTAGTTGCTTCAGACACACTAATCAATGTCAGGATAAAATTCTTGCATACTCGATGGCCTTTGCATATGGACCTTCGATTGATCTAGAAGTATTTATTTGCAAACTGTTGAGAGTAAATATAAAAAGAAAGCAATGATAAAAATGTAAATGTCAAGTCACAGTATTAAAGCATCAGAATTATATAAAACTGTTTAAGTTGGACAGAAATTATAGGAAAATACTTCAGTTCTCAGAAAAAAAAAGCTAAAACCAGAATTGTTTTTACTGTATGCAAAACCCAAAAATCAGGCCCCACATCCTAAAAAGACATGCATTATCCTTTCAGGTTGGAAATCCTGGAGCGGCATGCAAAAACTGACAAGGAATCTTTTAAAAAGCTTCAAGATCTTAAAGAACAAATTGACAGCATCAAGTATGTTTCTATATTGACCATTACCCCAGTTTATAAGCCTTTTGTTTAATTTTCATGCTCATGAAAATTGTTTGTCTTAAAATCAACAAAAAAATCAGGACTCCAGAAAATGCAACCTTCTGAAACCTTTGGTCTGAAAGAAGCCACAACCCAAGAAGCAATGAAACAATGCACTCCAAACTTTTGCACTGGATTTATTATTTGTGTATAATTGTTTCCAGCAATTATTTTTATGTCGCCGTCTGTTACATATAAAATATAAATTGAAGTTCCTCAGTATCACAAGAACTAAAGAAATTCCTAAAGATATGGCATACAAATTGAAGTTTCAATCCAAACACATATGTAAAATACCGGGCATGCACCCATGTCACATTAAGTGCCCACCCGCTATGTTTGATTCCTTCACAAAATAAGCGAAGGACATATCAGGGGCCCACACCACAGTTCTGTGCCCCCTGCCCCCTTTGTAAACCGAGATGCTTCCCCGTGGCAGCCGTTTATCCGTGCACGCCGGTGCATGGTGGAGAAGCTAAACACGTGCACCGATGGACAGCGGTGAAATCTGATGCGTGCCTTCTGGTGCAAAGTGGTGAAACACACCCTGACTTGTGCCCCTTCTGCATATTTGCCCTCGGACCTAACAAATGCCTATTCACCAGTGTTTCGAGATTGTCTCCAAATTTGGTTGGGATTTGAGTGGCATGTTTTGTATAAGATTATCATTCAAGAAACTTGGCATAATAGAACAACCAACAAAAGCCATAAAATCTTTGCAGAAAGATGGGCGTTACAGAGCTTCAGAAAATGGCAAACAGGTCTGCAGACTGGCTCATGATTTCAGCTGTTGATGTAAGTAAAGCACTTTGCCAAGAAAGCCAGGCTGCTTGAAACTCATAATAACCTCCCATTATCCATTTTCAGTTCCAAGCTGAACGAAGCCCTCTCTCTTGTGAACTCATGTGGCAGAATGCACTGAGCAAGAGCACAGTGAAATGGACAAAACAAGAGGATGCACAGTTGAAAGCTATTGCAAAGGAACAAAACTGCAAAGACTGGGACACTGTTGCAGAGCGCATGGGGGTAGGATACTTCCTAATTTCATGGATGTCATACGTGATAACCCTAAAGTGTTTTAGGGTTATTACATACGAGAGGATGAAACATACAAGAGGATGAATGTTACAGCGTTCCTCATCAACACAATTCCTTTCACGCACAGGGAAAACGAACAGCATTCCAGTGTGCTGAGCGGTACCACCACAAGCTAACGTCAAGGATCAAGAAAGGGTACACAATTATTGCTACCATCGCAATGTCATTCACCACCATTCAACATTTCTCTAGTGAATTTTTAAAATGTGCACAAACAAAATGGAACCCCTCCCTTCCTTATAAATGGCATGAAGCTATAACTAATGCCTGCAATAAATAAATGTTTGTCAATTTACCACATAGTAATTTAAAAGTACCAAGAAAGCTTAGCCTAAACATGTCTTCAATGAACTGAAGATGTCCAACTTTTTCATTGAGAACAACCAATCAACTATCTGCTCTTTCCTCCGCTCAACATAGTTTGTAAAATAGACTTTAATAAAACTTCATTTTTTTAATTCTGTAGGCATTTCTCAGAGGAAGAGGACAAGAACTTGCTGACACTGATTGCACTGTGCCGGAAAGGAGACGAGATACCTTGGACACAAGGTACCCAAAAATGCATTTTTTTAAGCATCCTAAAATAGCTGCAAGGAACATAAAAAGTTAACATATATAGTAGGAACAGATACAGGACTTGTTATGCCACAAGTCCTGCCAAAGGTGATTCTTCACTAGTCAAATTATCATACTACTCAAATTTCAAGTAGATGTTAAAGATGGAGCTCCAATCCTTTAAATGGATGAACGAAAAGTGACTACGTCCAATGAAATAGCAATAACCTTTAGAATCTAGAACCATACTTGTACCAAGAAATTTCAAGGCGTACTATAAAGAATTTTGGATACATGGGCGGTGCAATTTACAAAGGCTTAGGGAACGGAGATTACCATAAACCTAGTACCTTAACCTGCTGTTCTACTGCAATAAAAATACCAGGTTTTCTTTTTTCTATTTTTGCCAGTCTAACATGACGTTCGAAACTAATATAATAGCCTGATGAATAAAATAGATGTATGTGAAAAATTAGAATGAGCTCATTTCCTATTTCTTTTCACGCCGGCAATTTTAAATTTTAATCTTTCCTTGCAGGCAGTCCTGAGGTGAATGCTCATTACTATCAATAAATATACCTACAGCTCAGTTATATGTCTTATACTGTTACTGGCAGCTGAAACCTGTTAACACTTTTTGGCTTTCATTCAATTTTGACAGATGCCTTGTATTTCCAGGGGTTCCTCAATGATGGTGATACATCAGCTGTTTCAGTGAATGATATTTGCTTAATGCAATAAGAGAAAAAACAAAGAAATTTCAAAGATGCATTAGACACGTGCAGCTACAACATTACTAAAAGTCATTGTTAAAATGGAAATGTATAGTAGCAAGCACTAGAAAACATGTATTTGTCGAATTCATTTGATTCCCCATTTTCGTTGTTGGGTGATACCTCACAGAATTTTTTTGTACAAACAAATGTCTCAAACTTGCCTATAGACAGCAAAATTGTTTGAGAATATACCGAACAACACATGTCTAACCAAGTGACTCAGTATAAGAAACCATGAATAGGTCTAAAACAGGGGTCGCCAAACTGTGGCTTTTCCCGGGACCAAGTGCGGGGCTTGCTTCTCCCTGGTAAGCGCTTCCCCCTCCCACCCCCAACTCTTTCAGCAAGATAAGAATGAAATAAACAATAAAAGACAGCATGATTTGGCAGCCTTCTGCCACTATTTCTTGTAGGTCACAAGCTTACATTGATATTCATATCAACTTATGCTGCTGTCAGGCAGTACATTGATCCGACTATCAAAAAAAGTTTTTCGATAGTGTAGGCGGTGGAATTAAAACAGCGTGTGACTTTGACGAAAAAAAGACACCTAACTGAACTGCTCAGGACTTCAACGACGTCATTTGAGTCAAACTTCAAGGTGCTTGTTTCACAAGCACCTTGTTTCACAAGCACCCACAATAAAGAAACATAATGAGCAATTGCTTTATGAGCTTGATGTGGCCATCAACTAAGATGAAAGAAATAGCAAAAAAAAAAAGAACAGCTACGCCCCCTTTTTATTGCGGCACTTATCTTAAAATTGTTCTTTTTTATGGCTCTTTGCCCAATGTCCGTCTGGCCACCACTGGGCTAGAACATAAAATATTTCATGCCATTGGCAATCCAACACCCTTTTATCAAAAACACAAGTGGACGAGACAAACTAGAGCTTGGGATAAGCATGCATCAAGTGGTTCACTCAGAAGTTCACTCAGAACAACAGGAAACTTGAGTCTTTTAGAAACTTCAAAATAATATCCAATATTTTCTAAGAGACTTACCGTAAAATACCGCGCATCCGCCCATTCCACGTTAAGCGCCCATTCCCAAATTTGCGAGATCGGAGAAAATACGCACAGTACATTCATAAGTAAAATTGATGACCGGACAAGCGCCCACCCCCCATTGTTTCTCGATTATCTCTAAATCCTGAGTGGGCGCTTGGCCGGTATTTCACGGTACCTTCTTTAGGGCCGATGTCAGCAGCATTTTACGGCTGCCAGTCTCCCTGATATCATCCACTCTCTCCCTCTCTTCCAAATTATGAAACGTTCGTCACAAAGTGGACGACGGTGTGGTTGCCCATTGCAGTGTCTTACCACATGGAGGGCAGGACGAGGACACAGCTCTACTACCGCTGGGAGAGGGCACTCAACCCAGATCTTCGTCGAGGAAAGTGGTCGAAAGAAGAGGACATGGTGATTTTCATTAGTACATCAACATCGTGTTCATTGATGTGTGCCTCTTTCTAATATTCCCGGGGGGGGGGGGCCTCACTAAAATTTTGCCAGTGACCTGAGCATGCCTATAAAATATCTGCGCGAAAAATTAATTTCCCAGTGACAAAAGTACAATTCATAGTTGCTGCACCCACTGGAAACAGAGCAAACGCACCGCAGGAGCAGCTGGAGGGGCTGTTAGGATAAAATGAAATATGAGGTGCTCCAGCTGCCTCCGTGGCATAAGGGTTCCATTTCAGCCTCCAGAGCGCAAAAAGTAGGGTTTGAGCACCGGGTGGACCCTTCCCCAAAGAGACTTTGGGGTGTCGCTCACTACCTCAGGTGCTTTGTGACATAAAACCACAGTATTTCCCTTTCCTATATGTTTTTATATACTAGACAGTTTTACAAATTGCAGTGCTTGTTTGTCATCAATCTTGATGTATTCTGCAAATTCTGCAAGCTATTCTGCAAGTTTATGGCCATCTGCATTAGACCAATGCATGGGCCGGAGTTTCTAGACCTCGCCCCAACCCGGCCCCGACCAGCCCCAACCCGATAGGTTTTCTAAACGTGAGCCTAAGCTCGGCCAGAGCCCAACTGCTTTTATTTGTGACTCCCAACTTCGCCTTACACTGTACCGTCCAAATGAAACCATTTAAAAAGAAACCATTTCTTAAATGCCCGTTCTTCAAAGGATGATTGGTAACAGAAAAATTTGTCCCATGAGAACCTTGTAGGCTGATTTGAACGAATAATTTCAATATTTAAACCCAGAAAAATATCAAATACAGAAATGCTGAACTGAGCAGTTCAAGGAAGCAAGATCACAAACTGCTTTTTTAGAAAAAAGAAGTGCAGATCAGGAAAAAATTGACCGCATCTCCACGTGGTGAATGATGTTGCTTGGGGCGAAGCCCTGGTGGTGCTTGTCTGCGTAGACGCCGAGCCGCAGCATGCCGAGCCTTTTCATTCATGTCAGTAGGAGAATGTGTGGTTTTCTTCTTTTTCTTTTTTTAAGCAGACAGATGGGATGGCATCTCAGAACCCCCTACTCTTTTTTTTTCTTCTTTTTCTTTGAGCCTTTTCATTCATGTCAGTAGGAGAATGTGTGGTTTTCTTCTTTTTCTTTTTTTTAAGCAGACAGATGGGATGGCATCTCGGAACCCCCTACTCTTTTTTTTTCTTCTTTTTCTTTTCTCATAATTTTTTTCCTCTTTTTTTTCCAATTTTTTTTTTCTGCCCTACACCAGCACGTGAGCATGTGCTCACGTGCTCGTGAGCACGTGATCTCACGAGCAGAAGCACGACGCCGGACGGACATGGCTAGCCCCTAAGGAACTTCGCCCCTAAAACACATCCTATGTACCCCAGGAAGCATATCATCAGTTCATACTTTTTGTGATTTGCAACCTCACAAAAGGAAAACAACAGCCATGCTGTCCCTCTCAAACCACCTGGTGTTGTTGACCCTTGTATGTTGTCCCCCTTATGCCGTTCCCCTTGCAGTGCCTGGTGCCCCACATTCCTTGTAGTATGGTTCTTCAAACACAAAACCCAGTAGCATTGTAGTCAACCTTTCTTGAAATTGCAAATGAGATAAGTAGTAACTAAAATATCATTTATGTTTTATGACTTGTGCCATGAGATGAGTTTGTACGTCCAAAATTGGTCTTCATTTCATTATTTCTTTTTAGGTTTGATGAAACATTAATATGCACATCTTTCATCATGTATGTGGAAGAGCTATAGTAGTAATCAGCTTTCTCTAAAACAGAGATTAAAAGTCCGAGGGCACCTGAGCACTTCTTAAGAGTTGCGAATGCGAAAGCATGAATGTCGTTCTTCCTCTCCCGTAGTTCGTCTGCGGCGCCGGTGCGAGGATGGCCACGCGTCGCCGGCGGACGATTAAGCGCACGCTTTCGTGAAGTGGCCACATCGAGTTCGGCCGTGCGGCCTCCCTGGAGTCTGCCTGAACGGACTCTAGCTCTGCTGCCACCGCTGCCTTCTCTTACCGGCGGACGCGCCGCTGCATGCGCTGCGCCGCCGTGGAGAGGGCGTCTCTGGTGGCTTTTTTTGGAATTACACCGCACGAGAGCTAATGGGAGCCTCGTTCCTTGATGACGCACACCAGCCAATGAGAGCATAATCCATCAGAAATCTACTTCACTTGGAAAAGAGGATTTTAGGTGCCGTTTGGCCAACATTTGGCGTGGTTTCAAAGCTGATGATGTCGGTTTGCTCCTTGGGACAGTTAATGCTTTCGCATTAATAATGACCTTCAAACCTCCAATGAGGAAGTGTCCTTGTAGGGGCATCCGATTGTGAGTACAATGCATATATAAAGCAAAACCTCCCTAAATGAGACATTTACAGTGTGCTCATGGACTGTTCAAAGAAGGTAGAGGTTCAAAGCTAGAGATTTCACTGTACCTAATGAAATGTTGCCTCGCTGAAAATGTTTTCTTGACACAACGAGCTCTTCAAACAAAACTTCAAGAACTGCCGCATTCCACTACATTCGTAGTGTATTTAGTCGAAGGACATGCATCCAAAAATAAGTCTGACAAAATGCACAAATTAATATATTCAGATGCTGATCGCAGCAGTACAAGCACATGGGGAGCGCTGGACTCGGATCAAGGATTTCCTCCCAGGGAGGACGGCAAACCAGTGCAGAGAAAGGCAAGGCATTCACACCAACGCTGCACTGCCGAAGCTTGCCAGAGTAACTGATGGGGCAAGAATACAGGGAGCATTTTCCATTGCCTATCTTTAGCGTGATAACGGTGTGTATGTGCTTATTAAAGCTCGTGCACCACCAGATCAATATTAAAGAAACAAAGCTTGCTTTTGCCGCAGGCAGAACAACCAGATAACCTTCCTGCAGTTCTCAAATTGTCTATGACTATGAAAGTGTGAGTTTCCATTTTTTGTGTTTTTTTGTTGCAATTCTGTTCCAGATACGTTAACTCTTTCTCTGGCAACTACACCTTTGGACACTGGACTCCTGACGAAGATGCCAAGCTGCTAGATCTCGTCGCGAAGCATGGCGCAGGTAAGGTGTCCCAAAGCGTTAGTCCAATTATTGGCAGTAAAAAGGCAGGTGGAGCTTCAAAGTAATGTAAAGACAGTGATAAACGGTCGTCAATCGTTGGACAAGTCCGGAAGGTAATTAAAAGCAGTCTTTCATTTCTCGGCATGCATCTCAAATGTGCAAAAAATAGCCCTAGCTGAATGGAAATAAAAGGAAAGTGTCTGCATGACGTGCCTTGGCACTCATCCAAATTGTGAAAGCACGAACTGGCCACGGCACAAGTCTCTGCCTTAAATGGTAACACTGGAAAAGTATGCGGCAAAAAAGCTTCTTTCTCTTTTTTGCACTGAACTGAAGCATATAAAGGAGTAAATGTTTCTCTCTTGCTATGGCACCGCATCTATAGCAGGGTGGAGGGTTAATGTATGTGACATGTTTTTCTTCCCTAGTCACACGTGCTGGGTTTGACTGTGCCAGTGTAATGGAAACCAGCTTTCTATTTTAAATTCTGAGTAGTGGAACTTTGGTTTTGGTGGCTTTCTGCTCTTATTTGCATTTTGTATATTGGAAACAAACATTCATTTAAAATATAAGAAATACAAACAAAAACTGGGAAACATAAAAACTCCACAAGAAGTAAAAGCGCCACTTTTAGAAAACCAATTTGGGGTGGCGTTCAGTGTCCCTTCGATGAATATCTGTAACAATCTTAATTTAACACCAACTCTCAAGTAGATATGGTAGTACTACTGCAAATTTGCTAGTTGGATAGCTTGGACATCCAAACCTGCGGTTATTTTCAAGTAACCGTTGGCATCCGTGATCTCCAGGCAAGTGGGCCCAGATTTCAAGGGAAATGCCATCACGAAATGACAACATGATCCTTATGCGCTACAAGCGACTCACGAACAAGCACAAAGGAAAAGACCTACGTTCAGTTCAAGTGAGTGATGAATACAGTCGACTCTCGTTAATTCAAAATCTCTTAATTCAAACTTTCGGATAATTCAAACTAACATGCAGGTCCCATCCTATGCGTCTCTATGGGAGAAACTCCTGATAATTCAAACTTTGCTTTATTCAAACAAAATTTCCGCCCCCCTCAAGTTTGAATTAATGAGAGTCGACTGTAGTAGATGCAACAGCTAACCATAACTGTGATTAGTGTGTTTAGCAGCTGAAACATCCTTATTTATGTGTTGTCTGAAATTAACCCTCCCCCCTCATAAAAGAAAAGGATGTCAGGCACAGGGACCTAACATGACCCTTTCAGTCATTTGATAAGCCCCTTCATTTGGGCCTTCTACTTGGAATAATCTGATCTGAACTAATGGGGTTCTACATGCTGAACACGAATCAAAACATTTGCTTACGTTATTCCACAACTGGGATTATGAAGCAACACATACAGGACACCATGATACTTGGGTGTCTGTTAGAGAAATCAGAAGAGTGAAAAAATGGCAGCCGATTCTTTTCAAGTGCCTGCCCTCGATGACGAACCATTGCCGAGAGTTCTGTCCATCCATGACCTTTTGAATTGGTGCAAAAATGCCCTATACAATCATACACGCCACCGGAGGCTTGTGCCCCTACACATTGCAGCACCATTTCCTCAACCATACTGTAGACAGTCCACCAACTGCTACACAGTAAAGAGCCTTCTGCCCTCGTAATAGTAGAAATCATGGAGCTATTCTTATTGCTGATGAAAGATGACGAAGACAAGTGAAGCCCCCATAAATGCCCTCTTGATCGTGCAGGCCCAGAATGCCCGACGTGCGAGAGCAAACTTTCTGCCCCCGTGCTGCCGCTTCACCTCAACGCAGAGGCGGTGCGCCATTGTTCATGAGCTCCAGAGCAGCCAGGTGAGATGCTTAGACAGTCTCACCAGAAAAAAGCTACATAAACTCTCACGTGGATTCATGTCCTGAAGTAGCGAAACAACTTTATTAAAGACCGCAAAATAACGGCACAAAAGCAAGGTCAAGATCCGCCATAATGATTGGTGTAGTCACCAAAAAAAAAGATGCCCGACAGTTCTGTACCTAAAGGTACCTACTATATGCATGATTACCAATTTTTATAATCCAGGGATCAATACATAACTGGCCCTTGTCCATGCCCACTTCACCATTTGGTTGTTTTGCAATAAATATAGCTAACTAAAACACACACAAAAAAAAATTAAAAATCCAGGTTGACTGTCACACTGTAGCGTTTGTAATGCAATACAGCTGACCGAACGGTAACATCCATCTATGAGCCTCGCTTTCTTTCGGCAGTCTCTAAAATTTGCTTCGTGGATGTACATTACCTGCATTCACTCATATACAAGCATTAGCATGCCACACAATTCTTTTCCTTTCAATTTTTCAACTGATCTTGCTGCAGGTATGGCCTTGTTTCCACCACAGTGAAAAATATCCTCTCATCAGTCAGTGTTGCGGAATGGGCAACCCCATTCCATTCAAACTCCATTCCGGGGAATTACGAGTTTCTGATAATTCCATTCCTTTCAACTCTTAGGAATGGAGAACCTGGGCCTATTCCTACTCCTGAAATGGCTGAACTCTACCATCAATTTCCTCTATCTACTAACGTAAAAACAAATTACTCTTGACAGCTACATTGCGTTACCGGAAAAAGCAGCATGAAGATGACGTTATGAAACGCAAAGACAACTTCAAGAAAGTATGCAATATGCTTCCCCAAAGCACTCATTCTACTAAGCCGAGCAGACGTCGCACAATGCGCTTCGTGACATTTGGTGTCACTGCCGACATCAATCGCGTGATCAAGCGTAAAAGGCTCACAACAGATGCCAGAAATTTAAACCAAGCACATGATCAGCGTGTTTCTTTGATAAGGCCTTAAAAATGTCCAGTTTGTGTATGGCACAAGAAGAAGCCATCTCACTGTCTGCAACGAATACCTGCACAACAGCACCGCTCGTATGCTGTCCGAAGCGACGCCGCATACACCTGCCCCAAATCGCCATTCGCTGCTGCAAGCGCACAAAACTGCTGACAAAGTGCAATCACTGCGGTGCCAGCACGAGGGACTGTAGGACCATGTCAACGAACTTGCCTTAAAGCATATACAGTGCAAGCCACTTATAACAATAGCACATATAACAATGTACAGCTTATAACCAACCGTTTCTAGAGAGCCACGTATGTTTGCATAAAGTCTGTGTAAAAACAAAAACCACATAGAGCGATGGAATATATTAGGCATGTTGGTCGCAACAATCGCAAAAGCACCAATTGAAAAATATTTTAAATATCAGTCAAAAAACGAAACTAACAAAAAAAGAAATGCCGAACGAACGACACCCAACTTGCAACACGTGTATGCCATATGGATGCACATCAAAAATTCACCGCGAGTTGTCGCTGTGCGCGGCCTAGCCGATATCATCATCGGCGGCGTCAGTCATCACATTTGAAAGATGGCGCCAGCAAACTGCATGCGGTAAAAACGCAAGTCTCAAATATTTCAATGGAGGTGAAACAAAGCAAAGTGAAACATTAGCGTCAAGGTTTAAAAAAGCCTGGAGCCTCATCCAAATCTACGAGCTCTTCCCGTGCGCCACCTTTGCCGCCCCATGGCAACGTCGCAGTCCCACGATCTCAGAGCCGTTTATTGGGACAGTTTGGCCGTACATTGGTTTGAATAGGCGAGCATCTCGGGGCCAACCACAGGCCTCGAAACAGCCCCTAGCGGCGGTCGTGAACTATAAATATGTGACATGACTAATTTAAGCCGTTTTAGCGTCGCTAGAGTGAAAAGGTATAACTTTTGGTGACTGAAAACTTGGCGCATGTTAGCGTTTTGTCACGTCCATATTCAACGGTAGAATAAACGAATGTCCGCTCCAAACCAGGGCCGACTTGCTAGAAACAGCGTCTCAGCTGAGGCTGGGGGAAGGAAAGCACTGCCAAAGCCAGCGCACGAGCCGTGCGGGACCGTCTCAACCCGAGCCGAGCAAACCGCGTCTCAAGACGCTCGCGCGCTCCACCCTTTGCACTATTTTAAAAATTATAATGATATCTTTATTTGACTCTGGAGGGCGGTGGCACCGAGGAAAGGCCACAGCCCATACCATGGAGGCCCGCGGTGCCGCGTCTAAGGAACATGATAATGCGATGAGTATATACACGCAAGATGACGACGAGATGGATTGTTGCTATTGCGGAGGATGTCAGTCCAATTTGAAGATGTCCACATTTCGTTGAGGCGGTTCAGCAGCGAGCCAAGGGGATCTGCAGCCTGCCGTTTGATCGGTGCACGGTTGCACAAAGGAGCCCCAAGAGCATGATAGTGCTGCCGCTCACTGGGGTCGAAGCATCAGGCTCCAAGGGGGTAGCCCAGTCAAAGCAGAAAGCTGCCACCTCCGAGGTACCGAGACCCAGGGCTTAGATTGAGGCACTGCCGACACACGGTGCGGCATCCTCTAAACGTCGTCGTCGTCCTGCTGCGAGATTGAACGCTTCTATTTCACGTTTTATATGTCGTTTCCAATATTGTGGCATCGCGGTTTACTGATTGGTCGACGCATTGCCCCATATTTAGTTTACGCTCTAACCGCGGAGGAAATATTCGGCGCTGGCGGCGGCCTTTGCTCTGCCTATTGGCCGAACTCTCCCAATATACGGCTCTGCATGATCTTGATAGCTGCTGCCGCCGTTGACGAAGGCAAACAGAGCAACGGCGATGTCAACGAGGGAATTCGCAGTGTCAATAACATTATCTGTGCCATTGTCGATGATCGTCTGTCACCAATTTACATTCAAGGAGTATTTATCGCGATTCAGTTACGGGTCAAATTTTGTACATGCGATAAGACTGCGGGCGGCACACGCGTAGGAACTTGGTGATTAGTGTGCATCGAAATTGCGTACGAAGTATTGATTTCCTGCCTTTTATGCAGGATTTATCAAACGCATATTCGTATAAACTACTAAATAAAGAAAAGTGTTTATTTTAAAGTGATATTGTACGATGTGATCGGTATGTTGCATTGGCAAGTTACTTGCTCTATCCTCCAGCATGGGGCATTATTTCCGGCACTCTTCGATGCCAGTTCAGATACAACGATCATCAGTTATAGCGATTGAATTTTGGGGTTTTCTCATTATCATTATATAAGTAGATTCCGATGTACCCTTATGTTTGCTGTTCTCGCAATTTTTTTTACAATATTCAACCTAATTCTTTCTTTCTTTTCCATGCAAACACTCATCGATCTGCTGAGTTAAAAGCTACATGCTAATCAGTAATCACGCATAGTTACAATAGCCGCTTTGTTGAGTCTTGCGACACCAGGAACAACACCTGGTCCATCTACAACTTTTCAGTTTTGGTTACTTCACTGGGGGTGCACCACTCTCATCCTCAAAGGAGCATGAACCAATCAAACAATCAAGCTATCAGTCCGCTAAAGTGCAATGATGTCGTTTCAAGAGCCACTTTGACAGTGCGCTAACATTGTGCCAGCAGGCCATAGACCCTAGCTGAAGATTGACGTAGCTCTCAAAAAAAAACCAAGCCCATTCCATTCCCACTTTATTCTGGGCCAAAGGCATCTAATTCAATTCCCATTCCATTCTGGGGTCACGAAAATATGGAATGATTCCGGAATCATTCCAACTCCAAAGTGGCAACACTGCAACACTGTCATCAGCAAAAACAATAGAATCTGGATTCCACGAAATATTCCAAAATACCAAATATGCCTTCAAACACTGGCATCTTCGGCCACCGAGTCAAGCCAGTTGCCAAGCTAAAAAAGCCGATTCGCGAGCCACTTCCGGGTATCCGTTGACACTTTTGAAAAAGAAATGCATAAGCAGAAAAATTTAGCTTGTCTAGATGTAAAAAAAAAAAACGCTCGCAAAAGGTTTGCACTTGAAACATTCAGGAGCTGTACACCCCTACTACGATCCACCTTACAATGCGCCATAGCAGATGACACAAGTCAGCATACCAGCCAAGGCGCAGGGTGCTTACGCATGTGAACAGATCACATGCGCAGGCACCCTGCATATCGCTGCGTCCCTTCTGAAGGTTACGCGATACTCATACGTCATAGGATTGGCTTTGAGGGTCACTAGCGTCCTCTGCGGTTTGTTGTAAGATGAGACGGGATATAAAAACCTGCTAAATGCCAAGAAAGAACCGCTAAGACTGTAATGAAGATACCGTGAAGACACCTCATGTGGGTCGGGCCTCTATAAAATGGCTGACATTTATCAAACAGGCCGGGCTCGTTTGGGGATGGTAATATCCAAGAAAGGAGGGAGATTACTGTGATGATCCACTTTACCCAGTGACAGAGCAAGAATTAAGGAAGAAAGCAATGGAATTGAGACAACAAATGAAAAGGGTTGCTTGTCTGTATTCACGACATAGAATCGAGTACAGAGTCAAACTGGGCCTGCTGACTTATCTTGTCCCAGGTTGGTGGTGATGATGATGATGGTGCCACTTCCAAGAAGAAATGTCGTCGCTTGTACGACAACCTCCTGCATCAACAGACAACGGGCATTGCTTGGTCCAGCGAAGCTAGCAGCTGTCCTGGCCCTGCCTGCTGTCAGCTACAAGTAGAAAACAGATGCTGCTCATGTTGCATCGGTTGCAGGGTGAGCCTTTTTTTTTCTTAGCTGTAGGCAACATTGTGCACAACATGCAGAAGATGAGGTTAATAAACAGGCAAGCTGGTTAACGTTACACATGATTCTAACCGGAGACGAGGGACGACAAGGGAGGCAAGAGACAAATGCACATGCCTCCAACGCAGCTGAACAGATTTTATTATTCACACATTGTGTTTTTTATGCCCCCCCTCACACGACCTCCACCGAGTTAGCACACTTGCACACAGCCTGTGCCACACCTCCATAACACGGCCAATGGTACACTCCCGTATACTCCACCCTCTCACATGACCTGCACCGAGTTTGCACACATTACCCATCCATCGCACGTCCTTCATAACATACCCAATGTACATGACTCAGACTTCTCTAACAAAACCGTATGAAAAAAAAGGAAACAAAGGTTTTGTACAATGTTTTCCTTTCCCCTATTCCACCCCTTGCAAAAGTAGAAACCTCCGCGACGCTGCATCCAGTGCGATTGAAGGCTGACTGATACAATTTCCCACCGAGCTAGTCCTAACCGTTTCTTTTAAATTGATTTTTGTACGATTTTTCTTTTACTCGAAGAAATAGTGTCCCCCCACAGTGGCAAACAATAACTGCACTTTTCTACATGCCCTGCAATTTCCGAGTTTGGTCCATTGTTCTTGAGAGCCCCTCTTGTGATCAAGTAATATTTCATTCAAACAGCGCATTGCTTGTCCGACGCAGGAGAGCCCGCAGGCCATTGGAATGTCATAAACAACACCAACCTGGCATTTTACGGGCACAAGGAAGCCCCCCTTAAATGCCAGGTTGGTGTTGTTTAAGATATTCGAATGGCCTGTGCGTTCTCCTACGTCGAACAAACAAAGCGCTGTTTGAACGAAAGATTACTAAGTACAAGAGGGCTGTCAAGAACAATGCAACAAACTCGGAAATTGCAAGCCACACAGAAGAGTGCAATAATTGTTTGCCTGTGTAGAAAAATGCTATTGTATTAAATTTAAAAAAAAAAAAAAAAAATATTGTACAAAAAAGTTTTAAAAGAAGCAATTGGGATTGGCTCCATGGGAAATTTTATTAGCCAGCCTTCAATAGCACTGGATGAGGCGTCGCGGAGGTTTTTACTTTTGCAAGGGGTTGAATAAGGGAAAGGAAAACATTGTATAAAACCCTCTTTTACTTTTTTTTTAATACGGTTTTGTTAGAGAAGTTTGAGTCATGTACCATTGGGTATGTTATGAAGGGCATGCAATGGATGCGTAAACATGTGCAAACTCGGTGCAGGTCACGTGAGAGAGTGGGCGGGGGTGTACCATTGGCTGTGACATGAAGGCGTGGTGCAGACTGTGTGCATGTGTGCAAACTCGGTATAGGTCGTGTGAGGGGTGGCATAAAAAACAATGTGTGGATAAAATCTATTCAGCTGCATTTGAGACGTGTGTGTTTGTCCCTTGTCCCCCTTCGTCGTCCATCATCTCCACCCATCTTGTACTTTATGTAGTACCTATTTCTTATTAAGAAGACACTAAACCACTTTCTGCATAGTCTACAGTGGACTCTCATTAATTAGTTCAAACTCAAGGAAGCCACAAATTTTGTCTGAATTATCAGAAATTCATCTAAATATGATACAAGAAAAATTATGATTTGCCATATAAATGGCTACACATACAAAGCAGATATCTGATGGTTTCCTCTACATAGGCCTATTGATCCTAACCAGGTATGCCACACATGAAACATTTGGGAACCCTCAAAATTGTTGTTTATCGTGAATTGTTTATACAGCACTTGACAACTCAAAACAAAATTAAGTTAGTTAATCAGGCCAAGAAGTTGTCTAATGTGGACTATTAAGCATGGGACAGATGAGCAAAGAAAACGGGCACCCCACGGCAGTTTTCATAGCAACTTGCGAGGACGCTGTGACATGGTCCTGTGCCATGCTGCCACGTCACAGCGTCTGAGCAAGTTGCTACATGAAAATTTTCGCATGGTGCCCGTTTTCGTAGCTCATGTGTGCCCGCTTGAGCCTCGTTGAGTGCACTTGTCACCGTGTACCGGTGCGCTGTGGAAAAGCAACACCCACAAAAGCAAGCTCCGCGCGATTGTTGCCTCTCTGCAGTGCACCGTTGCTCGGAAAGAAGCATACTCAACGTGGCCGTGAGAACAAAAAGTATGAATTGCACGAAAATGCCGTTCTAATTAAGCGGCTTATGAGTGGGACAACCAAAATTTTGAAATTTGTTTGAATTAACCAGAAGTATTAAATATCCAAGTTTGAATTATCGCGAGCCTACTGTATTTACAGTCATAACTCAATCTATGGGCTCTAAGCATCCCAAAAAACCAAACATTACATTCATGCGTGGCCGATTTCTCTATTAAAATCGACATCAAAGACTGATTACCTCGGAACTATCGCAGACACCAGAGGATGTTGTCGGACGAGAAGCCCTTCCCCTTGTCCGACAGTGCGCTCTGGTGTCTGCAGGTCACTGCAGGTTTTTTTGTTGTTTTTTTTCGTGAAGTTACTATAGTTTTAAAATTTGGTGTGAGAGGCTGGGAGAGAGGGTCTATTGGCAAAACCGAAAATGTGACAGCAAATATTTTTAATATGGGAGCAGCAGAGCCCATTCTTGACAGTTTTACAGCATGTCTGATGGTGTGAAACGAAGGAGCACCTGTCAGCAAAACAAAGAGTTCACAAAATACTGTTAAGGCCGGTTCAGACACTTGCGTTTGAGTGCGTTTGTCTGCGTTGCGTCGAGAACCGAAAGCGAGTCACCGGCACATCTGTGCTTCATATGAAGCGTGGAATCCAACTCAAGGAATCACCTTCGCACGCGATATAAGCAGCAGGGATGTCCTGGTTTGTCGCTGCTGCAACGCAGTCAAACACAGTCAAACGCAACTGTCTGAACCAGGCTTTATTTTAGATTGCCCGCTCGACCTGCAAGTTATACAACGCATGACATCACCCCAACGGAGAGCGCAAGAAAATTTGAATGTTGGTTCTGGCATAACCTTCATTTGTCGTTTTCTCTATGGCTATTCTGAACTTAGAAATAATAAATAGCATGCCAGGAAAAGTGAAGCCTGGGTATTCCGAAAATGTGATTGGGAAGCTCAAAACCTGCCGGACCTCCCCTTTAAAAACCCACTAAACATAGGAAGAAGAAAAAATTCTTTTTGCCCAATATTTATGTTACAATACGAATTTTTCGATTTGACGGCGACAACGAAATTGTACTTCTGTGGCATGATGATGATAGCGCTTGTACCTGACTAGTCTATGTTCCGAGTTCGCTGGACCTCAGAGGGCACACCGGATGGGTACAAACGCTATCATCATCATTTCACAGAGGTACAATTTCGGTTTTGCCCGCAAATCGAAAAATTTGTATTGTAACATCAATATTGGGCAAAAATCTTTTTTCCACCAAGCATTCATTTTGATACAACCTTTCACAACCTGGTAGAAAAAAAAATTTTGTTCCCTAGATTGTGGTTTTTTAAGGCCAACTCCAGTCAATACTTTCAAATTTGGCATTACGACTGTTTTCAGCTCAGTCAGTGTCCCTAAACTAAAAGGTATAATTTTTTTTTTTCAATATTGTGCATAGTTTTATAAATATCATGACTCAAAGTTAAGTTTCGGGTTTCTACGGCAAAACCGAAACTATCTGCTAGAGAGGGACGGCAACACTGAATATGTTCACTAGAATATGGAATAGCATAGGGCATAGCATACATATAGCCAAAAGTGTGAAATGCAATTTATGGAGTCATGTATATCGATATATACAAAGTGCATAACAGTTTTGTTGCTGCCTTTCTCATTTTGAAAATAAATCTGTAATTTCATTTCCATGGGCGCTCTTAAAGCGCATGAAGTAACAAAGCTGTCCAAAGAGTATGTTTTTAGGGGCGAAGCTCCTTAGGGGCTAGCCATGTCCGTCCGTCCGGTGCTTGTGCTCGTGAGCTCACGTGCTCGTGTGGGAAAAAAAAAAATGATGAAATAAAAAATGATGTAAAAATGATGAAAATATATGTTTCCGCAGTCGACAGGATTCGAACATGTGCGGGGAGACCCAAATGAATTTCTAGTTCATCACCTAAACCACTCGGCCACGACTGCGGGACGGGACGAGTAGGGGGCTCTGAGATGTGGTAGTAACTCAAGAGCTGGAGATGTCAAGGATGAAATGTTGCATGTAGCCGCTTAACGTCTATACAGGAGAGGGCGCTGCGGTCAAATGGCCAAAAAAAAAAAAAGAAGAAAAAAAGAGTAGGGGGCTCTGAGATGCCATCCCATCTGTCTTCTTAAAAAAAGAAAAAGAAAAAAAAGAAAAAGAAAAAAAAAAGAGTAGGGGCTCTAAGATGCCATCCCATCTGTCTTCTTAAAAAAAGAAAAAGAAGAAAACCACACATCCTCTTACTGACATGGATGAAAACGAACGAAAAGCTCGGCATGCTTTTCAGCACTACCTATGACCAAAATCAGTATCATCAGCACCACCCGAGCTTCGCCCCAATCAACATCATTCACCACGTGGAGATGCGGTCATTTTTTTCTTGTTTGCATTGTACGTATACAGCGTATGTAGGAAAGATCAGTGCGTATTCATAAAGCTAGCGGCTAAAAAGTGAATTCAGCGTGCTGCGTAGTTGAGAAAGGAGCGCATTCGGTGCCAGCCACTGGGTACAGGCATAAGACGTGCAGCATGGCTGCATCGCTATATTCCTGTTCCTTGCTCGCGGTAATGAAAATCAGTGGTATAATGCATGGGCTGGGAAATTAGTACTGCCGAGGCCAGCCTCTCCGGCACCACGATTCACATGAGCGAAAGGCGCAGCGAGTTGCTTGGTGAAAGCGGAGTTCAGACTGTTCTGCAGGACTGCACAGGAGCAATAATATACGAAAAAGGATATACTGGCGGCTCACGTAAACCGCCAAAATGAAACAAAAAGGCGGGAAAATACAGAAAGCAGCTCCCATCACTACTTCGCACAAGGAAGGCAAGGTATAGAAGAAGAATCAATGCGCCACCGTGACGTCAGGTTATGTACATCGCCCAGTGTTGCTCAACAAAAAGCTAACCCGCTTGCCACCCGCTAAAGGGCAGCTGGACGCATCTTTAAAGGGGCGGTGCAACGATTTTAAGATAAAAAGAATTTGCATCTCGTCATTTTTACGTTGTGCATCGTGTTCCGGAGTATAGAGAAAACATCTCCTTCATTAAAAAATGTTGCGATTCCGCTGCATAATTGCAAAGCCAAAGTCGAGCTTCTTCCCCCACCTGCAGCCGCCAGTGGCAGCCGAAGGAACTACGGCGAAAAGATTATGTGACCTCGCACGGCTCTAAGGCGCAGCATAATGCCTGCTAATGTCAGCAGAGAGAGGGAGAGGAAGCGTCCTCCGAGAGAGCACACGGGAAGCTACACGACACTCCGAATGACGTCACTAGGAGGGGGACCAGGTGTGACCCTGAAGACTGGGAGTGAGTTGAGGGGTGCCAGAGATGCCAATATTTATCTCTTTTTTTTACACAACAACTAAGACACGCAGGCGAAATCGGTTTTCTGTTCTTACCTTCACAAGTATCAGAGGGCAACTTTCACAAATTTTAGACCGAAGTCCGGATATCGTTGCACCCCCCCTTTAAGATAGGTTTTAGTGGAGTATGCGGCTTCACTTTGACAGAATATTTTGGCTGCAATCATATTCCGTGCCACTAAAGCGATACCAGTCATCTATTTTGGTTCTATTTTCGACTGGAGTTGCCCTTTTATCAGAGCCTGGCAAAGTATGTCAGGGCACCGAGTGAACAAAACACCTCAGATGCATATTCCACCCAAACGAATGCCTTTCGAGACAAAAGCATAAATATTATGAGCATATGTGTCATGAGTGGTTATGCAGGTTGACATCAACCGTCAAGTATCAGTTATCCTCACTGTGCAAAACCCAAGTGATCTTTGAAGAGAAGCTTATGCAAAGAACTCTGCAGCTTAACAACGAAACTTTAAGGAGACTTGCCCAAGGATTTCAATGCTTCAAGCGGTTGCACAAATAATTGGGAAGCAATTAATGATTAAGTCGTTAAAGGGTAACCCCAGTCGATTCAAGAAATTCTGAGATTACCGGTGATTACCCATGTCAAAACTACTAATAAACAGTTCTGTCATTCATTTTCCAAAAAGTTATATTGTTTTCTTGCAAACCTCGTTTAAACAAAAATCAGAAAGTGAAACCAAAACCTTGTCCGAGGTAGGCAACATTGGTTCTGCTTGTCAACTACTGGACATCAGTGGTACGAAGACGTCTGCTATGTCATCAACGAAAGCGACAGACGACACCCCACACTCTTTTTTTTCTCTCTCGCCCTCGTGCTCCGCACCTCAAGAAAAAAAAGAAAGAAAACAATTTTTAGCTGTTGACGTTCCGCACAGTGTTGGCTGTCTCCACACAGCGGCGCTGACTGCGCTGCTCCGCGCGCCGTGTTTCACCCACTAGATTGGGCAGATTTTGGTGACTGTGGAGCCGCTCCGACTTCGTTGGCCTCTTTAATAAACATTTAGACGGAATCACGTCCTAATATTTTACGTGTAGGCTTTTCAGATGATACGACATAGGACTGCATTGTTTTCTCAACATCAAAAATTGACCTTAGTTACCCTTTAAAAACAAAACTAGGCAAGTAAAAACAAACAAAAACATATTCTTCTTGAGCATAGCAAACAACAAGCGTGGACTAATCTCCAAAACACATGTCATACTTTGCCACATGCCAATGACTTATCAGATGTGTCTCTAGGCACATGGTAACTGACAGTAGATCTTAAAAGGGCGTTGCAACGATATTCAATTGGAATGTTTTTCACTTTACACGAGCTTACTAGCACAAGTGGGACTCAAGGATACTCGCACGCAACGCCACTGACCAAAAAACTCCCTTGTTGCAATGTAATTTCAAGGACAAAAACAATCATTTTCATTCAATCTCTCCTTTGCAAAATGTGATGACGTAACGTGGGGATCGCAGTACACCCCAATGACGATATTTGAATGTGGTTCATAGATTGGACCCGAGCATTGCGTGAGCACTCGATTTGGGCTCGTGATAATTCAATAGCTCGAGAAGCATTCGGGTAGTGGCCCGTGTCCAATCGGTGCAACGACGACAATAGCCGAGCCATAACAATGTCTGGAACTCAGCGCGTGTCCTGTGCCTTGCCAACCCCAGCGCGTGGCTATGATCAACATTGGCGACATATAATCGGCTCCTGATTACGTGGCCGCTTGTTCTGGCTGCGAGTTGAGGGGGTGAACGCTGCCCGTTTTTCTTTTATTTATTTCGGGGACTTCTATTGCGTGGGGTGAAAAATGAACGCGTGTTTCATAGGTCATTAACGTCAGGGATCCATTCTTAACGGTATTCGCTCAAAGTACAAAAATTGTTGCATCGACCCTTTAAGAACTCGTGCACTACACATACTTTTTTTTTATGAGTTTCAGTATAAAGAGGGTCACAGTAAAATAGCAAGCAAATGCAATCCCAATTAACAGGTAATTAGAGTCAAACTAGGTGGTGGCTACTTGCGAGAATCAAGTCACCCAGGCCAAATCTGACACGCATGACAAAGAAGCAACATGGGCTCACTCAATGTCTTACTGTAAGTTTGTGCAACTGATTTGTGGCCTTCTCTTCCACAGATTGCTCCCCGGACCTTCAAGAAAGCCGGCGCATGCGCCAAGTAGCAGAAAAAAACAATGATACCAGCAGCTCGAGAAAATGGAAAAGGTTGATCGGAAATCTTTAATCTTCGTTCACTAACAAAACTTCAGGCAGGATTTAGTACTATTAGATAAAAAAAATAGCTGTTTTTTGGTGCGTGTGTATGTGTGTGTGTGCAAATCTGTCCTGATATAATGGTAATACTGCCTGCCATGTGTGAAACAGTTTTCAATAAATATGTATTAAAAAAACAAACAAGAAACATTGTTCCCTAAAAAAAAAAAAAAAGTGGGAACCACGTGCCTGCCTGGACATTCCCTCAAGGCCGGCATGTCTCGTGGTATACATCCAGGTTGCGAACGTCCCTCCACGTTGGTGGCATGTTGTGCTGGAGACGTGTTCCGCAGCGTCGGCAGGGGGTGGAGAACAGGTTTAAGTAGCTGTGCAGCCAGGTCTGTGAACGAGACAGAGCGATGGACACAATCCACTTAGAAAATCATATATACAAAGGTCAGTCAGGAAAAAAGAAGCATTACAGTACTCATTGTTCGAGGGAAAAATTTAATTATCAGAAACTGAGGATACACTATGAAAATGTCCTGAATATACCGTAATATCCCCAGTCATCGCCAACCCCACTTTTCGGGCGAATATCGATTTCCAAAAAAGCGCTCAGTGATCGCCCACCCCTACAAATACCCGAATGCGGACTATGCAATGAGCGTAGTTCACGTTGCAAAGCGAAGGAGGGAAATACAGTAAACTCTCACTTGAGCGAACGTCGGTTTAACAAATATTTCAAAGTAACGAACTTTAAAAAAATCCCCGGCGGTTTTTTTATGCATTCTATGGAAAAATGTTTCAGTTAACTGAATTAATGAATTTCAGAATAGCGGATATTTCAGTTCAACGAACTTCATCGGTGACCCAGGATTATTTTTGCAATCAGTTCAATGAAGTTTTGTGCTCCAAAGTGCTGGCATAGCCAATGCCCGCCGCTGCCGCCTCTGCAGCAGCGGCATATCGTCGCTGGCGTTTACAGCGCCGCCGAGGCAAAGCGGCGGTACGGTACACGAAAACGAACCATGTGGGGGTCTGTTTTTTCTTTGTCATTGGTTTCGTTCGGCCATCTTGGTTTTGGGTAACAACGGCAGGACGGCAGTTTGTGCACCCATTTTCACAATGAGTACGACGAAATGGAAGCAATCGTTTCTATCAGACAAGCTCAAAATCCTTCAGCGTCTGGACAACGGTTAAAGGCAAGTGGACGTTGCGAAGGACTACGGGATTCCACCGTCGATGCTGTCAACGATAGTGAAGCAAAAGTCGAAGCTAGAAGGAGGAGCTGCGTTCAATCCCAACAGGAAACGACTCTTCACGGGATATTTCAATCCAGTGGACGATGCCGTTGCGGTATGGCTTTGTCACAGCAACAAGCTGTGCCAGAGGAAGTGCAAAAATTGACCGCATCTCCACATGGTGAATGATGTTAATTGGGGCGAAGCTCTGGTGGTGCTTGTCTGCGTAGACGCTGAGCCGCAGCATGCCGAGCCTTTTGTTCGTTTTCATCCATGTCAGAAAGAGAATGTGTGGCATGGAACGTGGTTATATGCGCATTTGAGCATTTGACCGCAGCGCCCTCTCGTCTATAAACGTTGAGCCAATGCATGCAAAGTTTAACGCGATTATATACGCATTTGACCTGCAGCGCCTCTCCTGTATAGACATTGAGCGGCTACATGCAACGTTTCATCCATGATATCCCCAGCTCTTGAGTTACTACCACATCTCAGAACCCCCTACTCGTCCCGCAGTCGTGGCCGAGTGGTTAAGGCGATGGACTAGAAATCCATTTGGGTCTCCCCGCACAGGTTCGAATCCTGTGGACTGCGCAAACATATTTTTTTTTTTTCATCTTTTTTTTTTCAGCTTTTTTTTTTAATCTTTTTTTCTTTCTTTTTTTTTGCCCTACACGAGCACGTGAGCACCGAGCCCCAGACGCCGGACATACGGACATGGCTAGCCCCTAAGGAGCTTCGCCCCTAAAAACATACTCTTTGGACAGCTTTGCTACTTCATGCGCTTTAAGAGCGCCCGTGGAAATGAAAATTACAGATTTATTTTTAAAATGAGAAAGGCAGCAACAAAACTGTTATGCACTTTGTATATATCGATGTACATGACTCCATAAATTGCATTTCACACTTTTGACTATATGTATGCTATGCCCCATGCTATTCCATATTCTAGTGAACATATTCAGTTTAGTTAGGTAACTTTCAGTTAGGTGAACTATTTCCTTGTTCGTTCAATTGAGAGTTTACTGTACGCTTCACGTTGTTTACACATTTCTCCCCCAATTTCTGAGACCCCGATGTCAGAAAACATACGGGAGAAGGGAAAACGCTGGAGATAACAAAATGAAACTTTGTTTTGTTTACAAAAAAGTTTGTTCACACAAAATAAAATTTTTTTAAAAAGTCGGAAAGCTACAGTTGTCGACTAATTTTTTGGATGCTCATAATTCGGACTTGTTCGACATTTCAGACCTAAACAAGGAACTGCGACCTACACGATAGAAATAGTGCATATTCACGACCGATGATTCGGAGAGCTTGAAGACCGTAAGTTTGATTTTTCGGACAAAATCATCACGAGCGATCTGCGGGAAACACATCCGAGAAGCCATTTTAGATTCTATGTTGGCTGCACGTGAATTGACTAAATTTGGCAGCGCCACTTGTGTACTGCTAAGTCTTATTGCTATACTCCGTTTCACCTTATGTTGTACCGCAGCGAAGGCTAGAAGCGCGAGCTCATAGCGTTGGCAGCTGCCTTTAATGCACGAGAGCTTGTGCCGCCGAGATGTGCCCCAGAGCAAGGAGCTCGCGCTTGTAGCCTTTCCTGCGGTACATCATAAGGTGAAATAGAGTATAGGTGATGCTACGCTATGACTTTTGTTTTTCTTCTCTAGCTGCATGTAGTTATCATCATCATTGTTACCATTTTTCCTTGTTCATTCGCCATTCTGCAGTCGTGGACTCGAGCTTCTCATCTCGTCTCAATGAATCGTGTTGTCGGACTACGCTGGCTTCAACGTCATGGCATATATTTATTATAATTTAAGCTAGGGGTCCAACTAGCGCTAGAGTCTGTGCGACTTCCGTGACACAGATTGAAGCAGACAGCAACCAGCCTACTTTTGAGGTGCTCCTGTGCATTCCTATGGGGAAAATGCGCATGCATTTTGTCTCTTCACCAGAAAAATACATGAACACTTATGTTATTTCGGTCATACCATATAGTATGTACCTTTATTAACATTGTAAAAGTGTAATTGATTTAGTTAGCACATTTTTCTTCATCAGTGAATGTTTGACTTCTCTATATTTCAGGCCCAAACTTGTGTTCCATAGCAGGTGTGTAAAAACAAGCGACGATTCTTAGCAAAATAATAATCAAAAGGAACATAGTGCGTTCAAGGTTTGCCAGCATAATGGCAATGCTTATATATTGCTAATATGCCAGTCCTGTCACTATATAAAAATGACCCCGTCTTGAATCTTTACGAGCGGTTAAAAACATTAAAAACAAAGTATGTGGGCTATGAAAGGTGTCTCTTTTTATTATTTTCTATGCCGGGCAGCTTTATCGGACACTTATTCGCAAAGATTTCGAGTGTGCGGGTGATGTTTTGTACAGAGAACAAGCGTCTTCGCACAAAGTAGAAAGAGATAGAGCAGTACTTACTTATTGAAAATCAAACTATAATATGTGGCCTTAAATTTATTTTGACCGTACGTGCACAAGCAGTTGCTTATCCAGTGTTACTGCGTAGTTCTTGCTGTCTCTCTTGGTTTCCCAAATGTCCTTTGTTCGTTTGGCATGTATATATCCCCCATGCTGAAAAGTGCCGACGTCATGTTTGCGCTAACAGTGTCAGACAGTGCACATAAATACATGTACAAAACCGTTTTAGCCCCGTTTCTAATGCAATAAGTTTGAAAGAAATCCACCGTAACTGACCAATTATTTTGTCTGCCTGGCTGAGAAACTTTCCAAGCTACCTTGTAGGTAAAAATGATTGGGGATATTTGCTCTTATAATCGAGCGCAGGGAGAAAATGCATTCACTTCTTCCCATAGAAATGCATTACCAAAAGTCGATTTTCAACTGGTTGCTGTCTGCTTCAATTTGCGACAGCACACTAGCACCAGTTGAACTTCTAGCGTACCGGTACATTATAATAACTCTACGCGTCATGACCCCATCTGGAATTCTTCCGCCGCCGCGAAGTGTCGCTAAGAAGCGCGGAAAGTACTCAACCATGACGCTAGAAAAGAAGGCAGCGGTTGTCAAGCTAATAAAAAGTGGCCAAACGCAAACGGAGGCATAACATGAAGCAAGGCACTATTGACGGCTTTTTGAAGCCCGCTTAGACCTAATAAAGGCAAGCTTTTTGATCTGCTGATTTTTAGGATTGCTCTATTTTTCTCATATTTTTTCGGTCCCTGCGAAGTCCGATAAATCGGTCGGCGACTGCAATACAAGCGGTAATCCATTCAGGAATCGCGAGGTCAGCGAACGCCCCACATCCTGGAACATAACTGTAGAAAATAACATCAAAGTCCATCTCTACCGAAATAAGGTCTCCGCAAAAAAGCTCCTTCTCCGCGGTTCGTAAGGTTGTGCAATGTTTGAAACAAAGCCAACGGGTAAATAAAGATTTGCTGCGACACCGCAGGCAGATATTTGTAAAGCGTCCCATTTCGAGCTTCGTGTTCGTGGTACCGTCCACACCACGCAGCAACGCCCCCTCAACCCGCGTTGATAGCACGCCGCACACGCACGGATGCACGTACGTATGCATCAAACAAGAAAGTTGCACAAGAGCCTGCTTCTTGTGACTGACAGGGCACCAACTTGGCCCGACGCCAAAGTATTTGCCAACACGATCGCAGGCTTTCCCACCTATCGCTCTTCGTCGCTTCTTTCACCCGCTCGCTCGTTGCACCGGATTGGTTTTTCAATTTTCTTGTTAGATCGGCAGTGTTCATCACGCATATGTAAGTAACGGACCTTGCAATAGCAAAACATTCTTTTACAAACATTTCTAGCATAAAACAATGAAACTACTAATTCGAGTTTTGAGTTTAATTTACCGCTTCTGCAGCTGCGCTATATACGTACAAAAAAATGGGCGTTTTCTAGCTTTTTCCAACTTTTGGTGCTTACCCACCGAGACATGACCAACCCCTTATTTTTTAATGAATTTCAGGCAGCAGGAGGTGGCTGATGACTAGGAATATTACGGTACTACACTCTTGGTCATACACATGTAGTTGGCTGGTTACCTACTCATGCGTTTGTCAAAGAAAGGTTGAAAGGTGGGCTAGTGAATAGTCAGCAACATTTGAACATTAATAAATAGGCATCTTAATTAATGAGACTTAGCTCACCCCAATATTTTTGACATTCCCTCAGCATGTAAGCCTGTTAACGAGCTGCAATGTACCGATAAAATATTCTACATTAGTAGTATGTCCAACCTTCTGCCTGACTGGAATAAAAGCTGTGAATGCAAGCTCACAGTTTTGAGATGCCAGTGCACGAGCCCACAAGCATGTGTGCAGAGGACTAACTTGCCGAGGCAATCAGCTTGCATTCACCAGATGTCTTTTTCCGAGCTACAGCATGATGCAACAGGCACTAAAAATAAAATCTTTAGCACTTTTCCAGGATTTCACAGCTCTTCTTTCAGGGCAAGCCTAACTCTAGAGTCAATGCTCACAGTAGATGACTCTGCCCACACTGCTGCTGCAGAAAGGTGCTGTAAAAAAGATATTGAAATGTCGCTGCTCTTCACTTCTTTTTGGTATTTATTTACCCTACAGCACAGCGCTAGTACCCCCTATTCTCATGTGTGCACGAGGTAGTCATAAGAAATAAAAGCAGCCAACACTACAAAACAAATTCAACAGTTATGTGCTAGCACCTACAATGCAGTCTGAAGAGTTCTCTGCATGGATCACAATTACTAATACACCACACGAGGCCCTTGTGACGACACTCCTGCTCCGTGCTGCCAGTAGAGCAGCTTTCAGTGGTGGGGACACGGGTGCATCAACTTCAAAATACACGTCGCAACTGTGATCCAAATCAGTGACCCTCAAAATTTTGGCAAAGCAGAAAAGCATTAGAGACTGCAGGCTTCCTGCTTAGAAAGCAAAAAGCCTGCAACCTCGACATAATGCCTGAATATCCAGCCAAGGCCACTGTATTCTAGTTCCCGCTCCGCTGGGAACGGCCCAACAAGGGGGTCCTTTGCCAGTGAAAATGAGATTCCTCAGAGTGGCTGCAGTGAGTGGTCTTGAGCCTGGTGGCAGTGACCAGCTACAATCGCCACTGGCCTGGTGGTGCAGAGACCAGAAGAAAGGTAGCTGGCGACAAACGAGCGGGAGTGGCGCAAGACATGAGCAATGTAAAAGCATCTCTTCAATCTTGAAATTCCAGCAATAACATCCCATGACAGCAGATTGCTCAGCAGCTTTTGGACGTCCTGGGCTCAACACAAGTTGGCTGATATTTGTAGTGCCAAATGGAAGTGTAGTGAACACGAGTGCATGCTCAAAGCTCGCCTGATGTCACTATGCGTGGTGCTACGAAATCAAGCCACTAGTATAAAAGGCAAACAAAGGTTGCATGGGCTGCATCGAGGAGCAGTGTGCTTGACATTTTGAAGCAACCTAAGACTGAAGAATATGAAAGTTGGCACCAAGGGGAGAGAAGAGGAATGTCTCAAACACAGCTAAAATTTCATTGTGGACAGAACCCTTTATATAGGGATTGAACAAACTGAAAGAAGGCAAAAGACCCTTCCCCACTCGCACCACTCTCGTTTGACACAAAGGAATGAAATGAGATCAGACCCTCCACAATGGGGTCACCTTAGAGGCCTGTGACAGAGATAACTAATACTAATATGTACAGGGTCACAAAAGGCGATGTAGCCCATACCGGAATGGCTTGTGGACCCAACCTGGGGCTTGTAACTGTATACATATGCATCAACAAAAGGAAGAGGAAGAAAAGGAAGGAACAAAAGGTGGGAGGGATGTTGCGTGGGGAAAGTCAGGCTATACATTGCCTCTCCCCGAGACGGAAGGCGACCAAAGCCCCAGACGGCCCAATCTAAGGGGCAGACCTACGACCTTAAATGAAAGGACCTCGTGCGGTGACCTCACAAACTACTGAAGTAATTGCATAAAAAAAAAATGTAAAGCACTTCCACTTCACGTGAAGATGGAGGACCAGCGAAGCTGTTATCTGTACGACGTCTAGGACGATGCCTAGAGGACGACGTCTAGGACAACCTCAGGCACGACGTCTAGGACGACCTCGAGGACGACTTCTTGGACGACCTCAAGGACGACGTTTAGGACGACGTCTAGGGCGACCTCAAGGACGACCTCAAGGACGACTTCTAGGACGACCTCGAGGACGATGCCTAAAGCGACCTCAGGGACGACGTCTAGGACAACCTCAAGGACGACGTCTAAGACGACCTTAAGGACGATTTCTAGGACGGCCTCGAGGACAACGTCTAGGACGGCCTCAAGGATGACGCCTAGCGAAATTCAACCTTTCCACTCTGGTGAAAATCAGAGTGGAAAGGCTTAAAAGGTTGCCGCCATCTATGAGCGACGGCGGCAACCAGACAACCAGCAAGCCGGTTGTCTGGTTGCCGCCGTCGCTCATAGATGGCGGTAGTTGTCTGGAGTCTTGTGTTGACATTTGTTTCACAGGTTACTAACCCTAGATTCAGAAAATGCTTCCATTCTGCTTCCAAAGATAATGACGACTTATTTACAGCATTTCCATGTTTGGTAATCATGATTGATTCCTTCAACAGGCGCTTGTGGTCGTTTCTTTCCAATAATATTGTGGTTGTTGAGTTCCATAACGGCATGCAATTATTACACTCCTGAATGTGCTTAGAAACTTCCAAATACTGGTCTGTTTTTCACACATTGTTTATGTTTGCCCAGCCTATCATTAATACAATGTTTTGTTTGACCTATGTAGCATAACCTGCATTCAAAAGGAATCTTGTAGACTACACCAAAAAACATATGACACATTTCTCCCTGTGTTTCTTCATGCGCGGAAGTGAAAGGAGTCAAATGTTTCAAGCTAATATCTGTGCTAAATGTCATGCGTCAGCCAAACTTATCACTGATTTATTTCAAGTTGTGGGATACCTTATGGAAAAACGACATGACTACAAACTTTTTCTGCTCGGGATTTTTCTGAACTTTCTTGCCTAATGAAGCAATGCATGAAAGATGTTTGGACAGGAAATCTTGAGGGCATCTTGCAGCATTAAACCGGGGAAACATAACCTGAATCGACATCATAATCGAGTGGCAACAAGACTTTTGGACCGCATAATTTATCATATTTCGAACTAAGCCTGGTTTTATGTGCTTCGAATGGCAACTATGAAATGGAAGTTTTGGTTTTCACTTTCCCTTTCAGTACGACCAACACTATCCCGGGACAATTTTGAGCTGGAGGTCCAAATACTGTAGTACATTGTTTTCTGGCCTCCCGATAGAAAACTGCAACTTAGGAGCCTATTTGTACACGGTACTCTTGATGGAAGCAGCCAAAGTAGAGTCATGGGCACAAACCAAAATGTCATCCACATATCTTCTAATAAGAACTGAATCAGGATCATAATTTTGGATCAACTCACGCAACTTTAGATTAAGCTTCTGAGATAGATATAGCTACCGCCAACCCTATACATACGCCTTGACGTTGGATGAACTTTGGACCACTATGATTTACCACTGTAGATCTAAGATATAGTGCAAGAATCCTTAGACAATCTGAAATCTCCATACCAGACTGCGACTAGAATCGAACTAAGTTTTCTCTAAAAACAAACGGACCCTATAGAGTGCCCACACGTGCCCACTCGCAGCAGGAAACTGGTTCGTTTCAGCCGGCACTCCACTAGTGGCTGCACTTTATGAGTTTGTTTCGACGCCAGCACTCCATGCATGCATGCACTTGCTGCATCAAGAGAATTGAGTGTGCACCAGAATGCAATGACTCGCTCAGGCGAAGCAGACGAGGTGCGAGAGCAGTTGACAGGGATTCGTCTGCTACGAGCTGACATTCGCACGAAGTGAAACCAAAATAAAAGTCAGTTTTCTGCTAGAAATCGCTTCCTGCGAGAAACGGGATTAATTGTAAGCTTGAATTGTTACTTTCTGCTATTTCATGAAGGGAGCAATCGACAAACCATACTTTCGCAAGTTTTGAGTCGTTTTGTTGCTATACAGTGGCTGAAATTTACAGATGAGTAAAAAGGCTCAAGACAAACGCATCAGTGGCCGCGAGATCTCTCTCACGGGTGTATGGGTAAAAAGTTATCGTCGGAATATGGCTGATTGTAGACTCACCAGTTGACAACATTTGTCGAGAAAGCTCGCCCAGCAGAACCTGTGATGCGTCCAATTAGCAACCAAAAACGTTGAACATGGTGATTTTAACCAAGGCTTGGGTAAAATCACTACATTTAACATTTACCTACACCAGTTACTTTGCCAACTCGTTCTTTTGTTTGAGAAAGCTGTGTTATAAGAGTATAACAGCAGCGCACGTGCTGCAGACTGGCGCGATGAAGGAAGACGAAAATAAACGTTCTTGCCCGTGTGCTCAACCTGGCTGGTCGATACTGTGTATTTGTCCATATCCCACCGCTGCCACCATGTTGTGTTCGGCAATCACGGGGGAAAACGGACAAATAGGCGGTATCGACCAGCCAAGTTGAGCACACGAGCAAGAACGTTTATTTTCGTCTTCCTTCATCGCGCCAGTCTGCAGCACATGTGCCGCTGTTATATGCATTTCACATGGTCAGTGGGCTTCTAACGAAAGCAAGCATCGAACAGGTTAATGCCCTTATTTACACTATGGGAGATAAAGCGGAAGACATCCTGCTTTCATTGAGTCCAACGAGCAAATGACGCAGTATGATGTGCACCACATCATACTGCGTCACTTGCTCGTCGGTTAAACTCAATGAAAGCAAGATGTCTTCCACTTTACCTCCCATAGTGTAAATAAGGGCATTAACCTGTTCGATGCTTGAAGACCACTATGAAGTGGTCTTCAAATGCAAAGCATTTGAAGACCAGTTCATAGTTCGACGAAATTCGATCTACGACAGGTCGAAATTCCATTCAAGGATACAAGAAGACGGCGAACCTGTTGAACAATTCGTGACCGACCTTCACACTTTGGCTAAATACTGTAAGTTTGGCACTCTCCACGACGAGGGGATTAGAGATTGTATTGTAGGCGTCAAAGATCACAAACTGTCCGAAAAAATGCAGTTCGACGCCAACTTGACTTTGTAAACAGCAACTACTATGGCCCGGCAGTCAGAAACAATCAAGAGACAGCAGGCCGAACTTCGACCTATTGACAGCGTGAGTCAGGTAAAGGCTATTCATCCATCAAAGGTCCTCCTTCTCAGAGAAGAGCCCCAACTCAAGACACACGGGATGCCACCAACAATCGCCACTGCCTTAGATGTGGGCAGAATCGGCACGCAAGAAATGAATGTCCAGCCAGGAATGCAATATGTCGCAACTGTGGCAAGCCATGGACATTACGCGAAAATTTGCTTAGGCTCGAAAGTTGTCCAAGAGCTTATTGTCGAACACGAAGACATCTCTTTTCTCGGGACTGTGGACGCCGAAGACACAGAAGCATGGATGGTTACCGTGAAGGTCCACGATGTCTTTCTGTCTTTCAAGATTGACACTGGAGCCGACGTCACGGTAATTCCCGAGACTGTGTACAACCAACACTTTGGACATGCCCCTTTGACTGGACCGACGAAGTGCTTAAGGGGACCTGGTCAAGATAAGCTGCACGTTGTTGGAGTCCTGCATGCTGATACAGCGTTTCGGACGAACAAGGTGACCACTGATATCTATGTCCTGAAGAATCTTGAACTCCCACCCTCGTCAAGACGCAACAGCAAGAAGTTGGGAGTGGTCAAAAGACTCAATGAAGTGTCCACTTCCAACCACAGAACAGACAATGCTAAAACTGAGTTCCTTTCGCTGTTCACGGGCCTTGGTTGCGTGAAAATGCCTTGCAAGATAAGGTTGTGCCAAGATGCTGTACCTTTTTCGTTGGCATCACCAAGGATTCCAATACCGCTCATGCACAAGGTGAAATCGGAGCTCGAAAATATGCTTCAACGTGACGTCACAGAACCCGCTGAAGAGCCCACCAACTGGTGCTCCCCTATGGTAGTGATCAGAAAACCCAACGGAAACTACAGAATCATCGCCGATTTCACATCGTTGAACAAGTACGCTGAGAGAGAACTTCACCCCCTTCCTGTCACCGATCACATTCTAGCACAGGGGCGTGCGGCTCTTTGCGTGTTAAAGTGCGGCTCGCAGCTCCCTCCTCTACCCCCCCCCCCCACCCCCCCCCCGCCTCCCCCGCCTCCCTCCCGGTCACAGGAGCACTTCCCCAAAAAGAGAAATGGAAGGAGTTTAAAATCGAAAGACAGGTTGCGGTTTGGTAGTCTTGTGCTACCTTTTAACAGTTGGACTGCTGTTGACTCAGATAGATTGAAAGTAGTTCAAGTTTCGTTTATTGCTCCAAACAAAAATTGGCCCCCCCCTCACGGCTCTTGGAAGCTTTGTGGTTTTGTTTGCGGCTCTTAGGCCGGGTCAGCCTGGCCATCCCTGTTCTAGCACAACTGGGAAACGCAAAGTTCTTCTCGAAGCTTGACGCGAATTCCGGCTTCTGGCAGTTTCAACTAGCGCCAGAATCGCAAATCCTGACGACCTTCATTACTCCTTTCGGGAAATTTAAGCTCAAATGACTTCCGTTTGGTATCACGTCCACACCGGAGTTCTACCAGAAGAAAATGAGCAAGCTCTTGAGTGGCATCCAGGGTAGAGCACTGCACGGGCCCGGGCCTACCCGAAAGCCCAGGCCCAGCCCGGCCCGCGGGCCGGGCCCGGGCCGGGCAGCGTACACTTCAGCCGGGCCCGGGCCGGGCCAGGGCCACACCCGGGACGCATCCGGGCCGTCCGGTCCGGGCCAGGCCCGGGCCACACTTGGGACGAATTCGGGCCATCCGACTCAGATCCGGCACGGATCTCGGTCGTCCGCTTAGAAAGCATAGAAGTTCACTCAATCGCTAAAACAGAAGGGCAATATACATACAGAACACCAACTGAACCGACCGACACCCTAAAAGAGGGTCGTTCGGTTTTTTCACAATTCGACGTTTCTACCTCCGCACCCGCCCGCGGTCCGGAGGTTCGGGGAAACGCGCCCCTTGAACATATGTTTATCTTTTACACTCTTTGTCCGCGCATTATTTTTCTACGGGTGGGTCGGTGAACGCGAGGCCTTTGCTGGGGTCATATCGTTCGGGCGCCCTCGATGTGGGGTTTTCGTGCGTTGCGGTGTCCAAAAACAGGTCGCGTACGGGTCCGTCGACGGTTGACAGTGATTTGTAGGTGCACGTGGCACTGGACGAGTACTTTTCCCGAGCTGTGAGCACAATGGCCGTGAGCGTTGATGGGGACCTCGTAGTGTGGGATGGGGCTGTGGGCTCCTCTCGGACGATCGTTTGACTTCGGAGAAGTCTGCGACCCGGCCAGAGATTGTGTTTTAGATGCGGAGCATCTCTTGTCCGGGTCTATGTCCCGCGGCGTCGGCGTCGTAGTCCGCACTCACACTACACATGCGCAACTCTCCTCCTCTAGTCTCCTCTCCTTCAAGTGTGAACGGTAGCGCGCTGCGCGCGTTCCCCATCACGTGACCGGGGCGGGGTCTGAGGCGAAACCGTGTTTCCCCGGAGGAGGGAAAGGAGGAAAGTTTTCGGTGCGCGGGTCGCAGCGCCAGGCCAGGCCTTTCTAGTGGGGTGAGCTTTCCCCGCAACTCCGCGGCTGTCGTCTGCTAGCATTTCCCGACCGCTCGCGTCCGTTGCAGCCTAGATCTCGCCGGCCAGCCCGGTACGTCTCGACGAGGAAACCTGCAAGCGCTGTTAGGGCATTTTGCGCCGCCTTACCGTGCGGTCTGATTAGACTTTCAAAGTTACTCGTGCTACATCAGTTCACCGCTGTTGACTCCACTTCACTCCGTACTTCCGATGAAGTGTGATGAAAGCAACAGTCCCGTCAGTTAGTGGGTTGGCGCAAGCAAGCGTCAGCACCACCCCGATGCTCCGCATCACCCCATGGTTCCCCTCGGGAAGATGGTGTAATTTTTTCTTAAAGTTGTCAGGGATTCTGGTGGACCGTCTTTGTGCTGTTGTGTATTTCTTTCCCGACGCAAAAAAAAAAAAGAAAGGAAAAGCAAGAACCATGTTTGCTGTATTTCTGGCTGTAATGTTGGTGCTTCAAAAATAACTAGACCAGTGGAAAACTATCGCCGGGTACACGCTATCGCGGCCTGGGACGAGGGGGACATATTGTTTGGCGTTCTGAAACGAGAACGAGCTGACTTTGCCGCAAGCAGACAATTGAATTTTATATGCGGTCTTCAGTTTCCCCTTCGTGAATTTTAAAATGAACGTCGCCAAGTTGAAGGAAGGACTTGCATCTGGGCAGCTGAAACTTGTCACAAAGGACTCCAAACAAAGTGATGTGTGGAAGAAATTTGTGAAAGTTGTTGACGCAACCACGTCAGCACCGCTGGGACATGTTCAATGCAGCCACTGCAAAGCATTTTTGACCTGCGACGGCACCAAGACTGAAAACTCGCATTGGAGCCGGCACAAATGTAAGTCATCCACTTCTGAGTGTGCGAGCGCCGAGCGTTACTTCTTTTTTCGCTACGAAAAAGTCCAGCATTCCTGCGATTGTCAAAGAGAAGTTGACAACGGCTTGCGTTGGCTTATGCACCAAAGATATGCGGCCATTTGACGTAGTTCACGGAGACGGCTTTGTTCAGCTCGCAGAAGAACTAATTAGCATTGGTGCCCGTTACGGAAACATCTCTGCGAATGACGTTGGCTAACTTGATGGCTTCACATTATGTAATATGTTTTATATAAGATAATAATGTACTCTTCTAACTGACCACAGCCACGTACACAAGCTCATAGCCTTCTGAGCTGCTTCGATTCCTAGCACGAGCGCTCGCGCAGCTTGCAAAAGCCATGAACTCGTCGTGTAATAGATATTTAATGAACAGGCCGAGGGCACCGACAGGGACTTTTTCGAGCCCATTCTGCTGTGTTTGGACAAGGAGGCGTGTCCAGGCCTGCGCCGGGTCTGAGTGCAGGCGCCAGCAGCCGGGCCGGGCCCGGGCCGGGCCTGAAGTCAGGCGCCAGCAGCCGGGCCTGAGGTCAGGCACCAGCAGCCGGGCCAGGCCCGGGCTGGGCCCAATTAGAGGGGAGTCCCGCCGGGCCGGCCCGAGTCGGGTAAAACTGCGTGCCAGCGGGCCCGGGCCGGGCCGGGCCTCAAAAAGTAGGCCCGTGCAGTGCTCTAATCCAGGGCCATGTATGCAACATGGATGACATCCTCGTGTATGGCTCATCCAAGGAGGAACACAACCAGAGTCTAAGGAAGTCCTTTCAAGGCTACAGCAAGTGGGAAAAACACTAAACGACACCAAGTGCGTTTTTGAGGTGACCAGAGTTAAGTTTCTTGGTCATGTCATCGATCAAACTGGGGTCCACTCCGACGAGGAAAAGCTTGAAGCAATCAAGATGATGAAAGCACCAACGAACGTCAGCCAACTCAAGAGCTTTCTGGGCCTGACTAACTACCTCGGGAAATTTGTGCCACATTTAGCAGAAAAAGCGCATCCCCTCACGGCGCTTCTTGGGAACATCAACAACAAAAACTTTTGACACCCTCAAACTAGCGCTGACTTCAACCCCAGTACGCGCTTTGTTTGACCCCAAGAAACTGACGGTTATCTCGGCGGACGCGTCATCCTACGGTATTGGAGCAGTACTACGGCAGAAGCACAGAGACGACACATACCGTCCAGTAGCTTATGCGTCAAGAACCCTCAATGAGACGGAAAGGCGCTACGCGCAGATCGAAAAAGAAGGTTTTGCTGTTGTGTGGCGCTGCAAAAAGTTCTGTGACTACATCATTTGATTGAGAGTCATGATAGAGACAGACCACAAGCCGTTGGTCCTGATTTTCTAAACGAAGTGTCTGGAAGACATCCTGGTGAGACTGCAGTGAATGAAACTATGCATGATGAGATACAGCTATGACAACAGGCATATCCCAGGCAAAGACCTCATCGCCGCTGATGTCTTGTCAAGACACCCTCTAGCTGAAGTTCCAGGAAGAGAAGTGGAAGAGGAGATTAACGCATACGTTCGCGGCGTCACCTCTAATTTACCTGCTACAGACAGGAGATTACAGCAAATAGAGGAAGACCAAGCAAAAGACCATGTTTGTCAGCTCTTATCATGATATTGTGCTGAAGGATGGCCTGACAAAAACAAAGTAGACCTAACCAGTAAAAACTTTTGGCAATACAGAAATTATACTTCCATGAACGAAGGACTTCTAATGAAAGGGTCGAGGATCCTGTGCCTCAGTCCATGAGACAAGACATCCTGGACAAAATACACCATGGACACCAAGGCATCACCAAGTGCAGAGAACGTGCACGCGAATCTGTCTGGTGGCCTGGCATATCCACGCAAATTGAAAACTTTGTCCGAAGATGCCCTCAGTGCATACAGGAAACAAGTAACAGACGAGAACCGCTAATTCCAACTCCCTTCCCAGAAAGACCATGGCAACAAGTTGGCATGGACTTATTTTACCTCTCAGGAAAAAGGTACTTGCTCGTCACCGACTATAACTCAAGACTCCCAGAAGTTGCGCCACTCACAAGTCTGTCAACAACATCTGTAATTGACCACTTGAAATCGATCTTCGCCAGACACGGCATGCCAGAAACAGTACTTAGTGACAATGGACCTCAAGTACAAAAACTCGGCTCATCACAATCCCACAAATTTTCTCAAGACTGGGGCTTCCACCACAAGCCATCCAGCTCGAGATATCCACAAAGTAATGGCTTTGTGGAGTCAGCCATCAAAATAATTAAACGTAGTTGGAAAAAGACAGATGATGCCTATTGTGCACTCCAAGCCTACCGGGCCACCCCTCTTGAAAATGTCTACAGTCCAGCGGAACTCCTGATGGGAAGACGTATAAAGGCCCGTTCACACTCTTACCACCGAGTACGACTGAGAGAGACGAGATCTCTTAAAACTTCTTGAATTTTTTTAGAACGAGGGAACACACTGGCATTGTGGCGCCATCTATGCGGTGACCCTGGAACTGCATTTCACAAGAGTGAAGGTTTTGCGGGATTTCCGAGGTCAAATGTGCGTAATACCCATAGAAAGGCTCGTTTATAACATTGACAAAAGTTTTTCAAGCCAAGAAAGAAAGGATAATGCACGAGAGAAATAAAAAATTATGCCGGACCGCCGAGTTTACACTGCTACCCAATAGATGGCGCCAGTGTGTCCTCTGGTTTAAGAAGTTTTAAGGAACCCAGGTTTAAGAGGTCGCAAGAGTGTGAACGGGCCTTAAGAATGTCACTCCCTACAATCGGATGCAGTTTAAAGCTAGCGATTCCTAATCACAAACTTTTAAAAAAGTGGGAGGAAAACAACAACGCTAAAGAAAAAATGAACTTTGACAGAAGACACGGAATCCGACCATTGAAACCACTGCAAACTGGTCAGCGCGTATGGATCTCAGACCAGAGACAAACGGGTCACATTACATCACCTTCAGATGCGCCACATTCATACCTGGTTGAGACAGACCGGGGAGTTATAAGGCGAAACCTACTACACTTGGTTCCCGTGCCAGCTCCCTCTTCACCTGAGCACGCCGTACCTCAAGGACCTCCACCCGCTTCCGAGATCACGGCGTTCATTCCCACATCTACGGGACTTCCAACAACATGCAATGGTCGTACTGTAAAGCCTGTTGATAGGCTAGGTTTTTAAATTAAGGGGGAGATGTGCTATAAGCATATAACAGTGGTGCACGTGCTACAGACTGGCGCGATGAAGGAGGATGAAAATAAACGTTCTTGCTCAAGAGCTCAACCTGGCTGGTCGATACCGCATATTTGTTCGTTTCCCCCCGTGATTGCCGAACACAACAGTTCTCACCGCTCTAATTAAAAATAAAAGCTGTCGCAGCTATATGCGACCAAGAATCGAAATTGAAGGTGCCGCAAAACATACTGCTGGAGATTCCAACGGACTAGTTTGAAACCACATCCTTTCAGTGGTTCAGGCTTAAAACTGATCAAGCTTCTGCGCGAATAGTATTAACGGTGTTTTCTCCAGTGTAAACAGTTATAAGAATTAAAAGACTGCTCACTTATTGTTATTTCTCACAGTTGTTTTGTTGTCAGCTTGTGGCAGAAACATATGTTGTCTGCAAATATCTCCAAGAAAATCAAGTTTTTAATGTCATCGCAAATATAAACAGTGCAGCGATCACACCGTTTCATGTTCCCACCTGTCATGTCAAACAGCAGGGCACTTTTTTCGGTTTGAGGTCAGTGCTCTTGCTACAACATAGATGGCGACAGCCTCAATTTGCACCCGGCAAGTTCGTTCGGGACCGGTTCTCCGTGCAGCACTCCACGGGTGCGATGCATTCTGGGAAAGAACTTGCACGTTGCCAGTGCATGTGAAACGAACTCGCTATAATATAAGTCTTTGATGTCCAAATAAAAAATTCTGTAAGGCTTCCCGTGAAATGGCCGAAAATGTGATATTACATCACTGCAAGATCTTAGTGCTAAAGGGCTTCTGAAATCTAGACAAGACAGACCACTTTTAAAGGAAAGTGGATACAGTCTTTTGCCACACGCCATCTTCATTGATAACAACTCTCAGGGGAAAGTCAACCTTGTGGTGTGTTTGTTTGCCTAGCATTCCCTAGACTGCTTTCCGCATAAAAAACAAACTGAAGGTATTATTCTCGCCTGTCTTGCATAAATTCTTCCAAGCTGATCGCCTTATTTATATAAAATGTATTGTGGAGTGAAATAAATGCCACTATGCAACCAATTTTAGAATGAAAGAATGATGTAATAACAATTCAGGAACAACTAATTCACAGTGAATAAATGTGAGCAAAATCTTCTCTTCATTGCTTTGAAGGGGTAGTCAGAACCACCGGCGACATATAGTGCTTTATGGCGACACGCAGCATTGCTAGCCACTGTCACGTGACTCTCAGCACCCCTGAGCTGTGTCCAGTGATGAACTCAACAATCTCAGCTGAATCACTCTTTTGAGGCCTCTCCTGATGAAGCAATCAAGAAGCAGTAATCAAGGGGCCATGCACCAACAATCTTATGCCTAATGTGATGGATGCAACACCAGCATAAGAAACTCATTGTTTTTTAAGTAGGAGTGAATTTTTTGTCTTTATGCACATGTTGTGTTAACAATTCATAAGATCAACTCAAGACATACAAGGCCTCCTCTGAACCTGTTTTAAATAGCTGATTACCACTGAAATTTAGAAACATTTTCTTAACTTTTGTGTTGGTGCATGCCAGTATATAAGAAAACACACAGCGAAATTCTATTTCATGCACCCACAGGAGGAGTCCACATTTATGTACTCATTTCCTAAATGTTTCAAATAAAGCTTTTTTCACAGAGTATCCAATCCAAATTCATAAGAGTCGATGAAGGTACAGCCAGTAGACAAGTAAAAAGACAATAGACTGAGTTTCCCCTGCCTCAAGTAACTGTCATCAATGAAACAGACTTTATAAGCAGCTGCATCTAACAAATAAATGCTGTAAACGACATAATTTTTGTGGGCTCAAGTTTTTGCGAATTGGGCCAAAGCTGAAAATTAGAAATTATTCGCGGGTTCTAATTTTCGCGAATCGAGTGTAGCTTCCGTAGCGTTCACATATTGCCCGAATTGTTCGCGGGACGTATTTTTCGCGTTTGTAGGCGATTCCGTGAAAATTAGGTCCTTGCGAAAATTTAGTCGTTTACAGTATACAAAGACAAAGTATGGGTGATCAGTGGCCTCACCAGAAAGGACTTCACAGCCAAATCGGGCAGTTGAGGTGAAAAGAAGTGAAGCATGGCTGCGTTGGCATGGTCGGTCACCTGTAAAAGTGAAGTGGCAGCCCTTTATTTTAGCAAACACAGCTTTGAACACTGTGCATCTCCTTACAGATGCAATGAATAAGAGGACATACAAGTGTAACTGCAATGATAGTACAGTAGAACCTCAATGATATGTTTTTTTTCAGATGCTACACTCGTGACAGCCAGTCGCATTGGGTTCTTATAGATATGTGTATTGATTTTCCCATTTATTGTGATCGGCTTCCTGGCCTTCACGTCCAAACACTGCCACCCAGCATGGCCGAAGCCCTAGTCCTGTTTGCTCTGCTCCCTCTCTTTATCGCCTCTTTGACTGTCTGCACTGTGCTTCTTACCCAGGCAGGCACGACCTTGGACTGGACTAGGCTTTCTCCGGCACATGTGCACGCTTTTGTTGTGCTCGGTATTCAGCGTTTTGTACCAACACGCACACCAGGCTTCACCATCCTGCAACAGCGTGCTAGGACCAGCCGCTAATATGGGGTAGCATCTGGGTTAATTAATTAAGTTACTTAAAGGCTCAGAAATTTCGAGGTCAATGGTTTTGTCAGAACTCCAGATTGACCTCTAATTTAAAAAAAAAAAGTGCTTAAAAAGAAAAGGTTGACTGATATTTAGATACACATGGCAGTTCTCCACAGTCATGAAAGCCCACGTAAAATAAATGACTCTGCGAGAGTCACTTCCTGTCTCATCTATAGGCCCCCGAAAAGCATCATCGGTTTCTATGTTTTCCCGAAACATACACTCTTATTTACCATGGTCCCCCTTTCTGCTGTAGTTCACGATACTGCCAAAATCATTTAAAGTGCTGTTTTACCCCCCACTCCAAGGATCTCAAACAAGCGGCTCGCGGGCCACATACGACCCACGACTCCCTGGAATGCGGCCCGCAAGCCTCCCGCGACTGCAAGCTCTCATTCCAATACCTCGAGCGCATTATGCGCCATAATATTGCTTTCATAAAGTTGATTTACTTCCACTCAAAAGACGCTTTGCTGATATAACATGTTTGCATATTCCGCATTATTCTGTTTTATTTTGGACTGAATATAGCTTTGTCGAAATATTTTCTTCTCGGCCCTTTCACATGTAAATCCACCAGAACGACAATATCACTACTAGGCTACAAACGCAAGCTCTTTGCTCAAGGACGCGCATCGGCTGCTCGGCCTCTCACTCAGCAAGACTAGTTCCTGTCAAAAATAAGATTATGAACATGGACTTCTGGTTATCAGAAAATACCTTTAAAATAGAAGTATTTTCTTATAATGCTGTTATAAAATTGTCAAAAAGCAAAACCTGTCGTATGAAAAGGTTTCTTTTTTTCATGCCTGTTGAGCCGAGTGAATTGTCCGACAGAGCAATGACAATGTGCTCTCTTTCATTCTAGTAAAAAATGCCCGCACATTGTCATTTTAAACCTTGTCGTTGTATAAGCAAATGAAAGCCAAAGATGTCACTGACAAAACAACGAGTTTACAAAAAGCAGAGAGCATGATGTTCCTTCTCTAGAAAAGCTTTGGTGTGTCGCTGGGAGAACCGACTGCTTTCCAGCATGGAACACCATTGCCGTTTCTACTCTTTGTCCTAAAATACCAAAATATTGTCCCCCCCCCCCCCCCCCCCCCCCACGTCAGTCCTCGACCTTTTGAGGATGGACTATCTGGCCCCCAGACTCGAATGAGTTCGAAACCCCTGCCCTACTCCATTGCAAATGTACTGGGAATTTTTTAAAAAAACAGAGTGAATGGTTACCTTTTGAAACACTTGATAGCGGGATTTGGTCCACATGTCAAGCTGCAACAACAAATGCAAGTGTGTTAAGAAAGATCCTTCATAAAAAAAAAAAACATTACATAAAGGTGCTGACAAGTTGATTTAACTCTTGAGATGGAAAGCAATAAAGGTGTGCAAACATTTCTGAAATTAGGTATGCTATATAGTATGTGCGCAAAAAGATTGCTCGTTCGCATCAAAAATGGTAGCTTGGGCATTTCCTCTTTCTTCAACACAGGCAAAAGCTTTGAGCAATTCTACCTGCACCAATCCTTAGGTTGAAAAGCACTACAGTTTCAATTAGTGTCAGTGGATACTTTGTCAGAGTACTGTCGAGACCGGTTATAATGAAGTCAACGGGAATCGGAAATCACTTCGCTATATCCGCTATTTCATTTTAACCGACTTCGGTTATAACGAAGTCCAAAAGGGAATGGGAAATCGTGATTGCTTCACTGTAGCCACTATTTCGTTATAACCGACTTTGTTATAACCGGTCTCGAGAGTATCACATTCCCATTCTTTATTGCTTTGCCAACAATAGACTCACTCTAGCCAAGCATGTTTTGATTTGCTGAGACTTTATTGGATGGCAGAAGTCAGGTGATGCGTGTATTATCATCATTGTTTTAAATCGCCTCCATAAGTCACCATTTTGTGGACAGCCAGCTTCCGTTGCAAAATTCCGGGTCGTTTGTTCTCAGCTGCTTAGTGCCATTATGCACATGTCCTCGGGAAATCGCATCTTAATTGTGTCTTTGCGGTTCCTAACTGCCTGCTTGCTGTGCCTTCGGGTGCAGAAGCAGGTCATAGAACGGTAAATGACTCTTCCACTTTCCGTCAGGCAACAACGCTACTGCAAAGGGGAGGAGTACTTGGCTTGCCATTAAAAAACAAAATAATTCCAAGCCCAATGCAGGAAACAAGTTTTGTGAGGTGAGTGTATTTCACTGGTCTTCGCGTATCGCTCGTTGCCTCACAGTCAATCAGGCTGCTTCGACTGAGCTTGGTTCGGCTTGAACGAAGCTTGCGAGGATGGCTGCTTCTGAATAAGATTTCAATTGCAGCGTTTTTTTATTGAAATTGCTTCGCATCGTAGGAAGCTTAGAAACCAATGTAAGGAGTAGCTTTGTATGCGAAATCGGAAGAATGAATATTCGGGCAACTCATAACGCAATTTAAACAAACACTCTTGCATGAATGGGCCTTCAGGTGGTCATCATCCGAGCTTCATGTTGATTCCATTGCTGTTTTCCTGCCTTGTGGCACAAAAGACACCAATGAAGCCTTGACAGCACGGTCTTAGATAGCTATGTCATCTGATGCCCCGAGTGAGAGATGCAATTTGCTGATCAGGCAGTATGACTGATGACACAATCATCCTTAGTGTTTCCAATATAGAAAGTCCTTGATTTCATATCAAGCCATTCTCGTAACTCACCGTCAGTTCCATTTTTCTACATTAACCACTTGCAGAGATCATGTCGACTGCCAACTGCCTTGAGAATCGTCATGGGAAAACCAATGTTGGACCTAAGGGGTGACACCACCTTCAAGTGTCGACTTTTAATCAGTTGCTCAATATTGATGAAATTTGGAGGGTCTATTCATCTCGTTGACTAAATGCACTCTATGAAATCTTATCTCTGTAGGACTATTTTCCGATAAGCTACAGGGGGAGGTACACAGCTATTGATGTAAGTCGCCTCACTTGGCAAGGAAATCTATCGTATAAAATTGCTGGAGAATATTGAGCATTTCTAAGCTTCAGCCTTAACTACAACAAATAGTGGGGGGGCTATCTATTTTTATCTTAAAATCCGCGTTTTTTCTGTGCAAAATGTCAATTTGAAAAGCATTCCACATAATGGGGCATTTTCTCCTCATCAAAACTCTACTTTTTGGCAATAAGAACTTTATTTAAATAGAAAAACAAATATCTAGCCCCCTTCCTCATTAAATTTCAGTTCAGAAACATCCACAGCAAAGAATACATTCAGCGATTTATTGAAATTATAGATTTTCTAAAACGAAAGTTGCTGCAAAAAAGTGAAACTGAGAAAAACCCGTTTAAAGTTTCCACACCACTCCCTTTGCCTTTACTGGGGGTGGTGGCAACTAAAAGGCACCAAGAGCGTAGATGGTGCCTTCTGCTTACACTCGATCTCCAGCATGGCTTTGCTGAGTGAGTCCGAGCTTAAACACTTTCTTTGAGTGTCATTTTGTTGTCGGCCTCTGGACATTGACTGTGAAATGAGTGAGGAATTTGGTATGCTTGCAATACACGAACCAACATCAGCAAGTATGGGCGGGGCAAGCATCATCAAAATACAAAGCAGAAAAACCCACATGACGTTCTATAAATGAATGCTGGTTTCAGTCAGTTTTGTGTTCAATCAGGGTGGGCTTTTCGATTCTTGGCCATATGCATGGCCTCTTCTACGTGAAAGCTGGACTTCTACTATGGTGTTCTTGCCCGAATAGAGTTTACTCTCGAGCAAAGATATTTAATGTACTGAAACTGTGAAGAAATGCTCCTCCCAACGAGAGTATGATCATCATTCTAGGGCATACCGGTGCAAAGCTACAGCAGTTTGAAAATAGGAAACAGAAGTTTCACATTTCAAAAACATGTGATTTTGCATCGTTGGCTGACCGAAAATGTTTTATTTCTCTGTAAATACTCCAGATATTGCAATAACACTTTGCAAGAGTATACACTATTAGTTGTGGAACTACAATACACAAAAATAGGAAAATTTGTTTTTTTTCTCGAAAATTGCAATTTTAAGGTGGTGTCCCCTCCCTAAGCCGCAAGCTTCACCTGGCCAGCAAAGCATTTTTCAAGCTATCTCGAGAGCTTCACTCTATGTTCCATTCTATCCTGTTTCTGTCCACTCCTGAAGATCTTGTATGCAGTTGTAAATTAAGTGATGAAATGCTGCTGCAAGCGCAAAAAGTGTACACAAAAAAAAAATATATATATATATATGCCAGCGGCTCATTATGACAGAAAAAAAGGCTCGAGGTACACCTAAGCACTTCTTATGAGTTGTGAATGCGGAAGCATGCTTGCCGTTCTTCCGCTCCCGTGTTTCGTTTGTGGCATATTTGCGCCAGCCGTGCGAGCGCTCTCCCAGCTCTCCTCGCAGCTCTGACCTAGGACGCTTCGTGTTGCAAGCACGCTTGCGGCCGGGACACGCAACGCCATGGGGCGGCAGTCGTTGAAACTGACGCGCACAGCGGCCAATGGGAGCCTCGTCGACGCGCACCAGCCAATGGGACCGAAGGCAAAATCCATCAGCTTTACTCCGCTCCTTTGGGATTGGGGAAACTAGGTACCGTTGTCTAGGCTTTTCGAGTGGTTTCATAGCTGGGAGCTAGCTTCACTTGGAGAAAGGATTTAAGGTGCCGTTTAGCGCGCTTCAAACCGATGACGTTGGCTCGCTCCATGGGACAGTTAATGCTTTCGCATTAAAAAGCAGCTAAACTCTAAGCGAAAGTTTGCTGCTGCAACGGGAAGATGGAACAGACCACCCTTGTCGAGTTAATTATTGGTCTGTCTGGATTATTGACACAGTAGAGGTTGACTCATCTCAAAATGAGATAATTGACCAGCTAGACTTCAACGTAAATAATGTTGTATATGATCTAAGATGGCTACCCATAGTGCCACACCCTTAGCTGAAAGACCTGCAGACATCAGAAATGGCGCATACAGTTATCATACAGTGTACTATGAAAGGATCAGAAATGGCGGCACGGATATGGATGAATTTTAGTGCCACGGTGCGAAGCTTGGGAGTTCCCATACTTTTGAAAGCTATTCAGTGATTCTAGTTTTTGTTATACAGGATATGAGCAAATGTAAGGCGACATCAAAATATCAACTGACATTCCTTCATATAATTGGTTTTGAGGCAGGTGGGTATTGCCACCTATTGTCATGCATTCTAAACATATCTTGTCTAATAAGTGTTGCCACCTAGGTGTGCAGTGTTATTTTTCATGTAACTGTTTAGACATTCCTTGCTTTTTTTTTTTTTCTTTTTTTCTAGGGGCCATGTGAGGCAGGCAGGTGTCGCCACCTATTATCATGCATTCCAAACATAAGTTGTCTAACAAGTGTTGCCATCTAGGTGTGCAGTGTTATTTTTTGTTTAACTGAGACATTTCTCGCTCTTTTTTCTAAGGGTGATGTGAGGCAAGCGAGTATCGCCACCTATCGTCAAGCATTCCAAACATATTTTGTCTAATAAGTGTCGCCATCTATTTTTAATTGTTCCACCTATTGTCAATATTGTTACAATAAAATATATTTATCCAACAGGACTTAAGGGGAGATGCGAGCTGAAAAAGGGCATTATTTTGCAAAAAATGTGATTTCAGGTTTTATGGTGTTTTATTATCTTTCAATCTTCATATTCTTTGTATAAAAATTTTAGAAAAACCGGTAATGATTGCAAAGTTAGTCAAATACATACTTAAGAGCTTCTGTGAACCCAGAATGGCATAAATTTGAGCCATTTTCATGTGCAACAAATTGTGAGGTCGCTCGCCATCGCATTTATGTTGAGAACCAGGCCTAGCCGTCTCCTCTTCATCGCAGTCTTTCGTAGCTTCAATTTCTCACGGGAAATTATTGATAAAATGTATTTTTCCTACCGCAAAAGAGTGCCACTGCACATCTATGGTAATATTCAAACACGTTTTTCTGTTCATATAATTTGGGGCATCTTCACAATTTGCAAACAATAAGTTTTGTCCTTATTATCGTCCTATCACAACCAAATTTGGCATGGACATGCTTTAGGCTATGTAGAATGCAACTATCAAGGTTTTGTTAGAATACACCTTTTTTATATTTATGAAAAATTTAAGGAACATGGCATTTTTGCAATTTTCAATTATTCTAAAATAAAATAGGTCTTGCACTTTTTTTTTATTATTGTTCATTGCACTCAGTGGTAGGAAACGAATTAGCTCATTTTACTAGGCTCTTTTTAGTGTGTTGGCATGCCCCATGTGTGCACAAGAATATGTTGCTATTTGTTTTACATTTGTTTTGCATTTCGAGTTTTAAAAATCAAGAAATGTCAAAACTAACACCATAGTTATTAAAAAGAGATAAAATATTATAAATTGTAAAAATTTCACCCAGTTATTGTAAATAATAAAAACAAATTCTTTCCCCTAACACATGCCCCTTTAATTGCATTGGAAATGAAGTGTTATTCTTTTTTTATTTTTCCATTGTCTCACACTTGTATAGACTGCACGCACAACTGTCCAAAACAGTGAAAAATGTGATGCTTCCACAAAATTTGCTATTAAGCTAAAAATCGAAAAACTGGGCATTAAATTCGGGTAATGTGGTTTACAGCTAAACATTTAAGGCGTGTTCACACCTGCGAGTCTCAGCAATCGCACAACAGCTTTCTGGTCGCCGAGCGACGGTCACGAGACCAGTTTGGAGCAGTCGCTTCCAGACCGATTTTTCCAGAGTGGCCGTCGAGTCATCGACAGTTGAGCTAATTAAAAGCCTCGGAAGGGATGTGATGCACTTCACATTTGTATACAACCGGCATTCCAGACTTTCTGCAGGAAATAAAACCAATGTGTCCACCCAAAGCCTCGATTCACAGCAGTGGCCACGAAATTCTCCGCGACGGCTCTACAGTGCTGTTAAAACGTATCTACTTCTTTACAACAAGCAGAAACCCAATCTCAATGAGCACCTCAAAAATGATTTGGCCTGGCAGCAAATCAGGGGCGAATCAGGGCCAATTTTGATTTGGCAGGTAGATACTGTAACGTGTGTGGGAATCACATGTTCCCCATCTCACTATCTAGGTCTAGCACACGCAGGCTGTGGGGACCGCCATGGCGCCTGCTTCCTGGATACGAGGCGAAGCCAGATTCATTGAAGAGGGAGGTGTTTTCCTCGCTCTTTTGGGTGAATCTGTTACAGGCACACTCTTGGGAATGGTCGTGGATGCGACCCATATCCGGGCGAACCTACAACCGGCCGCCACAAGCACGTCCGTTTCCCGCAGGATTTATAACCTGGCCCCCGAACCCCCAAGAGGGGGAGCCGGAGACGCTGGGTGGCTGAGGCTCTGGTCATCGGAGCCTCTACTTTGTTTTTGCAGCTTCCCCTTCCCACAAATCTACCTAGGACGGTAGCATGGGCCCGTCCAAGTGAATCTATCCAATACGACAGCGCCAACCTTTTAGTCTTTTCTCTTCTTTGTTGGCCGGCAGGCAAAGCGTGGTGGTGTATGCACCAATAAGGCCCGCCTTCTTCAAAATCCTTATGTTGCAGAGTGACTCCTCTTTATCGGAGCCTACAGCAGTCTTTGGATGGACCTGGCCATAGCAGTCCTCAACACCAAGTTATGGAGTGGGATCTACTTCGCTGTGCATTCAGGTAAGTGGAATCCCACAAGTGCAAGCTCGAGCGAGTGCACGTCGATGTAGCGGTTCTTTTTTCATTATACAATTCCGAAGAACCCACGCCAAAACATGAGTTTTTCTTTTACAGTAAAAGTGATGAATATGGAGCTGCACAGCAACGAAAATAGAAAAGCAGCAAAAACACAAACCTGCGCTGTGGCAGAAAGGGCAGAATCGGTGACGGCCTTGGAGAAATTTTGAGAAGCGACTTGGTGGTCGCCACTCACCGAAAGCGTACGGTGTGGACCAACGTGACTAAATCAGTCAGTTGACAAGCTTCCTAGAACACTTGGTACCACTTTGTGTCGCATTCGCTCGGTAAAGCTCGCTATGCTATCAGCCCACCCCATGGACAGAAGCGATGGAACCAGTGGAACATTGGATGCAGACTGTCCGCAGTGGAAAGTCACTCCATTGTGGTTTTTAGGCAAACACAAAGTTTGCACAAAAAGAGCATCGTTTAAAAAAGGCCCTTTTCTGTCACCCGTGGGATCGGCGCTGCTGGCGGCGCCAGGAATGCTATCTGCCCACACTTGCTCACGTGCAAGCAACAGAGAAGAACCGCTTTTAAACAACGCTCTACTGAGGAACTTGTCACCCGACAGATCTAAGAATGTTGGTATGAACATCGGTGGCCACTGGTCGCACATCACCAGCCAGTTGTGCGACTGCTCCGAGTCGCAAGTGTGAATGCGCTTTCACACAAGTAGAGCATATTTCAAAGCTATGCAATGCGAATGCATACTTTGTGCTGTGTCCTTCCCGAGGGAAATTTGTGACAATCATGCTGTTCGATGGTGTCCATAGCCTACCTGGTCGTCATCCGTGTAGAAGTCTTCGTTGAAGCCCTTGACAATGACCCATTCGATGATAAGACCACGGAGAGACACCAATGCTCTCAAGGTGCGACTCAGCGTGATCTATGAGGGGAAAAAAGAGTGCGAGTGAATACAGTCTCCCTGGTGTCACTGACTCACCCCTACTTCAGTTATACCTTAGCTTCTCCAGAATATCATGTCACGCCACAGCGGCCAATCCAAAGTAAACCTATGCTCAGGGCTGGTTTTCTTCAGCACCTAATATATTTAAAGCCTTGCACAAAAGTCTCTGGTGATTTGGCGGCTCTTTTTTCTTTTTTGCCCGTGGCGGATGGATGGATGGATGGATGTTACTGGCCCTTTGTAACGGGCAGTAGCTTGCGCCACTTAGCCTAAGTCTAAAAAGACAAACATATCACTCCTGCCCTTCTAAGACAATTTTCTCCCCCTAACAATCCCCAGGCAGTGTCAGATATCACCACGATGACCTTCGGGGGATCGGACAAAAAAAACAAAAAAACATCACCCCCTGCCTCTTCCCTTTGGCGAGGGAGTCGCCAAATTTTCCCTGGTCAAACCTGTTGGCATTACCCCAGCACCGGACCCACTGGGGGACAGGGTTGAGACTTTGGGCCGGAGCCACGTGGGAGGGAGTCCCAATTTTCCTCTGTCCCGCCTGTCCCCAGCTGTGCTAGTTAGTTGGTTGTGCATCATTCGATTTTCCCTAGATAATTTCCACCAATCTTCTAATCGCCTCTTTGTGACTGTAATCCTTTTCTCTTCCATTCTTCCATCGTCGCCAGTGAAACCCAGGGCCCCGGCCAAATCTGTTACCCCTTCAGGGAGGGCAGGGCGAAGCCCCATGCACTTCAATACCAAGTGCTCAAGTGTCTCGCTCTCATTATGGCAGGCAGCACATAATGTGCCTGTCTCCTGAAAGTTAGCCATATAAAGGCCCATTCACACACTTGTGACCTCTTAGAACCGTGTGCCTTGGAACCTCTTAAAGGGGCCCTGCAATCATATTTAAGCGTCTAACTTTTTTGCGGTTTCCACGTCTCTTGGAGTTCGGGCAAGCCAGCGGGCACGGAGAGAGTAACTAAATATCAGTGCGTCATATTTTAGCTGGACGACGCGGAAACCTCCTCCACCTACGGGGGCGACCCGCGGTGCCGAAAGCATGCGATATGTGAAGTCTTTGGTCCTGGCCTTACTACTGCTCAGAGCCACTAAAAGCTATTTTTTAGTCGAAATACAAAACACAAGTGGCACGAATTGTTTCAATTATTTATATGAAAGTAGTTTTTGTTCAGTATTTCAGATCATCAGAAAAGAAACAAATGCAGTTCATAAAGTACGGAAACAAGAAATGACCCGTCGACATACCCGCCACCAAGCGGTGGAAAAGGCGGTGCATGCTAGAAAGGGTTAGTGGGATCAGGCACCGACAAGTGGCGAGCGTAGAAAAGTCCCAGATGTACGCGGCGGCGCTGCGGTCGTATACGGGCTTGAGGATCCGACCGGTTCCAAGCGTTCCGAAGGCCTTCGCAGCAGGTTTGGCTCGCAATTTGGCCGTTTGGCGGTATGGCAGTGCGAAGTGGCTCCCGTTCTGAACTGATCTTTACCCCGTGTTTGCTGTTGTTTGTGGCCAATGAAGAGTCATGCCGAATTAGTCTTTAATCGTGCAGCAAATGCAATGGGAGCCACCCTGGCCACCCTCTTCATACAGCCTATCCAACACATGCTTTAGTGGCGCCCTCTCGAGCCGTCGACACGGAGTGCGGCAGTCGTGAGCGCTCGCTGAGCTCACTACCCCTCCTCTAGTTCCCGGCCACTCAAGCCACGACCAAGAACGTCATGAAGGAGGTTATTTTTTGCTTGTTTTTTGTAATTTTAATTTGCCTATAACTTTTAAAATAAAGCAAAATTCGAGAAAAGAAAAGTTTTATTAAGTTACTACAATCAGTGCACTCAGGTTCAGTACAAATTAAATACCGGTCAAAAAGTTGTTGCAAAGCCCCTTTAATATCTCTTACGAAGAGAGGACACACTGGCGCCATCTATTGGGTAGCAGTGTAAACTTGGCGGTCCGGCATATTTTCTATTTCTCTCGCGCATTATCCTTTCTTTCTTAGCTCGAAAAACTTTTGTCATTGTTATAAACGAGCCTTTCTCATAGGTATTACACACATTTGACCTCGGAAATTCCACAAAACCTTCGCTCTTGTGAAGTGCATTTCCAGGGTCACCCCATAGATGGCGCCAGAGTGTTCTCTCGTCCTAAGAAATTTTAAGAGGTTTCAACAGGTCTCATCTCTCTCGGTCGTACTCGGTTGCAGGCGTGTGAACGGGCCTTAAGTCCTCGTCCTCAAAACTTCCGTTCTCGCCTCAAACAGTAAAGAACTTACCAGTGAATTGTCAAACACATTTTCCTTTCTTATGTCCTGTTTGTGTGTCCTGTACATTGTTAGAGCTGATTTTTCCTGTATTCTTACCTTCCACATTTTTATTTCTGCCTCTTTCACTCCCTTTCCACTAAATTATTCTGCTCAGCCCCATCACTAATGTGTAGGTGCTTAAATGTAAGCTTTCAGATTCAATTTGTCGATTTTGTGTTTAAACTTTTCATGTATAAATACTTGAATACCTTCCGTGCCCACCGCGTATCACCCATTTCGGTCAACCTTTGTTCAAATTTCAATTTACTAATTGCCTCTAGTCTCAAAAGACGACTAGCCCATATCCCCCTGTACTCACTTATTTTGTGTCGTTCCATGTGCTCCCAGTGCCAATCTGCCTATGCTTCTTTGTCAAACTTATAATCCTGATTGAACCTCTTATTTCATGCACAGTACCCATTGCCAAAAGACAGTCCTGGTACCATCACTCCTTTCCATATACCTCTGACCCCTTCATATCTATTATGGTTCCCTAGTGCCTCAAGCTTCATAAATAGATGAATTTCTTTTCCCTTTTCTAATTATATTCTCCTCATGTTCCATTAGATATTTCCTTCCCTAATTGAGCCAGACTCCCAAATATAAACCAGGGGTGGCCAGACTGACCCGGCCTAGGAGCCACAAAAAAAACCATGAAACTTCCAAGAGCTGCGGGGGGGGGGGGGGGGGGGGCAAAGTTTTGTTTAGGGCAATAAACGAAACTCAAACTACTTTCAATCTATCCGAGTAAAAGCAGTCCAACTGTATGTAAGGATGCAGTAGCACAAGACTACCAAACTGCAACCTGTCTTTCAATTTAAAACACGTTCTGGGAGGGCGGGGGAGGGGGGGGGGGGGATTCGCAAGCTGCACTTTAACACGCAAAGAGCCGCAGCTTGGCCACCCCTGGTCTAAACCATGGGGCTAAACCACCAATGTGGCAAGGAGGCCAAGCTATGCGTGCCATTTACACAGAAGCCACGTGAGGGCTTAGCAGCTGCTGCTGTCTCAAAATATTCAGGACTCATGCCCCTACTGCTGCATCATCTCCCTCCTCAATTTCTTCCAATGAATTTTGTTTTAATATTACCTCTTAGTATGTCTTCAAACCATGCAATCATAACTTGGAATAACTGCAGTTGCATGTCTAGCCTTTGCTGCAAACCATGCTACAAAGATACAGAGTGCAGGTTACAATTCAGCATTTATCTTTCTAAACATTTTTTTTTTTTTTTTTTTCAAGTTGGTGTGAAGATTACATAAAAAACCTCCCTGAACGGAAGTGGTATGCAAATACGGTTAATTCGTTAGGATTGAACAATGTGTTTTGTTTTGGTATGTATTAACCAATGCGCTCGTTTCTTTAATATGACGTCTCACAGCAAGCCTTACAGAAGTGGAACACAATATTTGAAAATACCTTGAGCACGGCAGACCCTCCACATGGTCTCAAGACATCAATAGACATGTCCACAAACTGCCTCTGGACACTGCTAATGAAGACATCCACATTCCTGAAAAAAAGGTAAAAAGAAAACTCAATTCAAGCGGTAGTCAAGAAGGCCGTCAATATCAAGATAATCAATAAGAAGCAATAAACCAGATTACACTTTGCCAGGGTTTTCCATATAGTATAGACCTTTGCAAAACGAGCTCTCTGGCCGCCGCCATTTTGTGACTTGAGCAAGCCCTATCAGTCAGAAATTTCTGCCACCCTCCTGAGCTGTGGAAACCCAGTCAACGAGGCTCCTCACCTGCATTGTGCATTCAAAGTTCACCGGCTTTTCTTGAAAGTTTTTACTTTATTTGCCTGTTCAAGATGCTTACCCTCTTTGTGTTATCTTCCACTGTGAAAGCCAGGAAATACTAGGGCTCGTAGCCTGCTCTCCCTTCGCAGGAAACGAGCGAAGAAAGCGAACGTCAAGCAACCCGCGACGCGGTCCGTTTGACATTCTTCTAGGATTATTAACGTTGAGATAATCTTTGAAAAGCCTTCCCGGCTATGTTCCCTGTCTTTGCGAAAAATAGCTGATAGGGTTGGGTCTGGGGTATGGGGACGGAATAGACATGTTAGTTTATTTGCTTTGGTGCTGTGCAAAAGAGCAGCTCTCCTCAAAACGTGCCCCAAAACAAGCCGGATTCCATCCGATCGTCGTGAAGTCACTATCATCGACACTGTGTATTAGACATACTGTTCGGATAATGCCGCGGCGTCGGGTACATACAACATTTGTTGTTTGATTGATGCGACTCGTTGAATTTCATGTTGTGAGCACAGAATATGCATGCAGTTCGGCTATCCTGTGTGGTTAAATATTTTCGACATTTAAGGCCTTTCTAGATAGACACAGCTGAGTGTATGGTGCCATAAAAAAAATCAACATAAAACGAAACAAACATTCCAGTTGCATTTGTGCTGTCGTGCACAGATTCACAAAAATAGCTTTCATTTGTTTGTTACTGTTCCCAAAAATAGTACAATGCTGTCTTAAAAACCTCGAAAAATTCTATTTGCCATAGAGCACAAAAGAACGAATAAAACGTGGGAATTTAGTCGCCACCAGCGTCCGGAATTGCGCCTACGCAGGCTGCCACAGCCCACTGATGGAAAAACCCACAGCCCAGTGCAGCTGGGCAACACTAAAGTACACTCTCAAAACAAACTGTCACTGGAAAGGTTCTATAAGGTTATGAGTGCATGTACAACAGTGAGCTCAAAAATGATGATGAAAGGCAAGAGCTTCAGTAAGCAGCTTTGATAAACTGTAACTACCTTACGCTACATAAAACTTCATGTCATAGAAACAGTATTCGCTCTAAAATTTGGTTTCCACAAGGCTGTACACAACCTGAGCGATGAAACGCAGAATGTGTTTCCACCAAAAAGGCTAAGGTAACGTATGGTCAGTTTTCAAATCAACAGTCTTGCACCGAAAGCATTACACCATATCAGTTGCAAATTGCAATTACATCAACCAGTTCACAATGATGTTCAGTATTGTGACAATAATGTCTACAGAATCAATTATCTTGGCAAACATCAAAAACAATGACAAGTCTCACTAACGTGACAACTGGAACTTGGTTGAAGGTCCATCAATAACTTCCAGACAATGTTTTTATAATTCCTCTTTTCGTCTTTTTTTTTTTTTAATTGTTGTTAAAACTAGTGTATTCACACTCACCAAGCCAGACAAACCTCGTCTCACAAACCCGCCTCAATGCAAGCCCCTGTTAGCCACCACAAACCAGAAGCCAAACCTAAAAAGTCAGGTTGAGGCCGAGGTTTTTAATCAGGGCCGGGATTGTGCAGCAGTCCTTCCTGGACACAGACTTCACAGGTATAATATTAGCGACCAACCAGCGCAGGTATGGTGCCTGGAATGAGTCACCAGCTACCTGCCGTGATTCGGGCGGTGGGAGAAGCAGCAGAAATGAATATAGTAGACACCCATTTAAGTACACTCCGTCTGTAGCCGGCCAAGACTATGATCACTACGAGGTGTAACGCTGCGATGAGAGTGTCGCTTGCATCCACTCACTTTTTTTGCTAGCCCGTCTACGACCAACCACCAGGATTACGACAATGAACAGCAAGACGCCCCGACTTTTATGACATATTTCGTTACCGCTTCCTGACATCTCTTGATACATAGGTGCCGTCGGAAGCCAGACACAACGGTCAGCGAGCCATTCCAGGCACTGTAGTACGGGGGCGGCAATACGAGTTAGCGCGACGGAATGCTGGCCAGAGCAATATAAATTTAGCATGGGGCACCTTCAGCATGCTAAGCCATTGGAGGAGACGTTGGAACGAACAAACACGATTTCACGAATGGGGCTGTGCGTGGCATTGATCGGACACTTCTCTTTCCTAAAGTACCTAGACAACAAAGACGACGACATTGTTTCTCTCCTTCACTGGTGCGCACACTCTTTTGATTGTCTCCAAGGTCGGAGGTGGCATTCCTAAACTTTGTTTCAACTTAAATCAGAGTGCACTCGAATGGGTAAATGACAGACAAGCACGCTAACTCACACAAACTAAGAGCGCACTGTCACGGTATACTTTCTATGGGCGATTGTATTAGCCACAAAGAACACTTTTAAGGAAAGGCAATGAAAGCCGTGACGTTTGGCTTTCGGCATTGATTGCATGGTGCTATCGGCTTCTAGCATCTGCTACACTCTTGGTGGTATGGGCATTCTTCTTCCCTCCTCCTCTTCCTCCTCCAAGACACACTCTTCTGCCTTATTTTTAGTTGTTTTGCACTTGTGCGTATACGGTGGCAATGCTTCGATTGTCCCAAAACAGCAGGTGACATTCTTCAAAGGAAGTTGTTACTTTTTTTGTATAGAAGGGCTTTAAATTTCCCTGGTTCACTCTCAACATTGTCGTCTATTTGGCTAGTAATAACAAGCACTCGTGTGACAAAAACACAAAAGAAATGTGCACATCTGCAGATGCCCCATCATCACTAACTACCAGCCAAACAGAGCAATATTGGAGTTGACCACAAAGGCACGGCTTATAAACAGTACCAGCCCACCCTCGTGTGCCCAATAGCTTAGAGTGCAAGGGGGGAGACCTATGTGAGAATTTTGGGCTAACTCATATTGCCGCTGCCTGTACATATACCGTGTCTCCAGTTTGCGCGTGCCTCCAGAAACTACTTCCGCAAAATATGTCTGGAGAATTCCGGACCGCCACAATTACCTAATGGTGAATTCCGCTCGCGGATTTGGAGCGCTCCAAAAGCGCCCCTTTTAGAGTGCACATCTTCCCCTGGTAGATAGCACAGGTTGGTCATCTTCCGCGCTTAGACTTGTGGCAGCACCCGCCCCGTGGAGTGCCTCCAACTCCACTGAACTTGACTCATGAGATTTCACAGAGCTTGGCGGAAGTTGACGGAAGCGTGCTACATCCTTTCCTTTAACTCGGCGTTGCGCATGCGCATTGCCGAGGTCGACGGATGGACCGGGCACTCTAGTTGGAACTGTTCGGATGCGTCGGTTGTTTACGCAGGATTCTGCGGCTCGAATACTCCTACCTCGCGCAGATCAGGGGTGCAGAGCCGGGACTGGAGCACAGCAAATCGTAAGGGCTGACATCCGTGATCGTGAGAGAAAGAACGAGAAAAATAATGACAGAAATTCTGAAGCAAGCAGACAGAAGGTTAGGCCCGTTGATTTTGCCGCAACTGATTGTTTACTTTTTCACACTGCATGCCGCCGTTGTTTTCTCGTGCAATAAGGCAAGGACCAGGCAACGACTGTCCAAGTGATGGTTTGTTACCGATTTATGTTTATTAAAGTCTTACCAACAATCTGAGCTCCACCGACGGCAATCGTTCTGCGTGCCCCGCCGCTTCAAGGCGGCCGAAAGGTATGTGACAGTGACAATTGCGAACGTCTTCCTCATTATTTGTGACACGGGGTCTGTGGTACAGATATTGCGCCCGGCCTGTGTTATTTCCGCAGCTAAACGATGACAGTAGTGACTAATTGTCGGAAAGCTCAGTCGGCTGAGGCTTGGGTCGGCTCGTCAAGTTCGAGCAGCGGCCATTTTGAACGACAGACCATTTCGGGCAGTTCACTCTAAAAATGTGAGTCCATCTTCTGCTCAAAACATTGCACTGTGCATGCCCTGGCATTAGCACCCGTCACAGATTCACGGCTAAATTGAGCATATGGTTGTCTCGTAAACTGTTCCCAAAGTGCTCGCTATTCTAGCGGACGGATACGTTGCTGCGGTGGACGTTCATCCAAAGTAGGTTGGTTTCAAAGCAGACGACAGCCGGTTCCTCTGGGCCTCGCACCTCGCACATTTCATGGTGACACAAATGCTCTGGTGACGCCGGGTCACATGCCTTGCTCCAACGCTCTTCTTGGGTCGCGGATCCCTAGCCTCCACAGTTCATCAAGTTATCATGAAAGCGGAGTACACTGGCGCAGCTTCCAAGCTTGGGTTGTGCTTGGCGAGGTTCAAACACATCGGGGTAGGGCGCTGCGAGGTTGTGCGTCATACTCCGATGTGTTTGAACCTTGCCCAGCACAACCCAAGCTTGAAAACTCCGCCGGTAGTGGGCTCAAAGTTCCGCCAGTGTTCGCATGCCATTTGAACCCACCATCCACGACATCCGAGGTATTAAAGTGGCAATTTTACTCACTGCGGCGAGAAGTTATGTCCGTTTGTGAGGGGTCTTCGCAATCGCTTCGTTGGGAACAGCGAACTGTTGGACCTCTTCAGACTGTTCTGGTTTAGAATTGCAGAAGCGTGACTCGTGTGCTCGTGAACCTAAAATATATGTTTACACGGGGCATGACCGTTAGATCCATCGTATGATGATCCGACGTCGAGCATACCTTGTCAAACCAGCGGTACGACTTGATCATGTCAGTGTAAAGTGATGTCCTGTCCAACGTTGGGTCCTGGCAAAGGTGACCGGTGCTGCCGAGGTTCAATGGTGCCACCGGCGAGCCAAGCAAAGTGACGGCAGTTTCCAGTTCCCTGCGAAGACGCGCAAGCATCGTTGAAGCTTTCATACAGTCAAGCACAACAGGGCTCCAAAAAAGACGCATCGTTTTACCTTATTCTAGAAATGACACCTCCCAGAGTGGTTTGAAGCTCCACGATGAAGTTCTTTTCCTTGTTTTCATCGCCCTGAGACGACGGCACCCCATCGGCCAGCGTACGGAACACTTCCCCGACGGTACTCCGAAGGGCTTTTACGGCCCGTAAGCCGGAATTCACGGCATCTAGATTTATTCCCAAGTCAGCCATGTAAGGATTCATGCTTCGTACCTGCCAATGAAGCGCAGTTTGTTTTACACCCGCGAAACGTTCAGAGCTTTGACGATGAAACGTTCGCCTGTGCCGCCTGTGCAGCCTCGAAGGAAAATGTTACGTTCTGTGAGCCGCCATCTTTAAAACGTCGCCCTCTCGCGGGAAACGCGAAAACTATTCAGGAGGGAAAAAGTAGATCGGCGGGACTTTCAAAACGTTGTTTCGGTTCATGGATTGGTTGGCTAAGTAATTTATCGATGTTGACGAAGGGCCCTGATTTATTTTACCTTTAATTTGTCTTGTTCGGCAACCCCTGGAATAATTATTCTGCACGTAAAAATTGGCAGCTATTAATATATAGAGTAATCTCTCGCTAATATGGACACCTTCAGTGGCGTACCAACTTGTTTTTGAGGGGGGGGCAAACCAGACCTCCCTCCCCCTCCTAGGGCCACAGGGCGGTGCCCTTGGTATCTCTTGGCCGCCGCCGGTCACCGGCCAGTGATTTCCCTGCCCAGTGGCGGCTGTTTTAAAGAGAGAGAGGGGGGGGGGGTGCAAAACGCATGCCTTGCCCACCCACTCTGACAGCTGAGAAGGGGGGGGGGGGGGGAGCAAGGGCTGTACAACACTAGAGCGCACGACACTTGAGCGCCGACATTAGAGCGCCGACACTAGAGCGCCGCGACGTTAGAGCGCGCGACACTAGAGCGCCGCGACGTTAGAGCGCGCGACACTAGAGCGCCGCGACGTTAGCGCGCTCGACTCAAGAGCGCTGCGACGTTAGCGCAGCGCTCTTGAGTCGAGCTCCCGTCACGAGGACGCACAACCAGTCCAGCGCGAGTGGACCGACCCGACCGGCCACTCTTTCGGTCATCGCGTGTTTTATGTAAAATTGGCAGGGATTTATTCCGCGGAAGTCAGCAATGACATTGCGAAATGAGTCGACGAAATGTTTGCGTGTGACAAACCAAAAAGTGTTACAAAAAGCTAACAGAAAAAGAATAATATCTGTAGCGTGCATTTTTGCAGGAAAAAAAAAACAAAAAAACAAAGATTGCAGCTGGCCTAGCCTAGGTCAGCTGCAATGTTTTTCTCTAATTTTTATAACTTTTTCTCTGACGTTTTCTAAATCAAAGAACTAATGAAGGCTTCATTAGTTATTTGATTTTGTATATCACAGATTTTCAGGGGAGGTTTTCCTGTATCCGTTAAATGGCTGAAAATATCTGCATGCGATAAAATTGCGCTGAGCTTTCCTTCGATGAGTTTTTTACTGATACGTTTTAGCGGTGATCTTTCTTCATTACGGACATAGACGTCAGAATACCATTTAAACTTATGCGAGGGACGTCTAAATAGCCACCAAATAGATCGGAGCCCAAATGCCTGTCAAGAATAGACCAGATATAGCAAAAAAAACTGTTTATAGTATATCCGAGAGGCGCACCGCAGCACTGTGAAGAAATCTTAGACTCCCTGCTCCACTCAGCTGCAAACTTTCCCGGTACCTATATGCCCCAGCCCACTCCCCTGCCCCCTTTTCTCTCCGATGTCCGTAAACAATTGGTTAGAAAGAGTCGTACCCTTTTTTTATTTTTTATTAAAGGCGTATTCAATGAATCAAAAATCACCAATGCTTCAATTCGATGAGTCGCACAATTTTGTTCTGTCTGTGGAGCCGCGGATACATCACACATTTTTCGGTGTTTGCTCAACTGGTTGGGCGCTCTCGTGTCGCGCGCTCAACTGGTCGTGCGCTCTAGTGTCGCGCGCTCAACTGGTCATGCGCTCTAGTGTCGCGCGCTCAACTGGTCATGCGCTCTCGTGTCGTGCGCTCTAGTGTCAAGCGCGCTACTGTCGCAGCGCCCTCGTGTCGTGCGCTCTAACGTCGGCGCTCTAGTGTCGCGCGCTCTAAAGGCGCTCTCCCGGGAGCAAGTGCCTTCTTGTTCCCCCGTTGGTACGCCCATGGACACGTCCGTTCCCCAAAAAAGTCGTGCACAATGTGAGTAGTCCATAATAACGAGACAAGAATGCATGTATTTTCCAAGTCTGTCCCTGAAGATGGTGTTAATTACAGCGGACTATCCATATTAACGAGGGTCTAAATTAACGAGGCATGACTGTATATATAGTGGTCAACGAGAATCAAGTATGTAAATTAATTGAGAGATTTCAATAAAAAAAAAAAAAGCGTGGACGTTATTTCACGATGTGACTTGTTTTTATTTAATTTTTTATGTCTCCGTGCTTCTACTAATTTTGCAAGCGACTAACGCAATAAGTTGTTCGTGCATGTTGGAGTTCTAGAGCTGACAGTGTTCTAAATTGTACCTTTGCCAGGGCCCAACGTTGGACAGGACATCACTTTACACGATCAAGTCGTACCGCTGGTTTGACAAGGTATGCTCGACATCGGATCATCATACGATGGATCTAACGGTCATGCCCCGTGTAAACATATCTTTTAGGTTCACGAGCACATGAGTCACGCTTCTGCAATTCTAAACCAGAACAGTCTGAAGAGGTCCAACATTTCGCTGTTCCCAACGAAGCGATTGCGAAGACCCCTCACAAACGGACATAACTTCTCGCCGCAGTGAGTAAAATTGCCACTTTAATACCTCGGATGTCGTGGATGGTGGGTTCAAATGGGATGCGAACACTGGCGGAACTTTGAGCCCACTACCGGCGGAGTTTTCAAGCTTGGCGGGTAGTCGCATGTTTGCGCTGCTCCGTGTATGCTGTATCTTCGTAGCGCTTTGTAAGCTCCGACTAGACAACTCTTTGGCTCTCAACCATCATGCCAATTGCAGCAGATCTCAGTGTACGTCGCCAGCCCCTTTCCCCCGAGCTTTTCCGCATGAGCGGCCGTCGGTCCATTTACACCTGCTAGGCCTAGCTCGACAACAGCGACGGAACACCGGCGCGTCTTCCAACCGCGCCGCCGTCTGTCTGCGGCCGGCATCACGGGACACCGCCTAGACCTTCGCACTGTCTGTGTTCTTCTACTGGCCGGCGACATTGCAACAAACCCTGGGCCGCAGATCCTTCCTGTGCGAGCTGCACGAAGCGAGTGCGAGACAATCAAGCGGCGATCTGCTGCGACTCATCCGATGGTTGGTTTCATCGCGGTTGCGTTTTTTTATATGTCACTAGGAGAATACCGCAAGATAGGTAAAGGAAGCGACCCATGGTTTTGCCTAGTCTGTTCGCTGCCACCGCTTGCAGACGACTTCTTCGAGGTGCTGGCTGCCCCTGACTCTTCATCTCCCACCGCGCCTGGCGTCCCTGACACATCACCGCTCCCCAAGCCGAGCAATCCGTTCAACAAGACTGTCACGTTCTGGTACACTAACTGCCGGAGTGTAAAGAACAAGTTGTCAGACTTCAAGCTCGCCTCCTCAGCCCACCCCGGCAGCACTGTCATCCTCCTTACGGAAACGTGGCTGGACGCTGGTGTTTGTGACGCCGAGCTCTTCGGTCAGGCCTCCTTTAACGTCCACCGTCGTGACCGTGCATCCCACGGTGGTGGCGTGCTCATTGCCGTGCCGTCCAGCCTCCCGGCAGTGAGGAGGTATGACCTGGAGCACCCGGAGTTGGAGGCCGTCTTTCTTGAACTCCGCCACCCAAAAGGCAGCTCCCTCCTAGTCCTAGCTTATTGCCCGCCGTCCACCAGGGCTACTGCCTATGAGCTCCTCGACGAATCGCTCACCAAAGCGCTGGCGAAGCCTTATCGCGAAGTACTGCTGTTCGGTGACTTCAACAGCCATATCGACTGGTGGGGAACCGATACTCCCATCCCTTCTGATGCGGCTGACGACACTCTCCTGGGCCTGGTGTCGACATTGGGGCTTTCCCAGATCTGCCGCTCCCCCACCGATATCCCGTCCTCCAGTTTCCTCGATCTTGTGTTTGTGTCCCATCCAACTCAAAGCCTTTCCTGCAATGTTTACCCTGGCCTCTCCGGAAGTGACCACCTGGCCATCGAACTCGCATACGCCATGGCACTTCCCCGCAAGGGCCACTTCGCTCGCGCAGTATGGAAGTTTCACCGGGCTGATAGAGAGCACATGGCTAGGTTGTCTCATCTCACCCCATGGTGCATGACGACTATGGGCGACGACTGCCTGGAAAACATGGACCTTTGGTGCGACTATGTGTGTGCGATCCAGAAGGAGTGCGTGCCCTGTGTTGTTTCTCGCCGGGGACGCTCTCGAGCCCCGTGGATCACAAAAGAACATATCCGCTCTGCTCAGAAGAAGCGGGCACTCTTCAAGCGTGCGGCCCGCCTGCAGTGCGCTGAGACACTTTCGCGAGCAAAAGCACTCCAGCGCTCCCTGAAGGCCGACTTAAATGCTGCTGAGACTGCATTTGCTAACACCATTGCTTTCCGAGCACGGAAGGAACCAAAGGTGTTCTGGACCTACGTCAGCCAGTCACAAACTACGCGACAGGAGCCAATCTTCACGTCCAATGGCGGGATAGTCTCCTCACCTAGGGAGATTGCCAACATGTTTGGTAGCCAGTTCGCTTCAGCCTTCACACCTGTTTCTACCCCTCCCCCACTTTCCCGCTATGACGCCGACATTAACTTGTCGTCCAACCCTGATGCCCTCTCATCTCTCTCTCACTTCCTCAGACCTCGAGGATGCCCTCCGCTGCATCAAACCTTCCTCTTCCACTGGTCCCGACGGTATTTCTCCCACCTTCCTCAAGATGATCCAACCCTACGTTCTTCCATCCCTTCTGGCTATCTACCAATCTCTTCTGGACAACTCTGTCCTGCCGGATTGCTGGCGACAGGCCCTGTTCATTCCTGTCTTTAAGGGCAGGGGCAAGTCACCGAGCGACCCATCCAGTTACCGTCCAGTTTCCATCACATCTATCGTGTGCCGCACCCTGGAGCGAATAATCAACAGGCATCTTCTCGACCACTTGGAGCGCCTCCAGCTCCTTCCACCATCCCAGCATGGGTTCCGACGCTCTCACTCTTGCGAGACCGCCCTAGCAACTGTGTCTCACTACGTTAGTGACAACATGGACGGCCTCCTTCCCACCGACGTGGTCCAGCTGGACTACAGCAGCGCTTTTGACACGCTGGACCACGACTGCCTTCGTAGGAAGTTGTCGGATTGCGGGGTAGAAGGCAGCTTGTTGCATTGGATTGATGCCTTCCTCGCTGATCGCAGTTTTCGCGTAAGGCACAAGGGTGCTGTATCGCATACCCTTTCAGGCCCCCTCGGGTGTCCCTCAAGGGTCCGTCCTTGGCCCAACACTCTTCAATGTGTATGTTCATGACATTCCACAGTCCGACAGGCTCCTCACCATCCAACGCCGACGACACTACTGTGGCGATGTGCATACGCTCCCCCAGACATGTACGTAACGCGTTACAAGTAACGAGTTACTTATACCTAGTTACTATTTTCGGTAACGAGTAACGTATTTAGTTCCTTTTTTAGAAAAGGAACTAGTAACGGTATTTAGTTACTTTGAAGGCCAAGTAACGAGTAACGGTATCTCGTTACTTTTGAGGAGTAACATGTACAACACCGCTTAAATGGCCTTGTTTTTACTCTAGCCTGAGTATGCGTCTATTGCGACAAAGGCGGATGGGCAACCGGAAAAACAAATAAACAGTATGACAGTACAGGTGGAATCTTTTGCCGTCACGTCGAGCACAGATTGTTCTTGCCACCGCAGGAGCTGAACACGTCAGTCGAACAGTTCGACTGACGTTTTCAGCGATAAACGTTGCTGTACTGAACTCTACAGCTGGGAATGCCCTTCACCAAGCGAGCACAATCAGATTCGTTGGTTGAACTTTCTAGAACCGGGCACGGACCGGGAGGTTGCAAACACGGGAAGGCACATAACCCATTACCCGCTGTCCTCAATGAAGGCGCAGTTCTCGAAGATTCACCAGCTTTTCCTGAAACACAACACTGCCGGTCCTTCGAGCGCGTCGGTAGAACGACGCTTCAGTGCCGCCAGAGATGTATTTTCAAGGAAGCGGGGAAACATAACTGATGAAAACTTCGACAGGCAGCTGCTGCGTAAGTGCAACGACTACTAAAAGGAAAACAAAAAACCATGAAACAAAAACAGTTGTGCATTCGGTCCTGAAAGTAACGTGAAAAGTAACTCGTTACTTTTCAGGTAACTCACGCGTTCCTTTTGAGAATCGGTAACGAGTAACGTATTTAGTTACTTTTTGAGCAAGTAACGAGTAACGGTATTTAGTTACTTTTTTTGGGTAACGTGTACATGTCTGCGCTCCCCCAATGATCTTGCCACCATGCAAGCTCACCTGGACAAGCTGGCTGTCTGGTCCGCCACTAACCCTCCGTGTCAGCCACGACAAGTGTGCCGTGATGCGGTTCAGTTCGGCCAGGAAGGTCCAGACGCCACACTACACGCTTGGAGGGCTCCTTCTCCCACCTGTACTCAACATCTTGGGTGTATCATTCACGCCCTCACTCGATTTCAGCTGCCATGTGGCTAAGGTGGTGAGCAGGTATCGCAGGGTGCTGGGATTCGCGTCTAGATTTTCCCGGCGTTTTGGACGGGAGACCATGAAGATGTTGTACACGGCTCTGGTACTCCCTCGACTAAAGTACTGTTCTTCAATATGGAGCCCTCATCAGATACACCTCACTGACCGCCTAGAAAGTGTGCAGCGCCGTGCTACTCGAACCTTGGCCCGCCACGACCATTCCTCTGACTACGATGAACGCCTGCGGTCTCTTGGCTGGCACCGCCTGAGCCACCGACGAACAGTGGCGTGTGTCCGACTGGTTGCTGTTGCCGCTGGCCCTTCGCTAACCGGGTCCTACCTAGCATCAGTTCCCCGTATATACAGGCTGTCCTATCCCTCTCCGCGCCCGCACCCGCCGACACGAAGCTTCACTATTCCCCTCCGCGGTGAGCTCGTACCTGTCCTTACCAGAGCGCACGCGCCCGCCCCTGCCGGGGACTGGGGACGGACTCCGCGACTTCAGTAGGACTGTGTCGCGTGCCCTCCGAGCTCAATAACTTTACCATTTCTTCCTCCCTTCATTTGTATATTCATCATCATCATTTTACATGTTAACACACAGCCGAGGAGGCAGCCAGCACTTGGTTGTACGGGCTTCTGCCTTTTGGCTGCCTCAGGCACTCGGCTGTGTGGAAGTTTTGCCAATAAACACCTTGAACCTTGAACCTTGATTTCATGAAAGGAATGGAAAGTCCTCATCGACATAAAACAAACTCCTTACACCAGACGTCAGCAGCTAAAATATGAGTTCTGTATGCTTACATACGATTACTTTCACGATGTTACCTCAGTGGTAATGGTCATTTCCGTTTGTAATATCTTCGTCATCCACTCTTGACATTCCACGAGATTGATCTTGCGTGAAGTGACAGCAACAAATCCCCATTAGGATGTTTCACCAGCTTACGTTTACGAAATAATGTAAATGTAATCATAGGCAGGGGCGTAGCCAAGGGGGAAAGGGGGGGGGGGCTTGTGGGGCGCTTCAGCCCCCCCCTCCTCCCCCCCAAGTCAAAAACATCCCAGCCACCTCAGCCCCCCCCCCCAAAAAAAAAACAAAAAAAAAATACAAAAAAAAAACAACAACAACATTTGGCTACGCCATTGATTATATGGTTTCGGCGAGTTTTACAACTGACCCTGGCCCAGTGTTCGGGTGAAACCCTTTCCGAAATGCAGTCTGTCCACTTAGATAGCTATCATCACCTAAAGCAGGAAACACATGAGCGACAAAAACGGGCGCCGGGACGCCGTGACGTGGACCTATGCCAAGCCGGCACGTCACAGCGTCCGCGCAAGTTGCTATGGAAACTGCCGCGCAGCGCCCGTTTTCGTCGCTTGTCATGAAACGCTTTTTCAACTTTTTCCTTCTGAGCTTTCCTTCTCAACTCACAAATCGTTCATTGTACCAAACAGTTCAAGAGGACGGAAACGAGGGACTCGTTTGTGTACCCGGACACACTCATTCTCCCCCTAGAAGATTAGCCCGTCGCTCAAAACTCGGACAAAAGTTACTTTCCCCACCCCGTTCACTCCTAAGCTGACAGCGCTGTGGAAGCTACGTGCTCGTTGGACCAGCCATACTTTTGCCACGTGATAACGCTCCCTCGCACATATCCACCCGCAGAGAATGAGATCAGGTGATTAAAGGGAAGCGTCTATTTGGTACGGCAAGCACGTAGCTTCCACCGCACTGTCAGTTTAGGGGTGAAGAGATTAAGTGAGGTCCGGTGTCGTGTGACGTGCATTTGGGCCGGATGACGCGCTTTGGGTACCGCGGATGTATCGCAGTGAAAAGGCAGAGAACTTTCGAAGGGAAGGAGGTACGAAATAGTCCGCCGTGTTCTCAAATTTTCGTATCTAAAATCAGGCTTTTGACGTTCTACCTTCTTTCTTTTGGCGCACTAAACGATATGCTATTAGTAAAATCCAAATCTAAATTAATTTATCCAGCCCTAAATTTGTTTCATGGGCCCTTTAAGTTCGCATGACCTGTACATGTGAATGGCTGCCTTTCGATGGCTGGTGAAGGAAGAATTTTAAGACAGAAACCTATGCGGAGCCTCAGAATCCAGGCGTTAGTTAGCTGTGTTCTTCGATGTCACCGTGACGAGAAATAAGTTTCTATGCGCTACTCATTTAAGGCTGTAATGGAAGTCCTTGGAATGCTCGGCTTCGGCACGCCCCAGCCAGCTCATGACAATGAAATGTTAATTTTATCAAGAGGTTTACACAACTACAAGCGCCTTGTGCAGTGTGGTAGTTTCTTGACAGCATCGAAACAGAAGCAAATAGAGAAATAACTGTTAATCGAAAAACACCGTAACTTTCTTACGTCTACCGTTGATGAATAAGTACCGTTGATAAGTACTAGATTTTATCCGCCATGAGCATACAACACTTTGGACTGATATTTCAGCCACTAGATGGCATTGCATTCGTGAAAGGTCTATGATAGCTTCTTTTGTAGGTGCGTTCAGAGTTCATAAAATAATTTTAGATTGAACTTTGTGAACTGTGCATATGGAATGCGAATATGAATGAAAATAGGTCTTGCTTGATGTCGCTACGATGCAGAACCTTTACGAAAGGAATGACTCGTGCTTATATTTTTTATTGACCGTGAAGCGCTTTTATGAGCACTGTTGAACAATGAGGACATACAGTCCTCTCTTTAGAAAATTATAATTACGCATTCAATTCACGTTTCGAATATACTGAATACAATGCACACGAAACACCCGTACGTACAAGAGCGATCAATTTATTGCACCACTCCGAAAGGAAGTTGGCGGGGATCGGCTCAGTATTCCTCGCCGTCGTCGACTCCCTCATTGGAGTCCATGCCAACCTCCTCGTAGTCCTTCTCGAGGGCGGCCATGTCCTCGCGGGCCTCGGAGAACTCTCCTTCCTCCATACCCTCGCCAACGTACCAGTGCACGAAGGCGCGCTTGGCGTACATCAGATCGAACTTGTGATCGAGCCGAGCCCAAGCTTCGGCGATGGCTGTCGTGTTGGACAACATACACACGGCACGGGGAACCTTTGCCAGGTCTCCGCCAGGAACGGCGGTCGGGGGCTGGTAGTTGATGCCAACCTGCAAGCAAAGCACCATCGGTAAGGTCAGATTAGGTTCGGAAAGCATAGCACCGGAACGGAGGCGTCCAATGACCAACTTTGTTGTATGGGGTTCTAGAGAGCGGTAAGATTGGTTTGCCCTAAAGGCGCCCTGAGGAGTTTTCTGAGATTGCCTAAATCTGGCGATAACTCACTCTGCTAGCTCTAATCATCCTATAGAAATCCCATCCTATAGAAATACACGGCCGATTTTCCTATTAAAAAGCATTCAAAGATCGCGACACACCGAGGTCATCTCCGGCGTTTGTAAGAAGCATGTTTCAAAACCAGGACCACTGTCGGCCAATAGCAAGCGAAGGATCCTCGCGCCTCTGACCGGGGGAACCGCGGAGTGATATCTCGAATGCGTGCGGCTCGTTGCCCATACATCCCGGACTATACGATTCAACCCAGCCAGCGCGCGCAAGAGAGCTGACGACCGGACACATCACTTCCGCGGAAGACAAAAACAAAACAAAAAAAACATTGTGTGCTGTTTTTGAGACGATTATTGCAGTACCGCGGAGAAGGAACATATCCTTCTTTGAGACAAATAACATTTTTCGTCTACTCTTCTTTGCTCTTATGATCTACAAAATCATACACATTTTGTAATAGCGGGGTTTGCAATCTAAACTAAATGTTGCGTTTTCGTTGGTAACATCTCGTCCTAGGCTGCCAGAACAATGGTCCTCCCATCGCCGGAGATGACCTCGGTGTGTTCGATCTTTGATTGCTTTTTTAATAGGGAAATCGGCCGCGCATCGTTATGATTTATGGATTTATAGCATGCTTAAGCCAGCAGAGTGAGTTATCGCCGTATTTAGGCGGTCTCATAAACCTCCTCAGGGCACCTTTAAGTTATCGTCTCATGTCTCCGCTAACAGTACGACAATATATTTAAAAAAAAAAAAGAGAGAGCATTGTTTGCTTTTACCAATCGCCTCACGAGAGCCAGATACAGTGATGAGGCGTCTCCACCGTGCGTCATCATGATGCACGGTGATCACTACAGGAGCTGTAGTGATTATACGACAGTGTTCTGCTACAATACCAGTGCATATCGGTTAGAGGCAAGAGTGAAACCCAGAATCCCTTGGCTCTGGCAATCAGCACTGTACTGATTGTCGAGAAATTCATCTCTCCTTCAGTTACGAGGCGTCGCCACCGTGCATTATCGTGATGCATGGTGATCCCTACTTCAGCAGTGGTGACTATACGTGTGCCGCTACAGTATAGCAGTGCATATCGATACCACTAGAGGCAAGGGTGAAACCCAGCATCTCTAAGTTCTGGAAATCAGAACGATTCAACCAATTGTAATATCCACTAAATCGCTGAGTATGGCCCCGAATTACTGACATCAGGTAAGAGCGAAAGAGAGAGAGCGTACGAAAGTCGCAAAAGGGAAATATTAATCGCTCTTGTCATTCTATCCAATCGCCGGTTCGAAGATGGCGGTTTTTGGCCGTTTAGAGGGGGAACGTGTGGCGACCGTACCTTGAAGCCGGTGGGACACCAGTCCACGAACTGGATGGTGCGCTTGGTCTTGATGGCCGCGATGGCCGCGTTGACGTCCTTGGGGACCACGTCACCGCGGTAGAGCATGCAACAGGCCATGTACTTCCCGTGGCGGGGGTCGCACTTCACCATCTGATTGGCCGGCTCAAAGCAGGCGTTGGTGATCTCCGCGACCGTGATCTGCTCGTGGTACGCCTTCTCTGCCGAAATCACCGGGGCGTAGGTCACCAGCGGGAAGTGAATCCTGCGATAAAAACAAGGAAAACTTGACGGTTGGAGCGGATTTAAAAAAAAAAAATATATATATATATACATTCATGTCCCGTTAATATGGACACCTCCGTTTCCCCCAAAAAGTGTCCACAATAGACCCTTTCCGAAATTCAGTCTGGCCATTTTGATCACTATCATCATCTGTGGAACGGCATCTGTGCCATACCAATGGCGGCCTTCTAGTGACTGATAAAGGAAGACGTTGAAGATGCTCCTAAGCGGATCTTGCGAGGCCTGTACATTCGGGGGGTCAGTACGACGCGACGTGGGAATAAAACACAAGAGCTACATAAGCATTTATTTCTACTAACTCAGAATCAGTCAATCTGTGGGCGGCACACAATCGGCTTTAAAGCACTTTGGTGTATAGACTTTTCTCGAGGCATCTGAGGGGGTTGGAGCCAGACTTGTACACGTTACTGAAAAATAGTAAGGAATTACAGTTACAATTACTCAAGGCTAAATTGTAATTTATTACAATTACAATTACTCTCCCATAAAAGTAAGTGACCGTTACCCCAAAAAGTAATCCGTTACCTTCGCGGCGTTACTTTCAACAATATGATCTACAATTAAGAAACAAAGGGAAGAGGGTTATTCAAGTTCTTATGGTTGCAACCTGTTCCATTTAATGCCCTTGAGTATTTTGAGCAACAGCTGACTCTCGAAAGTCTCGTTAGACATTTTGCACTATTTCTTACAGAAGATGTCGACTGTTACGCTGAACACCCTTTGAACTGAGGCACTGTAAGGGAGTGGCATATTATTCCTCACGAATGCTTTATGCTCTGCATCTACTATTGAGCTTCTTCAGCGAAGGAATGGAAGTACTATTTACTTCGAAGATAGAGCAAAGCTTCGTCGTAGCAGCCGTTGCCTGATATTCGAGAGTTTTAGTAGATCGTTCCGATACCTCCATACCCCCGATAACGTTATGATGAATGCGCATGTGCGGCGGCGGAGTATCGGGTATCGTTATCGGAGTCATCTGACCAATCTACTGAAATTCTTTATTGTCGAAATTGCGAAGCTGTAGAAGTCACCATACATGTGGCCAAAACTAGAATAAGAATTAATTTATGTCCATCTTAGTATACCGGCATATACTGCCAGACAATAGCAAAACATAGTTGTAACAGTAAGGTATTATCGATATTCTGCTTCCTTTGGTTCTGAACAGGTCGAGCCTCGGTTGAGACGTTGGTGAATAAAGAAGGGTTTCCAGTATATAAATATATGTAATCGAAAGAAAAAAAGGACACTCATAACAACAATTAATTAGAACGTCGGTTAAAACAAGTAAATGTAAACGCACGTTTGCCGTGTGTACCTTTCTTGATGCCGTTCAAAAACGCACAGAGCACGAACCGACTGCAGTTTACTCCGATGTTCTCCAGATAGACGTCTGCTGATGCCACGGGCAGCGATGGGCAGAGCACTAAGTAACTTGTAAGCCGCGCTATGGCCCCACTCACGAGTTTCACCCTCTCCTCAAACCCAGAATATCAAGTCTACATCAGCCACCATTATGTTTTGTTTGTAAAAATATCTGATTTATATAAGATGCGTCCTGCTGGGGTAAAAACAGGGAGAAGAAAAAAGGAAGACCATTACCATTTTCGAAGTGCTCGCAAAAAGCTGACTCACAAAAATGGTGACTGAATGCAGATAACGTGGCTGGAATTCAAAAATAAAGTGGACCAACCCTAGAAGTTGGACTACAAAAGAGTAAGTAGCCCTTAAAACAGGGTCGAATAAGGTGAAAGAAGCAGAAAAAAAAAACATGTTTTTTTAAGAGAAGATGATAAGGGTGCAGCCACGAACAAGGATGCTTGTGGCAATAACACCTTCACATATTATCACATCCCTTTTAGTGGATTTTAGGGCAGTTGGAGCGTTGTCTCGTGTTGTGACATTATGAAAATGTTCGTAGTCACTATAACCGAGAAGGACATTGTTAATTCTTGTCTGTGCACTTACCGCCTCGAGCTTCTCGAAGAGGCACACAATCACTTGGTGTCCGCCTCGCCCCGCCTTCGATCGTAAAGAAAAACAAAGGGACTACAAAAAGCGGATATAACTTGCCCCCCCCCCCCCCCCTTTTTTTTTGTCCTTATATTTGTAGAAATGTTCAGTTCTATTTTTTGAGATTGTTGTCAGGGTCTAAAAAAAAAATAGATTCAGGGGCTTAGTGTTGCAAAAAAAAAAAAAAAAAAGGTTTTGCGGAACTGAAGAGTGCCAAGCCTCCCTTTGCGGTGTCACTGCGCTCGACTTTACCAAAATAAAAACAACCCTTTCTTTAAAAAGAGGGGGGGGGGGGGAGAGTCCTGAAAAAAAAATGTAACGGAATACAAGGAATCCCTTACGTAAAAATGTAACGGAATTACTTAAAAATTACTCTAGAAAATATGTAATTATTCCGTTACTAAATTACTGATAAATGTAAGGGATTACAAGTAATTTCGTTACTTGTAACGGATTACGTACAAGTCTGGTTGGAGCTTTGTTCTGAATGCAGGTTCTTGGTCACCATCGAACTGAAAGTGAACGAGAAAGAACTCACACTGAACAATTCCTCGCGTGCCGTTGACTTGCGAAAGTGACGGTGCCGATACAAGTTCATTTCCGCCATTGATATGGCAAAACCTAAACTGCTTTACAAACCACCAGATGGCCCTGAATTTCGGAAAGGGTCTATAACGAGACAAAAATACATGTTCCCGAAAACGTTTTTCCATATAGCGGGTTATTCAACTGTATATAAACATGGGAAACGTATCAAACGATAACTTGAAGGGCAG